>WQNJ02000096.1:0-600000 GCA_016584745.2 Phylloscopus trochilus trochilus
TTAACGTTAACTTTAACGTTAACTGTTGTAACGTTGAACTTTAACTTTAACTTGAACTTTAACTTTAACTTTAACTTTAACTGATGTAACTTTGATACTTTTAACTTGTAACTTTAACTGTTAACTTGTAAAGTAACTGTAACTTGAACTTTAACTTTTAACGTTAACTTTAACTTTAACTTTAACTTTAACTTTAACTTTAACTGTTAACTTTAACTTGAACTTATTAACGTTTAACTTTAACTTTAAACTTTAACTTTAACTTTAACTTTAACTTTAACTTTAACTTTTAACTTTAACTTTACTTTAACTTTAACTGTCTTTAACTTTAACTTTAACTTTGAACGGTTAACTTTAACTTTAACTTTTAACTTTACTTTAACTTTAACTTTAACTGTTTTACGTTAACTTTAACTTGAACTTTAACTGTAACTTGAACTTTAACGTTAACTTTAACGTGAACTTTAACTTTAACTTTAACTGTAACTTTGAACGTTAACTTTAACTTTTAACTGTACTTTGAAACTTTAACTGTTTAACGTTAACGTTTAACGTTGTAACTTTAACTTAACTTTAACTTTAACTTTAACGTTGATACTTTAAACTGTTAACTTTATACTTTAACTTTTAACTTTAACTTAACTTTAACTTTAACTTTAACTTAACGGACTTGTACTTTAACTTTAACTTTACTTTGTAACTTTAACTTAGTTAACTTTAACTCACACTCACCCCCCCCCCCCTTCTTCCCCCTTCTCGTCTCACACCCCCACCCCCACCCCCACCCCCACCCCCACCCCCACCCCCACCCCCACCCCTCCCCACCCCCACCCCCACCCCCACCCCCACCCCCACCCCACCCCCACCCCCACCCCCACCCCCCACCCCCACCCCCACCCCTCCCCCACCCCCTCCCCCACCCCTCCCCCACCCCCACCCCCACCCCCACCCCCCCCCACCCCCACCCCCACCCCCACCCCCACCCCCACCCCCACCCCCACCCCCACCCCACCCCCACCCCCACCCCCACCCCCCACCCCCTCCCCCACCCCACCCCCACCCCCACCCCCACCCCCACCCCCACCCCCCTCCCCCACCCCCACCCCCACCACCCCACACCCCACCCCCACCCCACCCCCACCCCCACCCCCACCCCCACCCCCACCCCCACCCCCACCCCCACCCCCACCCCCACCCCCACCCCCACCCCCACCCCCACCCCCACCCCCACCCCCACCCCCTCCCCCTCCCCACACCCTACCCCACTCCACCCCACACCCTACCCCACCCCCACCCCCACCCCCACCCCCACCCCACACCCACCCTCCCCCTAACCCTACCCAACCCCTACCCCTAACCCCACCCCCACCCCCTACCCCACCACCCTAACCCTACCCCTACCCCCAACCCTACCCTACCCCTACCCACCCAAACCCAAACCCCTACCCCTACCCTACCCCACCCCCTAACCCTACCCCCAAACCCTACCCTCCCAAACCCTACCCCCACCCAACCCTAACCCTCCCCCACACCCAAACCCACCCCTAACCCAACCCCTACCCTAACCCTAACCCTAACCCAAACCCTCACCCAACCCCTAACCCCTAACCCTCACCCTCACCCTACCCCAAACCCTAACCCTCCCCCTAACCCAACCCTCACCCTACCACCCTAACCCTAACCCTAACCTAACCCCTAACCCTAACCCTACCCCTAACCCTAACCCTACACCCTAACCCTAACCCTAACCCTAACCCTACCCTAACCCAAACCCTAACCCTAACCCTAACCCTAACCCAAACCCTACCCTACCCTAACCCTAACCCTAACCCTAACCCTACCCTAACCCTACCCTAACCCTAACCCTAACCCTAACCCTAACCCTAACCCTAACCCTAACCCTAACCCTAACCCTAACCCAAACCCTAACCCTAACCCTAACCCAAACCCTAACCAAACCCTAACCCTAACCCTAACCCTAACCCTACCCTAACCCTAACCCTAACCCTAACCCTAACCCTAACCCTAACCTACCCTAACCCTAACCCTAACCCTAACCCTAACCCTAACCCTAACCCTAACCCTAACCCTAACCCTAACCCTAACCCTAACCCTAACCCTAACCCTAACCCTAACCCTAACCCTAACCCTAACCCTAACCCTAACCCTAACCCTAACCCTAACCCTAACCCTAACCCTAACCCTAACCCTAACCCTAACCCTAACCCTAACCCTAACCCTAACCCTAACCCTAACCCTAACCCTAACCCTAACCCTAACCCTAACCCTAACCCTAACCCTAACCCTAACCCTAACCCTAACCCTAACCCTAACCCTAACCCTAACCCTAACCCTAACCCCTAACCCTAACCCTAACCCTAACCCTAACCCTAACCCTAACCCTAACCCTAACCCTAACCCTAACCCTAACCCTAACCCTAACCCTAACCCTAACCCTAACCCTAACCCTAACCCTAACCCTAACCCTAACCCTAACCCTAACCCTAACCCTAACCCTAACCCTAACCCTAACCCTAACCCTAACCCTAACCCTAACCCTAACCCTAACCCTAACCCTAACCCTAACCCTAACCCTAACCCTAACCCTAACCCTAACCCTAACCCTAACCCTAACCCTAACCCTAACCCTAACCCTAACCCTAACCCTAACCCTAACCCTAACCCTAACCCTAACCCTAACCCTAACCCTAACCCTAACCCTAACCCTAACCCTAACCCTAACCCTAACCCTAACCCTAACCCTAACCCTAACCCTAACCCTAACCCTAACCCTAACCCTAACCCTAACCCTAACCCTAACCCTAACCCTAACCCTAACCCTAACCCTAACCCTAACCCTAACCCTAACCCTAACCCTAACCCTAACCCTAACCCTAACCCTAACCCTAACCCTAACCCTAACCCTAACCCTAACCCTAACCCTAACCCTAACCCTAACCCTAACCCTAACCCTAACCCTAACCCTAACCCTAACCCTAACCCTAACCCTAACCCTAACCCTAACCCTAACCCTAACCCTAACCCTAACCCTAACCCTAACCCTAACCCTAACCCTAACCCTAACCCTAACCCTAACCCTAACCCTAACCCTAACCCTAACCCTAACCCTAACCCTAACCCTAACCCTAACCCTAACCCTAACCCTAACCCTAACCCTAACCCTAACCCTAACCCTAACCCTAACCCTAACCCTAACCCTAACCCTAACCCTAACCCTAACCCTAACCCTAACCCTAACCCTAACCCTAACCCTAACCCTAACCCTAACCCTAACCCTAACCCTAACCCTAACCCTAACCCTAACCCTAACCCTAACCCTAACCCTAACCCTAACCCTAACCCTAACCCTAACCCTAACCCTAACCCTAACCCTAACCCTAACCCTAACCCTAACCCTAACCCTAACCCTAACCCTAACCCTAACCCTAACCCTAACCCTAACCCTAACCCTAACCCTAACCCTAACCCTAACCCTAACCCTAACCCTAACCCTAACCCTAACCCTAACCCTAACCCTAACCCTAACCCTAACCCTAACCCTAACCCTAACCCTAACCCTAACCCTAACCCTAACCCTAACCCTAACCCTAACCCTAACCCTAACCCTAACCCTAACCCTAACCCTAACCCTAACCCTAACCCTAACCCTAACCCTAACCCTAACCCTAACCCTAACCCTAACCCTAACCCTAACCCTAACCCTAACCCTAACCCTAACCCTAACCCTAACCCTAACCCTAACCCTAACCCTAACCCTAACCCTAACCCTAACCCTAACCCTAACCCTAACCCTAACCCTAACCCTAACCCTAACCCTAACCCTAACCCTAACCCTAACCCTAACCCTAACCCTAACCCTAACCCTAACCCTAACCCTAACCCTAACCCTAACCCTAACCCTAACCCTAACCCTAACCCTAACCCTAACCCTAACCCTAACCCTAACCCTAACCCTAACCCTAACCCTAACCCTAACCCTAACCCTAACCCTAACCCTAACCCTAACCCTAACCCTAACCCTAACCCTAACCCTAACCCTAACCCTAACCCTAACCCTAACCCTAACCCTAACCCTAACCCTAACCCTAACCCTAACCCTAACCCTAACCCTAACCCTAACCCTAACCCTAACCCTAACCCTAACCCTAACCCTAACCCTAACCCTAACCCTAACCCTAACCCTAACCCTAACCCTAACCCTAACCCTAACCCTAACCCTAACCCTAACCCTAACCCTAACCCTAACCCTAACCCTAACCCTAACCCTAACCCTAACCCTAACCCTAACCCTAACCCTAACCCTAACCCTAACCCTAACCCTAACCCTAACCCTAACCCTAACCCTAACCCTAACCCTAACCCTAACCCTAACCCTAACCCTAACCCTAACCCTAACCCTAACCCTAACCCTAACCCTAACCCTAACCCTAACCCTAACCCTAACCCTAACCCTAACCCTAACCCTAACCCTAACCCTAACCCTAACCCTAACCCTAACCCTAACCCTAACCCTAACCCTAACCCTAACCCTAACCCTAACCCTAACCCTAACCCTAACCCTAACCCTAACCCTAACCCTAACCCTAACCCTAACCCTAACCCTAACCCTAACCCTAACCCTAACCCTAACCCTAACCCTAACCCTAACCCTAACCCTAACCCTAACCCTAACCCTAACCCTAACCCTAACCCTAACCCTAACCCTAACCCTAACCCTAACCCTAACCCTAACCCTAACCCTAACCCTAACCCTAACCCTAACCCTAACCCTAACCCTAACCCTAACCCTAACCCTAACCCTAACCCTAACCCTAACCCTAACCCTAACCCTAACCCTAACCCTAACCCTAACCCTAACCCTAACCCTAACCCTAACCCTAACCCTAACCCTAACCCTAACCCTAACCCTAACCCTAACCCTAACCCTAACCCTAACCCTAACCCTAACCCTAACCCTAACCCTAACCCTAACCCTAACCCTAACCCTAACCCTAACCCTAACCCTAACCCTAACCCTAACCCTAACCCTAACCCTAACCCTAACCCTAACCCTAACCCTAACCCTAACCCTAACCCTAACCCTAACCCTAACCCTAACCCTAACCCTAACCCTAACCCTAACCCTAACCCTAACCCTAACCCTAACCCTAACCCTAACCCTAACCCTAACCCTAACCCTAACCCTAACCCTAACCCTAACCCTAACCCTAACCCTAACCCTAACCCTAACCCTAACCCTAACCCTAACCCTAACCCTAACCCTAACCCTAACCCTAACCCTAACCCTAACCCTAACCCTAACCCTAACCCTAACCCTAACCCTAACCCTAACCCTAACCCTAACCCTAACCCTAACCCTAACCCTAACCCTAACCCTAACCCTAACCCTAACCCTAACCCTAACCCTAACCCTAACCCTAACCCTAACCCTAACCCTAACCCTAACCCTAACCCTAACCCTAACCCTAACCCTAACCCTAACCCTAACCCTAACCCTAACCCTAACCCTAACCCTAACCCTAACCCTAACCCTAACCCTAACCCTAACCCTAACCCTAACCCTAACCCTAACCCTAACCCTAACCCTAACCCTAACCCTAACCCTAACCCTAACCCTAACCCTAACCCTAACCCTAACCCTAACCCTAACCCTAACCCTAACCCTAACCCTAACCCTAACCCTAACCCTAACCCTAACCCTAACCCTAACCCTAACCCTAACCCTAACCCTAACCCTAACCCTAACCCTAACCCTAACCCTAACCCTAACCCTAACCCTAACCCTAACCCTAACCCTAACCCTAACCCTAACCCTAACCCTAACCCTAACCCTAACCCTAACCCTAACCCTAACCCTAACCCTAACCCTAACCCTAACCCTAACCCTAACCCTAACCCTAACCCTAACCCTAACCCTAACCCTAACCCTAACCCTAACCCTAACCCTAACCCTAACCCTAACCCTAACCCTAACCCTAACCCTAACCCTAACCCTAACCCTAACCCTAACCCTAACCCTAACCCTAACCCTAACCCTAACCCTAACCCTAACCCTAACCCTAACCCTAACCCTAACCCTAACCCTAACCCTAACCCTAACCCTAACCCTAACCCTAACCCTAACCCTAACCCTAACCCTAACCCTAACCCTAACCCTAACCCTAACCCTAACCCTAACCCTAACCCTAACCCTAACCCTAACCCTAACCCTAACCCTAACCCTAACCCTAACCCTAACCCTAACCCTAACCCTAACCCTAACCCTAACCCTAACCCTAACCCTAACCCTAACCCTAACCCTAACCCTAACCCTAACCCTAACCCTAACCCTAACCCTAACCCTAACCCTAACCCTAACCCTAACCCTAACCCTAACCCTAACCCTAACCCTAACCCTAACCCTAACCCTAACCCTAACCCTAACCCTAACCCTAACCCTAACCCTAACCCTAACCCTAACCCTAACCCTAACCCTAACCCTAACCCTAACCCTAACCCTAACCCTAACCCTAACCCTAACCCTAACCCTAACCCTAACCCTAACCCTAACCCTAACCCTAACCCTAACCCTAACCCTAACCCTAACCCTAACCCTAACCCTAACCCTAACCCTAACCCTAACCCTAACCCTAACCCTAACCCTAACCCTAACCCTAACCCTAACCCTAACCCTAACCCTAACCCTAACCCTAACCCTAACCCTAACCCTAACCCTAACCCTAACCCTAACCCTAACCCTAACCCTAACCCTAACCCTAACCCTAACCCTAACCCTAACCCTAACCCTAACCCTAACCCTAACCCTAACCCTAACCCTAACCCTAACCCTAACCCTAACCCTAACCCTAACCCTAACCCTAACCCTAACCCTAACCCTAACCCTAACCCTAACCCTAACCCTAACCCTAACCCTAACCCTAACCCTAACCCTAACCCTAACCCTAACCCTAACCCTAACCCTAACCCTAACCCTAACCCTAACCCTAACCCTAACCCTAACCCTAACCCTAACCCTAACCCTAACCCTAACCCTAACCCTAACCCTAACCCTAACCCTAACCCTAACCCTAACCCTAACCCTAACCCTAACCCTAACCCTAACCCTAACCCTAACCCTAACCCTAACCCTAACCCTAACCCTAACCCTAACCCTAACCCTAACCCTAACCCTAACCCTAACCCTAACCCTAACCCTAACCCTAACCCTAACCCTAACCCTAACCCTAACCCTAACCCTAACCCTAACCCTAACCCTAACCCTAACCCTAACCCTAACCCTAACCCTAACCCTAACCCTAACCCTAACCCTAACCCTAACCCTAACCCTAACCCTAACCCTAACCCTAACCCTAACCCTAACCCTAACCCTAACCCTAACCCTAACCCTAACCCTAACCCTAACCCTAACCCTAACCCTAACCCTAACCCTAACCCTAACCCTAACCCTAACCCTAACCCTAACCCTAACCCTAACCCTAACCCTAACCCTAACCCTAACCCTAACCCTAACCCTAACCCTAACCCTAACCCTAACCCTAACCCTAACCCTAACCCTAACCCTAACCCTAACCCTAACCCTAACCCTAACCCTAACCCTAACCCTAACCCTAACCCTAACCCTAACCCTAACCCTAACCCTAACCCTAACCCTAACCCTAACCCTAACCCTAACCCTAACCCTAACCCTAACCCTAACCCTAACCCTAACCCTAACCCTAACCCTAACCCTAACCCTAACCCTAACCCTAACCCTAACCCTAACCCTAACCCTAACCCTAACCCTAACCCTAACCCTAACCCTAACCCTAACCCTAACCCTAACCCTAACCCTAACCCTAACCCTAACCCTAACCCTAACCCTAACCCTAACCCTAACCCTAACCCTAACCCTAACCCTAACCCTAACCCTAACCCTAACCCTAACCCTAACCCTAACCCTAACCCTAACCCTAACCCTAACCCTAACCCTAACCCTAACCCTAACCCTAACCCTAACCCTAACCCTAACCCTAACCCTAACCCTAACCCTAACCCTAACCCTAACCCTAACCCTAACCCTAACCCTAACCCTAACCCTAACCCTAACCCTAACCCTAACCCTAACCCTAACCCTAACCCTAACCCTAACCCTAACCCTAACCCTAACCCTAACCCTAACCCTAACCCTAACCCTAACCCTAACCCTAACCCTAACCCTAACCCTAACCCTAACCCTAACCCTAACCCTAACCCTAACCCTAACCCTAACCCTAACCCTAACCCTAACCCTAACCCTAACCCTAACCCTAACCCTAACCCTAACCCTAACCCTAACCCTAACCCTAACCCTAACCCTAACCCTAACCCTAACCCTAACCCTAACCCTAACCCTAACCCTAACCCTAACCCTAACCCTAACCCTAACCCTAACCCTAACCCTAACCCTAACCCTAACCCTAACCCTAACCCTAACCCTAACCCTAACCCTAACCCTAACCCTAACCCTAACCCTAACCCTAACCCTAACCCTAACCCTAACCCTAACCCTAACCCTAACCCTAACCCTAACCCTAACCCTAACCCTAACCCTAACCCTAACCCTAACCCTAACCCTAACCCTAACCCTAACCCTAACCCTAACCCTAACCCTAACCCTAACCCTAACCCTAACCCTAACCCTAACCCTAACCCTAACCCTAACCCTAACCCTAACCCTAACCCTAACCCTAACCCTAACCCTAACCCTAACCCTAACCCTAACCCTAACCTAACCCTAACCCTAACCCTAACCCTAACCCTACCCCCCCCCCCCCCCCCCCCTCCCCCCCCCCCCCCCCCCCCCCCCCCCCCCCCCCCTCCCCACCCCCCCCCCCCCCCCCTCCCCCCCCCCCCCCCCCCTCCCCCCCCCCCCCCCCCCCCCCCCCCCCCCCTAACCCTAACCCTAACCCCTCACCCTCACCCCCCCCCCCCCCCCCCCCCCCCCCACCCTAACCCCCCTACCCACCCTAACCCTAACCCTAACCCTAACCCTAACCCTAACCCTAACCCTAACCCTAACCCTAACCCTAACCCTAACCCTAACCCTAACCCTAACCCTAACCCTAACCCTAACCCTAACCCTAACCCTAACCCTAACCCTAACCCTAACCCTAACCCTAACCCTAACCCTAACCCTAACCCTAACCCTAACCCTAACCCTAACCCTAACCCTAACCCTAACCCTAACCCTAACCCTAACCCTAACCCTAACCCTAACCCTAACCCTAACCCTAACCCTAACCCTAACCCTAACCCTAACCCTAACCCTAACCCTAACCCTAACCCTAACCCTAACCCTAACCCTAACCCTAACCCTAACCCTAACCCTAACCCTAACCCTAACCCTAACCCTAACCCTAACCCTAACCCTAACCCTAACCCTAACCCTAACCCTAACCCTAACCCTAACCCTAACCCTAACCCTAACCCTAACCCTAACCCTAACCCTAACCCTAACCCTAACCCTAACCCTAACCCTAACCCTAACCCTAACCCTAACCCTAACCCTAACCCTAACCCTAACCCTAACCCTAACCCTAACCCTAACCCTAACCCTAACCCTAACCCTAACCCTAACCCTAACCCTAACCCTAACCCTAACCCTAACCCTAACCCTAACCCTAACCCTAACCCTAACCCTAACCCTAACCCTAACCCTAACCCTAACCCTAACCCTAACCCTAACCCTAACCCTAACCCTAACCCTAACCCTAACCCTAACCCTAACCCTAACCCTAACCCTAACCCTAACCCTAACCCTAACCCTAACCCTAACCCTAACCCTAACCCTAACCCTAACCCTAACCCTAACCCTAACCCTAACCCTAACCCTAACCCTAACCCTAACCCTAACCCTAACCCTAACCCTAACCCTAACCCTAACCCTAACCCTAACCCTAACCCTAACCCTAACCCTAACCCTAACCCTAACCCTAACCCTAACCCTAACCCTAACCCTAACCCTAACCCTAACCCTAACCCTAACCCTAACCCTAACCCTAACCCTAACCCTAACCCTAACCCTAACCCTAACCCTAACCCTAACCCTAACCCTAACCCTAACCCTAACCCTAACCCTAACCCTAACCCTAACCCTAACCCTAACCCTAACCCTAACCCTAACCCTAACCCTAACCCTAACCCTAACCCTAACCCTAACCCTAACCCTAACCCTAACCCTAACCCTAACCCTAACCCTAACCCTAACCCTAACCCTAACCCTAACCCTAACCCTAACCCTAACCCTAACCCTAACCCTAACCCTAACCCTAACCCTAACCCTAACCCTAACCCTAACCCTAACCCTAACCCTAACCCTAACCCTAACCCTAACCCTAACCCTAACCCTAACCCTAACCCTAACCCTAACCCTAACCCTAACCCTAACCCTAACCCTAACCCTAACCCTAACCCTAACCCTAACCCTAACCCTAACCCTAACCCTAACCCTAACCCTAACCCTAACCCTAACCCTAACCCTAACCCTAACCCTAACCCTAACCCTAACCCTAACCCTAACCCTAACCCTAACCCTAACCCTAACCCTAACCCTAACCCTAACCCTAACCCTAACCCTAACCCTAACCCTAACCCTAACCCTAACCCTAACCCTAACCCTAACCCTAACCCTAACCCTAACCCTAACCCTAACCCTAACCCTAACCCTAACCCTAACCCTAACCCTAACCCTAACCCTAACCCTAACCCTAACCCTAACCCTAACCCTAACCCTAACCCTAACCCTAACCCTAACCCTAACCCTAACCCTAACCCTAACCCTAACCCTAACCCTAACCCTAACCCTAACCCTAACCCTAACCCTAACCCTAACCCTAACCCTAACCCTAACCCTAACCCTAACCCTAACCCTAACCCTAACCCTAACCCTAACCCTAACCCTAACCCTAACCCTAACCCTAACCCTAACCCTAACCCTAACCCTAACCCTAACCCTAACCCTAACCCTAACCCTAACCCTAACCCTAACCCTAACCCTAACCCTAACCCTAACCCTAACCCTAACCCTAACCCTAACCCTAACCCTAACCCTAACCCTAACCCTAACCCTAACCCTAACCCTAACCCTAACCCTAACCCTAACCCTAACCCTAACCCTAACCCTAACCCTAACCCTAACCCTAACCCTAACCCTAACCCTAACCCTAACCCTAACCCTAACCCTAACCCTAACCCTAACCCTAACCCTAACCCTAACCCTAACCCTAACCCTAACCCTAACCCTAACCCTAACCCTAACCCTAACCCTAACCCTAACCCTAACCCTAACCCTAACCCTAACCCTAACCCTAACCCTAACCCTAACCCTAACCCTAACCCTAACCCTAACCCTAACCCTAACCCTAACCCTAACCCTAACCCTAACCCTAACCCTAACCCTAACCCTAACCCTAACCCTAACCCTAACCCTAACCCTAACCCTAACCCTAACCCTAACCCTAACCCTAACCCTAACCCTAACCCTAACCCTAACCCTAACCCTAACCCTAACCCTAACCCTAACCCTAACCCTAACCCTAACCCTAACCCTAACCCTAACCCTAACCCTAACCCTAACCCTAACCCTAACCCTAACCCTAACCCTAACCCTAACCCTAACCCTAACCCTAACCCTAACCCTAACCCTAACCCTAACCCTAACCCTAACCCTAACCCTAACCCTAACCCTAACCCTAACCCTAACCCTAACCCTAACCCTAACCCTAACCCTAACCCTAACCCTAACCCTAACCCTAACCCTAACCCTAACCCTAACCCTAACCCTAACCCTAACCCTAACCCTAACCCTAACCCTAACCCTAACCCTAACCCTAACCCTAACCCTAACCCTAACCCTAACCCTAACCCTAACCCTAACCCTAACCCTAACCCTAACCCTAACCCTAACCCTAACCCTAACCCTAACCCTAACCCTAACCCTAACCCTAACCCTAACCCTAACCCTAACCCTAACCCTAACCCTAACCCTAACCCTAACCCTAACCCTAACCCTAACCCTAACCCTAACCCTAACCCTAACCCTAACCCTAACCCTAACCCTAACCCTAACCCTAACCCTAACCCTAACCCTAACCCTAACCCTAACCCTAACCCTAACCCTAACCCTAACCCTAACCCTAACCCTAACCCTAACCCTAACCCTAACCCTAACCCTAACCCTAACCCTAACCCTAACCCTAACCCTAACCCTAACCCTAACCCTAACCCTAACCCTAACCCTAACCCTAACCCTAACCCTAACCCTAACCCTAACCCTAACCCTAACCCTAACCCTAACCCTAACCCTAACCCTAACCCTAACCCTAACCCTAACCCTAACCCTAACCCTAACCCTAACCCTAACCCTAACCCTAACCCTAACCCTAACCCTAACCCTAACCCTAACCCTAACCCTAACCCTAACCCTAACCCTAACCCTAACCCTAACCCTAACCCTAACCCTAACCCTAACCCTAACCCTAACCCTAACCCTAACCCTAACCCTAACCCTAACCCTAACCCTAACCCTAACCCTAACCCTAACCCTAACCCTAACCCTAACCCTAACCCTAACCCTAACCCTAACCCTAACCCTAACCCTAACCCTAACCCTAACCCTAACCCTAACCCTAACCCTAACCCTAACCCTAACCCTAACCCTAACCCTAACCCTAACCCTAACCCTAACCCTAACCCTAACCCTAACCCTAACCCTAACCCTAACCCTAACCCTAACCCTAACCCTAACCCTAACCCTAACCCTAACCCTAACCCTAACCCTAACCCTAACCCTAACCCTAACCCTAACCCTAACCCTAACCCTAACCCTAACCCTAACCCTAACCCTAACCCTAACCCTAACCCTAACCCTAACCCTAACCCTAACCCTAACCCTAACCCTAACCCTAACCCTAACCCTAACCCTAACCCTAACCCTAACCCTAACCCTAACCCTAACCCTAACCCTAACCCTAACCCTAACCCTAACCCTAACCCTAACCCTAACCCTAACCCTAACCCTAACCCTAACCCTAACCCTAACCCTAACCCTAACCCTAACCCTAACCCTAACCCTAACCCTAACCCTAACCCTAACCCTAACCCTAACCCTAACCCTAACCCTAACCCTAACCCTAACCCTAACCCTAACCCTAACCCTAACCCTAACCCTAACCCTAACCCTAACCCTAACCCTAACCCTAACCCTAACCCTAACCCTAACCCTAACCCTAACCCTAACCCTAACCCTAACCCTAACCCTAACCCTAACCCTAACCCTAACCCTAACCCTAACCCTAACCCTAACCCTAACCCTAACCCTAACCCTAACCCTAACCCTAACCCTAACCCTAACCCTAACCCTAACCCTAACCCTAACCCTAACCCTAACCCTAACCCTAACCCTAACCCTAACCCTAACCCTAACCCTAACCCTAACCCTAACCCTAACCCTAACCCTAACCCTAACCCTAACCCTAACCCTAACCCTAACCCTAACCCTAACCCTAACCCTAACCCTAACCCTAACCCTAACCCTAACCCTAACCCTAACCCTAACCCTAACCCTAACCCTAACCCTAACCCTAACCCTAACCCTAACCCTAACCCTAACCCTAACCCTAACCCTAACCCTAACCCTAACCCTAACCCTAACCCTAACCCTAACCCTAACCCTAACCCTAACCCTAACCCTAACCCTAACCCTAACCCTAACCCTAACCCTAACCCTAACCCTAACCCTAACCCTAACCCTAACCCTAACCCTAACCCTAACCCTAACCCTAACCCTAACCCTAACCCTAACCCTAACCCTAACCCTAACCCTAACCCTAACCCTAACCCTAACCCTAACCCTAACCCTAACCCTAACCCTAACCCTAACCCTAACCCTAACCCTAACCCTAACCCTAACCCTAACCCTAACCCTAACCCTAACCCTAACCCTAACCCTAACCCTAACCCTAACCCTAACCCTAACCCTAACCCTAACCCTAACCCTAACCCTAACCCTAACCCTAACCCTAACCCTAACCCTAACCCTAACCCTAACCCTAACCCTAACCCTAACCCTAACCCTAACCCTAACCCTAACCCTAACCCTAACCCTAACCCTAACCCTAACCCTAACCCTAACCCTAACCCTAACCCTAACCCTAACCCTAACCCTAACCCTAACCCTAACCCTAACCCTAACCCTAACCCTAACCCTAACCCTAACCCTAACCCTAACCCTAACCCTAACCCTAACCCTAACCCTAACCCTAACCCTAACCCTAACCCTAACCCTAACCCTAACCCTAACCCTAACCCTAACCCTAACCCTAACCCTAACCCTAACCCTAACCCTAACCCTAACCCTAACCCTAACCCTAACCCTAACCCTAACCCTAACCCTAACCCTAACCCTAACCCTAACCCTAACCCTAACCCTAACCCTAACCCTAACCCTAACCCTAACCCTAACCCTAACCCTAACCCTAACCCTAACCCTAACCCTAACCCTAACCCTAACCCTAACCCTAACCCTAACCCTAACCCTAACCCTAACCCTAACCCTAACCCTAACCCTAACCCTAACCCTAACCCTAACCCTAACCCTAACCCTAACCCTAACCCTAACCCTAACCCTAACCCTAACCCTAACCCTAACCCTAACCCTAACCCTAACCCTAACCCTAACCCTAACCCTAACCCTAACCCTAACCCTAACCCTAACCCTAACCCTAACCCTAACCCTAACCCTAACCCTAACCCTAACCCTAACCCTAACCCTAACCCTAACCCTAACCCTAACCCTAACCCTAACCCTAACCCTAACCCTAACCCTAACCCTAACCCTAACCCTAACCCTAACCCTAACCCTAACCCTAACCCTAACCCTAACCCTAACCCTAACCCTAACCCTAACCCTAACCCTAACCCTAACCCTAACCCTAACCCTAACCCTAACCCTAACCCTAACCCTAACCCTAACCCTAACCCTAACCCTAACCCTAACCCTAACCCTAACCCTAACCCTAACCCTAACCCTAACCCTAACCCTAACCCTAACCCTAACCCTAACCCTAACCCTAACCCTAACCCTAACCCTAACCCTAACCCTAACCCTAACCCTAACCCTAACCCTAACCCTAACCCTAACCCTAACCCTAACCCTAACCCTAACCCTAACCCTAACCCTAACCCTAACCCTAACCCTAACCCTAACCCTAACCCTAACCCTAACCCTAACCCTAACCCTAACCCTAACCCTAACCCTAACCCTAACCCTAACCCTAACCCTAACCCTAACCCTAACCCTAACCCTAACCCTAACCCTAACCCTAACCCTAACCCTAACCCTAACCCTAACCCTAACCCTAACCCCTAACCCTAACCCTAACCCCTAACCCTAACCCTAACCCCTAACCCTAACCCTAACCCTAACCCTAACCCCTAACCCTAACCCTAACCCTAAACCCTAACCCCACCGCCATCTTTGTTGAGGCTGAAGCCACATCCGGTTCAGCCGCCATCTTTTTTGTGGCATCCCTAAGGCCCCCTCGGCTGAAAACAGCAATGCCTGACTGAATCGACTGCTTGAATCCGGCCGCGGCATAGCTGAGCCCACAGACCCTGCCCACACACCTGGAAACACCACGGAGAATTTAATCTGGGAGGCGCTGTGTTCGGGGTTTCGCACAGGCAGTCAGTTAGACGCCTTATGTGGGTCTTTTAAATTTCCCGCCGTTTTTTCCGCCATATTGGGAAGGTCAAACACATCGGGCTGGGTAGCCATCTTGAGAGGGATGTCACATGACTTCCCCCTCACTCGCCGCCATCTTTTTTGTGGCTGAAGCCATTTCCGGTTGAGCCGCCATCTTTTTTGTGGCACTCCTAAGGCCCTCCCGGCTGAAAACAGAGACGCCTGACTAAATCGGCTGCTTGAACCCGGCCGCGACATAGCTGAGACCACAGGCCGTGCCTACACACCTGGAAAACACCGCGGAGAATTTAATGTGGGAGGCGCTGTAGTCGGGGTTTCGCACAGGCAGTTAGTTAGACGCCTTCGGTGGGCCTTTAATTTTCCCGCCCTGTTTTCCGCCATATTGGGAAGGTCAAGCAGCGCCCCCAGGCTCACAGTCCGGGGCTGCCACACGCATCGTGGTGGGCTGAGGGGGAGCGCTGCAGTACCGCACTCTGTCCACACGGTGGCAGCACTGGCCCAGAGTCCCACGCCGGCTGCAGCCGGAGCAGGAGCGGCAGCACCGGGCTCGGCCGCAGTGCCCGTCCCGGAGCGGCTCCTGCTGCCGATGGCGATCCTGATCCCGGCCCCGATCCCGCCGCGGTCCTGCGATCCCTACGTACCCTGGTGGCCAGGGGAGAGGCGGCTCAGAACCGCCAGCAGACACCGACAGCACCCGGCCGCGGCCCCTGGTCCTACCTCAGCGCCTCGAGCTCCGCGCAGCACCGGGAGCAGCCCCTGGCTTGGGATTCCACACGGAAGGTTTAACCCCCCCCCAGGACGAGGATTAGAGAAGAAAACGCAGCTGCTGGAGGACGAAACATCCCTCACTGCTCCTCTCCCACGCAGGACTTGCCTCCTCTCTGAGGAGCACAAGGCACCTGAGTGAGGGTCAGTCCAACAGCTGGGTGTGTTTTGGGCAGGGAGTGCTGAAAATCGGGATATCGAGGATTGGGATGGATCACAGTTGGATCAAAGCCAACTGTAATGAGGGTCATTGCACTGCATGGCACAGCATCTCACCCGACAAGGATTTGGCGACTGGTCACAACATGTTTTCAAAAAAAAAAAAAAAAAAAAAAAAAAAAGGGGGGGAAAAGCAGGGACAGTCCCTGCAGATTAGCCGACAGGCAAATTGGAAATTCTGACCAGAATGAGAGCCAACAAGTGGAGAAATCTGAGTCTTCAATCGAAGACCTCTCCACAAGCAGATATAAAAATCTGCATTTTTCTTTTTACTTTTCTTTTTATATAAACTGAAAGGGTGAGATGTTGCCATGCCCGTGCCTGCCTGTTTTGGTTTTGGGAATTCTGTTCCTAGGCACAGTCTTGAAGCACAAGGTCATGTTCAGAAAACTACCGAAACTCCCACATTTGTTCCCAGAGGAGGGGCTTCGGTGATGGTCTCTGAAAAATGACCAGTGGTTCCCAAGGGTCCCACCTCTGGGGTGGGCAATCTGTAAAATGTACAAAAGGAGTCAGGAAAATAAAGGAGGGGTCTCTTGCTTGCAAGAGCACCACGCAGTCTCACTGATGCACTTGCTGCCTCGTTCCTGAGCGCCATCGTCAGTTATACCCAAACCCAAACCCTAACCCCGTTGAGAACCCTAACCCCTAACCCTAACCCTAGAGAACCCTAACCCTAACCCTTGAGAACCCTAACCCTAACCCTAGACCCTAACCCTAGAACCCTAACCCTAACCCTGAGAACCCGAACCCTAACCCCTAACCCTAGAACCCTAACCCTGAGACCCTAACCCTAGAACCCTAACCCTGAGACTCTAACCCTAACCCTAAACCCTAACCCTGGAACCCTAACCCTAACCCCTAACCGAACCCTAACTCTAACCCCCCTATCCCCCTAATCCTAACCCCCTAACCCTAAGACTGTAACCCTGACCCTAACCCTAACCCAAACCCTAACCCCTAACCCTAACCCAAACCCTTCCTTCCCCCGGTGCTGCCCTGCTGCAGCTGCACAGCAGCGCACGCAGCCCGGGCTGCTGCTGGCCCCTCAGCAAGCCCAGGGCCCCGGAGGTGCTCAGGGACACCACTCAGCAGGGACCCGGCCCGTTTCACCCACCGCTGCCCCCAGGACATCCCAACCTTTGGAGGGTTTGTGGGGGCAGAGAGAAGCTGACAGCAGAAGCCTGGCAGGGTCCTGGCCCCTCCAGGCCACCCCCACAGTGGGACTCTGCTCCAACAACTTGCCCAGCCCTTGGACAGAGCTTTTCCCTCACACCCCCCCCTACCCTGGGGTATTAAACACACAAAGAGCCTGAAACAATGTATTTATTTTGAGGCAAGGAGAATTTTCAGTCTGGAACCCTTACCCCAGGAGCAGTGGCCTCCAGTGCAGGGGCACCAACAAGCCACTGACTTTTCCCCATGTCCAGGGTATTTTCCATCCCTCCCAGACTTCAAACAAACTTTTCCAGGCTCAGCCTTGAGACCAGGCCACTGCATTGAGCTCGTCTCCATGTCAAGGTCAAGGCAACTGCTTCTCCCCTGGCAGAGACTCAACCTCACTCCTGGGCTGCCTCTGGTGCTGCGGACTGCTTGCTTTGGTTGTCACTCTTCTTTTTGTGCCCCGAAACGATGTCATCAATACGGAGGAGGAGAACTGCAGTCTGCAGAGAAACCCCATACGTAGGGCTCAGACGGAGCTCATCACAAAAGACAAAACCCAACCTACCCAGCTTTCATACCACACAACCATCAGCCTGGGCTGAAATGGTTCTTTCAGCACCAGAGAAGGAGACAGTGTCTATGGCTTGTGGGAGCAGTCAGTGGCTGCTTGGAAACAACGACACACATTTTTTTCTTGTTGACTGACAGAGGAGACACAGTATTGCGTCAAGGAACAGCCTTTGATCCAACGCCAGCAAGGTAATGGCAGGATCTGTAACTAGAAGGACAGCTGAGACATGGCAGCCCCAGCCAGCCAAAAGGATAAAGCTCCCACAACCATGGATAATTCCAGCATGTTGCTGCCGTGGGATTGCTCAGGCACAGCTCTGTCTGGCATTGGAAGCAGTGGGAGCACTCTGTACCATTTGCAGGAAAAGGTGGGATGAAGCATGACGAAATTTAGCCACAGGATCAAAAACCCTGGGAAAACTTGAGTCTGGGCTCCTACATCCCTCATTATCCCACCTCTAGCAACAATGAGCTCAGACACCCACACGCCCTGCACTGGGTGTGTGATGCCCACCCAAACACCCCAGCATACAGGGAAGGACATCCTCCTCTCCCAAATGATATCCAGAGAGGCACTGAAGTTTCCACCTCTCCTTACCTCCACAGCTGTTTTGTAGGTCTGAAGTTTGACAGCCAAGGGCTCCCAGATCCCCAGCTCCTTCATGTCAACCAGGGCTCCAGTCTCACCATTCACCCCCCATGTCTGGCTGCCTTCCTGAGTGTGCTTGGCCTGGAAGCAGAAAGACAGGTCACCACCAGTGGGGTGAGATGGCAAATTCCCCTCTGGAATCTCAGAATTGACCACAGGTTCAGGAAACTGTAACAGGTCATTAGAATATTCTCAAGTTTATACAAGAACATGCTACTGATAGCACGACAAGGGCACTGTTCTGAACCAGGAGCTGGGTAAAGCAGGAAAGGGCTGACTCTTTCCTGGTGCCCCTGCCACATGCCTTACCCTGAGCGAAGTCAGAACACGGATTGTACTGGCGCCACAGTTCTGGATCAGTGTCCGGGGAATGACTTCCAGAGCCTGGGCCACTGCACGGTAGGGCCACTGCTCCACGCCTGTCATGCCCTTGGACCTCTCTGTCAGTGCATGGGAAACGGCCATTTCAGTGGCTCCCCCGCCGGGCACCAGCTGGGGGTCCATGAGAACATTGCGGCACACCTGCATGGCATCCTGCAGGTTGCGCTCCACCTCCTGCAACAGGTACAAAATCACAAAATTGTTGAGGCTGGAAAGCCCTCTAACATCAAGTTGAAACATTCCCCCAGCACTGCCAAGGCCACCACTAACCCAAGTCCCAAGGTGGCACATCCATACATTTGCTAAATCCCTCCAAGGACGGTGACTCCACTACTGCCCTGGCTACCCTGTGCCAGTGCTTGAACATGCTTTCCATAAAGAAATTTCCCCTATTATCCTATCTAAACCTCCCCTGGTGCAACTTGGAGCCACTTCCTCTTGCCCTGTCACTTGTTAGTAGGGTGAAGAGCCTGATCCCCAGAAAGCTAGACCCTTCTGTCAGGTACTACTAAATAGGGAACAGAAAAGTCCTTGCTGAGCACCCCCAGCTCCCTCAGCTGCTCCTTGTGCTCCAGACCCTTCCTCAGCTCCACTCCCCTTCTCATTGTTAACTGGAGCACCACACCAGCTGAAAGCCCAGCCCACAGTCTGCCAGCCATGACTCACCACAAAGGTGGCTGGCACAGGAGGTGAAGCAGCTCATGCACTCACCGCTAGGATTTCCTTGCTGGCTCCCCGCAGGATGATGGTGCAAGCCTTAGGATCTTTGCAATCAGTGATGAAAGCAAAATACTCATCTCCTATTTTTTTCACTTCAAAGAGCCTAGCACCGGTCCCCACATCCTCCTCCCGGAGCTCATCTGTGCGACTGACAATGCGAGCTCCGCAGGCCCTAGCACACCAAAGCATGACATTAGGCACTCACAAATCAGAACTGAGAAAGAGATCAGAACAATTCCACGTCATGCACAGTAGGAATGGGCTCCAGACGGAGCCAATACCTACCTGGCAATCCGGTTGTTGTCAGTCTTCCGCACCCTGCGTATGGCGGTGATGTTGGCTCTCATCAGGTAGTGCTGGGCCAGGTCTGAAACCAGGTTTGTGCAATTTCAGAAATGAACCAGCAGTATCATGTCAAACTTCATCTGTTTATCGGTTATCAATCGAGCTATTTTAATTTCAGTCTTTGAAACAAAAGGGGTTTCAGGAAAAAAAACAACTAAATGTAGCTTTTTATACCAGGCTGCAAGGCAAAATGGTAGCACAGCTCTCCAGCAGTTAGGGCTCACCTTCACTTGTATTTTGGTATCTTTCCCAAATGTTGGAAAAGCAAAATATTGTAAGAGTCCACTTTCACAAAGCAACATCAAGGATGAACTTCAATGCCTGCAGCATACACCTATTTGCTAGAAAGCTAAAATAAAAGCCAAACCAGATTCAGCACCTGGTTTGTAGGAGGAGTTGTATTAGTTTGCTGTTGCATTCGTTTGTATTAGGAGTTGTATCAGTTTTTTGTTGTGGTTTTTTTCAGTTTTGTTTGGGTTTTCTCTAAGTTCCTGAGCAGTGGATTTAACGCCATGAACCTCATTGAGATGAATTCAACACAAAGGATCACATAGGTTATTACCAGAAACTCCTTTTTCCGTGATGACCAGATCCGGCTTGACTCTTATCAGATCCTCGCACATCTGCTGAATGTACTCCTCCTCCATCTGCAGGATACGGGCAAAGTCTTCCTCCCGAGTAATTTCAATGTCAGTCTGTACAAAAGAGGTGTAAACAGCTTAGGGTGTTCATTCCAGCCTTCACTGTATTAGACACACCTCCTTCAGCTTCAAGCAGCTCAACTCCTCCAAAAGGGTCAGGGATGAAAACCACTGATCAAATAAACTGCAACACTGTGTCAGTGCAGCATTAACCTTTGTTCAAGCTCACAAATACTTCTTTTGCTCTTGACCAGCACTTAGATACACAAATCACTGTAGCTACTTCAATGAGTCAAAATGCTGTAGCCTCACTCCTATTTTTCTGGACCCCACAGCAGAATTAACGCCCCCCCCCCCCCACTCAACAGGTCTCTGAAAGGTAGAACACAGAGAGCCCTTCACCACTTACACTTTTAACAAGCCATCTGCATTTGTTCGCCTTACTCATTCCAAATCAAGACTTGCAGATGTCTCCAACAGGACTCACTTTACCTGGCTCTCTCCTTTCTTGTACTCCAGTGAACAATCCAGAAGGACGATGCGTGGATTCTTGATAAGACGACGCATTCTGGGATGGGTTACGTCTTTATTCACCATGATTCCACGCAGAACGCACGAGTCTTCACAAAAACCACCTGGAATCTGACAGACACAAGGAAGGGAGAAAATGAGGTGAGTCAGTTTAGTCTACAAAAACTTGTGTATCTGAAAATATCTCCTGAAACTGTCCCACACACAGAAAAGGAAAAATATCTCCCAAGTAACCATGGTGCATCCAGATCACTATACAAGTTTAATTTTAAGGACACACTGACTTAGATTTTAAGTGAGAAGCCATGAAAGAACCTTAAGAAACTTCTAACGTTCTACTGTCTGGCAACATGTTTCATTTTCTATCTTCCAAGTCCAACTTCCAAATCCAACTGAAATTACCTTTTTGACAGGTACTCTAAAACAGCTGAAATAGCAGCCCCTGTTGGCATTGTAAATGAGCATGGCTGACACCACTGACTGAAATATCTTCAAGGATTATGTCTGCAGACTGCAGAGAAGTAACACAAAATTCTTCCCAATGCACCCAGAATAAACTAGTTCACAACAAGAAAGGGGCACAAGGATAAGAAACAGCTCGGGACAAACTCACCTTTTCTACTTTTGCGTATTTTTTAATATCAATTTCCCTTCTGCCATTTTCTTCAAACTCCACAGTCTTAACAGCATCAAGAGCAATGCTACAGGCCAGGTCAGACCAGCGGTTTATTGCCTTGGTGTTTATTGCACTCTTAATTATTTTAAGCATCATCTCTTTATTGTTCACGTCCACTGGAGTGCTGAGATAAAGGAAAAACCAAAGAGCAAACTGCATGTTAATTCCAAGCAACAATCTAACTCTTTTTGACTCCCTCTCCAATTCTGCTAAGTTGTATTTGACTAAAACAGCTGCCTGAAGGAGCAGCTTGGAGCAGCAGAGAAAGTCCACATCCCTCCTCTCTGACCTCTGCCAGCCCATACTTACCCAATTTTCTTTAGAATACTGATCATGTCATCAAGAGCCTTACGATAAGCCCAGATGATCACAGTTGGGTGCATCTGCTGCTCAAGAAAGTGTTCAGCAACAGAGAGCATCTCTCCAGCTAAAAAAAAAATTAAAAAGAAATCAAAATCCCCCAAGTAAGTTAGTAGGATAATCAGCAGTCAAAAAAAGAGAGCTCATGCCAGAAAAAATATATCTTCTATTCATGAAAAGATCTGTAACATCATCTATACCTTTCCTTACATTTAACTGTGGGTTATCATGGGGAAAGAACAACTTCCCAAAGTGTGGAGCTGATCACATCAGGGTCTCATGAAGCTACCATGCTCTTGCACAGTAAAAAAAACCCTTCTCCATCTTAAGGTTAGTAAATAACTAAGACATGTCTCATCATGGGCTCTGCTTCGAAAAAAGGGTGAACTTCAGCCTTTATGCAAAGTGTCTGGGTCAGTCTCCTTACCAAGGATAATGACAGATGTGGTCCCATCTCCAACTTCTTCATCCTGAGTGCGGCTGATCTCTATCATTGATTTTGCAGCTGGATGCTGGACTTGAATCTATATAAGGGCAAGGGTATGGATTTGTCCCAGGATTTTAAAGCAGAAACATTTCACGTCACTCAATGGAACAAATACCACACTTTTAATACAATCAAAGGCATTCTGTCCAACCACAACAAGGCTTTTTCTTCCTTTCTGAGACCAAAACCAAGCCCTTGTATTTGACAGGATTGTGTCTCTTCATTTTTTTCAGGCACTTCAGTTTTTAGGATGTTCTTTTAACAGCTCTTGCACCATACAGACAATAATGATTTCTAGGTCTCATCACGTGACATTGTGGTGAACACCACCATCTACTCAAAAGGTCTCAACACAGTTGATAATAACTCCAATACCAAAGAATTCGCATCAGTCTTGTAAACACTCCAAGAAAACTTCCCACTCTAGGATCAAAGCTACATTTCTGTACAGCAAGAACACCTGCTGGATATCTTTCATTTCTCCCCAGTGAGAACCTTTCTCGGTGCAGCTGGTTAGCACCTGCTCTCAGGACAGGTGAGGAGATCACACAGCTCGACTGTCACCCAAGATTCAGGCACATACTGACTTAATGGTAAGCAAGACAATCCTTTAGGAGAAACTTACTTCTCTAAGAATAGCATTGCCATCGTTGGTCATCACAATCCCACCCATGGGGTCCAAAAGCATCTGCAACCACAAGAAAAACAACACCTGACTGCTCTGTCCCATGTGTGTCTCACTTCTAGTCAGCTGCAGCACAAATCCTTACCTTCATCATGGCTCTTGGTCCTAAACATGTTCGGATAATGTCAGCAATAGTCTAGGAGGAATCAAAGAAAGTAGGTGGTTCAGGAGGGCATCAAAAAGTCTAAAAAATCCCATAGTGAAATCAGCAGCCCCTGCAAAATTTAAGTGATCCAACAACTCTGCTGTGGTTGAGATGCAGCCAAGATTAAGAATTGTGTGAAAATGAGAATATGGGGATGACCAAGACACTGGAACCACACTAAATTATTATCTCAGTCAGATGTCAAAACTCAGGCACCTTCAGACTTTGTGGAGAAAGGGGGTTTGACTGGTTAAATCCCACCATGATTTATAGCGTACCCATTACATGAACAGTGCAGATACTTAATTTTTGTGCAGAATCTTCATGCAGTAGTACAAAAATCTTCTGCTAACGCAGAAAATTATTTTCTACGTTATTCTTCTTCTACTCTATATATCTACTCATACAGAATAGAGAAAATACACTTCATGTCCAATTTTTCCTCTGAAATATATAAATACACACAGACACAAAAAAAGGATCAGAACAGCCTGAGAATTTGGTACCTTTGCAGCAGTGATGTTTCCCATCTGGACTTTTCTTCCAGACTCACGTTTTGTATTCTGACCTAAAGCACACACACAAAAAAGTAAGAGTAGAATCAAGTACAAGACACCAAGGATGCAGTCACCTCTCAGTCACACATCTAACACGTGACCAGTTTGAAATTCACAGTTTACAATACAAATACTGCAGTCGTGATGAGAAATACATTGATAGAAAACGGTCAGTGAAAAACAACATTCCCTATTATAATGGAACTCCCCATTAGCATCCTAAGACAAAGCTTTGCAACCCTGAAACAGGACCTATTACCCCAGAAAATCAAACTGCAGCGACTCGCTAGGATCTGCCAGATCTCACAAAGCCAAGGAGCTGCTACTGTACAGTAGCGTTAGGTCAAAAACAGTTAGAGAGGCTCATGTAAGCAGAACTGGGTGCTTACATGAGCCTCTGTAACATCACCTTTATGTGCCAAAGCAACACTGATGTTCACATGCGGTTCAAACGGGGCAGCACAAAGCAACGTGCTGAGGAAGATGAGAAAACAGCTGAGCACAAAAGGATGCCAGAAAAGGTTTGACCGCAGCGAGTCTCCGAGCCCCCCGCGCAGGGCGCGGCAGAGGCTGTGGGCCGGGAGCCGTGAGGGGGAGCTGGGGCCGGGAGCCGTGAGGGGGAGCTGGGGCCGGGAGCCGTGAGGGGGAGCTGGGGCCGGGAGCCGGGAGGGGAGCTGGGGCAGGGCGCTGTGAGGGGGAGCTCGGGCCGGGAGCCGTGAGGGGAGCTGGGGCAGGGCGCCGTGAGGGGGAGCTGGGGCAGGGCGCTGTGAGGGGGAGCTGGGGCAGGGCGCTGTGAGGGGGAGCTGGGGCAGGGCGCTGTGAGGGGGAGCTGGGGCCGGGAGCTGTGAGGGGAGCTGGGGCCGGGAGCCGTGAGGGGGAGCTGGGGCCATGCCGGCAGCGGTACCCGGCGGATCCCCGGCAGAACGGGGCCCGGCCGGGCGGGGCTGTGGGAGGGTGCCCGGCCATGAGGGGAGCCAACATGGCGGCGCGGCAGGCGAGCGGCACAGCGGAGCGGGGTCCCAAATTGGCCATCCCCTCACCCTTCGCTCCGGGAGCCCGGGCCGCGCCGGCGGAACTTACTGAGAACCAGGACGGGGCGCGGGCCCATCATCGCGGCGGCTGGAGCGCGGCAGAACCTTCTAGAGCCTGGGAAGCGGAGCCTGGCAAAGCCGCGGCGCTGCGCACGGCCTCCCACGGGCAATGCGCGTCAGCGCCGCGCCCAATCAGATTGGAACGTTCCGGCGGGGAAGTGACGCCGGGCACGCGGGGCGGGAGCGGCGCGGGGCGGGAGCGGCGCGGGGCGGGAGCGGCGCGGGGCGGGAGCGGCGCGGGGCGGGAGCGGCGCGGGGCGGGAGCGGCGCGGGGCGGGAGCGGCGCGGGGCGGGAGCGGCGCGGGGCGGCCGCGCCCCCGGGGAGCAGAGCGGAGGAACCCGGCAGAGACCGAAAGGAGCGAAAAGGCCCGCGGGGCCGGCGCGGAGTGCACGTCTCGCTTCCGCCTCCCCGCTGCAGCCAGAAGGCATTGGGGCCGAAAGGTCTCGAGAGTTCTCGCCTCCGAAAGGGAGACCTCAAATGCCCACCCCCACGGTCAGCAGGGCGATCTCGCCCAGCCCACACTGCAGGAGCCCAGGGAAAGGACGGATCTTGAGGAAGCGCCGCCTGTCCGACAGAACAGGCCACGCCGGGGCACAGAGCCGGAGCTGCTGCTGCTGGAACGCACGCAGCCCGTGCCCAGCCCGAGCAAGCCCTGAGCCCCCCTCAGCCGCTATCGGCCATTTCGTGTCCCTGGCGGCTCAGGATCACCCGAAGGGACCGAGGGTGAGAAAAGGACACGGAGAAAAGCTGAGGGCAGAGGACATGTCCTGATCCAATGTCAACTGTCAGCACGCTGGAGCCTGTCTAGGGGAGGGGGTGTGGGTGGGTGTAGTTAAGCAGAGTATCCCCAGTGCAGGAAGGGAGAGTTTCCCAGCCTCTGCACCTGATTCTTGAGGAATTTAATGCTGATGCACTCCAGCCTCATTGCTTTACAAGCCCACCATGGATGTGGCCAGGCTGGTGGGCCAGAGAACAGCATGATCAGGGCAAAGCAGCAGCTTTGACATCCTCTATCAAATCATGGCTGTGCTGTCACCACAGCAAGCTCCATCCCAAAGGACAGGCAGCACCCAGAGGGGGCCCTGAGATGTGACACCCTGCAGAAAACTGCAACAGGCAAATGGGAGCTGGAGGCAGCCCAGGGGGCAGAGCCCCACAGACAGAGTGCTCTAGGGCACTAACACTATCGCTGTGGCTGCAGAGGAGGGGTTCCGCCTACAAAGGGGCTGGACAAGGCTGTTTGGGCCTTTTGTTTGTTCTTTTTTTCTCTTTGCTCATTCCTCCTTTAGAACACAGAGGACACCTCATCGCTGCTGCAGCTGCAGCCCCCAAATCCTTTGCCCAGAGGGGTGAAGCACGGCCCAGGCAGCACCTTGCAGGGGACCCAGGTGCCGTCCAGACCCAGCCTCTGCTCTTGTGGGGTCAGGGTTGTCCTTTCCCGAGCTCTGGGGTGCTGGTGGCATTGGACTCTGCTCAGTTCTTTTTGCTCTTGGGGGTGTCGTACTTCCTCTTGCTCGAGTACCAGAGCAGCAGGGGGATCCCGATGGAGGGCAGGGTCATCACACCAAACGCCGCCCAGTCCAGCTAGAGGGAGAAATTGTTAGAGAAAAGTCAGAGCAATCCAGGTCAGAGGAGCCTTAGAGCAATGAGGTCAGAGGAGGAGAGTGAGGGGAGACCTCACACTGTCTGCAGCTTCCTCACGTGGGGAAGCAGAGGGGCAGGTGCTGACCTGTGCCCTTGGTGACCAGTGACAGGACTCAAGAGAGCGCCTGCAGCTGTATCAGGGCAGGTTTAGGCTGGGTATTAGGAAAAAGCTCTTCTCCCAGGCACTGCAAGAGGCTCCCCAGAAAAGTGGTCACAGCACCGAGCTTGACAAGAGCTCCAAGAGCTTGGACAGGGCCAACAGGCACATGGTTAGGATTCCTGGAGTTGTCCTCTGCAGGGCCAGGAGTTGGACTCCATGATCCTTGTGGTTCCCTTCCTGCCTAGGAGGTTCTAAGATTCTACCCTTGGATTTTCTGGCTCAAATCCCACAGTACAGCTCCTTCACAGAGGAAGCTGAGATGCAAACTCAGCTGCTTCTGTGATAGTCCTCTGGAGAACTGACAGGAATTAACTCCAGCTCCCGCTGGAGCTCTCCAGGTAACTGCAGGGCAAGCCACACACACCAGGCACAAGCAGGAAGCCACCACACTGGGCTGCAGCTGCCGTGGAGCACTTTTCCATGATCACCTGAAAGGTACTTACAAAGTGAGGGGAGAACCTCCTGTCGAAGTCACGCTGTGCCAGGATTCCTCCCTGCCCAGGAGCACTAGTGAAGCCAACCTGGAAAAGGCAGGGAAAAGACAGGCTTTGCCACCTTTCCTCCTCGCTCCACACCTGGGCAGGGTGAGAGCACATGGACACGCATCAGCCCCCAGCACACAGCTCCAGGAGCGCTGTCAGGTCTGTCTGCAGGGCTCCCATAAACCAGCCACTTACCACCACCTGTGCACCCTCCTGTGCCAGGTAGGTGATGGTGGCAGAGGTGAAGTTGAAGTACCCAGCTTTGAGAGGCCGTAGAACCACGGTGTGGGACACGTTGCTCGCTCTGGGAGCCGGATGTTAAGGAAAATGGTTGTATTTCATCACAGGAAGAAAAATGAGGAGATGGGAAAGAGCAGCCTGGAGCCAGGTGCAAAAGTCAGTGCTGCTGACAGATCTGAGTCTTCCTGCTCACACACAGCCAGACCCACCTGAGGCTGACCCAGCTGCTCGTTCCCAAACAGAGGAACTACCCCGCAACCTGGTCCTGTCTGCAAGGAACTTTATTTTTATACCGCACCATCCAGAAGAGTAGGGGTTTGGATTCAGAGCCCTGTCCAGGCTCTGGAAGGAATTTCCGACAGCAGATGAAGACAGGACGAAGCTGCAGCATGCTCACGAGCAAGAAAGGGAGTTGGGAGAATTTTAAAACATTAAAAGATACGGAGCAATCCTGTCCCACTTGACACTGAGCATGCCAGAGACGATGCCAAAGTCTTCTGGGGGGAAGGAATCATCCGACAGCTCCACATCCAGGGCTGCACTAAACACAACAAAGAGAGGGGTGAGATGGGAATCTTAAGATTTACCATCTGCTCACAGGCTCTGCAGCACAGTGCGCTGACAGTTCCACCCTGGCCAAATGCAAGAACTGATTTTTGAAAGGTGAAACGTCACCAGTAGAAGATACGGGGAGGAGAGCTGAGGTGTCTTACGGGGAGACTGCAGAGAGAGGAAGGCAAAGTTGAGAGACACAACCACAAGGACAGTAAAAACACTGATTTTTCCACAACAGGATTTGGCAGTTTGCTGAACTTCAGATACCATCCCATGGATACACAAGTTGGTCTAAATAATAACTAAATCCCACATGTAGAATTACAGTATCTCATGAATGTTGTATGAATCCAACATTACAGCACCATATAGTCTTCTCTTAGCAGTACTGCACTCAGCATGCATTATTTTGCCTTAGAAAAAAAAAAATCTAAAAACCAAAACCCCAAAGCACTTTATTAGCATCCTGCATTTTGTCCAGTCAGCTTTTCCTTCTGCAAATGAAGCTTTTTACCAGCATTGTGGAAGTTCTGTTTCATCTTTGTCAGGTCCATAGTTAAGTCCTGATAGCTAAAAGGAATTGTCATTCAAAAGAAAAACATGAAAAAGAGCTCACAAAGCCAAGAAAGGGAGCTGCGTGCGTGGGGAGCAGAGTGTACCAGGACACCACAGGAACTACACCATGCTGGACACTTGAGCAGCCACGAGGTGAAAGCAGGGACAACGGAAGAGGAGGAAAAAGGCAAATTTCAGGGTCAATCCTTCAGGCACTGCTGGGAAGCTCAGAGTTAGAGGGAGCAAAAGCAGCAGCACGTCACAGAGCTCAGAAATCGCCTTGTAGCACCCTGCAGCCACACAGAGAAGATCTGCTGGTGCTCAGTACTGCAGCCTGGAGAGGCCTTACCTGGAGCCAACGTTGTAGATGTTGTACTGCAAAGTCAGGTCCTTGCCCTCCACGGCGTACCTGTTCAACAGGGATTTGGAGGCCAGGAGCCTGGCGCCATCCTCGCAGTCAGCCACCAACACCAGGGCAAAGACGGCCAGGAGCAGGAGCTTCATCTAGAGACACGAGGGAATGGAACGCCACTGATCACTTGAGATCTCTGAACTCTTGCCTGTGAGGATGGAAGAACTGGCACAGCAGTGTCCTGGATCTGCAGCTATGGAAGAAAAGTCAATGGTCTTCTCTCCTTTCAAAGCCCTGGCCAGTATCACTCCCCTTTACAGAATCATGGAACATCCTGAGTTGAAAGGGACCCACAAGGATCATCGAGTCCAACCCCTTGGCTTATGCATTATTAACTGAACCAATTTATTATTGTATTCAATTTTGTATAATCAAGCTGCTTAATTAAAATTGCTGCTACATTTAAATTTTGTTTGGTTTTATTATTGGATAATTGGGCAGCACATTTATAACAGGAGGAAAATAGAAGTGTCATCTCTGTCCAGTAATACATATAGTTTTGCCCCAATTCCTCCAGATAACATTGCTCCAGACAGGGGATTTCTTGCAGAATCAGAATAAAGATAATAGAGTAATAGGGTAACAGACAGCTTTTGATCCAAAGGGGCCTTAAAGACTATCTACACCCAACCCCCCTCCACTAGGGCAGCCTTCTCCCAGCAGGTCACGAATACTGCCAGGAATGGGGCAGCCACAGCTTCTCTGGGTCACGTGTCAGTGCCTCACCACATTCACAGGGAAAATTTCCTCCCAATATCTCATTCTCTGGATTCACCCCAGAGCTGGAGGCAGCTCTGCAAGGGGAGTCTCATCTGAGCAGAGGGGCAGAATCCGCCCCCTTCACATGCTGCCCACGCTGTTGGGGATGAGCCCAGGCCAGTGTTCACTTTCTGGGCCCCCAGTGCATGTTGCCACGGCATGCTCAGCTTCTTGTCAGCCCACACCCCCAAATCCTTCCCCGGGCTGCTCTCCATCCATTCTTCCCCAGTCTTGGCCTCGCTGAACTTCCTGGGCTTGGCACGGACCTGGCTGCCCAGCCCGTCCCAGTGCGGCTGCCAGAAGCCCCTTCCTTCCCCCGGTGCTGCCCTGCTGCAGCCGCACAGCAGCGCGCGCAGCCCGGGCTGCTGCTGGCCCCTCAGCAAGCCCAGGGCCCCGGAGGGGCTCAGGGACACCTCCCAGCAGGGACCCCAGAGGGGCTCAGGGACACCTCTCAGCAGGGAGTCCGGAGGGGCTCAGAGACACCTCTCAGCAGGGCCCCGGAGGGGCTCAGGGACACCTCTCAGCAGGGCCCCGGAGGGGCTCAGGGACACCTCTCAGCAGGGCCCCGGAGGGGCTCAGGGACACCTCTCAGCAGGGACCCCAGAGGGGCTCAGGGACACCTCTCAGCAGGGCCCCAGAGGGGCTCAGGGACACCTCTCAGCAGGGACCCCGGAGGGGCTCAGGGACACCTCTCAGCAGGGCCCCGGAGGGGCTCAGGGACACCTCTCAGCAGGGACCCGGAGGGGCTCAGGGACACCTCCCAGCAGGGACCCCGGAGGGGCTCAGGGACACCTCTCAGCAGGGACCCGGAGGGGCTCAGGGACACCTCTCAGCAGGGACCCGGAGGGGCTCAGGGACACCTCTCAGCAGGGACCCGGAGGGGCTCAGGGACACCTCCCAGCAGGGACCCCGGAGGGGCTCAGGGACACCTCTCAGCAGGGACCCGGAGGGGCTCAGGGACACCTCTCAGCAGGGACCCCGGAGGGGCTCAGGGACACCTCTCAGCAGGGACCCGGCCCGTTCCACCCACCGCTGCCCGCGGAAGGCCCCACTCTGACTCTCCAGCGCCAGAAACCGGCCGGTGCTTCCTGGCTCCTCACAGCTCACGACCGATCCTCTCCTACAGACCCTCCCCAGCGCCCCCGAGTCCGTGCAGAGGCCCGCGGACACCGCCCCGAGCTGCCCCGAGCCTCCCGAGCCTCCCGCCCTCACCGTCTCTCCACCGCCAACGCCGCAGGGACGAGTCAGCGCAGGCGCGGCGGAAGTGACGTCAATGGACCGCGACGGAGCGGGGGGAGGGGCTGGGTGCCCTCTGATAACGGGCAGGGCTCCTTATCTCTGTCATCCCTGTCCTCCCGCCAGGGGATGTTCTCTGCCCATGGGCCCTGAAGGCTCACTAAGGGCACAACACATTCCATCATCCCCATTGTGAGGTGCCTCACCCAGTGCGGGGAGCCAACCACTCCAACCCAGATAAAAGCTGAGACGTAGGAGCACAGCCACCTGCCTCCACCGGCTTCCCGCAGGAAGACTGGATCCTTCCCACCACCCCAGGGCCCTTCCCACCACCCCAGGGCCCTTCCCACCACCTCTGGACCCTTCCCACCACCCCAGGGCCCTTCTCACCATCCCTGGACCCTTCCCACCACCCCAGGGCCCTTCCCACCACCCCTGGATCCTTCCCACCACCCCAGGGCCCTTCTCACCATCCCTGGACCCTTCCCACCACCCCAGGGCCCTTCTCACCATCCCTGGACCCTTCCCACCACCCCAGGGCCCTTCTCACTATCCCTGGACCCTCCTCACCATCCCTGGACCCTTGTTCTACAGGATCATCTCTGCCCCACCAGAACCACATCTGCCACTCCAGGAGGACTCACTGTGGGCTGCTCCCAACCCCCTGACCCACAGGGTGTCAGGTTGGAGCTCTGACTCTGTCAGGGTTTCTAGGATTGTTTTTTTGCTTGTTTGTTTGTTTGAGGTTTTTTCCACTACATTTGTGTTGTTAATATTCCCAGTACAGAACTGTTATTCCTATTCCCAAATCTTTGCCTGAAAGCCCTGAATTGCAAAATTATGATTTGGAGGGCGTGAGGGGTTTACATTTTCCATTCCGAGAGAAACCCCAGCTTTCCCTGGCAGGTACCTGCCTTTCAAAACCAAGACACCAGATGATTTTCATTCACCACCTGCCCATCTCCCAATATCCCAAATCCCAACATTCCAATACCCCAAAACCCCAGGATTTCAGGCACTGGGAACACTTGATTGGTGACAATTTTTTTGGTGTCCTGGGCAGGAATCCCTCAATAAAACCATCGCTGCTGACGACCTCAACACCTCAATATCTCGATGCCATGAAATTCCTAAATCCCAATACCCCTAAATCCCAAATCCCAGGATTTCAGGCACTGGGAACACTTTGAGGACAATTTTCTGCTGTTCTGAATGGCAGCCCTTCAACAAAACCATCACAGCTGTCAATCCCAAACGCCCCGATGCTGCGAAATCCCGGATTTCAGGCACTGGGAACGCTCTGCTTGATGACGATTTTCTGCCAACCCATGAGGGACACGGAGTTCCAACATGCCCCCTACCCACACCCCAATACCCCAATACCCCAACCCCAGGGATTTCAGGAACCGGGAACACTCTGCTTGATGATGATTTTCTGCCAACCCACGAGGAGTTCCAACTCTCCCAAACCCCACCCCCCACCCCCCCAAGCCCCCAGGACGTCAGGCACTGGGCACACTCTGCTTGATGACGATTTTCTGCCTCCCGGGCCTGGCCCCGGGGCCGTCCCCTGCCCCTGGCCCTGGCCCCGGCCCGGCCATGGCGGCGGCGGCGGCGCTGGGCAGCCCGTGGGCCGTGATGTATTTCCTGTAGGCCTCGCGGATGATGCGGAAGGCGCGGGCGTTGGAGTAGGGGATGTCGGTGATGGGGTCGCGGTACAGGGCCGGCTTGTGGGTGACGGGGCACAGCTCCCGCACCGGCAGCCGCGGCGCTTTGCACTTGGGGAAGCAGCGCTCGAAGGTGGCGTCGTCGCTGAAGGAGATGAAGGTGCGCGAGCACTTGGCCGGGGGCAGCGCGGCGGCGCCGGCGGGGTGGGCGTCGGGGTCCAGCCTGGGGGGGAGAGGGTGGGGGAACCCAGGTCAGCCTCGGTGTTTGGGCTGCTGAGGCGGTGCCCCCCAAAAAATTGTGATCCGATGGGGTTTGGGGCCTCCAAGGTGCTTCTCCAACAGGGGGTTTGGGATCTCAGAAAGTGCTTCTCCAATGGGGGATTGGTGCCCAAAACCCGCTTTTCCCATGGGATTTTGGGGCCTCAAAAACTGCTTTTCCCATGAGATTTGGGAGCTCCAAGTTGGTACCCAAACCCTTCTCTTCCCATGGGATTTGGGAGCTCCAAGTTGGTACCCAAACCCTTCTTTTCCCATGGGATTTGGGAGCTCTAAGGTGCTTTTCCCTCCCCAAGTTGGCATTAAGCAAAGGGAAGCCTCCAGGCTGGGATTCAGTGCCCAAATCCACCCCCCAAAACTGGGATTTGGGAGCTGTCCCAGCCCCTCTGGAGCAGCTCCAGGGCCCGATCCAGGTTGGGAGTTGGGATTCTGGTGCCACTCACCCCTCGACGTCCACGGGGTCATCACGGCTGGGCTCGGGCAGGAGGGGCATGGTCAGGGACCAGTACCGGATCACGGGGCCCACGATCTTCCTCTTCTTCTGCACCTGCTTCTTCTTGTCCGCCTCTAGCCGCTCGTAGTTCTCTGGGATCGGGAACGGGGTTGGGAATGGGGTCAGGGAATGGCTCATCCCGGCACGGTGACATCAGAGAGGTGCCAGGTCTGATCCTGTGCCATTCCCAGTGACACTTCCTGTCCCATTTTTGTTGTCTTGATGCCATTCCCAAGGTCCCTCTACCATTCCCAATGTCCATGTCCCATTCCCAATGTCCACGTCCCATTCCTGGGATCCCCTTCCCATTCCCAGTATCCCACCCCCAGTATCCCAGTATCCCATTCCCAGTACCCTGTCTGCCATTCTCATTCCTGGGATCCCCCTCCCCATCCCGTCCCAGCTCACCCAGGGAGCGCAGGTTGATCTCCTCAGTGATCTTGGCCTCCTCCAGCAGCTCCTCCTGGGTCAGAGGCCGCTCGTAGTTGGTGCCTCCCTTTTTCCTCTTGGACTGCACCTGGCGCTCCTGGAGCCGCAGGAAGGTCTGCCGGGTGTGCTCCGTGGTGGATTGCCGCATGTGCTTCCTGCCTGGGGGGAGCCACGGGGGCCTGGAGCACCCACGGGGGCCTGGAGCACCCACGGGGGCCCAGAGCACCCACGGGAGCCTGGAGCACCCACGGGGGCCTCGAGCACCCATGGGGGCCCAGAGCACCCACGGGAGCCCGGAGCACCCACGGGGGCCCAGAGCACCCACAGAGGAACCAGAGAACCCATGGGGGCCCGGAGCACCCACGGGGGCCCGGAGCACCCACGGGAGCCTCGAGCACCCACGGGAGCCCCGAGCACCCACGGGGGCCCGGAGCACCCACGGGGGCCTGGAGCACCCACGGGGGCCCGGAGCACCCACAGGGGAACCAGAGAACCCACGGGGGCCCGGAGCACCCACGGGGGCCCGGAGCACCCACGGGAGCCTCGAGCACCCACGGGAGCCTGGAGCACCCACAGGGGCCTCGAGCACCCACAGGGGAACCAGAGAACCCACGGGGGCCCGGAGCACCCACGGGGGCCCGGAGCACCCATGGGGGCCTGGAGCACCCATGGGGGCCTGGAGCACCCACGGGGGCCCAGAGCACCCACACAGCCCCAGATCCCCATCCCAGCCCCCAGAGAACCAGGGGCTCTTCCAGACGATCCCACTGCCAACCCTTGGATCACTCAGAGATCTCCAGAGATCCCATTCCCAGCCCCTGGAGAACCAGGACTTCTCCCAAATGATCCCATTTTCAGCTGGGATCACTCAGAGATCCCCAGAATCCCGACCCCAGCCCCCAGAGAACCAGGAGCTCTCCCAGAGGATCCCACTGCCAACCCTTGGATCATCTACAGATCCCCAGCACCGTGTTTCTGACTCCAGGAGAATCAGTTCTCCCAGAGGATCCCGTTTCCAGTCCCTGGAGGAACAAGAGCTCTCCCATGGGATCCTCTTCCCAACCCCTGGAGAAGCAGCAGCTCTCCCAGAGGATCGTGTTTCCAGCTGGGATCACTGGGAACGTCCACGGACCCCATTTCTGATCTCTGCAGCACCAAGAGCTCTCCCAAAGGATCCCATTTCCATTTAGGATCACCAAGACCCTGCTCCCACCCCACCCATCCTCACCCCACACTCACTGTCTCCCACATCCTCCTGCAGCTCCAAGGGCACGGATTTCACCTCCCTGCTCCTCTGGGATCCTCCCCGCGGCCCCTCCGCCTTCTTGGCCCGCAGGCTCTTGAGCGGCTCCTGAAGGGCACACCGAGCATTAAAACCCCTCCCCAGACGCTGGGTTTTCCCCGTTTTTCCCCCGGGAGCGGTCGGTATACCCGGTAGGCCTTGGTGAGCACGCGGCGGCGGCGCCGGGGCTCGGCCTCGTCCTGCTCGGAGCCCGGCTCGTCGCCCTCGTCGATGTCGAAATCCGAATCCACCTCGTCATCGCTGTCCGAGTGCTCCCCGCGGTACTCGTCATCCCCGGACTCCTGCGGGGAACCGGGAGTGTTGGGAATAGCGGAGGGGAAATGTGGGATCCCGCCGGGGCATCCCCAAGGGACTCACCCCCCCCCCCCCGGATCCCTGCGGAATGTTGGGAATGTGGGATTGGGAAATGTGGAAGCACCCTGATCCCCCCACCAGTGTCCCCAGATTCCAAATACCAACCCCATATTTCCCCGGATTCCCGCGGGAATATTGGGAACACGGGATTGGGGAATGTGGGATCCCATCGAGGGATCCCCACAGGACTCATCCCTGGACTCCCGGGGAATATTGGGAATGTGGGATTGGGAATTATGGAGCAGCCCTGAGGGATTCCCGCAGGATTCACTGTCCCCAGAATCCTGCGGGATACAGGAACGGATCCCCTGAAGCCTCCCTGGTCCTCGGGAAGCGCTTCTGAGGGCTTCTTCCCACGGACCCGTTATCCCGGGATCCCACAGCGATCACCCGGGAGATCCCATGGATCCCCCCAAACCTCATCCCTGGACATCCCCATATCCCTGGACATCCCCACACTGTCTGGAAATCCCCACTCGGGACCCCCAACCTCCCTCGCCCCCTCCCTCCCCTCACGTTTTCTCCCCTCACTCCTCTCCCTCCCCCTCAGAGCGCCGGGCCCGTTCCCGCCCGGTTCGCCCCGTTCCCGCCGGCTTTGTGACGCCTCCCCCCGCTCCCTCCCGGGGCCGCTCGCCTCGTTGAAGCCGCCGTAGGTGGTCTGGTAGAACTCGTCCTCCTCCTCGGCCTGGAGCAGCCCCGAGAGGCGATTCCCGGCCGTTCTCCGCGGGGCGCGGCCCTCGGCCAGGCTCATCTCGGCGCTCGGCTCAGCCGCCTGCGGCACCGCGGGGAGGGGAGAGAGAGCGAGCGCAGAGCGATCGATGGGGAGAGAGGGCGGCACCGCGCGGGAAGAGCGGGGGTGACGTCATTGCGTGAGGGTGACGTCATTGTATTGCTATGAGGAGGTGTGCGTGCTCTGTGACGCCACGGGGTGGGTGTCTGAGCTGTGACGTCATGGTTGAGTGTGTGACATCATAAGGTAGAGACGTCAATTATTGAGTCAGTAGTGTAATGTCACAGGATGGGGATGTGTGTGCTCTGTGACATCACAGGGTGAGGACACCTGTGCCCCATGGCGTCACTAATTGGAGATGTGGCACATAAGCGTGCTGCTTTCTGATGTAATTCAATGTGCTCATATAATGCCACCGATTAATATGACGTCACCCCAAGCACACCGCCCATCACGTGACACCCCGGGGGCGAATCCGAACGGGGGAGAACGCGTGGAGGCGGAGCCGAGCTGTGCATGCGCTGTGAGGGCCCGCCCACGTGGCCCCCGCTCCTCCATCGCCCGCGGCCGCGAGGGGCGCGCCGGGAGGGGCGGGGCTAAGCGCGAAAAGAGCTCGGTTTAGCTTAAAATGGGGCGCGGCCACACATGATTGGTGGGGCTAAGCACGGAGGGGGCGTGGTTTATGGCGGAGGGGGCGGAGTGTACGGGAAGAGGCGCGGTTTGGCTGCGAGGGGGTCGGATCCTGTAACAAAGGAGCGTGTCTGAACCGCGAGTGGGCGTGTCTTTAGCCATTAAAGCGTGACAAATAGGCAGGAGAAGGCGTGGTCCGTTGGAAAGTGGGCGTGGCTTGAATGGGCGTGGCCGAGCGTGGCGGGCGGGGGCGGGCTGAGGCTGGGGGGGGCGCAGCGCGCGCTCTAAGATGGCGGCGGCGGCGGCGGGGCCCGAGTCTGGGGGCAGCAGCGGCAGCAGCGGCGGCCTCGGCGGTACTGGCCGGGAACGGGGCGGGGATGGGGCTGGGGGGCTCGGAGAGAGCTCGGGGGGAGTCCGGGGGGCGCGCCTGCCGAGTGAGGGGAGGTGTTGGGGGGTCTGAGGGCGTGAGGGGCTGAGCGTGTGGGGGCTTTGAGGGCGTGAGGGGCTGGGGGGGGTGTGAGGAGGGTTCTGAGGGCGTGAGGGGCTGAGGGGACTGGGGGGGATTTTGGGGGCTATGACGGGTCTGGGGACGTGAGGGGAATGGGATTTTCCGGGGTCTTGAGGGGTCTGGGGTCGTGGCGGCTGAGGGGGCTCTGAGGGTCTCAGAGGTCTCGGGTGTGAGGGGATCTTTGGGGGGGTTGGGGGGTCTTTGGGGGTTTTTGATGGGTTTAGGGCTGTGAGGCTTTGAAGGGATTTTGGGGGGGGGTCTTTTGGGGTATAATACTCTGGGGCTGAGGGGAATTCTGAGCGGTCTTTAGGGGATTTTGAGGGTGTAGAACTCCGGGGCTGAGGGGGATTTTGGGGGTTATTTTGGGGTGTGGAACCGTCAGGATTTTTTGGGGGGTCTTTGAGGTAATTTTGGGGCTAAGCGGGCTGTGAGGAGTGAGGGTTTTTGTGGGGTCTTTGAAGTGTTTTTGGGGGTGTAAATCTGTTGGGTTTATCGGGTGTTTTGGTGGGGTGTTTGGAGTATTATGGGGCGGGTGTGTGGGTGTGGAACTGGGGCTCAGGGGGATTTTGGGGGGGTCTTTAATCGGGTCATATTTTGGGGAGGGTGTGGGACTCTTTTGGTGAGGGGATTCTGAAGCTTCCTGTGGGAATTTTGGAGGAGATTTGGATCTCTCTTGAGGGGATTTTGGGGTATCTGGATCTTCCTGCGGGAATTCTGGGGGAGATTTGGAGCTTCCTGAGGGAATTTTGGAGCATCTGGATCTGCCTGGGGGGACCTGGAGCTTCCTGAAGGAATTTTGGGGGAGTTTTGGAGCTTCATGAGAGAATTTTGGAGGAGATTTGGGTTTTTCTGAGGGAATTTTGGGATATCTGGATCTTCCTGAGGGAATTTTGGGGGAGTTTTGGATCTTCCTGATGGAATTTTGGGGGATTTGGAGCTTCCTGAGGTTTTCTGGGATGCCATGGCAGGGCTTTGCACCCGACTTTTCCTTGGAAAAACCAAATTCCAAGCTCAAAATTCCTCCCAAAAAAAGGAAAATAAGGTGGGAACGGGGCGGGGAGGGAGAAGTTTGTTGGTGCCAGGGAAATCCGATTCCCCTTCCCGTCTGCCCGGTGACTCAGAGGGGGTGGGAGCAGCTCCCGGGGATCCCGAAATCCTAAAAAAAATATCCCAGAAAGAGCCCGGGAATGCTGTGGGAACGGCGACAAAACCCTGGGATTTGTTTGTATAAGCGGGAATGCGAGCCAGGGAAACGGCTGGAAGCGCTGAAAATCGGGAATTCTCCCGCTTTATTTCGGGATCATTTTTGGCTTTTTAAAGCCGGCAGTTTTTCTTTTTCCCGGTTTTTCCCGAGTCTGGCAGAATCCCTGGAAAATCCAACCCTTTATCCCGCTTTTTTTTCAGCTCCGAATCAGCTTTTCCACCTTAAATTTTGGGCTTAGATCCCTAAAAATTCCGTTTGGGAAGGAGTTCCTTGCAACTCGTTTTTCCCCTGGAAGGATTTAAGGGCTGATCCCTGATTTTCTGTCTCTTTATCTGTGCTGGGTTTTGGGATTTGGAGCCAGAAACTCAAGGAGAACAGCGTGGGCAGTTGGGTTAAATTCAAATTTTGTGTTTTCCTGGGGTTTTTCCCTGTTTTCCTGGAGGTTTTCCCTGTTTTCCTGAGTTTTTTCTGGGATTTCCCCCTGTTTTTTGGGATTGATCGTCTCTGAGCGTGGATTTTCCTTTCTTTTCCCAGGATCCAACACCTTCAAGAAATCCCTTACTCCTGAGGTGAGTTCCAGGCTGGAAATATCCCAAATTCCAGCTTTTCCTCCTCCTTTTCCAGGGTTTCCTGCTCCTTTTCCAAGCTGGAGTTTTTCCCTGCCTGGAAAATCCCAAATTACATCTTTTTCTTCTCCTTTTCCAGCTTTTTCTATTTTTTTTTCCACACCTGGGTCATTCCGTGCCTGAAAAATTCCCAGTTTCAATTTTTCTCCTTCATTTTCCTCCTCCTTTTCCAGATTTTCCTGCTCCTAGGAAAATCTAAGCAGCTCCTCTCATGGGAATTTTGGGGAATTTACCCTTCCCAAGGGAAATCCTGCTCCATAAACCTGAATTTATCCTGGAACCACCCCGAGAATCCCTGGGAAAAAAATTCCATTTAACAACTCCTGGATGAATCCTTGGATCCCTGGGCTGGGAATCACCAGATTGGGATTTGCAACCTTCCCACAATTCCTCCTAAAACGTTGAAATTACCATGGGAAAAAACCCAGCCCAGCTTTCCATGGATTCCAGGGATAAACCCCAAATTTTCTGGGTGGTTTGGGGTGGGAAAAACCATTTTTTTCCATGGATTTTTCCATTTTTTTCCTCTCTTCCCATTTTTCTTTTTCCCAAGATGCCAGGAGGATCCCAAACCATCCGGAAGGGCCACAGAGGAGTGGATTCCACAGGGGAAACCACCTACAAAAAGGTAAATTCCTGCTTTTCTCTCCCCTTTTCCCAAGGAATTCTGCCCGGGATCGCTGTGGGAATGGGAGGAAATTGCGTGGAAATAAAGGAGAAAGGGAATTTTTGGGGTTTTTTGTTTGTTTTTGGCTGCTTTTCCAGATCTTTTGGGAGGAGAATTTTTAATCTCTGATTTCCCAGGTTTTTCTGGGAGTTTCCCAAGGGCACAAAAATTCCCAGAAATCCCATGGAATGGCTGGAACTGGCTGGGCAAAGAGGGAATTGTTTGGGAATTTTGGGAATGTGGGGGGTTTTTTGGAGTTTTCCCTGGAATTCCTCCTATTCCTATCAAATCCCTCTCATTCCCACTGCAATCCAGCCATTCCCACTCCTATTTCCCACTGGAATTCCCATTCCCACTCCCACTTCCCTCTGGAATTCCTGTTCACACTTGCCTCTGGAATCCCCATTCCTGCTCCCACTTTCCCCGGGATTGATTCCCTGCCCGCAGACGACGTCGTCGGCGCTGAAGGGCGCCATCCAGCTGGGCATCACGCACACCGTGGGCAGCCTCAGCACCAAGCCCGAGCGGGACGTGCTCATGCAGGACTTCTACGTCGTGGAGAGCATCTTCTTCCCCAGGTCGGCATTTCCACTTTGCCCAGTTTTCCCCCTTTCTCCTCCCTTTCCTATTTTTTTCTTTTTTCCTCCTCTTTTTTCCCCTCTCTTCTCCTATTTTCCTGTCCCTTTATCTTTTCTTCCCTTCCCTTTTTCTCTTTTTCTCGCCCTGTCCCATTTTCCTTTCCTTTTCTCAGTTTTTCCAGCTGGAACTCCTGTTCCCACTCCCAGTTCCCACTGGAATTCCCATTCCAGCTTCCAATTCCCTCTGGAATTCCCTCTTTAATTCCCATTCCTACTCCCAGTTCCCACTGCAATTCCCACTCCCGGACCCCTTTATCCCCTCCCCTTCCCCCATTCCCTGCTCTCCCCAGCCTGTGCCAGGCTGGGTTCTCTCTGGAGCATTCCGGAACGTTCCGTGTCCCCGCAGCGAGGGCAGCAACCTGACCCCTGCCCACCACTACAACGATTTCCGCTTCAAGACCTACGCGCCCGTGGCCTTCCGCTACTTCCGGGAGCTCTTCGGGATCCGCCCGGACGATTACCTGGTGAGCTTGGGAGCAACTTCCCTGCGCTCCCCCCTTTGCTCCCTTTTTTATTCCCTTTTCTTTTTCCCCTTTCCCTTTTCTCCCCCTTTTTTCTTCCTTCTCTCCTTTTTTCCCTTCTCTTCCCTTTTTTCTCTTTTCCCTGCTTTGTCTCCTTTGTCCTCTCCCCCCTCTCCTTTTCCCCATTTTTCTTCCTCCCTTCTCCCTTCCTTCCCCATACTTTGGGCTGCCTTTCCCCCTTTTCCGCCTCCCACATTTCACCTTTTCCACCAATACTTCCCCTTGTGCTGCCACCCAACAACCTCCCCCACTCCCAACACCCCCTCTGCTCATTCCTCAGAGGGAAAACCCATTCCCAAGGAAATTCCAGCTGCTCTTCCCACTTTCCCCCCTCAGTATTCCCTGTGCAGCGAGCCCCTGATCGAGCTCTCCAACTCGGGCGCCAGCGGCTCCCTGTTCTACGTCTCCAGCGACGACGAGTTCATCATCAAAACTGTGCAGCACAAGGAGGCTGAGTTCCTGCAGAAGCTCCTGCCTGGCTATTACATGGTGAGCCCCGAGTCCTGGGGATTCCCAACCCCTGGAATGGTTGGAGGAACCAAAAAAATCCCGGCCGAATCCCCAAAAACCAGGTTGGAATCTGTGGAGTCATCGGTGTTGTGACCTTGTCACTGGGTTTGAGTTGTTTTCAATCCCAAAACGCCCCAAAAATCTGTGGAAAAACCCCAAAAATCCATGGAAAACCCTCTCAAATCCACAGAAAGCTCCCAAACCAGAGGGATTTTGATCTTCCTCCCATGTTTTGTCTGTGATTTTGACTCTTTCCCAACCCCAAAACCCCTAAAATCCACAAAAACCCCTAAAATCCACAAAAACCCCCACCAACCCATAGAAAACACCAAAACCAGCTGGATTTTGATGCTCTTCACACGTTTCACCTGCAATTTCGACGCATTCCCAGTCCCCCAAATGCCTCCAAAACCCCCCAAAACCTCCGTGATTTTGTGTGATTTTTACCAAATTTCCCTTTTTCTATTTCCCCCCTCCTTTTTCCCCTTCCCTTTCCCCGTTTCCCCCACTCCAGAACCTGAACCAGAACCCGCGGACGCTGCTGCCCAAGTTCTACGGGCTGTACTGCGTGCAGGCCGGGGGCAAGAACATCCGGATCGTGGTGATGAACAACCTGCTGCCGCGCTCCGTGCGGATGCACCTCAAGTACGACCTCAAGGGCTCCACCTACAAGCGCCGGGCGTCCCAGAAGGAGCGGGAGAAGGTTTTCCCCACCTTCAAGGACCTGGATTTCATGCAGGACATTCCCGACGGGCTCTTCCTGGACTCGGACACCTACAACGCCCTGTGCAAGACGCTGCAGAGGGATTGCTTGGTCAGTTTGGGCTTTGGGGCTGTTCTGCCTTTTTTTTTTTCTCTCCTGGTTTTGTGTGGGAAAATTGGGCGTGTTTTACCTTTCTTTGGGTTTTTTTGTGGGAAATGTGGGGGGTTTCTGTCCTTTTTTTCCATGTTTTGGGGTTTTTTTCTGGAAAAATCCTTTTTCTGGATTTTTTTTGTGGAAAAACGGGTGGTATTGCTCCTTTTTACCTGCTTTTTGGGTGGTTTTTGTGGGAAATGTGGGGGTTTTCCACCTTTATTCCATGATTTGGGGGCTTTTTTGTGGAAAAATTTGGATTGTTCCACCCTTTTTCTGGATTTTTTTGTGGAAAAATGGGTGGTGATCTATCTTTTTTTCTGTTTTCTGGGGTTTTTTTTGTGGGAAATGTATTGGTTTTCTGCCTTTTTCCATGATTTTTGGGTTTTTTTCAGAGGAAAACAGTGAAGGTATAGTTCTTGGCAGCTGCTGAGTTGGAAAATTCGGGAATTCCATTGCGTTTTGCACCAAAATCCCACTTTTTGAGCATTCCTAATCCGGAAATCCACCTCCCGCTTGGAAACTCCTCCTCCCCGGCCCAAATTCCCAAATTTCTGCTCATCCCAGGTTCTCCAGAGCTTCAAGATCATGGATTACAGCCTGCTGGTGGCCATCCACAACCTGGACCAGGCGCAGCGGGCCGGGAACGCCGGCGGGGACGGGCGCGGGCGGCCGGCGGCGCAGAGAGCGCTCTACTCCACAGCCATGGAGTCCATCCAGGGGGAGGCGCGCAGGGGGGGCACCTTCGAGACTGAGGACCAGTGAGTTGGACTGGGAACCACTGGGATTGGACTGGGATTGACTGGAGTTGGGGTTGGGATCAGGAACTGGGATTTACTGGGGTTGGAAACTCCATGGAGTCCATCCAGGGGGAGGCTCGCAGGGGAGGCACCTTCGAGACTGAGGACCAGTGAGTTGGACTGGGATGGACTGGGGTTTACTGGGGTTGGGATTTCTGGGAAGCTGGGAGGGGTCCTGGTCATGGATCTTTAAAGGATCTCTGGAATCTTTCCCATCCTAAACCATCCAGGATTCCCTGGACTGGTCTGTCCTGGTTTATTTGGGATTTTAGGGATAAATCCTGGGTCCTGGCCCAGGGTATTCCATGGGTTCCCCATCTCTGTGATCACTGTGGATGCTTTCCCTGCTCCTTGATCCCATTCCCTGCTCCCTCTTTGCCCAGGATGGGCGGAATTCCCGCCCGGAATTCCCGGGGCGAGCGGCTGCTGCTCTACATCGGCATCATCGACGTCCTGCAGTCCTACAGGTCAGGAGTTCATCGCTCATTCATCACCAATTAATTACTGATTCATTAATCTAATTTTGAAATTAATTAAATCTGAATTTAATTACAAATAAAAGGAGTATGGGCCTTATAGTAAGGTTTGAATTATAGATTATTATTATTATTTTTCTGATAATTAATTTAACTTTTTTGTTTCCCTTATAATTGTCATTGTAATTTTTAAAATAGGTTCTATTATTATTTTTAGTATCAGTTTTATAACAATACATTAATTAGTAATACAACATAAAACCAGTAACAAGTAATTAAAAATATAACAATAATAGGATTAATAAAATCAATTGATGCCTTTGGAACTCTTAAAAAAATAAAAGGAGAATCCAGGAAAAAAATTGGGATAAAGGGGGAGAATTCAAACCCTGGGGATTTCTGGGAATTTCTGGAGCTTTCTGCTCCATTCCCTCCCTGCAGGTTCGTGAAGAAGCTCGAGCACTCCTGGAAAGCCTTGGTGCACGATGGGGTGAGTGGGGATGGGCATTTGTAGGGAAAAGGGAGAATTCTTGTGGAAAATTTGGGGTTTTTATGGAAAAACCAGGAATTTTTAGGGAAAAAATGGGAATTTTTATGGCAAAAATGGGAATTTGTATGGAAAAAAACCTGGGAATTTTTAGGGGAAAATTAGGAATTTTTAGCAAAAAAAAGAGGCATTTTTATTGAAAAGCTGGAATTCCCTGGAATTTCTCTCCAAACCCCCCCGTTTTCTCACTTTCCTCCTGAATTCCCAGGATTTCCACCAAAATTCCCAAGATTTCTCCCCAAATTCCAGGATTCCTCCCCAAACCCCTCTGAATTCCCCCTCCCCCCCAAATTCCCAGACTTTCAGGGCTAAATCCCATTTTTCCCCTGCCATCCCAGGACACGGTGTCCGTGCACCGGCCCAGCTTCTACGCCGAGCGCCAACGCTTCATGTGCCACACGGTATTCCGCAAGGTCCCACGTGAGTGCCCCCCAATTCCCAGACTTCCCTCCTCTCCTCCCAGATTCCCAAGGAATTCCCAGATATTCTGATTTCCCCCCTTTTTTTTTACCAGTTTTTTCTGCTTTTTTCCGGGTTTTTTTTTTTTGGGTTTTTTTTTTTGGCTTGTTTTTTCCTTGCTGGAAAAATTCCCTGGAAAAGTTGGGCAAGTGGTTTTTTTTTCCTTGGAAAAGTGTTCTTTTTCCCCCCTGGAAAAATGCTTTTTTTCCCCCTGGAAAAATGTTTTTTCCCCTGGAAAACTGCTTTTCTCCCTTGGAAAAATGCTTTTTTTTTCCCTTGGAAAAGTGGGGTTTTTTTCCCTAGAAAAATGCTTTTATTCCCTGGCAAAAATCCTTTTTAAATAGATTTCTTTCCCCTTTTCCTCCTTCTCCCCCTCTTCCTTAGAAAACTCCTTTTTTCCTTGCCAAACACCCTTATTTTCCCTGGAAAAAAAACACCCAAAACAAAAACCACACTTCCCTTCTGCATTTCTCCCCTCTTTTCCTCCTTTCCCCCCTCAACCCTTTGGAGAAATCCCTGGCAAATCCCAAATTTTTGAGTTTTCATGGAATTTTCCCCCTTTTTTCCCAGTGAAACCTTCCCCGTCCAAGAGGAGCCGGAGCGGCGGCGCCGTCCCCAGGAGGAGCTGCCAGGGGGGGATCGCAGCCCCAGCCCCGACCCCGGGAGCCCAGCTGGGCACAGACACCGACCTGGAGCAAGGTGGGATCGGGAATTCTATCCCAAAAAATCCGTGTTTCTATCCTAGAAAGTTTCGGTTTTGTCCTGGGAATATTTTGGATTTTATTCCAGAAAAATCCCGCTTTTATTCCTCAAAAATTCCCTCAAAAGTCCCAGGGTTTATCCTGAAAAACCCCACTTTTTTATCCTGGAAAATCCCAGGTTTTAGCCTGAGAAATCCCAGGTTTTATCCCAAAGAAATCCCCCATTTTCATCCCCAAAAAAACCCTTAAAACCTCCGTTTTCGTCCTGCAGAATTCCCGTTTTTATCCAAAAAAAATCCCAATCTTGGATCCCATTCCAGGCTCCCAGCCGGATCTGCCCCTGATCCCATTCCAGATTCCTGACCCCAGTCCCATTCCCACGTTCCTGGCTGGATCCCACTCCAGGATCCCGGCAGTGACTTGTCCCTGTTCCCATTCCCATGTCCCTGTTCCTATTCCCATGTCCCTGTTCCCTGTTCCCATGTCCCTGTTCCCGTTCCTTACCCCGTTCCCATGTCCCTGACCCCATTCCTGTCCCCGTTCCCATGTCCCTGTTCCCGTTCCCATGTCCCTGTTCCCGTTCCCATGTCCCATGTCCCCGTTCCCGTGTCCCCGTTCCCGTGTCCCCGTTCCCATTCCTATGTCCCCGTCCCCATGTCCCCGTCCCCATGTCCCCGTCCCCATGTCCCCGTCCCCGTTCCCATGTCCCCGGCCCCGTTCCCATGTCCCCGGCCCCGTTCCCATGTCCCCGTCCCCGTTCCCATGTCCCTGGCCCCGTTCCTGACCCCGTTCCCGTTGCAGGTTCCCGGCCGGATCTGCTCCCTCACCCCGGCAGTGACTCGGTGCCCACGTCCCTGTCCCTGTCCAGCCCCTCCCTCGGCAGCGCCGGGGCCGGATCCCCCCCCAGCAGGTGGGAACGGGATTCCAGGAATGATCCCAGCGGGAAAAGGGGCTTGGGATGGGGAAAGGGGGTTTGGGATCGATCCCGAGGGGTTTGGGATTGATCCTGAGGGTTTGGGGTCCATCCCAAAGCTTTGGGAACTCCACCCCATTCCAGCCCCACTCCAGCAAGATTCCATTGGAATGACCCCTCTGGAAAACCAGGAATTCTCCCGGGGGAAGAGAGGGATCCCCCCTGGGAATTCTCTCCCAGAATTCCCGATTTTCCGCCTGATCCCGAATTCCTGCAGGTCCGTGGGGGTGGAAGTTCACCCGGGGCCCGGAGCAGCTCCCAGAGTTTCCCTGCCCAGGTGAGGCTGGATCTAGGGGGTTTTTTTTATGGAATGTTTTCCAGGAAATCCCTGGATTTGGAGCTTTTTCCCAAACTTTCCGAGTTTTTGGGGGAAATTCCCAAGAAAATCCCATTTTTTCCTGCTCCCAGGGAACAGCCTGGGGTGGGATTCCTGTGGAATTCCCAGGGAATCTTTTCTCAATCCACAAATTCCATGGAATTAATTCCCAGCTGGAATAAACATGGAATATTCCCTTCATCTGCCTTTTCCGTGGAATTTTCCTCTGGAATTCCCAAGAATCCTCCCATCCACGTTTTACCACATGGAATTTTCAAGGAACATCCCCTTTAATCCCTGTTTTTCCATGGAATTCTCGCCTGCAATTCCCAAGAATCCTCCCCGTCCTTGTATCCCATGGAATTCCAGCTTCCCCTCTCCCTCAGCCCAAAAATTCCCCCCCAGAATTTTTCCTGGAATGTCAGTTCCTGGAATTTTCCCTCCTAAATTCCCAGGAAAAAGAAAAATTTCTCTTGGGAAAAAGGCGCAATTTCAGGTGTTTTTTGGGTGATTTTGTTTGGATTTCTTGGGAAACCCATGGGAAGGGAAGAGGTTGGGATAAAAAATTCCCCCAAAAATTCCCAAAAAAATTCCCAAAAATGCCCCCAAATTCCTGCTTTTCCCGTTGTTTTTCCAGTGGATCCCCCGGCCCTTCCCTACCCCTGGAGCTGGAGGAGCTGCAGGAGACAGAGATCAGCTTTGTGAGTGTTTTCCATGGAAAAACCTGGAATTCCCAAGGATTGGGGGGGGGGCAGGATCCTGGATTTTCCTGGGAATGGGGGCGGGATCGGCCCTTCCTTCATTCCCAAAGCTCTGGAATATCCCGAATCCCCCAAAATCCCTGGAATTACCCAAAAAGGAGGAAAACTCCTCATTCCCAAGGGTGTGGAATATCCCAAATCCCATTTTTAATCCCAATAGAATTTTGGGATAATCCTGAGCTCCCCCTCCTTTCCTCGGATTGGGAATTTTCGGGAAAAACCCCAAATATTCCCAAGAATATTTCCTTCATTCCCTGTTTTTTTTTTCTCTTCCCAGTGAATCGACGCCGCCGGAATCCCAAAAAATCCCTCGGAATTCCTTCTTTTCCCACCGCTCCTGGGAGCTGGAAAACCGGGAATGCTGCTGGGAGAAAGCGGGAATGTCGGGATTTCCCCTGGAATTCTGGGAGCCGCCAAATCCCCCGGAAAACCAAGGACGAGCGGGACGAAAACCTCGGGAAAAGGGACCTGAAATTCCCAGGAATTCTCGAATTTTGGGCAAAGAAAATTCCTGGAAAATTCCCCAATTTTTTGGGAATTTTTTGGAGGAATTTTGTGGGTTTTTTTTATTTTTATCCTGATTTTTTTGTTGTTTTTTTGAATTTCCTTCAAATCCCATTCCCATTTTTTTTTAAGTCCTGTGGGAATTCTTGGGATTAATTATTTTTAATGTTAATTATGAATTCTTATTTTTTTAGTCAGAAATTGGGATTCGCTCCAGGTTTTCCAAGGAAAATTCTCCCCGGAAAACAGGGGGGAAAAAAAGGAGAAAAAATCCTGGAAAAGCTCCTGGCTCCTCCTCCCTTTTCCCAGCAGGAATTTTGGGAAGCTTTTCCCACCATCAGGGAAGATTTTTTGGGAATTTTTTGGGATTTTTTTAGGATTTTTTTTAATTCCTTGGAATTTTTTGTTGAGGGATTTTTTGGGATCTTCGGAATCCAAGCCCATCCTGGGATTTCCACCCCCAATTTTTTGAAGGATTTTCCTCCAAATCTCGCTTTTCCAATACCTAAATCCCATTTTTTTAAAAGATCTCTGACATTCCCAGAAAATTCCAGGAGCAGAATTTGGGATGGAAAATTTAAAAAAAACCTGGAACGAGGAATTTCCCACTGGATCCATCCCAAAAATCCCAGAGCAACCCTTGGGGCTGGAGCTGATTTTTTCCTCCAACCCTGATTTTTTTACGGAAAAAAAAAACTTTTCCCAAAATTCCCGCTTGGAAAAACCCGAATTTTTCTACAAAAACCTCAGAATTTTGAGCTTTTTATGCCAAAAAAAAATCATGGAATGTAGAGCAGAGAGAGAATTTTTTCCAGAATATTCCAAATTTTCTCTTTTCCCAGTTTTTTTTAAGAAAAAACTGAGTTTTTCCCGCCCTAAAATTCTGGATTTTTCCCCTCTGGAATGGCCTTATCCTGGGAATCTGCAGCTCAAGGGCTCTCAGCAGTTCCCACCTGGATTTTTCCAAGATTCCCAGAGGGAATTTGGGGAAAATTCCATTGGATTTTCCTTTTTTTTCCCACGAATTTCCCCCTTTTCCCGTGGAATATTTGTCTATATTAGACAAATTCCCTCCCAATCCCATTTTATTCCCATTTTTTATTGGATCAGGAGGGGAAAAACACCTCCGTTTTCCTGATTTTTTTCCGAATTTTTTCCCATTTTCCCCATTATTTCCCCCGTCAGAATGGAATATTTATGAATATTTAAATATTTTTGGGATAATTCCCCTTTTTTTCCTGGGAATTCTCATCCAGAGGCTTGGGAGGAGGGGAGGGCGGGGTTGGAATTTTTTGGGATCAGGGGGTTTTGTTGGGGGGGGAAGGGAATTCGGGAATTCTGGGAAGGGAATTTTTCTAGGAGCCCAGGGATTGGAGGAGAGACTTTGCTGGGAATGGGGATGGAATTTTCCTGGACTGGGAACGGAATTCATGGAATTTTCATGGACTTGGAGCAGAACTCCTGGAATTTTCCTGGATTGGAAACGGAATCCTTGGGATTTGCGTGGACTTTGGGATGGAATGAACGGATTTCCCTGGATTGGGAACAGAATTCAGGGAAGTTTTGTGGACTTGGAACAGAATTCACGGAATTTTCTTGGATTGGGAATGGAATCCGTGGGATTTTCCTGGGTTGGGAACGGAATTCAGGGAATTTTCATGGATTTGGAACAGAACTCCTGGAATTTTCATGGACTTGGGGATGGAAAGAATGGATTTTCCTGGGTTTCCAAAGGAATTCCTGGCTTTTCCCAGCACTTGGAAGGCGATTTTCCTGCAGATGGGCTGGAATTTGGAACGGAAATTTCCGAGCAAACGTTTCCCTTTTCCGTGGGGAAGCAAACTCGGCCTCCCCGGGTTCCTGGTGTGCGGGAGGCGCTGGGCAATCCCAGGAGAGCCAGGAGCTCCAAGTTCTGGCAGCTTGGATCTGGGAGAAATCCTCGTTTGTTTGGAATTCCAGTGGAATTTTAGGTGGGAGAAGCCAAACTGCAGCCCCGAGCCCCTGGAACAGAACCAGCAGCAGCCAGCAGCTCCTCAGGCAGCACAGGGAGCACAGGGAGCTCGTCTCTGAACCCCCCGGACCTCTGCGGGCACAGACCCCACCCCAGGGGCTCGGTGCCATCGCTGCAGCTCGGAGCTGAACCCCTGCAGCCCCCCAAGCTCGGCTCTGAACCCCCCGGAGCTCTGCGGGCACAGACCCCACCCCAGGGGCTCGGTGCTGTCGCTGCAGCTCGGAGCTGAACCCGCAGGAGCAGCTCAGCAGAACCAGCCCAGCTCGGCTCCAGGACTGAGGGGTGACGTCCCCCAGGAGAGCAGCCCCGCTGCAGCAATCCTGCCCTGCACCGCAGGGAGGGCTGGGGGAACAGCCTGGAACATCCACAGCGCCGGCCGTCCCTCGGACACCCAGCTCCAAGGAATGTTCCACCTGGAGCTCGTCCTGAAGGAGCTGCTCTCCCAAAGAAAGCCCAGCACTGGCACTGCCAGACCATAGAGCCACAGGCTCCAAACGCTGCACCCAGCACACAAGGGTTTGGGGGCAAAAGGCTTGTTGACAAAGCTGAGAAGAGAAAAAAAAAAGCTCCTCCAGGCAAGAAAAGTGAAATATTCTTTGCCCCAGTGATAAAAACCCCCAGAAAGAAACAAAGCCCAGGCTGCCTTGAGTTTCATTTGATGTTTCAGCACCTTCCCAGGCTGGGGTCGTGGAAGGGAAGTCAGAAATAACTCACATCACTCAAAAAAAAAAAAATTCACATCATTCAAAAAAAAAAAAATTCACATCACTCAAAAAAAAAAAAAAAAACCACTCAAAAAAACCCCCCTTCACATCACTCAAAAGCTGCCTCTACTTCCAGTAAGTTGCTTTTAGAAACCTGATGGCAGCTTCCAAAGATATTTTCTTATTGGAGTCACTTTGTAAATCAGCCAAGAACACAAACCTCAAAAAGCTGGTTCTTCATTCTGTGTTCTTTCCTAATTAAAGTTTTCAGTGTCAGACCCCAGCCAGGCCCCCACACCACGAAAGATTAAAAGGGGAGAGACAAAGGCAGGAATGTCTCTGTGCTTTCCCAAACACCCCCGAGAGCACACGTTCCCCTCTCACCTGCAGGAACACCGAGGCTCAGCAAAGCTGATTTATAGAAAGAGCTTCTCAAGGCAGTTTTCCAGCATGGGGTGAAATTCCCCTCCCTCACTCCACTTGAGCTGTGGGAAACCACGAGCAGAAGGGAAAACTGACACGGAATACATTTTAAAAAAACTAATTAAGCACCGAAAAAGGCCAGAAACCAAATTAAAACAATGTTTGCCTCACAACCCCACGCGGAAAAAGCCTTGGGAGTCTGAGGCGAAGTCTGCTCCGGGGCTGGCCACGCCCCCGGCCACGCCCCGGGCCCCGGCTCCGCCCCTGCCTTGGCCCCGCCCCTGCCCTGGCTCTGCCCTCAGAAGGGCTCCGCTCCCTCGGCCCCCTCTCTGCCCCCCCCATTGGCTCCGCTCCGGTCCCGGTTCCCGGTCTCTGTTCCCGTTCACTGTTTCCGTTCCAGATCCCCATCCCCGGTCCCCGACCCCTCTCCCCTGTTCCCCGTCCTCGGTTCCTGTTCCCAACCCTGATCCCCGATCCCGGTCCTTCTTCCCGCTCCCGTTCCCCGCTCCCGTTCCCCGACCCTGACTCCGTTCCGGGTTTTCCAGGAGGCGTGGCCAGCGGAGGGGGCGGGAAGGGGCGTGTCCCGCGGCAGCGCCCCCTGGCGGCGCAGGGCGGAGCGGGTCAAGATGGCCGCGGAGCCGGGCCCGGGCCCGGGAGGATCCGACCCGGAGCTGGAGGAGCTGCTGGAGAGTGAGGGGGCACCGGGGGGGACCGGGGGACAGCGGGGGTCATTGGGGTGCGGGGGCGCTGCGCGTTGTTGTGAGCAGTGGGGGTCACGGGGTGCACTGAGGTCGGAGGTCATTGGAAGGAGGGGGAACGGGGGGTGCCGGGGGCCGTGAGGGGCTGAGGGGGACATTGGGGTGAGGGGCGGCTCGGGGACACGGGGTGCGGGGGTTCCGGGGGTTATTGGGGTGAGGGGTGGGTCGGGAGGGGCTGGGGGTTATTGGGGTGCGGGGGTTCCGGGGGTTATTGGGGTGCGGGGGAACTGCGGGGTCGCTGGAGTACGGGAGGTTTGGGGGCTGTTGGGGCACAGAGGAATGAGGGTTTTGGGGAGCAGTTTTGGGGTGCAGGTAGGGGTGGGGGCTATTGGGGTGGAAGTTATTGGGGTGCAGTTTTAGGGTACAATCAGTGGTGGGGGTTATTGGGGTGCGGTTATTGGAGTGAAGTTATTGGGGTGAATTTACTGGGGTACAGTTTTGGGGTGCCATTAGCGGTGCAGTTATTATGGTGAAGTTATTGGGGTGCCATTAGCAGTGCAGTTTTGGGGTGCCATTAGCAGTAGAAATCACCGGGGTGCAGTTCTGAGGTGCAGTTATTGGGGTGAATTTACTGGGGTACAGTTTTGGGGTGCCATTAGCAGTGGAAATCACCGGGCTGCAGTTCTGGAGTGCGGTTTTGGGGTGGAGATTTCAGGCCCCATCAGTGGCTGCCCACACCCTTCCTGGAGGGTGCAGGGCCCCCTTTTTTGGGGGTCCCCTAACCCCGATTCCCCCCCTCAGGTGCCCTGGACGACTTCGAGCGCAGCCGACCCGCGCCCCCTCCCCCTGCCGGCTCCTCCTCTCCCCCGTCCCCCTCCCCTCCCTCTGCTGCCGACTCCGCCAAGGTGGGATCCCCCAAAAAAACCCCGTCCCCCCCGCTCTGGGGCTGCAGGGCCACGCTGACCCCGCACCCAGGGCTCGCTCTTCTCCTCGCAGGAGAGGTTCTTCCAGGAGCTGTTCGAGGGGGAGCTGGCGGCGCAGGCGGCGGCCGAGTTCCAGGAGGCCATGCAGGAGCTGGCCCGGCAGGAGCCCCAGCTGGTGGAGCAGTTCCAGAAGCTCTCAGAAGCCGCAGGGAAAGTTGGTGGGTGGGGGGGGAATGAGGGGGCAATGGGGGGTCCCGCCCCAGGAACGGTGCTGGGCACTTCGGGCTTGTGGAGGTTCCCGCTCCCTGATCCCAGTCCCTGTTCCTGGTCCCAGCCCCTGTTCCCCATTCCTGTCCCTGTGCCTGTTCCTAATCCCTGTCCCTGCTTCCAGTCCCAGTTCCTGGTCCCAGTTCCTGGTCCCTGGTCCATGCAGGGTCCCCAGTCCCAGTTCCCAATCCCAGTCCCAGTTCCTGGTCCCTGGTCCATGCAGGGTTCCCAGTCCCTGTTGTCACCCCGTGTTGTTGTCATCACCCGGTTCCAGCCCAGTGCCTTCCGTGTTTCTGGAATTTGGGGATCCCTGCTTGGGCTGGAGGCTGGGGACGCCTCTGGGTGCTGTGGGGTGCTGAGAGTCTTCCTGGGAACCCAGCAGGACCCTCCATTATCCCCCATCCCAATCCCCTTCCCATTCCCAGCCCCATTTGGAATCCTCCCTCCCATTTGGGATCAGGAACAGCACCCCAGCAGGACACCCCATTATTCCCATTATCCCCCCAATCTCAATAACCCCGGCCCCGTTGCCCACCCCGCAGGCAGCGACGCGGCCTCGCAGCAGGAATTCACCTCCTGCCTCAAGGAGACCCTGAGCGGGCTGGCCAAGAACGCCAATGACCTCCAGGTATCCCCACCCTCCCCGGGGCCCAGGGGGGCTCTCCCGGGGGTCCCGGGGAGCTCACGGGGGTCCCGGCGATCCCACAGAATTCCCCAGGCTCGGAGGAGGAGCTGGCCAAGGCGCTGGAGGGGCTGGGGCTGGAGGAGGGCGGCGGCGACGGCGTCCTGCCCGTCATGCGCAGCATCATGGAGTCCCTGCTGTCCAAGGACGTGCTCTACCCCTCCCTCAAGGAGATCACCGAGAAGGTGGGGACCCCGAAAAACAGGGAGGGCACCCCAAAAAACCTGGGGAAGTCCCCTGAGTGTCCCCCGCTGTCCCCAGTACCCGGAGTGGCTGCGGCAGCACGAGGGCTCGCTGTCCCCGGAGCAGCGGGAGCGGTTCCGGGCGCAGCAGGCGTTGATGCTGCAGATCTGCGCGGAGCTGGAGCGGGAGCGGCCGGAGGAGCCCGAGGGGCAGCGCCGGGAGCGCTTCGAGACCCTGCTGGACCTGATGCAGCAGGTACGGGGGGGCCGCAGCGACCCCGAAAGCGCCCGGCCCCGCCCTGACCCCCCCTCGTGTCCCTCTGTCCCCTCCTTGTGTCCCCTCGCAGCTGCAGGACCTGGGCCACCCCCCCAAGGAGCTGGCAGGGGACACGGTGAGTGTTTGGGAAATGCCCCCAGCCCTAAAAGGATTTGAGGTCACCCAAACAGTTTGGGGTGATGCTATAGAATTGGGGTGACCCCCAAAGATTTGGGGTGATGTCATAGAATTGGGGAGATTGTGTAAGGATTGGGGTGATGCCATGGGTTTGGGGTGACCCCATAGAATTGGGGTGATCCCATAGATTCAGGGTGAGCCCATAGATTATGGGTGAACCCATAAGATTTCGGGGTCCCCACCTTCTCAATGATCTTGGATTTTGGAGTTATCCCATAGAAATGGGATGACTCCAAAAGAATTTGTGGTGACCTCATCCATTTGGGGTGACTCCATACAATTGGCGTGATCCCATAAGAATTGGGGTGACCCCATAGTTTTGGGGTGACCCCATAGTGTTGGGGTGACCTCATCTGTTTGGGGTGACCCCACAGAATTTGGGGTGACCCTGCTGTGCCCCCCACAGCCCCCCGGATTCAACCTGGAGCTGCCGGGGGGGGTCAGTGGGGAGCAGTGCCGCCTCATGTAGAGGAACTTTGGGATCGGCCCCGGCCCGCCCGGCCCTAAAGGAGCACGAAGAGGAGCACAGGGGGGTGGAGACCTCCCCCCCGCCACCCCAAACTTTGGGGTTTTTTTTGGGGGGTGAGGGGTGCAGGGATGCCCCCAGTTTGGGGCGGTGTCGCCTCCTCGCCCCCCACGGTGTCCCCAATAAAGAGTTGGTGACGGGAGCGGCTGCGCCTGGGAATGGGAGAAATGGGGTGACCTGATAGGGACACTGGGGTCGGGGGCCCTACAGGGACACTGGGGTCGGGGGCCCTACAAGGACACTGGGGACAGGGGGGCCCTACAGGGACACTGGGGACAGGGGCCCTATAGGGACACTGGGGACAGGGGGGCCCTACAGGGACACTGGGGACAGGGGCCCTATAGGGACACTGGGGACAGGGGGGCCCTACAGGGACACTGGGGACAGGGGCCCTATAGGGACACTGGGGACAGAGGGGCCCTACAGGGACACTGGGGACAGGGGCCCTACAGGGACACTGGGGACAGAGGGGCCCTACAGGGACACTGGGGACAGGGGGGCCCTACAGGGACACTGGGGACAGGGGCCCTATAGGGACACTGGGGACAGAGGGGCCCTACAGGGACACTGGGGACAGAGGGGCCCTACAGGGACACTGGGGACAGGGGGCCCTACAGAAATGGGGTGACCCTATAGGAACATTTTGGGGGGACAGGGTGACACTAAACATGGGTGACACTATAGGGACATGGGGGGATGGGGCGAGTGACCCTGAACGTGGGTGACCCTACAATAGCAAAGCCACCCCACAATTCAAAGAGGGACACACAGAGTGACCCTACAGCAACACTGGGGCAGGTGGGACCCTACAATAACGCGGGGTTGACCCTACAGTGACCCTAAACAAAGGTGACCACGAGGGTGACCCAGTGACCCTAAACAAGGCTGACCCTACAGTGACCCTAAACACGGGTGACCCTACAATAACACAGAGCACCCAAAGCGACCCTACAATAACACGGGGGTGACCCTACACTGACCCCAAACACGGAAGACCTTACAATAACACTGCGAACCCAAAGCGACCCTACAATAACACGGGGCGGGGCGCCGTTCCCATGGCAACGCCGGGGGTTGAGGGGGCGCTCTCCTCGCTGTCGTACTAACGGCCGCTGCCGTAAAGCGGCGCCCGCGGTGCCGCAAAAGCGTCGGCCGGTGCCGCCAAGCGAGGCGGCGGGGGCGGCGCGTTAAAGATGGCGGCGGTGGGGCCCGGTACCGGGGCCGGCGCTGGAGCGGCCGGGGGGACCCGCGGCGGCCGCCACTGAGCCCGGCCGCACCCCCCGGCACCGTCCGGGACCCGCCGGGACCCTCCGGGACACTCGGGTCGGTGCGAGGCCTCCGCTGCCCTCCCCGCTCCGGACGCGGCCCCCGCGGCCTCGGGGCCTCCCCCAGCCCCGGGGCGGGGGGCGGGGCGGGGGCGGGCCCGGGGCTGGGGGGGGGATCCCGGGAGGGGCGGGGCGGCCCCGGGGGGGTCACGGGGGGAGGTTTGGGGGGGTCCCTGGGTGTTCGGGGGGGTTGTGGGGGAGCCTCTGAGGGAGCCCGGGGGGGCCCGGGGGGTCTGAGGGGCCCGTGAGGGATTTAGGGGGTCCCGAGGGGGGGGCTGGGGGGTTTTAGGGGGTCCTGGGCGTCCTTCGGGGATTTTTGGGGGTCCTGGGAGGAGTCCCTGGGGTTTTTGTGAGGTTTGGGAGGCTCTTGAGGCTTTTAGGGGATCCCGGAAGGGCGATCCCGGAGATTTCTGGGGGGTCCTGGGTGGGCTCGTGAGGATTTTGGGGGGAGTTTTGGAGGGGTCGCTTGAGGCTTTTAGGGGATCCTGAGGGGATCCCTGAGATTTTCGGGGAGTCCTGAGGGGGTCCCTTGAGATTTTTGAGGGATCCTTGGGGGTTTTGGGGGGGTCCCTGAGGTTTTTTTGTCGGGGTCCCCTGAGGCTTTTAGGGGATCCGGGGGGGGGCCTTGAGGCTTTGGGGGGCCCCTGGCAGGGGGGTCCCTGAAATTTTTGGAAGGGATCTGGAATTTTTGGGGTGCTCCCCAGACTTTTTGGGGAGGGGTCCAGGAGGGGCTTTTTTTTGGGATGCCCCTGAGATTTTTGGGGTCCCCAGGGATTGCAGGGACCCAAAATATCGTGAATCCCCCAAAATTTGAGGTCCCCAGAGATGGAGGGAATTTTTTTCCGGGATTGGGGGTCCCCAAAATCTGGGAACATCCAGGAATCCACAGGGATCCCCCCAAAAAATTGGGGCTGTCCAGGGTCTGAGGGGATTCTCCAGGAATTGGGGGAGGAGGGGGTCCCCAAAAATGGGGAACTCCCAAGGATCAGGGGGTTCCCAGGAATGCCTGAGGGTTTCTCAGGGGTTGGGAAACTCCCCAGAAATTTGGGAATTTCCCGGGATTCTTGGGGATTTCCTGGGGTCCCCAAAAATCGGGGTCCATCAGGAATCGCGGGGGTGGGAGCCCAAAAATCGAGATGGGGGAGGGGATTTCCCTGGGGTCAGAGGAATTCCCAAAAACCCAGGGGATTTCCCAGGGATTGGGGTTCCCAGAAATCTGGGGTGGTTCCCCAGGGGTCGGGGCATCCCCAGATTCGGGGGTCCCCGGGCTCTGACCCCGCGCTCCCCCCCAGCTCCAGCCCCGCTGGCACCTGGCACAGGTGAGTGCGCCCGGAGCCCGCCCGGTTTGGGGGATTGGGGGCGGTTTTGGGGTTTCTCTGGGATTGCCTCAGCCTCGGGAAACTCCTGGGAATGCTCCTGGGGATTTGGGAATGCTCCTGAGGCACCCCGGGCTCCATCCAAGGGATTCGGGGGCTCAATCCCAAGGAATTTGGGATCTCCACCCCAGAGTCCTGGGGTGCCGGAAAGTTGGATTTGTGGATTTTTTGGGAGTGGCTGGAACCAATCCCGCCAGGAATTTGGGCTGTCAGGGCTGGATAACCCCATCCCCTGGGAGTTTCATCCCAGTTTATCCCAGTTTGGAGAGGCAGCGGGGCCGGGCGGATCCCGATGCCAGAGGCTCTGGAATGCCCCGGGATATTTTTGGGAGCTGCAGCGTTGGGCCGGGAATGCTGAGCCTGTCCAGATGTGCCCCCGGCAGGCGCGGAATCCCGGGATTCTGCTCCCATCCCCGGGATTCTGCTTCCCATCCCGGGCCAGGGATGGATTCCCAGCCCCTCAGCCGGGATGGGAGCCAGAAACCCACGGGGTTTGAAGGGGAGGAGTCGCTCCTGTGCTGCCTTTGGGACTGTGTGGGATTCCAGGGCTATTCCAGGGAATTCCACCGGGATTCTGCTCCTGCCCCTGCCCCTGGGATGGGGGTTTGTGGGAAGCTGGGGCGCTGCTCTCCTGCAGGGATCCCAGAGGGGATTTTTTTGTGGTGGGAACCTGTTCAGAAATGGACCTTGGGGATCAGCAATCCCTCGGGAGCGGCCCTGGGGCTCCTGCAGCATTCCCAGCTGGCTTTTCCCTGGAAAACGGGGATGTGGGGAGCGCCCGTGGTGCCGGGGTGGGCTGGGGACACGGGGACATCCCGCAGGGGCTGTGGCAGGGCCACTGCAGCCTTGTGTCCCCATGTCCTGCTGTCCCCTGTCCCCATGTCCTGGTGTCCCCATGTCCTGGTGTCCCACTGTCTCCATGTCCTGGTGTCCCCATGTCCTCCTGTCCCCATGTCCTGCTGTCCCCATGTCCCTGATGTCCCCATGTCCTGCTGTCCCCATGTCCTGCTGTCCCCATGTCCTGCTGTCCCCATGTCCCTGCTGTCCCCATGTCCTGCTGTCCCCATGTCCCTGATGTCCCCATGTCCTGCTGTACCCATGTCCCTGATGTCCCCATGTCCTGCTGTCCCCATGTCCCTGATGTCCCTGTGTCCCCTGTCCCCGCAGGGACTCCCTGGGCAGCGGCGATGTCGGACAAAGGCGGCAGCATGGACGGCAGGACAGACATTGTCAACGGTGAGGGGACAGCTGGGGACAGGGAGGGGGACAGAGGGACAAGGGACAAGAGGGACACACCCAGAGGGACAGAAGACGCCTGAGAGGACACTCAGCGCTACAGGAAGTTGGGCAAGGGGACAGCTAAGGGGACACCCAGGGGGACATAGAAAGGGACAGGAGGACAGCCAGGGGACAGGGACAAACAGGGGGAGTGTCACGGTGTCACTGAGGGGGACACTGTGACAGAGGGACAGGGTGGCAGGGTGATAGCAAGCAGGACATGGGGAGACAGTGAGGCTGACAGGGTGGGGGACAGCAAGGGGGACAGGATGGCAGCAAGGTGGCAATGAAGGTGGCAGGGTGACAGTGAAGGTGACAGTGGTGGGGACAGGGTGGCAGCAGTGGTGGCAGCAATGGTGACAAGGTAACAGTGACAGTGAGGGTGGCAGCAGAGGTGACAGTGAGGGCACCAGGGTGGCAGCGATGGTGACAAAGTGACGGTGGTGGTGACAGCGATGGTGCCAGGCTGTCAGCACAGGTGCCAGCCACGGTGCCACCACGCTGTCCCCATGGTGGTGGCAGTGTCACCAGTCCCTGTCCCCACCCCCAGGCGGTGACACTGTCCCTGTCCCCAGGCAGCCTGTCCAGCAGCCCCGAGGACATGTCAGCCGAGGAGGGCCGGTGACACTGGTGACACTGGTGACACTGTCCCCATGTCCCCCTGTCCCCAGGCAGCCTGTCCAGCAGCCCTGAGGACATGTCAGCCGAGGAGGGCCGCGAGACGTCCTCGGGCATCGAGGTGGAGGCGTCCGACCTGAGCCTGAGCCTGACGGGCGACGACGCCGGGGCCGCCCGGGGCCGCGCCAGCGACAGCGACAGCTCCGGGGACAAGGACAGCGACAGCCTGGACGACACCGGCCACTACTCCATCCCCGAGGAGCCGCGCCACGACGAGGACGAGGACGAGGAGGAGGAGGACGAGGAGGAGCCGCGCGCCCGGCGCCGGGGGCCCCGCAAGCGGCCGCCCCACGAGCGCGACTCGTCGGACGAGGAGCAGGCGCTGGAGGACTGGGTGTCCTCGGAGACGTGGGCGCTGCCGCGGCCGCGCTGGCGGGCGATCCCGGCGCTGCGGCAGCGCCAGCTGGGCGGCTGCTCGCGCTTCGTGGCGCAGGCCTGCGGCGCCCGGCTCTTCGTGCAGAAGTTCCGGCTGCAGCACGGCCTGGAGGGACACACGGGCTGCGTCAACACGCTGCACTTCAACCAGCGCGGCACGCGCCTGGCCAGCGGCAGCGACGACCTCAAGGTGCTGGTGTGGGACTGGCTGCGGCGCCGGCCCGTGCTGCAGTTCGACAGCGGGCACAAGAGCAACGTCTTCCAGGTGGGGAGAACGGCCGGGGGCAGCGGGGAGAGGGCTTGGGGGCTGGAATCCCAAAGGGGTGAGCCGGAGTTGGTCGCTGGCGTGGATTTCCTGAAGTTCCCAGGTGGTTTTTGAGGTGTTGTTGTAAAACTTATCCTTGCTGTTTGGGGTGGGAGATGATCCCAGGAACAGCTCATCTGAGCAGGGAATGCTTGGGAAAAGCATCACGGGAGTGAAGGGAGGTGGGAGCAGATGGGGAGGGGTTGGGGGCTGAAATCCCAAAGGGGTGAGCCGGAATCGGTCATTGGCGTGGGTTTCTTGAAGTTCCTGGGTGGTTTTTGAGGTGTTCTAAAATTTATCGGGCTGAAGGTTCCTGTTTGGGATGGGAGAGGATCCCAGGAAAATGTCACCTGGGCCAGGGAATGCTTGGGAAAGGATCTGGGAACAAATCCCACAGATTGACCCCCTAAATCCCACGGATGTGCCCTGAAATCCATCATCTTCAAGGTCTGTTTTTGGGGTGGGAGAGGATCCCAGGAAAATGGCACCTGGGCCAGGGAATGCTTGGGAAAAGTGTCCCTGGAGTGAAGTGGAAATAGATGGGGAGGAGTTGGGGACTGAAATCCCAAAGGGATGTGCTGGAATCAGTCATTGGCGTGGATTTCCTGAAGTTCCTGGGTGGTTTTTGAGGTGTTTTTTGAGGTGTTGTTCTGAAATTTGTCGTTCCTGTTTGGGGTGGGAGAGGATCCCAGGAGCATCTCAGCTGGGAAAGGGAGTTATTGGGAAAGAATCTGGGAACAGGTCCCTAGATCCCACAGACTGACCCAGCTTGGGATGATCCCCAGGGAAAGCTTGGGATGGTTCCCAGGAGAACGGGGACGATCCCCAGAGCATCTGGGACAACTCCCAGAACAACTCCAGCACTTCCCCCCCATCCCGTCCCGTCCCGTCCCCCTCCCCACCTCCCACCCCTTTCCTCCACCTCCTCTGCCATTCCCCTCTCCCCCTCTCCCCTTTTCCCACCTTTTCCCTCTTCCCCGTGTTTTCCAGGCCAAATTCCTGCCCAACAGCGGCGACTCCACGCTGGCCATGTGTGCCCGGGACGGGCAGGTGCGCGTGGCCGAGCTCTCGGCCACCCAGTGCTGCCGCAGCACCAAGCGCGTGGCCCAGCACAAGGGGGCTTCCCACAAGGTGAGGGGGGTTTGGGATTGGCAAATCCCGGGATTTGGGGTGGCTGGGGATGGGGAAATGCGGTGGGAGCAGTGTGGGAGCAGGGGGAGGGCTGGGGATGTTGTCACCCCAGAGGGGACAGCCGGTGCTGTCAGCACCGAGCGCAGTGTGCGGGAGATTCCCACAAGGGTGGGAATCCCCAAACCTGGGGTTTTTCTGGATGGATTTTCCTGGTTTTGGGAATTTTGGGAGCTATTCCCATTGTTTTTTCCCTTTTTTTTTCCCCAATCCCAGCTGGCGCTGGAGCCGGACTCGCCCTGCACGTTCCTGTCTGCGGGGGAGGACGCCGTGGTCTTCACCATCGACCTGCGGCAGGACCGGCCCGCCTCGTGAGCGACCAGGGAAAAACAGGAATTCTGGGGGAAACACGGGAATTCTGGGGGAAAAACGGGAATTCTGGGGGGGAAAATGGGAATTCTGGGGGTTTGGGGAGGTAAACAGGGATTGGAGAGGAAAAGGGGATCTTGAGGGGGAAAAACGTGGATTTTAGAGGTGAGGCAGGTGTGGGTTTGGGAATAAGAGGTGGGAAGTTGGGAAAAATCAGGGTTTTTTGACATCAGGTTATTTTTGTGGGGAAATTGGGTTGGTTTCTTTGGAAAATTGAGGTTTTTGCAGGAAAATTGGATATGTTTTGGGGGAAAATGAGTATTTTGGGACGAAAAAATGGAATTTTGTTGGAAAAGAGATTTTTGGGGAGGGAAACTATTTTTTTTTTTTTACCAGAATAATTTTGGGAGAAAACATTTTTTTGGAGGGAAAGCAGATTGGTTTTTGGGGGAAAAAAACCCCTGGTTTTTGAGGGGGAAATGCCTGTTTTTTGAGGAAAACCAGGAAATTTTGGGCAAACGCGGGTTATTTTTAGGGGAAAAACTAGGATTTTTTTGTGGGAAAAGCAGGGATTTTTTGTGGGAAACCAGTTTTTCTGTCTCCCTGTGTTTTTCCAAGCCTCTGGGCTGTCATTCTGGAGGCTGATCCAGCCCAAATCCCGGGTTTCATAATCAGGACGAGCCCTTTAATCCCTGATCCCGCCGGAATCCGCGGCTGGAGCCGATCCCAGCCCCCTCCCTGGGCTGCTTCCCTTTGGAATTCTCACCCTGGCAGAGCCAAGCCCAAATTTTCCCTCCTGGAATGCCTCAATTTCCCTGAAATCCCAGCTGTTTTCAGGGAAAATGAAGATTTTTGGGGTTTTTTTGGGGGGGGAAAAATGGGGATTTTGGGGGTAAAAATTTGATCTTGAGGGGAATAATGGGGATTTTGGAGGGAATGATGGGGAAAACGAGGATTGTGTGAGGAGAATGGGGTTTTTTTTGGAAAAATGGGAATTTGGCAGGGAGAATCAAGTAGGATTTGGGGAGTAACAAGTGGAGTTTGGGGGAAAATGGGGGCTTTTTTGGGAAATCACATTTCTCTTTGGGAATTCCCAACCCTCTCCCTGTCCTTTGGGCTGGATCCTTTTGGAATTCTCACCCTGGTGGAGCCAACCCCAAATATTTCTCCCCTGGAATGTCCCAAATTCCCACAAATCCCAGCTGTTCTTAGGGAGAAGCTCCTGTGGGATTTTCCCTGTGGGAATTCTCCCAATTCACCCCAAACCCTCCAGGGTTTTTCCTTGGAAAACCCCCTGGGAACATTCCCCACCCTCACTGCCCAAATCCTGCTGGTTTGGGGGGATTGGGGCTGGGATTGGGGCTGATCCCGGGGGTTTTTCCCAGGAAATTGGTGGTGACGAAGGAGAAGGAGAAGAAGGTCGGGCTCTACACCATCTTCGTCAACCCCGCCAACACCTCCCAGTTCGCCGTCGGCGGCCGCGACCAGTTCGTCAGGTGGGGCCAAACTGGGAGCACTGGGAGAGCCCAAATCCCGGGATTTCCCATCCCAAATCCAGGTGTATCCCAGCACAGAATCCCAGGGAATTTTCACATGAAATTCTGGCCGTGGAAGGGTCATTCCTGCCCCAAATCCAGGCTTGTCCCAGCACCGAATTCCGGGGGTTTTTAGGATGAGATTTCAGGCACAGGAACGTGGTTCCCACCCAAAATCTGGGCCTATCCTGGCACAAAATTCCATGGAATTTGAAGGCAGAATTTCAGGCATGGGAATGTCATTCCTGCCCCAAATCCCCAGGGAATTTTAGGATGGAATTTTGTCATTTCTGTCCCAAATCTGAGCCCATCCTGGCTCACAAAATCCCAGGGAATTTCAGGATGGAATTTTGGGGATGAAAAGACCTCCCTGGAATGGATCCAATCCTGTTTTTTCCCCGCCCTTAATTCCTGCAGGATTTACGACCAGAGGAAAATCGACGAGAACGAGAACAACGGAGTCCTGAAGAAGTTCTGCCCTCACCACCTGGTACTGGGATACTGGGAGCACTGGGATCACCCCAGGGCAATCCCATGGGAAGAGGCTGCTCCTTTTCCTAGTAAACTTTTCAGGAAGAGGCAGAAAAAACTCAGAAAAAAAATCTCTCTTTTTTGTTGTTGTTGGGTTTTTTCTGGTTTTGGGGTTGTTTTTTTAGGGTTTCTTTTTTCCCCTCAATCCAAATTTTCTGCCTCCCTAAATCCTTGTCTGGCAGTTTAACACTCAGAATTCCCAGGAAAAGCGGCTGAATCCAAGATTTTTCCCACTTTTCCAGGTGAACAGCGAGTCCAAAGCCAACATTACCTGCCTGGTCTACAGCCATGATGGCTCAGGTGAGTCCAGGTGGGAATCAGGGGATCCCACTCTCTCAAACTCCCTCATTTCCCACCAGAAAAATAAATTTTTTCCCCAAAAAAATACCCATCTTCCCAAAAAACCCACCCATTTATCCTCTTCCCTCAAAAAAACCTGACATACCCCCCCAAAATTCCATATTTTCCAAAATAAAAATCATTTCCTCCCCATAAAAACTGTTGAGCTCCAGATCCTCCTGTTTTACCCCCGTTCCTGCTGGTTTTTTCCTCTTTTCCCCTTGCTTTTTTTCCTATTTCCCCTGTTTTTCCAATTTTCCCATTATTTTTCCCCTTTTTCCCTGCTGGTTTTCTGCATTTTCTCACTGCTTTTCCTCATTTCCCCTTTTTTTTCCATTTTCTCACTGTATTTTCCATTTTCCCCCTTTTTTTGCTGATTTTTTCCCCAATCTCCCCTATCTTTTTTCCCCATTTTTTCCCAGTTTCTTCCTTTATTTTTTTCCTATTTTCCCACTGTTTTTCATGATTTCCCGTTCTTTCTCATCCTGATTTCCTGATATTTTTCCTGATTTCCTCCCATTTTTTCCCGTTTTCCCTGCTGCTTTTCCACATTTTCCTCCCTTTTCCCTCCATTTTCCTGCTGTTTTTCCCCATTTCCCCGGTGTTTTTTCCCCATTTCCCGGTGTTTTTTCCCCATTTCCCGTTGTTTTTTCCCCATTTTCCCGGTCTCTGTCCCCGTTCCAGAGCTGCTGGCCTCCTACAACGATGAGGACATTTACCTGTTTGACTCGGCGCACAGCGACGGCGCCCAGTACAGCCGGCGCTACAAGGGGCACCGCAACAACGCCACGGGTGGGGAAACACCCCCGAATCCATCCCAAAACACCCCAAAATCCGTCCCAAATCCATCCCAAAACACCCCAAAAACAACCCGAAATACAACCCCAAAATAACCCTAAAACACCCCAAAACCAACACTAAATACAGCCCCGAAACAGCCCTAAAACACAACCCCAAAACAGCCCTAAAACACCCCCAAAACAGCCCTAAACACAACCCCAAATTCCCCCAAATTCCCGAATTTCCGGTACTGCCAGCATTTCCCCCTCAAACCTCTCTAAACCCCCAAAAATCCCCTCTGGGAGATCCCTAAAAACCCTTTTGGGAAGCGTCCCTGTGCCTTCCCATCCAGGAATTCCTCTGGAGACAACCCCAACCTCCCCATTTTTCCCATTTCTTTCCCCATTTTTTCCCAGTGAAAGGGGTGAATTTCTAACGGCCCCAAGAGCGAGTTCGTGGTGAGCGGCAGCGACTGCGGCCACATCTTCCTCTGGGAGAAATCCTCCTGCCAGATCGTGCAGTTCATGGAAGGGGACAAGGGCGGAGTGGTGAGACCCCAAAACCCAAAACCCTCAAATCCCCAAAACCCCCAAACCCCCAAAACCCTCAAATCCCCAAAACCCCCAAACCCCCAAATCCCCCCTTTTCCCCGGGTTCCTCCTCTTTTCCCACCCCAAAAGCACAGCGGGGTTGTTGCTGTTGTTTTTGGGGGGGGGGGGTTAGGGCTGGTTTTGGGGTTGTATTTAGGGCTGTTTTGGGGTTGTATTTAGGGCTGGTTTTGGGGGTGTTTTAGGGCTGGTTTTGGGGTGTTTGGGGGGCATTTATGGGTGGATTTTGGGGAAGGTTTTGGGGTCTTTTAGGGCGGATTTTGGGTTGATTTGGTGGTATTTTAGGGCTGATTGAGGCCCTAATTTAGGGCTGATTGAGGCTGATTGGGGTGGGTTTAGGGTTGATTTTCAGGCTGTTTTGGGGCTGATCTTGTTTTTTGAGTATTTTGGAGTATTTGGGGATTAGGGTGGGGCGGGGTCCCGGATTTGGCCGATTCCCGAGGATCCGGGGGGATTTTTCCAGGTGTTTCCTGCCCCGCAGGAAGGGGAAGTGCCTGTGCTGGGAATGGCCCCATCCCCAATTTCCTCTGCTGGGAACTCCTCTGCTTTGGGATGGGCTGGAAGGGCCCCTCCACTTTCACCCTTTTTCCCTTTTTTCCCTCCTTTCCTTTCCCCTTTTTTTCCTCTTTTCTCTTCCACTTTTCCCCATTTTTTTCCCCAGGTGAACTGCCTGGAGCCTCACTCTCACCTTCCCCCATCCCAATCCCATTCCCAATCCCATTCCCGACCCCACAATTCCCATTTTCCCCCACAATTCCCATGTTTTGCCCCCCAGGTGAACTGCCTGGAGCCTCACCCCCACCTCCCCGTGCTGGCCACCAGCGGGCTGGACCACGACGTGAAGATCTGGGCGCCCACGGCCGAGGCCCCCACGGAGCTGCGGGGCCTCAAGGAGGTGGGGGGGCTCTCCCCGGGGTGCCCCCGCTGTGGGCGGGGTCAATCCCGGTTTTCCTGGGGTGTGACCCCCTGCTCCCCCCAGGTGATCAAGAAGAACAAGGTGGAGCGGGACGAGGACAGCCTGCACCACACGGACATGTTCGACAGCCACATGCTCTGGTTCCTCATGCACCACCTGCGCCAGCGCCGCCACCACCGGGTACCTGCCCGCCCCTCTGCCACCTCCTGCCCACCTGGCCCTGCTTTTTCCCACTTTCCCTGCTTTTTCCCTGCTTTTCCCCACTTTTCCCTGCTTTTTCCCTGCTTTTTCCCACTTCCCCCTGCTTTTTTTCTGTGTTTTTCTTCCTCGTTCCTCCCTCTTTGCCACTCCTTTCTTCCCTTTATCCCATTTTCCCCAATTCCCCCCATTTTTCCCCATTTCTGACCCCATTCCCCCGTTCCTGTCCCCGTTCCTGTCCGTGTGTCCCATTCCTGTCCCTGTGTCCCGTTCCTGTCCGTGTGTCCCATTCCTGTCCCTGTGTCCCGTTCCTGTCTGTGTGTCCCGTTCCTGTCCCTGTCCCTGTCCGTGTGTCCCGTCCCTGTCTGTGTGTCCCGTTCCTGACCGTCTGTCCGTCCGTCCCCGCAGCGCCGCCGGGAGCCGGGGGCCGATTCCCCCTCGGACGATTCCGGGAGCTCCTCGGACACTTCGGACGATGAGGAGGAGGGGCCGGACCGGGTGCAGTGCATGCCCTCGTGAGCCCCAAAAAAACCCCAAAAACCCCCAAAAACCCCGCCCTGGGGGGGCCCCACCCCACTAACACTTGGAGCTTTCTATTGACCTTGTTCAGCCCCCCCAGATTCCCGGTTCTCCCCTTTTTTTGGGGTCCCCTTGCCCTTTTTTCCCCCCTTTTTTTCCCCTTTTTTCCCCCTTTTGGGGGTCCCCTCCCTCTTTTTTCCCCTTTTATTGGGGTCCCCCTCAATTTGGGGGATCCAGGGGGTGGATTTTCTACTGCCCCCCCCCTCGCAGTTTTTTTGGGACCCCCTTAAACCCTTCAAGCACCCCCTTTTGGGGGGGGGGGTTCCACCCTTTTTTCCTCATTTTTCCCACATTTTTCCCCCTTTTTCCTTCATTTTTCCCACCTTTTCCCTTTATTTCTTCCCCCATTTTTTCCTTTTTTTCTCCATTTTTCTTTTTTTTCCCCATTTTTCTTTCTTTCCCCCCACTTTTTCCCGTCTTTCCCCCTTTTTCCTTTCTTCTCCATTTTTCTTTTTCCCCCTTTTTATTTCTCTTTATTTTCCCTGCTTTTCCACCATTTTTCCCCATTTCTCCCTCTTTTTTTTCCTCCTATTTTCCCCTCATTTCCCCCTCTCCCTCCCCCCCTTTTTTCCCCATTTTCCCCCCTTTTTTCCCCATTTTCCCCCATTTTTTCCCCGTTTTTCCCCATTTCCCCGGAGGCTCTCCCTCCCTCTGTACATAGCCGTGATTTGCACTTGGTTTGACCCCACAGAAAACCCCCCAAAACAAAAATCCCCCCAAAAACAAAAACCCCTTTTATTTCCCATTTCTTTTCTCGGGGTGGGAAGGGGTTTTTTTGGGGGGGAAACCCCCAAAATTTTTTTTCCCTGTTTAGAGGCCTAATTTTATATTGTATTAAAAAAAAAAAAAAACCAAATGGGCCCAGGGAAGAGTTCTCCCTGGCAGAGCTGTAAAAGTTGGGATATATATTATATATAAATGCAATAAAAAAAACCGACTCAACGAGCCCCAGACTCCCCCAAAAATTTCTCTCCCAACCTCCCCCGAGTGTTTCAACGTTTCCCCCGTTTTGTTTTTGACCCCTTTTCCCCGGATTTTCCCCCAAAAAGCCTCGCACAGAGCAGCTTTTTTCCATCTTTATCAATACACAGTCAGCACGGTCTGCAGGGGGGGAGGGGAGGGAATTTGGGGGGTGGGACACCCACAGACCCCCCCACGAGGGGCTGGGGACCCCTCCCCCCGATTCGGGGGTGTCAAAAAACAATCGATTTTGATCCAAATCCAGCGTTTTTGATCCAAATCCAGCGTTTTTCACAGAGATTTGGGGACAATCCTGGGGGTTTGGGGACAATAAATAAAGGAAAAGTGGGGGGGGGGGAGGGGACAGTTTGGGGGGGGGAGGGGACACACGAGCCGGTGGCTGCTGCGGGTTTTAGCTTTTATTAAATAAAATATATTAATTAATTAACATTTAATTAACTCTGCTGCCCCCCCTCCTCCCCTTGGGTTAGTAACTAAACCTGAACCCCAAAAATCCCCTCCCCCTCCCCACCCCCTCTCCCAGTTTGGGGGCTCCTCCCTCCCAGTTTGGCACTGGGGAGGGGGCTGGGAGGACCCCCCCCGCCTCAAAAATTATGGGGTTGGGGTGCCCCCCCTTTTAAAAAAAAGGGAATTTTGGGGATTTTATCCTCAATTTTGAGATTTTTCCCTCAGTTTTGGGTTTTGTTTTTTTTTCCCCTCAGTTTTGTGGGGTCACCACTTTGTCCCCCCCCACCCCAGAATGGGAATTTTAGGGGATTTCCCTCAATTTTGGGGTTTCATCCCTAATTTTGGGGTCATTTCTTGCACCCCCCCCCAGAAAATGGGGATTTTTGGGGATTTTCCTCAATTTTTTTTTGGGGGGGGGGGTCACCACAACCTGCCCTCAAAACTGGGAATTTTTGGGGGGATTTTCCCCGATTTTGTGGAGTCACCACTTTGTCCCCCACCCCAAAATGGGATTTTGGGGGATTTCCCTCAATTCTGGGGGTCACAATTCGCTGCCCTCCCCCCCCCCCAAAAAAATGGGAGTTTTGGGGGTTTTTTTTTCACCCCAATTTCGGGGGGGCCACCACTCACTGTCCCCCCCCCTCACCTTTTGTCACCTCCTTGTCCCCTCCCGCCCTGCCTGGGGAGGGTCAAGACCCCTCCCCAAAATCAGCCCCGACCTCTGCACCCTCCCAACCTCCCCTGACCCTCCTCTGCCCCCCCCCAAATTTTGGGGGGGTCCCGGTGCTTGTGACCCCCAAAATTGGGGTCAGGGGTCTCAAATGTCTGTGACCCCCCCCCCAAAAAACTTTGGGGTGGGGGCTCCTGATGTTTGTGATTCTGCCCCCCCTCCAGAATTTGGGAAGGGGGGTTCTGCTATGACCACCCCCCCCAAAAATTGGGGTGGGGGGTCCTGATGTGACTCCCCAAAATTGGGGTCAGGGGTCTAAATGTCCCAAAAATTGGGGTGGGGGATCCCAGTGCTTGTGACCACCCCCAAATTTACCCCAAATGATCCCCCCCCAAAATTGGGGTGGGGGGATCTCAATGTCTGTGACCCCCAAAAATTGGGGTGGAGGGGGGTCCTAGTTTCTGTGACCCCCCCCAAATTAGGGTGGGGGGGGGTCTCAGTCCCTGTCACTCCCCCCGTGACCCCCCCATCAAATTAGGGGGTGGGTCCCTGTGCCTGTGACCCCAAAATTCAGGGTTGGGGGGGTCCCAATACTTTTAACCCCCCCAAATTGGGGTGGGGGGGGATTGGTCCCATTTTTTCTGCCCCCCCCTCAACTTACCCACATTGAGGGGGGGGTCCCCATCCCCACCCCCCAGTCGAGGCCATTGTGGGGGCGTCCCATGTGAATTGCCCCCCCCCCCCCAATTCCCCCCTCCCCCATCTGGGGGGGTTAAGATGCTGTTGCTGCCCCTCCCCCTCCCCTGAGCCCCCCCCAGGGCTGGAAATTGGGGGGAGGTCTCTGGGGGGGGGGCTCCTCCTCCTGCTCAGGCCTTTTTCGGGGGGGGGGCCAGTTTGATGATCTCCTCCTCCGAGGGCTGCCGGATGATGTCTGGGGGGGGGACACGGGGGGGTCAGGGGGGTCTGGGGGTGTCCCCCCCACCCCCGACAGAGGGTCCCCAACCCTTCCCTGGGGGGTCCCCAACCCCTCCTGGGGGGTCCTCAGCTGCTCCTGAGGGTTCTTCTCTCCCCTTGGGGTCCTTGTCACAGCTTTGGGATAATGGGGGGGGGAAGGTGTCCCCAACCCTTCCCGGGGGGGTCGCTGGCCATCTCCTGGAGGTCCCTCGGGGTCCCTGTCCCTTCTTGGTGGCACTTGGTCCCATCCCTGTCCCCACCCCTCCTCTCCTCCCTGGGGCGGTCCCTGTCCCTGCCCTGTGGGGGGTCCCTGGCTGTCCCTGGGGGTCCCCATCTGTCCCTGTCCCCGTTTTTTGTGGGGGGGTCTCACCCTTGTACTTCTTGGCGCTGGGGATGCGCGTCAGCTTGGTGTCCACCTCGTCCTCCTCGGAGATCTTGAGCACCTGCGTGCGGTACTGGACAACCTTGGTCAGCAGGTCCGGCCGGCGCGAGATCTCAAAGATGTGCTCGATGTAGGACAGGTTGTCTGTGACACAGGGACAGCACGGGGACACACAGGGGACAGCGTGGGGACACACGGGGGACACACAGGGGACACACGGGGGACACACAGGGGACATACAGGGACAGCACGGGGACACACAGGGGACATGTGCTGGGCTCAGGCCACCTGTGCTGCGGCCACGGGGGCCCAGAGAGGGCAGGGATGGGGACAGGGGTGGGGAACAGGGAGGGGACAGGGATGGGGAGAGGATGGGGACAATGCTATGGACTGGGGACAGGGATGGGGACTGGGAGCAGGGGACCAATGACAGGGACAGGGATTGGGGACGGGGCTCAGGTGATGGTGACAGGGACTGGGACAGGGCTCAGGGACCGGCACGGGGCCCAACCCCTGGCTGGAGCAGCCCCGGGGCACGGGGAGGGGACAGCGCCGGTGGCACGGGCTGTCCCCGGGTCACACCTCGGTCCAGCTTGCTGTGGCGCTCCAGGAAGGCGAACCAGTGGTGGCCGGTGGCGATGGCGTCCCCCTCCCCGCTGGGGATGTCCTCACGACACGCGGACTTGAGCTGCTCCAGGTCCTCGGCCGTGATGTTCTGGGCCAGCTCCTCCAGCAGACTGCGGTACTCGGCCATGGCTGGGGACAGAGGGGACAGAGGGTCATCAGGGACATGGGTCACGGCATTTGGGAGACACTTGGGGACATGAGGGACACAGGACTTGGCCATGGCTGGCGACAGGGGACATGGGGGACATTACAGACATGGGGACACGGGACTGGGACATCTGTGGGGACACAGGTGACAGGGACTCGGCTATGGCTGGGGACAGGGGACACACAGGACATGGCGGACATGGGACTGGGACAGGGGTGACATGGGGGACAGGGGACACAGCTGTGGCTGGGGGACGCAGGGTGTGAGGGACAGGGGACAAGGCCTTGGGCGACATGAGTGACATGGGACACAGCCACATGTGACAAGAGTGCTCCTGCTCTCAGCCATGCGTGTCACGAGTGTCACAAGTGTCCCCAGCCTCAGCCACTGGTGCCAGCTGTGTCACAAATGTCCCCATGCTCAGCCACTCGTGTCATGAGTGTCCCTGGGCTCAGTCCCTGGTGTCACAGATGTCCCCAGCCTCAGCCACCGGTGTCACGACTGTCTCCAGCCTCGGTCCCAGTGTCAGGATTGTCCCCAGGCTCGGTCCCCGCTGTCCCCGGTGCCAGCCCAGCCCCCCGGCCGTGACTCACGTGACACTCACGGGATGTGACAGTGACAGTGACAGGGACCGAGCAGGGACCGGCGGCGGCTGCTCCGTGTCCTCAACCCCCCCCCGCCCAGGGCGGGGGGGCTCGCACGGACCCCCCCCCGACTCCCCCCTTTGCACGGGGCTGTTTGCACGCGCACCGTGAACCCACAGTGACCCCCCCGCCATGGCACAGCCCCCCAGCTCTGCACGGGCACCCCCTTTGCACACTCACCCGGGATTCACTGACCCCCCCTTTGCACACTCCCCCCGCGCTGTGGGGGGGTCTCAGCCGTGTGTGAGGGGGGGGCCACTGTCCCCCCTCTCCCGCCGGTCCCCGTTGCCATGGCGACGCCGCCACCCACGCAGGGATGCGGTTGCCGTGGCAACGGCATCACCCGCCTGCCCCATCCTCCCCCCCCCCGCACCCGTGGTGGGAGTGACACGCGGGGGGGGTCACACGTGGCGTGGGTGGGGGGGACACACGCGGGGACGGGGACACGAGGGCCACCTCGCTGTCCCCCCCCGCTACGCCACGCGCGTGACTTCTCCCGTAAACAATCCCCACCCCCCCCCACCCTGCGACCCCCCCACTCGTGACTGCGCTTGGTAAACAACGCCCCCTCCCCCCCCACGTGAGACCACCCCCCCCACGGCACTGACACCCCGCCCACGCCCCTCCCCCCCCACAGCCCCTCCCCCCGAGGAACAGACGCTCCCCCCACGCCCCCCCCCACGCACAGACGCGCCCCCCCCACGCTCCTCTCCAATAACAAACCCTCCCCCCCACGCTCCCGTCCTCCCCCTCCCCAAACACCCTCCCCACGCACAAACCCTGCCCCCCCCCAAAAGGAACAGAAGCTCCCCCCCCACCCCCCGCTCCCAGCCCCTCCCCCCCCCGTGTCCGAGCGCGCGGCCCCTTTAAGGCCGCCCATGACTCAGCCCCGGCCGGACACGGGGCCCTTCCGCCGGGGGGGGCGGGGACCGGGACCCCCCCCGCCCCTCCGGCCCCTCCCGCATTCCCGAGCCCCCCCCCCATGGGAATCCGCCGGGAAAAGGATCGGGATGGGAGCGGGGCGGGAGGGGAAATACCCCCGAGCCCCCCCCGCCCCGCTCCGTGGGACCCCCCCCGCCCCATTCACGTTTCTCATGCAAATCGCCTCATGAATATTCACGAGGGGCGGGGCCCCGCGGGGCCCATTCAGTGGGGCGGGCTGGGGGGCTCGGGGGGTTTGGGGGGGGGTTAATCCCGGCTTGGGGGGCCGGGGCACGGCACGGGGGGGGGCAGGACACGGGTGGGACGGGCCCCTCCCGCCTTTGTGTCCCCCTGGGGGGGCTTTAGGGGGCGCCCACCCCATCGCTGCCCCCCCTCCATGCCCACCCCCCCTCCCCGCGTTTTTGGGGGGGTGAGGAGAGCGGGACGCGGGGGGAGGGTCCTCCACGAGGCCCCCCCACGCAGCGTGGGGACAAGGAGCCCTTTGTGGCTCGGGGAGCGGCGCGGCCGCCTCCGGCCCCCCCGGGCCCCCCCGGAATGCGAATCACGGACTCGGCCCCACGGACACAGCCCTGGCCCCACTGTCCGGCCCCACGGACACGCTCCGGCCCCACGGACACGGTCGCGGCCCCACTGTCCGGCCCCACGGACACGCTCCGGCCCCACGGCCGCAGTCCGGCCCCTGCGTGCCCCCCCCGGGCACCGCCCTGCCCCACGGCCACGCCACCCTCCTGCCCCTCCGTCCCCTCCGTGTCGCGCGGGGGGGGTTCCCACGAGTGTCGCGGGGGTCCCGCTCTGCCCCGCCGGCCGCAGCATCCCCGCGGCCGCACCTCGCACATCTGGGGCACATCTGGGGCACATCTGGGCCCCGTCCTTCCCCCGCCCCATCGTGGCTCAGTTTCCCCACGCGGGGCCGCTCCGTGGGACGGGGCTCTGGTGGGGAGGGGGGGCGATAACTCCTGGGATCCCCCCCACCCACCCCCGGTCCCTTTCCCGGGCCCCCGCCCCGTCCCGGCGCGGAGACGCGGAAGCGGCGCCTCCCGCGGCCCAGTTCGGGACCAGTTTGGCCCCAGTTTGGGGCGCGTGACCGCCTCACGCGCCCCCTCCCCACCCGGGTGCCGCGCGCGGGGTCCCCCCCCCGCGATGTCCCCACAGCCGGGGTTGGGGCGCGGGGGGGGTCACCCCGTCCCGGGGGATGCGGCGGCGGCACCGCCGGTACCGGGCGGTACCGGGAGCAGCGGGTGGCACCGCGGGGACGGGACGGGCGGGCGGGGGGGACCCGGGTGACTCCCGTGGGGGGACACCCGGGGCGGGGGGGACACGGCGGGGCTCGGGTGGGGAGGGGGGTCCCGCTGTCACCCGTGGGGAACGGACCTCGTGTCCCGCGTGGGGACCGGGACCGGGGGATGGCGGGTCCCGCGTCCCGCGTGGGGACCGGGAGCCACAGCGTGTCCCCCCCCAGCGTGTCACGGGTTCGAGCCCCCCCGGCAGCGAAAGGGGAAGTGAAAGGTGCGGGGGATGGGGGGCACCGGGGGAGGACGGGGGGCACCGGGGGACCCTGTCCGGGACCACCAACACCATTAACCCCTTCCTGCCCGCCCGGGGGGGCATCAGCGGAGCGAGGGGGATGCTCCGGCGGGCGGAGGGGGTCACACAGAGCGGGAGGGGCATCACCGCGGTCCGGAGCCACTGGAGCGGCCCCGGGAGCGGCCCCGGGAGCGGCCCCGGGAGCGGATGGAGGCGGCGGCCGCGGGCTCCATCCGGTGCGGGTGCGGCCGGCGGGGCCGCTCCCGGGGCCGGGGGTCTCTCGGTGGGTCCGGGGCTGCGCCCCCCCGCCCGCACTTACCGGCCGCGGGCGCTGCCGGTGCCGGTGCCGGTGCCGGTGCCGCCGCTCGGGCTCTCGGTGCCGCCGCTCTGAGCGGGGATGGGCGGGGCTTAACGGGGCGGGGTCGACGGGGGCGGGGCTTGTAGGGGCGGGGTCAGCGGGGAGGAGCCGCCCCGCCCTCCCCCCCCTCCCCCGGGTGCCCCGCGGCCGAGATTTGGGGTCCCCGCGGTGTCACCGCCGCGGCTGGGGGGGACAAGGGGGGGACGCTGTCACACAGGGCCCCGGAGGGGATCTGGAGCAGGGATCCCACTGGGATCGGGCACTGGGATCTGGGAAGGGGATCCTCTCCTGGGATCAGGCTCTGCCATCCCACACAGGGATCTGGCAGTGGGATCTCACGTTGGGATCCCACGCTGGGATCCGGCGCAGGGATCTTGCCCGGGGGGCCCTCCCAGGGTGGATCTCCTCTGGGAATCTCGCCCAGTGGATCTCGTACAGGGATCTTTTACAGAGGATCAGGCGCTGGGATCTCCCACAGGGATCTGCCGGGGGGATCTGGTGTGGGGAATCCAATACAGGGATCCCACTTGGGAGATCTCACAGGGGGGATCTCATCTGGGGGATCTGGCACAGGGATCTGGCACAGGGATCTGGTGTGGAGAGGTGGCAGGGGGGGAGTTGTCTGGGGGGGATCTCCTGTGGGGGAAAATCCAATAGGGAATCTCACGGGCGGGATCTTGCACAGGGGATGTTCCTCTGCGGGAATCTCCTCTGGGGGATCTCCTGGGGGCATCACAGGGGGGATCTCGCATGGGGGAATCTTGCATGGAGGATCTCCCGCGGGGGTCTCTCACTGGGGTCTCTCACTAGGGTCTCTCACTGGGGTCTCTCACTGGGGTCTCGTACAGGGGGTGCTTCCCAGGGATCTCACACGGGGATCTTGTCTGGGGGATCCCAGGCAGGGATCTCACACAAGGATCTCACCCATCTCCAGGGATCCCCGCTCCCCTGGGGACAGTCCCTGGTCCTTTGGGGGTTTTATGGCCTGGACATCATCATCATCATTTTCATCATCATCATCATCACCACCATCGTCATTGTCACCATTGTCATCATCATCGTTGTCATTGTCATTGCCATCATCTTCATTGTCATCATCATCGTCATCACTGTTGTCAGTCGGCATCATTGTCATTGTCATCAATTTTGTCCTCATCTTCATCCTCTTCATCTTCATCATCTTCATCTTCATCTTCACCATCATCGTCATCGTCATCGCTGTCCCCCATGTCCCCCTCCAGAACCTCCTCGAGCCACTCCAGGACCTCCTCAGGCCCCGGCAGATCCTCCTCCTCCTCCATGTCCAGCCACACGCTGCCGGCCTGGGGACACGGGGGGACACGGGGGTGACACGTGGTGGGGTGACATTCATGTGGTTCGTGCCACTGCCCACGGGGGTGACTCTGGGGTGGCACTGGGGTGGCAGTGGGGTGACACTGGTGTGACACTGGGGTGGCACTGGGGTGGCACTGGGGTGGCACTGGTGTGACACTGGGGTGACACTGGGGTGGCCATGGTGGTGGCACTGGGGTGACACTGGGGTGACACTGGGGTGACCCGTAGGGACACTGGGGTGGCCATGGTGGTGGCACCGGGGTGACCCGTGGGGACACTGGGGTGGCACTCACGGGGTCGGTGCCGTTCAGCACGCCGAGCTGGGGCCGGGACAGGTCGATGTCGAAGGTGTCCTCCCAGGAGGGGACGAGCTGGGGGAGGGGACAGAGGGGTCAGACCCCCCCGGCCGGGGACAGAGGGGTCAGAGGTGGCCGGGGGGCCGCGGGGGTGTCCCCCCCACCCCGGTACCTCGGGGAAATCATCGGGATCGATCCACAGGATGCTGAAGTCGGGATCGTCCCTCTTGTCCTGGGCCACCTCCCTCAGGATCTCCAGGAACTCGAACCCGTCTGGAGGGGGGGGTCGGGGGGATTCAGGGGGGCTGGGACCCCCCCGTGACCCCCCCAAATTCCCTTCCCGCCCCCCCTCACCGGGATCATCCCCCTCGGCGAAGGCCACGACGTGGATCCCGTCCCAGGCGTCCTCCTGGGGGGACACGGGGGGGTCACGGTGACCGGGGGGTCCCTTGAGCGTCCCCCAAGTGTCCCTGGAGCACCCCCGAGATTTGGTGTTGGGGGGGGGGAGGTGAAGGGACCCCCCCGCACTCACCCAGCTCTCGGAGGCGCTCTGAGCTTTGAGCTTCCACAGAGTGGCCCTGGAGGGGGTGGGGGGGGTGAGGGGCACCCCCAAATTTCACCCCCCCTTCCCTTCACCCCCCCAAGAGCAGCTGCCGCCGCCCCCGCGAGCTGTTGGGGAGGGGGCCCAAATTGAGGGGGGGGCAGCGGTTTTGGGGGGCAGAACAGCTGGGAATGGGGAGGGGGTGACGGGGATGAGCCCCCCCCGGTGTCACCGCTCGGGGGGGCCGCGGAGGGTCCCCGATGTCCCTCGGGATTGAGGCCGCGGGGGGGGGGGGATGATCCGGGGGGGATTAAAGCCGCGGGAATCTCCCGGCAGCACCCGGGGCTTTAACCCTGCCCGGCACGGGGGGGCTCGGCAGAGCCCCCTCCCCTTCCCCCGGGACCCCCGATCCCCCCCGGGGCAGGACAGCGCCCCCCAAAGCAGCGGGGTCACCCCCGGGGCCACCGCGGGAAAAAGGGGGTGAGGGGAGATTGGGGGGGGAGGGGGTCGTGAGAATCTGCTGTCCCCATGGCAACCGAATCCCCATGGCAACCGAATTCCCATGGCAACCCGTTCCTATAGCAACCTGTCCCCATGGCAACTACATCCCCATGGCAACTACATCCCCATGGCAACCGAATCCCCATGGCAACTCCATTCCCTTGTCAATCGTTCCCCATGGCAACCACATCCCCGTGGCAACCGAATCCCCATAGCAACCATCACCCCATAGCGACCACCCCCCATGAAAATGTGTCCCCATGGCAACAGCATCCCCATGGCAACCACATCTCCATGGCAACCGCCCCCCCCTCCTGGCTCCTCGCTCCTCCCCGCCCCCGGGACCCCCCAGTTTGGGGGTTTTGGGTCCCCCCGCCCCCACCTGCTGTGGCTCTCCAGGAAGGCCTCGATGCCGGGGGGGTCCCCGGGGTGCCCCCCGAAGCTCCGGGGCTGCTCCAGGAGGGGCTCGAAGAGATGGAGCTGGTTCAGCCCCAGCCCCAGCTGCTGCGCCGCCTGGGGGAGCGGGGTTGGGGGGGTTTGGGGAGAATTTGGGGGGAATTTGGGGGGGTTTGGGGGAGAATTCGGGGGGAATTTTGGGGGGGATTCGGGGGATTTTGGGGCCATTTGGGGGTAGTTTGGGTGATTTTAGGATTTGCGGGGTTTGGGTTGGGGGAATTTTGGGGGGAGATTTTGGGAGAGTTTTGGGGGTTTGGGGGATTTGGGGAGGTTTGGGGGGGATTTAGGGGCAGCTTTTGGGGGAGATCGGGGGAATCTTGGGGCGTTTGGGGAGGATTTTGGCGGATTTGGGGTCTTTTGGGGATTTTGGGGGTCACCCAGCCTCCCCTGGGACCCCCCCCATGCTCACCTGGGGGTCGAAGGTGGCGAAGAAGAGGAGGGAGGGGTGGAAGCGCCGGGCGGCGACGGAGAAGGCCTGGAAGGCTGAGGGGGATTTGGGAATTGGGAGTTCAGGAATTGGGATTGGGAATCTGGGAATTTGGGATTTGGGTTTGGGTTTGGGGACGACACAGGTGGCACAGGTGACAGAGGTGACAGAGGTGACACACAGGTGACACAGGTGACACAGGTGGCACGGGTGACACAGGTGGCAGAGGTGACACACAGGTGACACAGGTGACAGAGGTGACACAGGTGACACACAGGTGACACAGGTGACACAGGTGGCACACAGGTGACACACAGGTGACACACAGGTGGCACGGGTGACACAGGTGGCAGAGGTGACACACAGGTGACACACAGGTGACACAGGTGACACACAGGTGACACACAGGTGGCACAGGTGACACACAGATGGCACAGGTGACACAGGTGGCACAGGTGACACAGGTGACACACAGATGGCACAGGTGACACAGGTGACACAGTGACACAGGTGACAGAGGTGACACAGGTGGCACAGGTGACACAGTGACACAGGTGACAGAGGTGACACAGGTGGCACAGGTGACACGGGGCTGTCCCCACGCACGCTCTGACTCCCGTCCCTCGAAGTACCCGATGACTTTGGGCTCCTCCTCAATGTCCCCAAAGTCCCGGAGCTGCTGCCCCGCGGCCACCACCTGCACGGGCACCTGCGGGTGACAGCGGGGGGCTCGGGGGGGTCCCTGGGGATGGGCTGGGGGGGATCTGGGGGGCACGGGGACACTCGAATCTGGGGGTCCCTGTGCCTGCTTGGAGGGTCCCAGGCAGTCCCTGGGCCCGGTTTGGGGGTCCTGGGATGTCCCCAGTGCCCCCCAGTGCCCCCCAGTGCCCCCCAGTGCCCCTCAGTGCCCCTCAGTGGCCCCCTCGATGTCCCTCAATGTCCCCTCCGTGTCCCCCAGTGCTCCCTGTGTCCCCCCCAGTGTCCCCTCACTGTCCCCTCAGTGCTCTCAGAACCCCCCAGTGCCCCCCAGTGGCCCCCAGTGACCCCCCCCAGTCCCTCCCAGTACTCCCAGCGCTCCCAGCGCCCACCTCCAGCGCCGCCAGCTCCTCGGGCCGCTGTGCCCTGTCCCCGGGCCGCTGTGCCCTGTCCCCGGGCGGGTGTCCCCTGTCCCCGGGCCCGGGCGGTGCCAGCACCGGGCAGCGCCGCCGCAGCTCGCGGAGCGTCCCGGGGGTCACCGGCCAGAGCCGGCAGCGCCCCCCGGAGCCCCCCGAGCCCCCCGGGACCCCCGAGCACAGAGCCAGCAGCGCCAGGACACACGGCCAGGGCCACAGCGGCGACATGGGGACAGACACAGGGACACGGGGACACAGGGACAGAGGGACACGGGGATGGGTGACACGGACAATGCGACCGGGACACGGGGACACGGGGACAGGAATGGACACAGGGACGCGGGGACAGCGGGACACACGGGAACGGGGATGGACACACGGACACGGGGTCACGGGGACACGGGGACACGGGGATGGACACGCGAGGACAGGACCGGGGACACACGGACACGGGGGTGGACACACGGACGGGGACAGAGGCGGGGACAGGGCCCAGCGAGGACACAGCCGGGGGACAGAGACACCCTGGGGACAGACACACGGACAGACCCTGGGGACAGACACACGGACACACGTCGCTGGGCGCGGTGGCGGTCGGAGGGCGCCGGGCGCGGCCCTGGGGACAAGGACGGACAGACCCCCGCGGGGACAGCGGGGACAGTCACAGCCCCTTCCGGCGACACGGCGGGGACAGACGGACACCGCCGGTGACACCTCCGCGGGGGACAGCGGGACGGTGACACAGCCCCGCCCCGCCCCCGGCGTGTCCCCCCGGCCCCGGGGGGGTGCTGAGGGGTGGGTGGCAGCCCCACCCTCCTGTCCCCTCTGTCCCCAAGTGTCCCCTGGGTGTCCCCGCCCCGCTCCAGCTCCGTATTGGGCAGGGAAAGAGGATCCGGGGGGGACATCGGGGGGCTCGGGGGGCTCGGGGGACTCGGGGGGCTCTGGGGGCTCGGGGGGCTCGGGGGGTTCGGGGGACTCGGGGGGCGGGTCCGCAGAGGGAGCTGGGGACGCTGCCCCCCACGTCAGACTCGGGGGTTTGGGGTGTCCAGAATCCCCAAATTCAGGGGGGTGGATGCCAGGGACCCCCACGTGTGGGAATTGGGGTGCCCGGGACCCCCGTGCTGGATTTTAGGGGGTCCAGACCCCCGAACTCAGGGCCAGGGGTGCTCAGGACCCCCAGATTTAGGGTGGTGGGTGCTTAGGACCCCCTTACTCCAGGCTATGGGGTGCCCAGGACCCCCAAATTCGGGGGGCGGGGGCGGTGCCAGGGACCCTCGTCTGTGGGAACTGGAGTCCCCGGGACCCCCGTGCTGGATTTTGGGGGGTCCAGACCCCCGAACTCAGGGCCAAGGGGTGCCCGGGACCCCCAAAGTCGAGGAGTTGGAGCCCAAAGACCCCCGTGTGTGGGAACTGGGGGGGAGCCGGGGGGGCTCCGAGGGGCTCGGGGGCTTCTGGGGAAATTTGTGGGGGGAGTCCATGGGATGCTGGGGACACCGAGGACACGGCGGGGGGGTCCCCAAAGCCTGGGGGGGTCCCTCCCCCTCCCTCTCCCCTCCCAGTCCATCCCAGTACACGAGGGGGGTTAAACTGGTTTATTGCTCTGCCGGGGGGGGTCTGGGTGCCCCTCCAAGATCAGGGGGGTCCCGACGCCCCCCGCCCCCCCCGGGGTTAGTTTTGGGGTGCACGAGCTGGTGCGGGGGGGTCCCAAGGTGCGGGGGGGGGGTCAATAATAGGTTTCCTTCTCCACCCAGCCTGCAAAAAGGGGAGGGGGCGTCAGGGGGGGGCCCAATTCCTCGGGTCCCCCCCCAAACCGCCCCCGGAAAATCCTTCCGTTTTTGGGGGGTTTCCCCCATTTTTGGAGGTTTCTTCCATTTTTTGGGGGGCGTCCCTCCATATTTTGGAGGTTCCCCCCACTTTTGTGGTGTTTCCCTCCATTATTTTGAGTTTCCCCTCCATTTTCTTCGGTGTTTCTCTCCATTTTTGAGGCTGTTTCCCTCCATTTTCGTGGGGGTCTTCCCCATTTTTGGGGTGATTTCCACCATTTTGTGGTGTTTCCCCTCCATTTTTGTGTTTCCCCCTTTTTTTTTTTTTTTTTTTTTTTTTTTTTTCCTGTGGTGTTTCTCCCATTTTATTTTCGGGTTTCCCTCCATTATTTTGGGTTTCCTCTCCATTTTCTTTGGCGTTTCCCTCCATTTTTTGGACGGTTTCTCCCAGTTCTGTTTTTTTTTGTGGTGTTTCCCTCATTTTTTGGGGGGTTTCCCCTCCATTTTCTTTGGTGTTTCTCTCCATTTTTGAGGCTGTTTCCCTCCATCTTCGTGGGGTCTCCCCCATTTTTTGGGGTCCCCTCTCACCTCCAGGGTAGCGCCGCAGGATCAGCTTCCGCACCTCGTCGTAGGCGAAGATGAGCAGGGAGTAGGGGAAGGCACAGAACCACCAGGTGACCCTGGGGGCAGAAACCCCATAAATTCGGGGACCCCCCAATCCCAGGAGGGGCTCAGATTTGGGGTTTTTGGGGGGGGGGTCCCTCACTTGAGGGGGTACATGCGCAGCGCCACCCCCATGCCCGGGCAGTAGGACAGGAACGCCGCCAGCGCCGTCTCCTCCAGCAGCCCGAAAATCAGGATCTTGTTCCTAAAAACATTTGGGGTTTTGCGGGGGGGATTTGGGGGTTTTGGTCCTGAAAATCGGGATCTTGTTCCTAAAAACATTTGGGTTTTTTTTTTGGGGGGGGGGGGATTCAAATAGGATTTTGGGATGGTTTTGGGTGGGATTTTGGGATGGTTTGGGGTGGGATTTTGGGGCAGGTTTGGGGTGGGATTTTGGGATGGTTTGGGGTGGGATTTTGGGGCGGGTTTGAGCTGGGATTTTGGGATATTTTGGGGTATTTTGGGGGCGTTTGGCTGCACTTCACGCCCTGCTGCAAGACGGAGTTGTGGTGGATTTGGGGGAAATTGTGGCTGGGCTCAAATGGGATTTTGGGGTGGGTTTGACCCAGGATTTTGGGATGGTTTTGGGCGGGATTTTGGGATGGTTTGGGATGGGATTTTGGGATGGTTTGGGGTGGGATTTTGGGATGGCTTGGGGGTGGGATTTTGGGGCAGGTTCAAGCCGGGATTTTGGGGTGATTTGGGGTATTTTTGGGGTGTCTGGCCGCACTTCATGCCCTGCTGGAAGACGGAGTTGCGGCGCGTCTTGCAGATGATGAGGTCGGCCCACTGCACCACCACGATGCTGGCGAAGAACGCCGTGTGGCAGGTGAACTCCACCACCTTGCGCTGCTCGTAGGTCTGCGGGGAACCGGGGGAAACCGGGGGGAAACCGGGGGGAAACCGGGGGGAAACCCGGGGTAAACGGGGGGAAAGGGGGCGGGAATGGGTGTGGAGGAAAACGTGGAAATGGGGCGGGGAAATGGGGTGGGAATGGGGGAAAATGGGGTGGAAATGGGGCAGGAATGGGTGTGGAGGAAAATGTGGAAATGGGGCGGGGAAATGGCGTTGGAATGGGGGAAAATGGGATGGGAATGGGGTGGCAATGGGTGTGGATATGGGGTGGAAATGGGGAGAAAAGGGGTGGGAATGGAGTGGGAGAGGAATGGAAATAGGTGTGTAACTGGTGTGTAAGGGCTGTGTAACTGTGGTGTGTAACTGGTGTGTAACTGGGGTGTAACTGGGGTGTGTAAGGGGTGTGTAAGGGGTGTGTAAGGGGTGTGCAGGGGCGGTTTTAGGCTCCCTCACCCACTCCTGCCCGTAGGAATCCTCCAGGTCATTCTTGGAGCGATCGTCCCAGGCCAGGCGGATCCCCAGCAGCGTCCCTGGCAGGAAGCCGTTCTCCGCCAGGATCACGAAGTAGGTGAAGAACCCGCCCAGCGCCTGGATCATCCCTGCGGGTCGGGATCGGGATTGGGATCGAGATCAGAGCCATGGGATCGGGATCGGGATCAGAACCACAGGACTGGGATCAACAGCCCTTGGGATTGGGATCAAATCCACGGGATCTGGGATCACGCCGGGACCCCTCACTGACCCATCTGACCATAGGCCATGCTGCTGAGTGACCCCTGAGTGACCCCTGGGTGACCCCGAGTGACCACTGACCGATCTGGCCGTAGGCCATGCTGATCAGGCGCTCGTTGACCAGCTTGTCCGAGCGGGGGTTCCGCGGCTGCCGTTTCATGATGTCGCTCTCGGCCGCCTCGTAGGCCAGCGAGATGGCCGGCACCTGAGGGGCCAGCGCTGTCACCCAGTGTCACCCGGCGTCATCCGGTGTCACCTGGTGTCACCCCCGTGTCACCCAGTGTCACCCAGTGCCATCCCATTGTCACCCAATGTCACACGTCATGGGATGGTGGCAGTGCCCAGGGACAGGAGGATTTGGGGTCCCTTGGATGGATTTGGGATGGATTTGGGGTCCCTGGGATGGGTTTGGGATGGATTTGGGATGGATTTGGGGTCCCCAGGAGGGTTTGGGGTCCCCCCTGACCATGTCGGTGCCCAGGTCGATGCAGAGGATGGTGACAGTGCCCAGCGGCAGCGGGATGGATTTGGGATGGGTTTGGGATGGATTTGGGGTCCCTGGGATGGGTTTGGGATGGGTTTGGGATGGGTTTGGGATGGGTTTGGGATGGATTTGAGATGGATTTGGGGTCCCCAGGAAGGTTTGGGGTCCCTCCTGACCATGTCGGTGCCCAGGTCGATGCAGAGGATGGTGACGGTGCCCAGCGGCAGCGGGATGTTGGCGATGATGAAGAGCAGGAACGGGGTGATCTCGGGGATGTTGCTGGTCAGCGTGTAGGCGATCGACTTCTTCAGGTTGTCGAAGATCAGACGGCCTGCCAGGGGACAGCGGTGTCCCCAAATGTCCCCAAATGTCCCCAAATGTGCCCAGTGCTCACAATTCTTCCAGCGTCCCCAATGTCCTCATCCAATGTCCCCAGTGTCCCCAATATCCCTGATGACCCCAACATCCCAACTGTCCCCAGTGTCCCCAAGATCCCCAAATCCTCCGACTCCACCGTCCCTAATGTCCCCAAAGCTCCCAGTTCCCCCAATATCCCCGGCACCCCCTCCCCGTGTCCCCGATGTCCCCAAGCCCGTGTTCCCGACCTTCCTCCACGCCGGTGACGATGGAGGCAAAGTTGTCGTCCAGCAGGATCATGTCGGCCGCCTGCTTGGACACGTCCGAGCCGGCGATGCCCATGGCGATCCCGATGTCGGCTTTCTTCAGCGCCGGGGAGTCGTTGACACCGTCACCCGTCACCGCCACGATGGCACCCTGGGGACAGCGGGGACATTGGGGACACTGGGGACATTGGGGACATTGGGGACATTGGGGACAGCGGGGACATTGGGGACACTGGGGACACTGGGGACATTGGGGACATTGGGGACACTGGGGACACTGGGGACACTGGGGACACTGGGGACATTGGGGACATTGGGGACATCGGGGACGTTGTGGACATTGGAGACATTGGGGACACTGGGGACATTGGGGACATTGGGGACATTGGGGACAGCGGGGACATTGGGGACACTGGGGACATTGGGGACATTGGGGACACTGGGGACACAGTGGGACATGGGTTTGGGGACACTGTGGGACAGGGAACCAGGAGCAGCAAGGGACAGGGATGGCAGGGCACAGGTGACAAAGGACAGGTGACTGGGAACCGAGGACAGAGGAGAAGCGATACTGGGATGAGGGGATACGGGGACAGGTGGCACAGGTGACACAGGTGGCACAGGTGTCACGGGTGGCACAGATGGCACAGGTGGCACAGGTGGCACAGGTGGCACAGTGACACAGGTGGCACAGGTGACATAAGTGACACAGGTGGCACAGGTGGCACAGGTGACACAGTGACACAGGTGGCACAGGTGTCACGGGTGGCACAGGTGGCACAGGTGGCACAGGTGGCACAGGTGGCACAGTGACACAGGTGGCACAGGTGACATAAGTGACACAGTGGCACAGGTGGCACAGGGGGCACAGGTGGCACAGGTGACACAGTGACACAGGTGGCACAGGTGTCACGGGTGGCACAGATGGCACAGGTGGCACAGGTGGCACAGTGACACAGGTGGCACAGGTGACATAAGTGACACGGGTGGCACAGGTGTCACCTGTCTCTGGCAGCCCTCCACGATGATCAGCTTCTGCTGGGGCGAGGTGCGGGCAAAGACGATCTCGGTGTGGTTGCGCAGGATCTCGTCCAGCTGCTCCGAGCTCATGTCCTTCAGGTCCGAGCCGTGCACCACGCAGGCCTTGGCCTCCCTGGGGAGGGGTCACGGGGGGGTCAGCACCCCAAAATCTGCTCCAGCATCTCAAAATTCCTGGGAAAACCCTCCCGGGATCCCAAAATCCTTGGGATCACCTGTGGGATCAGCTGGGGCTCACCTGGGGTTCCCCTGGCTCACCTGGGGTTCACCTGGCTGACGGGGATGTTCAGCCGCGCCGCGATGTCCTCCACGGTCTCGTTGCCCTCGGAGATGATCCCGACGCCCTTGGCGATGGCCTTGGCCGTGATGGGGTGGTCACCGGTGACCATGATCACCTGGGGGGCGGCGGGGACACCCTCAGCGCCTGGGGACACCTGGGGGACACCTGGGGGCAGCTGGGGGAGACCTGGGGGACACCTGGGGGCAGCTGGGGGCACCTGGGGGCAGCTGGGGGCACCTGGGGGCATCTGGGGGCAGCTGGGGGAGACCTGGAGGACACCTGGGGGCAGCTGGGGGCACCCTGGAACAGGGCGGTGGCACCAGGGATGGGGAAATGGGGGGACACGGGGGACAGGGTGGGGACATGGGAGTTCGGGCGGGCTCAGGAGGGATTTTGGGGGTCCCGGGCAGGCTCAGGGGGGTTTTGGGGCCCCAGACGGGTCTGGGGGTCCGGGCGGGGGTCCCACCTTGATGCCGGCGCTCCGGCATTTGCCGACGGCGTCGGGCACGGCGGCGCGGGGGGGGTCGATCATGGACATCAGCCCCACGAAGCAGAGGTCGGTGGTGGGGAAGTTCACCTCGTCCGCGTCGAAACGGAACCCACGGGGGAACTTGTCCGGGGGCAGGTACAGGTGACAGAACCCTGGGGACACCGCAGGGACACTGAGACCCCAGGGACACCCCCAGGGACCCGCGGGGGACCCCACAGCGACCCCCAGGGACTTCTGTACAGGTGACAGAACCCTGGGGACACCGCAGGGACACTGAGACCCCAGGGACACCCCCAGGGACTTCTGTACAGGTGACAGAACCCTGGGGACACCGTGGGGGCACTGGGACTCCAGGGACACCCCCAGGGACTTCTGTCACTTCTGTGCAGGTGACAGAGCCCTGGGGACACCGGGGGGCGGGGGCTGCAGGACCTCCGGGGACCACCAGCTCCCCCCCAGATGTACCCAGGACCCCCCAGGACCTGAGCCCCGAGCCCCCCACCCAGCTCCAGGTAGGTGTTCTGGAAGGTTCCTCTGTGTTCTTACCCAGGCTCTTCTCACCCAAATCCCCCCTGGATCCCCTTCCAGTGCCCTGGGGACCCCCAGATCCTCCCAGGGACCCGCCCAGGACCCCCCGGGCGTACCCAGGACCCTCTCCCCGAGCCCCCCCAGCTCCAGGTAGGCGTTCTGGAAGGCCTCGCGCATCTCCTGGTCCAACGGCTGCTCCTGGCCCTGCAGGAGGATGCGGGAGCAGCGGTCCAGGATGCGCTCGGGCGCGCCCTTCATCACCAGCAGGTGCCCCTGCGGGTCATCCTCGCGCTCGTGGATGGACAGCTGGACACGGGGACAGCCAGGTGAGACACAGGAACCCCAGGTGAACCCCAGGGTCACCCAGAGCCACCCCGGGGTCACTCACAGGCACCCCAGTGCCCCCCAGTGCCCCATCCCAGTGCTCCCAGTGCCCCCAGTGCCTCCAGTGTCCCCAGTGTCCCCAGTTCCCCAGTGCTCCCAGTTCCCATCCCAATGCCCCATCCCAGCGCCCCCTGTGCTCCATCCCGGTGCTCCCAGTGCCCCACCCCAGTCCCCCCAGTTCCCCCAGTCCCCCCAGTGCCCCCAGTGCCGCATCCCAGTGCCCCCAGTGCCCCCAGTGCCCGCAGCACCTGGTACTTGTTGGTGGAGTTGAAGGGGATCTCGGTGACTTTGGGGTTGCGGTCGCGCATCCTCTTGACGGAGCCGCAGGACAGCTGGATGCACTTGAGCAGCGCCGACTCCGAGGCGTCCCCGGCCGTGTCCCGCTGCGGGTGGGGACACCGCGGGGTCACCGGGGCCCGAGGGGGCCGGGGGGGGCCGTGTCCCCTCCCCCGGGGCCTTGGGGACCCCCCCAACCTTGGAGATGGAGACGTTCTCCTGGCCCGGCTTGAAGACGGCGCGGTTACAGAGCCCGGCGATGCGCGCCAGCGCCGCCCAGGTGGGAGAGCGCTTGTCGAAGGTGGCACCTGGGGACAGCAGGGGCCATCAGGGCATGCCTGGTGTCACCTGTGCCACCCATTGACTGCCCTGGTGTCACCTGTGCCACCCACTGACTGCCCTGGTGTCACCCACTGACTGCCCTGGTGTCACCTGTGTCACCCACTGACCAGCCTGGTGTCACCCACTGACTGCCCCGGTGTCACCAGGGCCACCAGCGCTTGTCGAAGGTGGCACCTGGGGATTGGGGTGTCAGGGGATTTGGGTACCAAGGTCCCAGGGCATTGGGGTTCCAAGGGATTGAGGTTTTGGGGCATTGGGGTTCCAAGGGATCGGGGTGCTGGGGGGCCTGGGGATCCTGGGGTGCCCCCCACGCACCCGACTGGTCCTCGGTGGTGTCGGCCTCGTGGATCTGGTTGTCGAACCACATGTGGGCCACGGTCATGCGGTTCTGGGTCAGGGTCCCGGTCTTGTCGGAGCAGATGGTGGAGGTGGAGCCCAGCGTCTCCACCGCCTCCAGGTTCTTCACCAGGCAGTTCTTCCTGGCCATGCGCTTGGCCGTCAGCGTCAGGCACACCTGGGGGGCACCCCGGGGTGTCACGGGGGTGGGACCCCCAGTGTGGGGTCTGTGGACGCCCCCCAGCACCCCAAGAACTGAACCAAATGCCCGACATCCCCTTCCCAGCGCCCCCTCTCGCCGTGAGAGTGGCCAGCAGCCCCTGGGGCACCTTGGCCACCATGAGGAAGATGATGGTGTAGCCCCCAAGAGTGCCCCCAGTGCCCCTTTTTTCTTGCCCAGTGCCCTCCCAGCTCCTTCCCAGTGCCCTCCCAGTGCCCTCCCAGTTCCTTCCCAGTTCCTTCCCAGTGCCCTCCCAGTGCCCCCCCAGCCCCTCACCGTGACGGTGGCCAGCAGCCCCTCGGGCACGTTGGCCACGATGATGCCGATGAGGAAGATGACGGCCTCCAGCCAGGTGTAGCCCAGGATGAGGGAGAGGATGAAGAAGGAGAGGCCGAGGAAGACGGCCACGCCGGTGATGAGGCGGATGAAGTGCTCGATCTCCATGGCGATGGGCGTCCGGCCCACCTCCAGCCCCGAGGCCAGCGAGGCGATCCTGCCCATCACCGTCCGGTCACCCGTGGAGATGACGATGCCCCGCGCCGTCCCTGCGGTGACAAAGGGACAGGGATGGGGACACCAGGGTGACAAGGAGCCCGGGGACACGGCGGGGGTCTCGGGGGGCACGGCAGGTGCCCACCTTCGACGCAGTTGGTGGAGAAGAAGCAGATGTTGCGCGTCTCCAGCGGGTTCTCGTGCGTGAACTCCGGGGAGCGCGTCTGCGGCTCCGACTCGCCCGTCAGCGAGGAGTTGTCCACCTTGGGGGGCAACGGGGGGCACAGAGCGGGGGCTCGGTGGGATTTGGGGTGTGAGGGGTTTGGGGGATATGGGGGGATTTGGGTCCCCTGTGTCCTCAATGTCCCCCAATGTCCCCAGTGTCTGCAGTATCTGCTGTGTCCCCAATGTCCCCAATGTCCCCAGTGTCCCCATGTCCCCGGCGTCCCCATGTCCCCGGTGTCCCCGTGCCCACCTTGCAGCCGTGGGAGGAGATGATCCTCATGTCCGCGGGCACCCTGTCCCCGCCCTTCACCTCCACCAGGTCCCCAACCACCACGTTCTCGGCGTTGATCTGGATCTTCTCGCCCTCGCGGATCACCAGCGCTTGCTGGGGGGGACACCGGACACCTCAGGGGGTGCCCACCTCCCCAGGACCCCCCCCGGTACCCCCTGGGGACCCCCCCCCCGGGCCCCACGCACCTGGGGCACCATGTTCTTGAAGGAGTCCATGATCTTGGAGCTCTTGGCCTCTTGGTAGTAGGAGAAGCAGCCGGTGACAATGACGACGGCGGCCAGGACCACCCCCAGGTACAGCTGGGGGCGGGGCAGGTGGCACCTGAGCACCTGGGGGGCACCGTGGAACCCCCCCAGGGCAGGGTGACAGGGAGGGGACACCCTCGGTGGCAGCCAGGGTGGTCTGACCCCCCCAGAGGTGGCACGGGGTCGGGAGGGGACGAGGGGCCACCAGTTTGTGCCACCCAGCCAGTGTGTGTCCCCAGTGCCAGTGTGTCCCCACAGCTCCTGTCCCTCCCCGTGACCCCAGAGCCCTCCCCCAGTGCCCCCTGTGTCCCCAGGATGTCCCTGTCCTCACCGTGTCCCTGTCCCCCCCGGCTGCCATGCCCCTTGTGCCACCACGATGACCCTGTCCCCCTCGATGTCCCTGTCCCTCTCAATGTCTCTGTCCCTGTGACACCTGGATGTCCCCGTCCCCCTTGATGTCCCTGTCCCCATGTCGCCTATTCCCCACAGTGTCCCCCATATCCCCAATGTCCCCAGTGTCCCCAATGTCCCCCCTGTCCCCAATGTCCCGAGTGTCCCCCATGTCCCCCATGTCCCCAATGTCCCCAGTGTCCCCGTGTCCCCCATGTCCCCAATGTCCCCAATGTCCCCGTGTCCCCGCGTCCCCTCACGTTGTCGTTGGCGGGCTCGTCCTCCATGGCGGCCTGGATGCCGTAGGCCAGGAAGCAGAGGATGGCGCCGATCCAGAGCAGGATGGAGAAGCCCCCGAAGAGCTGCCGGCAGAACTTCACCCACTCGGGGGTGGTGGGCGGCGGCGTCAGCGCGTTGGGGCCGTCCTGCACCAGGATCTCGGCCGCCCGCGCGTTGGTCAGGCCCTGCCGGGGGGACACGGTGACACCGGGGACACCCCGGGCCTGGGGGCGGTGGGGGCATGGCAGGGGACACTGGGGACATGGGGGGCATGGCAGGGGACACTGGGGACACTGGGGACATTGGGGGCATGGCAGGGGACACTGGGGACACTGGGGACATGGGGGGCATGGCAGGGGACACTGGGGACACTGGGACATTGGGGGCATGGCAGGGGACACTGGGGACAGGGAGCATGAGGGGGGGTTTGGGCAGGGGGACCCTTGGGGACATCGGCAGCTCTGGGAGGGCACAGCCAGGGACCCCCTGTGGCTGTGGGGGAACAGGGGGACACGGCCAGGGGTGACCCATAGGGACAGCAGGGAGGTGGCACTGAGGGTGGGACAGCATGGGGACAGGGGGACAGGGAGATTGGGGACATGGGGACATTGGGATGTGAGGGTATCGGGACACGGGGACACAGGGACACGGGGACATCTCACCCGGGACAGATCCACCTGGTACTTCCTGCCCAGCTCATCCAGGGAGAGTTTGTGGTCATCCTGAGGGACAAATGTCACCCCTGTCACCGTGTCCGTGCAGCCAGGCTGGAGGGCCAGCTGTCCTCACCGGCCCCTGTCACCCGTGTCACCCGTGTCACCCGTGTCACCCGTGTCCCTCTGGAGGGGGTGGCATGGCCAGCTGTTCCCAGAGTCCCACGTCACCCACGTCACTGTGTCACCTCAGCTGGGGGACACGGCCAGCTGTCCCCATGAACCCAGGTCACCCCAGCAGGGTGGCAGGTCCCCATGGCCCCATGTCACCCACGTCCCCCTGGATGGGATGACACAGCCAGCTGTCCCCGGATTCCCATGTCACCCATGTCACTGTGTCACCCCAGCTGGGCTGACGTTCTGCCGTCCCCATGTCACCCACGTCCCCCTGAATGGGGTGGCATGACCAGCTGTCCCCACTGTCCCATGTCACCCACATCACTCATGTCACTCATGTCCCCAATGTCCCCAATGTCCCACTGTCCCCAATGTCCCCAATGCCCCCCATGCCCCCCATGTCCCCAATGTTCCCTATGGCCCCCGTGCCCCCCGTGCCCCCCGTGTCCCCACTGTCCCTGTCCCCTGTCCCCACTCACCAGGTTCACCTCCTTCTTGAGCTCGTCCAGCTCCTTCTCCTTCTGCTTCCTCTTCCCGCCGCCATTCTCCGAGGTGGTGGCCGCGGGCGAGTACTCGCGGCCGGCCTGGGGGGACACCCCGGGTGGGCACGGGGACCCCCCCGGCGGGCAGGGGAACCCCCCCCGGCGGTGCCACCCCCGCCGCCCCCCCGCCAGCCCCCCCGGGCCAGGGCCATTACCGTGGGCGTGGAGGTCACGGCCAGCACCGGCGTCACCGTGGCCACCGGCATCGTCGGCGCGGGGAGGGGGCGGCGGGCACCGGGCGGCCGTGGGCGGGGGGGGCGCGGCGGGGGGGCGCGGGGGGGGTCAGCGGGGTCACTGGGGGGGTGGGGGGGGTGGCATCAGGGTGACACTGCGGTCGTTGGGGAGCCGCGGTGACAGCTGGCGCTGTGGTGGCGGGGGCGGTCACCAAAGTGGCCCCTGTGGTCACCGGGGTGGCGTTGTGGCCGTGGGGGGGTCACTGTGGTCATGGGGGGGGGTCACTGTGGTCACCAGGGGGTCACTGTGGTCATGGGGGGGGGTCACTGTGGTCATGGGGGGGTCACTGTGGTCATTGAGGGGGTCATTGTTGTCACCCGGGGGTCACTGTGGCCATCGGGGGGTCACCGTCACCACGGGGGTGTCACCGTGACCCTGGGGGACCCCCAGGACCATCACAGGGGTGTCCCCAAGGTCACGGGGGGGGTCGCTGTGGCTGGGGGGGTCCCCTGGGCACCGGAGTGTCACCGCAGCCAGGGAGGTGTCGCTGTCACCGCGGGGGTGTCACTGTCACCACGGGGGGGTCCCCACAAGCCGGGCAGGGGAAGAGCCCCCCCAGGGTGAGGGGGGGGCGGGCAGGACCCTCCCTCTCTTTGCGGGGGGTGGCAGTGTCACCCCCTGTCCCCAGGGGGGTCCCCGGGTGGCCCGGCCGGGGGGGCGGGGGGGGCTCCGATGTCATGGAAAAGCTCCGGGAGCCAAAACCAACACCGGGAGCTGGGGGGGGGGCGGGGGGCGGGGGGGGGGCTGGAGTTACCGGGGGGGGACACGGGGGGCACCCCCACCCCCCCAACCCCCTTGGTGGGGGGGTTTCCCAGCCCCACCCCCCAACACGGGGGGACCCCCAATCCGCACTGGGGGGAACCCACCTGAGGGACCCCCCCCCCGTATTTGGAACGGGGGGGGGCAGGGGGGGTGTCGGGTGTCGCGCGCGTGTCCCCCCCCCCCCTTGGGGACAGTGCCAAGGGGACACCCGCGGGGGGGGGGGGGGGGGCGAACCCACATCCTGCGGGGTCCCCCCACTTTTGGGTGGGTGCCCGGGGCTGGGGGGGTGGGGTTGGGTTGTGGGGGGGTCGCGGCGGTGCCAGCGGCGCGGGGGGGTCCCCGGGGGACACCGTGGGGGGGGGGGCGGGCGCGGGGCCAGCGGCGCTCGGGGCCCCCCCGCGGGCGTTGCCAGGGCACCGGGAGCGGGGCTCGGGGCAGCCGCGGGCACCGCGCCACGCGGGGGGGGCGCGGGGGGGTCCCGCCCACGGATATCGCGATTTACAGCGCGGGGGGGACGAGTTTGGACCCCCACCACCCCCCCACCACAAAAAAAGACCCCTGGTCAGGGGGTTGTGCAGCCCACGAGAGTTTCTCGCTGGGGGGGGGGGGGCGGTGGGACCCCCGTGGGGGGGGAGGGTTTGGGGGGCACCGCGGGGGCGTCGGGGGGAAACAATTTGGGGAGGGGGCAGCGCCCACGGTGCCACGGGAGGGGGTCCCGGGGGTGGGGGTCGCGCGTGGGTGGGTGCCACCTGCGCAGGTGGGGGGTCCCGGGGGGGCTGTCCCGCGTGGGGAGGGTCCGGCTGAGGGGGAGGGGGGTGATTTTGGGGTGGGGGTCCCCGGTTGAGTCTCGGGGGTTGTCACGCGTGGGCGCCAGCGCTGCCAAGGGGTCCCGGGTGAGGGGTCCCGCGTGGGAAAGGGGGCGCAAGTGAGGGGGGGGCTATGGAGGTGTCCCGCGTAATTTTGGGGTGTCCCGAGCGGGTTTGGGGTGTCCCGGGCGGGTTTGGGGTGTCTCGGGTGGGTTCGGGGTGCCCCGCGTGGGTGGGTGGGTGACGGCTGGGGTGGGCTCTCGGGGGTGCGGGGGGGGGGGGGGGGTGTTTTTTGGGGTGCCCCGCGTGGCCGCCCCCTACTCACCCCTCTGCCCATGGCGCTGCCGTCGCCCCTTCCCGGCCTCGGGACACTTTTTGGGGGGGGAGCGGCGACAGCGGCCGAGAAAAACCCAGCGGGCCCCGCCCGGGCCGGCCCCCCCCCCGCCCCCACCCCGCCCCCCCACCCCCCCAACCCCCGCTGCTCCCCCGGCCCGCGGGGGGGGAGGGGGGGCTGGGAACGCAGGTGCGCGGGGTTTGGGGAGGGGGGGCTGACCCTTCCTGACCCCCTCAAATCCAGGGGGACCCCGACATCCGGACCCCCCCAGGGCTCGGCTTTCACGGGGGGGGTGGTGGCGGCTGATTTTTGGGAGGGGTGGGGGCTGCGCGGGGGCTTCGGAGCCTCCCTGGGGGTATTTTTGGGGGGTGGGGGTGTTGTTTATTTGGGGGGGGGTCCCCACACTGGTGTGCGCCCGGTGCTCCCGGTCTGGTCCCGCCTGGCACCGGGAACTGCCCGGGAATGCGACCGGGGGCTAAAATTAGCCCGGGAAGGGCCGGGAGTTGGGGGGACACCGGGGGGGCGGGGGGGGGCTGTGCCCGGGGTCCGACTGTTCCCAGGGACCCAAATGTTCCCAAAGTCTGGCTGTTCCCAGGGTCCGACTGTTCCAGGGATCCAGCTGTGCCCAGGGAGCCAAATATTCCCAGGGATCCAGCTGTTCCTGAACTCTGGCTGTTCCCAGGGTCCGACTGTTCCCAGGGTCCGACTGTTCCCCAGGATCAGGTTGTGCCCACGCCTGTTGTTCCCAGGGACAACAGGTTTATTCCCGGGCTCCGACTGTTCCCGGGCTCCGACTGTTCCCGGGAGGCTGTTCCCGGGATCTGGCTGTCCCCAAACTCCGGCTGTCCCCGAGCTCCGGTTGTCCCCAGTGTCCGGTTGTCCCCGAGCTCCAGCTGTCCCCGAGCTCCGGCTGTCCCCGAGCTCCGGCTGTCCCCAGTGTCCGGTTGTTGCCGCTCTCCCGGTGTCCCCAAACTCCGGCTGTCCCCAAACTCCGGCTGTTCCCGTCCCCCCCCCCGCCCATCCCGCCCCCCCCAGTGTCCCCAGTGCCGCGCCAAGGTCCCCTCCCAGTACCCCCCCCACCCCCCGTCCCGGCTTTGTCTCCATGGCAACCGCCAAGGGCAGCTCAAGAGCAGGGGGGGCCCCGCACCAGTCACACCAGTGCGCACCAGTTATCCCAGTTATCGGCTCCCGCAGCCGCGGCTCCGCGCCGGCCGCGCCCTCCGGTGCAGCCCAGAACCCTCCCAGTATCCTCCCAGTATCCTCCCAGCACGGAGCTCCCGTCCCGACCAGCAGCACCCTCCGTGCAGACCAGTATCCTCCCAGTCCGGACCAGTCCCCCCAGTCTGGACCTGCACCCCCCAGTTTGCCCCAGTGACCCCCTCCCCAGTCTGTCCCAGTACAGCCCAGTTTGCCCATTGCCCCCAGCACCTCCCTGTCTGTGCCAGCACTTCCCAGTCCTCCCAGTCTGTCCCAGTTCCCCCTTGGAAATTCTTCCCAGTGCCCCCAGTCCATCCCAGTCCCTTCAACCTCTCCCAGTCCTTCCAGTGCTCCCAGTCTGTTCCAGTCCATCCCAGTGCCTCCACTCCTTCCCAGTGCCTCCCAGTCCGTCCCAGTCCATCCCAGTCCTCCCAGTGCCTGTCTCTTCCAGTCTCCCCAGCCCATCCTTGCCGCCCCCAGTCCATCCCAGTCTCCCCAGTTCCCCCAGTCCACCCCAGTTACCCTGCTCCGGCCACCCCTTGTCCCCCCGCCGGCCTCCCTTTGTCCCCTCTCTGTCCCTTCGTTGTCCCCCCACTGTCCCCCCCGTCCCCCGCTGTCCCCCCCCGCTGCCCCCCAAGCTGAACAAACACCGATGACGCGGGACCGGGGGCCACGTGCCGGGACCGTCCCCACGGGGGACCCGGGACCGCCCCACGCCCCCCCCATCCCCCCCCGGCCCACAGCCCTCCCCCAGCCCCTCCCAGTCCTCCCAGCTCCCTCCCAGTCCACCCAGCTCTCCCAGACCCCCCAGTCCCCCACTCCTCAGACCCCCCCAGTCCCTCCCAGTCCCCCCAGTCCTCCAAGCCATCCTTTCCCAGTCCGTCCCAGTCCCTCCCAGTTCCCCCCAGTCCCTGCCCGTGACCCGCCGCCCCCCGCCCCGCGCAGCTGCTGCCCGTGGGCGGCAGGAATGTGACAGCCGGGGGGGACACCGGGGGGGGGACACACAGGACACGCGTGGGACACCCAAAACACGCGTGTGACACACAGGACACGCGTGTGACACCCCCAGGACAGGCGTGGCAGCTCGGGGGGCTCGGGGGGCTCGGGGGTCCGGGGGGCTCGGGGGTCCCCAGGTGTCGCTGTTTTTTGGGGGGGGGGGGGGTCGCAGCCCCTTCCCCTCCAACCCCCACGCGCGACGGGGGAGGGGGCGGGGCCAGGGTGTGGGCGGGGCCTTGGTGGCGCTCCCGTTCGGTTCTGCTCGGCTCGGTTCGGCTCTGCTCGGCCCCATTCGGCTTCGCTCAGCCTCGGCTCGGCTCCGCCCGGAGCCGTTCGGCTCCTTTCGGATTTGTTCGGCTCTTCGTCGCCTCGGCTCGGCTCCGCTCGGCCCCGCTCGGCTCCTTTCGGCCCCGCTCGGTCCCGCATCCCCCAGCACCGCCCCCCCAAGTTGGGGGGGATCCCGTGGGGACATTTGGGGGGGGGGGGAGGGTGACAATGACGGGGGGCTCCGTGTCCTCGCCCACCTGAACGACCCCTGCCCGTGCTGCCACGGCGGTCTCGGTGCCCCTTTCCCACCCATGTCCTTGGAGACCCCTCCATCACCACTCCGGGGGTCCCCATGTCCTTGGAGAGACCCTCTGCCCACCCTGGGGGTCCCCATGTCCTTGAAGGGGTGGCACTGACCCCTGCCTGTCACCCCTGCAGGAATTGGGGTGAGGGCACTCTGCCCACCCTATTTCACCCCAAATTCCCGCCGGACTGCCCTTCCCCCCGCCCCCGTCGAGGCCCCCAAACCAGGGAGACCCCAAATCCCCCGCCCGCACCCCAAAAACAGCTCCACCATCATAACGGGGGGGGCTTTATTCAATACACGCAGGTTTGGGGGCCTCCTGGGGCTGGCCAAGGTCCTGCTGCTCTCCCCGGGAATTTCAGGGTCCCCGTCCCCCCACGAGCCCAGGGACACCCCAAATCTGCCACTCGCACCCCAAAACCACCACCACCACCATAACTGGGGGGGACATTTGTGAAAGAAATTCAAGTTTTGGGACCATCACCGCCACTCGAGGCTGGCCAAGGTCCGGTTGCTCTCCTGAGAGGTTTTGGGGTCCCCTTCTCACCCCACAGACCCAGGGACACCCCCCAAACCCAGGGACACCCCCCAAACCCACCACCACCATCATAACGGGGAGGGGGGGCGGATTTTTTTTGTCACACACACAGAGCCCCAGATTCCGGCGGCATCACCGCGACTCGGGGCTGGCCAAGGTCCCGTTGCTCTCGCGGGGGGACATTTCGGGGTCCCCCTCGCCCCCCGCCGCCGCCGCCGCCTCGTCCAGGCGGCTGGGGATGGACCAGTAGAGGTGGGCGTCGCGGCGGGCGGCGGCGGCCGCCAGCTGGCGGGCGCTGCAGGCCGGGGTGGGCACGGGCACCGTGTGGTGGAAGCCCCCGTAGTCCACCTCGTAGAAGCCCTCCTCCAGGCTGAGCAGCGGCGTGAAGCGGTGACCCCACAGCACCTCGTCCGCCAGGTAGGAGCTGCGTGCCTGGCACGTCATCCCTGGGGGGCACCGGGGGGGGTCCGGGGGTGAGGGGGACCCCGATACCTGGGTCACTGAGGGCATGGGGGACCCCGATACCTGAAGCCCCAGGACATGGGACACCCCATTGAGACACCCAGGGCATGGGGCACCCCAACACCTGGGTCACTCAGGGCACGGGGACCCCAAAACCTGAATCACGCAGGGCAGGGGAGACCCCAACACCTGAAGCCTCCTGGGCACAGGGCACCCCAAATCTGGTAGGAGGGGGCCTGTGAAACCCCCAGGGCTTGGGGGACCCCAGTACCTGAAGCCCCCCGAGCCCACAGCACCTCGTCCACCAGGCAGGAGCTGCACACCTGGCACAGGTGGGGAGCACAGGGGTCACCCCAATAGCTGAAGCACCCAGGGATGGGGAACCCCAGAAAGTGAAGTGTCCCCACGGACATGATGTGTCCCCATGGACATTACCTATCCCGTGGAGGTGAGGTGTCCCCACGGAGATGAAGTGTCCCCATGGAGGTGTCCCATGGAGATGAAGTGTCCCCATGGAGGTGTCCCCACAGATGTGTCCCATGGAGATGACATGTTGTCGCAGAGGTGTCCCATGGAGATGATGTGTCCTCATGGAGGTGTCCCCGTGGATGTGCCCCATGCAGATGAGACGGCGCATCCCAGGAAGATGACACGCCCCCACCAAGATGACGCGTCCCATGGAGACCACGTCCCCGTGGACGTCCCCGCGTCGCCGCCCCCTTTACCTGTGGCCTCCACCATGCCCTCCAGGATGACGACGATCTCGAAGTCGTCCCTCTCCAGCTGCCCCCGCGACACGTCCCAGAAGGGGCTGCGCTCGTCGATCTCGTGGCTGATGATCAGCGGCGACACCAGGAAGAGGCGGTCGTCGCCCGTCTCGAAGCCCACGCTCAGGTCGGTCTGGTCCAGCGGGATGAACTCGCCCTCCTGCGTCTGCTTGGACTGGATCAGCTTGGCGCGGATGGAGGCCTCCACGATGTGCGAGTCGCGCAGGTCGCCCACGCGGAACATCAGGCAGAGGCGGTCGTCGCGCAGCGAGACCACGGCGTGCGAGGAGAACACCAGGGTCTCGGCGCGCTTGTTGGGCTGCGAGATCTTGACGAACATGCAGCCCACCATGAAGGCGTTGACCATGGAGCCCAGGATGGCCTGCAGCAGCAGCAGCACGATGCCCTCGGGGCACGTGTCCGTGATGACGCGGTGGCCGTAGCCGATGGTGGTCTCGGTCTCGATGGAGAAGAGGAAGGCGGAGACGAAGCCGTTGAGGTTGTTGACGCACGGCGTCCAGCTGTGGTCGCCGAGGTGCTCCAGGTCGCCGCGGCTGTAGGCGATGACCCACCAGATGAGGCCGAAGAAGAGCCAGGTGAGGGCGTAGGCCAGGATGAAGATGAGGAGGCTGAAGCGCCACTTGAGGTCCACCAGGGTGGTGAAGATGTCGGTCAGGTAGCGGTAGGTCTCGCGCACGTTGCCGTGCTGGACGTTGCACTTCCCGTCCTTCTCCACGTAGCGCTGGCGCTTCCGGGCCACCGCGCCCCCCCCGGCCCCCCACGGCCGGCGCTTGGGGGCTTGGGGGGGCGGGGGAGGGGGCTTGGCCTCGGCAGGGACCCCCGTGGGGACCCCCTCAGGGACCCCGCAGAAGGCGGCGTTGTCCTGAGCCATCGGCGGCGGCTGTGGGGGGACAGGGGTGACGGGGGGGTGAGGACTGGGGGGGCTGGGATGGGGGGAGTGGGGGGGATGGAGCCCCCCAGACTGGGGGGATGGAGGTGCCAAACTGGGGGGACTGGGAGGGAGGAATGGGGGGATTGCACCCCCAAACTGGGATGGTCATGGTCCCACCAAACTGGGGGGACTGGGAAGGGGGAATGGGTCCATCACCTCCCCAAACTGGGGGGACTGGGAAGGGCGTGAGTGACCCCAAACTGGGGGGGACGCGTGCACTGGGGGCTGGGCCGCACGTGAACGCGCACGCCCACCCGTGTGCACGCGCGCGTTCACACACACGCGCGTTCAACCCCCTCTGGGCCTTGCACGCTCGCCGGGATCCCCCTTGCACGCTCACGCGGGCGCGTGCACGCAGACACGTGGGGCACAAACACGGGCGCGTGCTCGGGGAGCCGGGTCACGCGCGGACACGCGGACGAACACACGCGCGTGCCCCGCCGGGCCTTGCACGCGCGCCGAGCGGCCCCTTGCACACTCGCCCCCCACCCCACGCTCGCGCGCGCGGGTCACGCGCAGGTGAACGCGCGCACACACGCGCGTGCACGCGCAGCCTGGCCACGAGCGCGCCCCCACGCCGCCCCCCCCTCCCCGTCCCTTACACACGCGTGTGCCTCGAGTGGGGGGGGGAGAGGGGGGAGGTCTCTGCCACACCACCCCCAACCCCCCCCCCCTTCCCCATCCCCATCCCCGCTTTGGGAAGGGGGGCGGGGGGCACAGCCGGGTTTGGGGGGGGGTCTCCCCGGCCCTTACACACGCGTGTGCCCGGGGGGGGGGGTGTCCAACCCCCGCCCCCCCCGCGCCCCCCGCCCGCTCTCACCGCTGCCGCAGCCCCGCTCGCTCCGCGCGCTCCGGGCCCCCCCGCCCCGTTCCCCGGCAACGGCCGCGCGCGGATAAAAATACCGGGAGCCCCCGCCCCCCCCCGGCACCCCACCCCCCCCCAGCACGGACAACTGGCCCGGGGGTGGCCAGCGCTAGCCCAGCCCCCCCCCACCAAACCGGGATCGGTTCCGCCCCCACCATCATCATCACCAGCAGCAGCACAACCCCCCCATAATTAGCGCCCCCCCCCAATTAATAGCCCGGGGGTGCTCATCGCGAGCCCGGGGGTGGCCAGCGCTTGCCCAGCGCCCCCCGCCCCTGGGCTCGGCTGCACCCCCAGAACCATCACAGCCCCCCCACCCCATCGTTAATTAGCCCAGGGGTCTCCTGATTAACCCAGCCACCCCCGCACGAGCCCAGCGCCGCCGTTCGCTGGCCCAGCTCCCCCCGCAATGAGCCCGGGGGTGCCCGTCACTAGCCCAGCCCCCCCTACACCCCTCGGGCCCCCCCGTCATTAGCCCAGGGGTCTCCGTCATTAGCCCAGCCCCCACCCCACCTCTAAGCCAGCCCCCTCATCATTAGCCCAGCCCCCCAATCATTAGCCCAGCCCCCCCAATCATTAGCCCAGCCCCCCCAATCACTAGCCCAGCCCCCCCAATCATTAGCCCAGCCCCCCCAATCACTAGCCCAGCCCCCCCATTAGCCAAGCCCTCCCCCTCCCCTCCACTAGCCAAGGGTCCCCACTGCTAGCCCAGAGCCCCCCCAAGGCCCCCTGCTTGCCCAGGGATCCCCCTCGCTAGCCCAGCCCCCCCGCCCCCAGGAGCCCGGGGTCTCCTGGCGGCCCCCCCCCCCCCCGGTAGCCCCGGCCCCGCGGTCACTCGCCCGCCCCTCCCCCCCCGCGCGGACAAAGGCTCCTTGTGCCTCCGGAGCGGCCGGGACACGGCCTGGCGTGGGGCTGCACGGACACACTGACCCACGGACACACGGACACACTGACCAAACCCACTGACCCACGGACACACTGACCAGCCACCCACGGACACACGGACACACTGACCAAACCCACTGACACACGGACACACGGACACACTGACCACCCACCCACGGACACACTGACCAAACCCACTGACCCACGGACACACTGACTGACCGCCCACCCACGGACACACTGACCAAACCCACTCACCCACGGACACACTGACCAGCCACCCACGGACACACGGATCAAACCCACGGACACACGGACACACTGACCAGCCACCCACGGACACACTGACCAAACCAACGGACACACGGACATGACCCAGGGGGCCGCGTGGGGCAGGGGGTGCCCTTGTCGGGACCCTCCCCCGGTAACGGTGTCGCCACGGGGACTCCCCGGTGTCCGGGTGACTGTGCCCGCACCCTCCGGTGACCCCGCCGGGACCCCCGGTGCCACCGCCGGGACCCCAAGTGACGGTGACGGTGCCCGGACATCACCACCTGGACCCTCCGGTGACCCCGCCGGGACCCCCAGGGCCGGTGCCGGTGCCCGGGGGACATCGCCAGGACCCCGGCTGACCGGTGGCCGTGCCTGGACATCCCCCCGGTGACGGTGACCCCTCCGGGACCCCCAGCGCCGCTCCCGATGCCCGGACACCCCCGCATTCCCTCCCGGTGCCCCCGCCGGGACCCCCGCTGCGGTGCCGGTGCCCGCGGGCGGGGTCCCCCTGCCCCCCACCCCCCGTGCCCGGTAACGTGACCCGGTGCCGGCCGGCTCCTTTTCCACCCCATTAACCCCCGGCCCGCCCCCGGCGGCTCCTCCCCGCCCCGGGCCCCCCCGGTTCGGCGGGGGGGGCGGGGGGGTGCCCGTCCCGCCGCCGCGGCCCCGCCGAGCCATAAAGCCCATGGGGAGCCGGCCGGGCTGAGCGCCGCGGGACCGCCACCCCCAGCAAGGTAAGGGCGGCCGGGGGGGTCCCCGCGGGTCCCCTGTCCCCTCCCGGGGGGTCCCGGGGGCTGGCCGGTGGCGCTGGGATGGCACCGGCACTGGAGAGGGGAGCCCCGTGACCCCTTTGTCCCCCCCCCGGCGGTGGCACCGCGCCCCCGTTGTCCCCACGTCCCTGTGTCGCCATCACCCCAGAAGCCTCTGTGAGGCCACTTCCCTCTGTCCCCAAATCTCCGTGTCCCCAAATCCCTCTGTCCCCAAATCCCTCTGTCCCCAAATCCTGTATCCCTAAATCCAAGTCCCTCATCCCCGTGCCCCCAAAATCCTTGTGTCCCACATTCCCATCTCCTCATTTCTCGGTGTCCCCATGTCCCCAAGTCACGTACCATCACACGTCCCTGTGTCCCCGTGTCCCCACACATCCCTGTGTCCCCACATCCCCGTGTCCCTGTGCCCCACAGCGATGTGTCCCCGTACCCCTGACCCTGTGTCCCTCTCCTGTGTCCCCAACACGCTGTGCCCCACCTCCCCATGTCCCGTATCCTGAGGTCCTGTGTCCCCAAGGCCCCTGTCTCTATATCCCATGTCCCTGTGTCCCCTGTGCCCCACATCCTCATCCCATGTCCCCACGTTGCCATGTCCCCAAGGCTCGTGTCCCTTTATCCCCTTGTCTCCATGTCTGCCTGTCCCCATATACACTTGTCCCCATGTCCCCGTGTCCCCATGTCCCAATGTCCCCATATACACCTGTCCCCATGTCCCCGTGTCCCCATGTCCCAATGTCCCCATATACACCTGTCCCCATGTCCCCATGTCCCCATATACACCTGTCCCCATGTCCCCATGTCCCCATGTCCCAATATCCCCATGTCCCAATGTCCCCATGTCCCCCTGTCCCCATATCCCAATGTCCCCATATCCCAATGTCCCCATCCCGCTGTTCCTGTTCCCTGTGGATTCTCCCCTCCCCCAGCGCGGGGCCCTGGAGGGGACAGCGGATGGGGGAGGGGCGCTCACAGCACCCCCAGCCCCCCGTGTTGTCCCCCAGCCCCTGCTGGGATGGACCCTCCCCCACCTGAGCTGGGATGTGCATTATCCCGGGAATGGGATATCCCGGAATTTGGGTTATCACAGGTGTGGGTTAACCCAGGTGTGGGATATCCCAGGTGTGTGTTATCCCAAACGTGGGTTGTCCCGGGAGTGGATTATCCTGGGAATGGGTTTTCCTGGAATTTGGTTATCCCAGGTGTGGGTTATCCCAGGAGTGGGATATCCCAGGTGTGGGTTTTCCTGGAATTTGGTTATCCCAGGCGTGGGTTATCCCAGGAGTGCATTATCCTGGGAATGGGTTATCCTGGAATTTGGTTATCCCAGGCGTGGGTTATCCCAGGAGTGCATTATCCTGGGAATGGGTTATCCTGGAATTTGGTTATCCCAGGCGTGGGTTATCCCAGGAGTGCATTATCCTGGGAATTTGGTTATCCTGGAATTTGGTTATCCTGGAATTTGGTTATCCCAGGTGTGGGTTATCCCAGCAGTGGGATATCCCAGGTGTGGGTTATCCTGGGAGTGGATTATCCTGGGAATGGGTTATCCTGGAATTCGGGTTATCACAGGTGTGCGTTATCCCGAGTGTCCCAGGTGGGTTATCCTGGAATCTGGGTTATCCCGGGTGTGTTATCCGGGGTGTGGGTGACAGGGGACCCTGTGCCCCCCGCGGGGGGGCCATGGCAGTGTCAGGGGACCCCTGCGGGGACAGTGGCACTGACGATGGGGGTCCCTGTGCCCCTCAGGGTCCCCGTGTGGTGACAGTGACAGTGACAGCAGCAATGGGGGTCCCTGAGCCCCCCTGGGTGGCAGTGGCATTACCGATGAGGGTCCTGGTGCCCCCCACACCGGTGGTGGCTCTGCTCATGTGGGTCCCTGGCCCCCCCCGCGGTGACAGTGACAGTCGTGAGGGGGATCCCCGTGCCCCCCTCGGTGGCCGTGGCAGTGGCAGTGGGGGCTCTGTGACACCCTTGGTGGCCCTGATGGTGTCGGGAGCGCCCCGGGGCCCTGCACTGGCAGCGGCGGTGACAGTGGGAGTCCTTGTGCCCCTCTTGGTGACAGTGGCATTAACCACGGGGGTCCCTTTTCCCTTCGGTGGCAGTGGGGGTCCCTGTGCCCCTCTCGGTGGCAGTGGGGGTCCCTTTTCCTCCCTCGGTGATAGTGGCATTAACCACGGGGCTCCCTCTGCCCCTCTCGGTGGCAGTGGGGGTCCCTGTGCCCCTCCGGGTGGCAGTGGCATTAACGACGGGGGGTCCCAGTGTCCCCCTCGGTGGCCCTGGCGGTGTCGCGGGCCCCCCGGGACCCCCGCGCTGGCGGTGGCGGGCGCGCGGGGCTCTGCATCTTAACGAGGGCTCCGTCAAAGCGCCTTTGTCCCCCCGCCAGCCCCATTGAAACCTCGGCTCCGGCCGCACAATGGCCCCACTGTCCCCTGTCCCCGTCCCTGTCCCCCCCCCCCGCCACCGCCACCCCCCGCTCCAGCCCCGCCGCGCCCACCCCGCACCCCCCACGCCCCCCTCCTCCGCCGGGGGACCCCTCCGTGGGGCTGGGGGTGGCCGCTCCCAGTCCCCCCCCCCCCGCCCCCCCAAATCCCAGTTACCCCAGTGCGCCCCAGTTGGGGGCGGGGGGGGCGCGGCTGGCGGGGCGCCCGCTCACGCCTGGCACCGCCGCGGCGTGGGAACCGTGCCCGCGCCGCCGGTGCCAGCGGGACGCGGGGAACCGGGACGTGTCCCTGGGGGTCGCCCCCGCCCGCCCGGACCCCCCATGCAGGGCCGAGCCTCTGCGGTGACCACCCCCCCCGCAAAGCGACCAGAACCAACACCCCGAGGGGAAACTGAGGCACGGGGCGGGGGGGGTGGCGGGGGGGGTTAATGGGTAACCGGTGGTGCCGCGGGCACCGCGAACAAGCTGCGGCTTGTCCCGAGCCGTGTCCGGCCACCGGAGCACGGCCGGGGGGCACGGGGGGCACGCGGCCCCCGCGGGGCCCTGGGAGGGGCGGCGACCCCAAAAATGAGGCGGGGAGACCGAAAATAGGGGGGGGTGGGGAGCAGAAGGAGGGGGGGCCCCAAAAAAGTGGGCAGGGAGGGGTCTGGGGTGTGCAGAGACCCCCAAAGCTGGGGGGTGGGGGGCAGCGATGGCTTTGGGGTCACGGTGGCTTTGGGGTCACGGTGGTTTTGGGGTCACGGTGGCTTTGGGGTCATGGGGAGGGCAATAGGGGTCGCGATGGTTTGGGGGCAATGGGAGGCCCTGGGCGCCCCCAGGAACTTGAGGAGGGGGTGTGGCTGTGGGGACACGATGACTCTCGGGGGACATGGGGGGGCTCCAGGCACCCCCAACAGCCCCTCTGGGTGGGAGCAGCTCCGTGTCGCCTCTTTGGGGACACCGATGTCCCCTCGGTCCCGGCTGCCACCGCCCCTTCCAGGCCCTTTCTCTGCGCAGCCAGGACGGTGGCAGTGCCACCCGTGTCCCCCGGCTTTGGCCGGCACGGGGACACCGGGCTCCAAGGAGACCACCCCCCCTCCCCGTGGTGCCACCACCTCCCGGTGTCCCCGTGTCCCCGTGTCCCCGGCACGCTGCCCCTTCCGCGGCGGAAACGGTGGCGGGGCCAGAGGCTGGCGGGGGCTGAAAGGGCCTTTTTTGGGATGGGGACAGCGGGACACGGGGACACCGGGGACACCGGGGAGGCGCCTGGCGCTGCCCCCGGCCGTTTGTCCCCGTCACCTCCCATTCATCGCCTTCCTCTTCCTCCCGGACGCCCGGGACACTTCCACGGCCACCGGAGCTGCCGGGGGGACACGGGAGGACACGGGGGGGGGGGGGGGGGGGACGGGACACGGAGGGATTTGGGAATGGGGGGTGGGGCACGTGGCGGGACGGAGGGACACGGGGATGGACAGAGGGATGGACAGAGGGACAGAGGGATGGACAGAGAGATGAGGGGATGGACAGAAGGATGGACAGAGGGATGGCTGGAGGGACAAACAGAGGGAAATGGGGACAGACAGGGATGACACCCCCGGTCCCCCCCAAGGGTGGGATGAGCCCCCACCTGAGGGAGGGGGTGTCCCTCACCTTCCCTCAGTGCCCACCCCCCCTGCCACATCCCCACAGGTGTGTCCCACCTGCCCAAGGAGCTCCAGATCCATCCCCACCCCTGCTCGGTCCCCTCTGTCCCCAACCCCACAGATGGTCAGCCTCGGGTCCAGCCTCTCACCACAGATGTCCATCCATCCATCCATCCATCCATCCATCCATCCATCCATCCCTCTTTTTCATCTCCCCATCAATCTTCTCTGTCACCCCCTCACCTGTCCCTGTGTCCCCTTTGAAGCGCCCCCAGTCCCTCACCTGTCCCCATGTCCCTGCAGATAATGCCCTCACCTGTCCCTCACCTGTCCCCGTGTCCCCTTGATGACCCCCTCCACCTGTCCCTCATCTGTCCCCTCTGTCACCCCTTTGATGACTCCCCCCTACCTGTCCCTCACACATCTCTCAAGGGTCCCCATGTCCCCACAGGTGATGTCCTCCCCCTGTCCCTGATGCATCACGTGTCACCTTTGATGCCCTCCCACCTGTCCCTGTGCCCCTTTGAAGCCCCCCCGTCCCTCACCTGTCCCCATGTCCCCTGCAGATGATGTCCTCACCTGTCCCTCACCTGTCCCTCACCTGTCCCCATGTCCCCTTTGATGCCCCTTTGTCCCTCACCTGTCCCCGTGCCCCCCTTTGACGCCCCCCCGTCCCTGACGTGTCCCCGGGTGTCCCCTGTCCCCGCAGATGACGTCCTCCACCAAGGTGTACTACAGCCAGACCACGCAGACCGACAGCCGCCCGCTGATGGGGCCGGGGCTGCGGCGGCGCCGCGTGCTGACCAAGGACGGCCGCAGCAACGTGCGCATGGAGCACATCTCCGACAAGCGCTTCCTGTACCTCAAGGACCTCTGGACCACCTTCATCGACCTCCAGTGGCGCTACAAGCTCCTGCTCTTCTCCGCCACCTTCGCCGGCACCTGGTTCGCCTTCGGCGTGGTCTGGTACCTGGTGGCGGCGGCGCACGGCGACCTGCTGGAGTTCGAGCCGCCCGCCAACCACACGCCCTGCGTGATGCAGGTGCACACGCTGACCGGCGCCTTCCTCTTCTCCCTGGAGTCCCAGACCACCATCGGCTACGGCTTCCGCTACATCAGCGAGGAGTGCCCGCTGGCCATCGTGCTGCTGATCACCCAGCTGGTGCTGACCACCATCCTGGAGATCTTCATCACCGGCACCTTCCTGGCCAAGATCGCGCGGCCCAAGAAGCGCGCCGAGACCATCAAGTTCAGCCAGAACGCGGTGGTGGCACAGCACGACGGCAAGACCTGCCTGATGATCCGCGTGGCCAACATGAGGAAGAGCCTCCTGATCGGCTGCCAGGTCACCGGCAAGCTGCTGCAGACCCACCTCACCAAGGAGGGCGAGAGCGTCCGGCTCAACCAGCTCAACGTGGACTTCCAGGTGGACACGTCCTCGGACAGCCCCTTCCTCATCCTGCCGCTGACCTTCTACCACGTGGTGGACGAGGCCAGCCCGCTGCGGGACGTGTCCCTGCGCTCGGGCGACGGCGACTTCGAGCTGGTGGTCATCCTGAGCGGCACCGTGGAGTCCACCAGCGCCACCTGCCAGGTGCGCACGTCCTACCTGCCCGAGGAGATCCTCTGGGGCTACGAGTTCACGCCGGCCATCTCGCTCTCGGCCAGCGGCAAGTACGTGGCCGACTTCAGCCTCTTCGACCGCGTGGTGAAGGTGGCGGCGCCCTGCTGCCACCACGAGGCCGTGCGGTTCGGGGACCCCGAGAAGGTGAAGCTGGAGGAGTCGCTGCGGGAGGCGGAGCGGGAAGGGGAGGGGGCCCCGCTCAGCGTCCGCATCAGCAACGTCTGAGGGGGGACACGGAGGGGACGTCGGCAGTGCGGTGGCACCGGAGCTCCTCCAGGGTGGCACTGGAGCGAGGGGGTGGTGCTGGATGCTGGAGGTGTCACCGTGGCTGGAGGTGGCACCAGGTTCAAGGGGACACCAACATGTGGAGGTGCCACCAGCCCTGGAGGTGTCATCATGTCTGGAGGTGTCACCAGCCCCAAAGGGACACCAACATGTGGAGGTGCCACCAGCCCTGGAGGTGTCATCATGTCTGGAGGTGTCACCAGCTCTGGAGGTGCCACCAGGTTCAAGGGGACACCAACATCTGGAGGTGTCGCCGTGCCTGGAGGTGTCACCAGTCTCAGAGTGCCACCAGCCCTGGAAGTGTCACCAGCCCTGAAGGTGCCACCAACCCTGAAGGTGTCCCCAGCACCTGGAGGTGCCACCAGTCTCAGAGTGTCACCAAGTCTGGAAGCGTTGCCAAGTTTGGAGTTTCCATCAGTTTCAATGGGACACCAATGCCTGGAGGTGCCACCAGCCCTGGAACTGTCACCAGCCCCTGGTGGCATCACCAGCCTTGGTGGTGTCACCAACACCTGGAGGTGCCACCAGCCCCAAAGTGACAGCAGTGCCTGCAAGTGCCACCAGCCCCGTGGTGCCACCAAAAGTGTCACCAATGCCCAGCAGAGCCACCGGCCAAGATTCCACCGGTGCCTGGAGGTGCCACCAACCCCTGGAGGTGCCACCAGCCCCAGGATGTCACCAATCCCTGGAGGTGACACCAGTCCCTGGTGACCCAAAGTGCCACCAACCCCCAGAGGTGCCACCAACCCTGGCAGTGCCACCACCCTGAAAGTGCCACCAATCCCCGGAGGTGCCACCAGTCCCCAGGGGGCCGCTGCTCCCCCCGCTCCCAGGGGAAACTGAGGCAGGAGACGCCCCCCGAGCCCCCCCCACCCCCCCAAGCGCTGGACCCCCCTCCCTGTCCCCCCCCCCCCAAATCCGGGCGGTGCCGGGGGGTCCCCTCGGGGGTGTCACCGATAATCGGCCACCGTGTCCCCTCCCCCCTCCCTCCCCCCCGGGCCGGGGTCCCCTCCCCCCGCCCGTCGCTGCTGCTTAACGTAGACCCCGCAATTAACGCGGCCCCCCCGCGCCGGGGCAATTAGTGCCACTAATTAAAGGTGTCGATAATGAGGAAGGAGCGGGACCCCCCCCCACCTCCACCAAACCCGGGACCCCCCCCAAAAGCCGCCCTTCCCCCCCCACCCCGGGGGGGGCCGAGCTCGGTTTGGGGGCGGGGGGGGAGGGGCAGGAGTTCAATAAAGGTGACGTCGATGGTGGGGGGTGTCCCCGATGTCCCCAGTGTCCCCTCAGCCCCCAGGGACCCCCCCCAAATGTCCCCAAATGCCCCCCCAGGGGTTCCTCGGTGACTCTCAGGGTCCCCTCCAGTCCCCAGGGTCCCCCTCGACCTCATCCAATGTCCCCACTGTGTCCCCATTGTCCCCAGAGTGTCCCCAGTGTCCCCTCAGTCCCCGCCCCCCCCACCCCAATGTCCCCAGGGTCCCTCCAATGTCCCCAGGCATCGTCTAATGTCACCTCAATGTCCCCAGGGTCCCCCTGGTGTCCTTCCCCAATGTCCCCAATGTCCCCAGTGTACCCTCAATGTCCCCAGGGTCCCCCTGGTGTCCTTCCCCAATGTCCCCAATGTCCCCAGTGTACCCTCAATGTCCCCAGGGTCCCTCCCAGTGTCCCCCCCAGTGTCACCAGGCCGGGTAAAGGACACAAGTTTATTTCCAGTGCCCCCCCCACGCTCCCAGTACGGGGGGTCACTGGGACCAGCGGGACACCTGTCCCCACCTGGTGGCACCAGCCCTGTCCCCTCCCAGAGCCCCCCCTGAGGACAAAGAGGGGACAACGGAGGGCGGGAGCGGGGGGGGGAGGGGGGACAAGGCGGGGGACAAAGGGGACAGGGAGGGGACAAGGGGGGGACAACAAGGGGGGGTGATGGGGACAATGGGGGACAAGGGAGGGGGACAGTGCGGGGGACAAGAGGGGCACAAGGAGGGGACACAGGGGGACAAAGGCACACAAAGGGGGGTACAAAGGGGACACAAAGGGGGGCACAAAGGGGGTACAAAGGGACACAAAGGGGGACACAAAGAGGGGACAAAGGGACACAAAGGGCGGTACAAAGGGGGGACAAAGGCACACAAAGGGGGGCACAAAGAGGGGACAAAGGGACACAAAGGGGGACCCCGCGGGTCCCGGCGGCAGCGGGGGGGGCGGAGGCGCTGAAATCCCGCGGGGAAAATCTCGCGGGGAAAATCTCGCGGGAACAGTGTCCGGGAGGCCGCCAGGGGGCGACGTCACACCAGGAAGGAGGAGGTTTGCTTGAACTCGCCCTGGGGACACGGGGACAGTGAGGGGACACGGAATGGGGACAGGGATGGGACAGCGAGGGGACAGTGAGGGGACACGGGGGGACAGGGATGGGACAGTGAGGGGACACGGGGGGACAGTGAGGGGACACGGGGGGACAGGGATGGGACAGCGAGGGGACACGGGGGGACAGTGAGGGGACACGGGGGGACAGGGATGGGACAGCGAGGGGACAGCGAGGGGACAGGGATGGGGACAGGGATGGGACAGGGATGGGACAGCGAGGGGACAGGGATGGGGACAGGGATGGGGACAGGGATGGGACAGGGATGGGACAGGGATGGGACAGCGAGGGGACAGGGATGGGGACAGGGATGGGGACAGGGATGGGACAGGGATGGGACAGCGAGGGGACAGGGATGGGGACAGGGATGGGGACAGGGATGGGGACAGTGAGGGGACAGTGAGGGGACAGCGAGGGGACAGTGAGGGGACATTAACAGGGACATCAATGGGAACATCAGTGGGGACACAGGGACATTACTGGTGACACGGGGACACCAGCGGGGACATCACCGTTGACACCCCCACCCCGCTATCCCCACCCCGCCAAGGGACACTGGGGACACCGGCCCCGCTGCGCCCCCTGCAGGGCGGTGGCAGCTCGCGGTGTCCCCGCCGTGTCCCCACAATGTCCCCACGGTGCCCCCGCGGTGTCCCCACTGTGTCCTCACCTCGCTGCGCCGCGAGGGCTGGCTGTAAATCACCTTCTTCCCGCCGCCGCTGCGGGAAAACCGGAGTTGGGGACCTGCCACCCCCCCCACCCCGTGTCCCCTCCAAGGGACACCAGGGTGGCACCGGGGGTGACAGCAAAGGGACACCGGGGGTTGGGGTGGGGGGGATGGCCCGGGAGGGGTGGCTCTGGTGGCACTCACTCTGCTTTTTCTGGAAAATAAAAAGGGAAAAAAAACGGGGATCAGGGGAGGGGACAGGGGGACGGACATGGGGACACACCTGGGGTCACACCCGGGGACACACCCAGGGACACACCCAGGGACACACCCGGGGACACACCCAGGGACACACCCAGGGACACACCTGGGGACACACCTGGGGACACACCTGGGGACACACCCTGGGACACACCCAGGGACACACCTGGGGACACACCCGGGGACACACCCGGTGACACACCTGGGGACACACCTGGGGACACACCCAGGGACACACCCGGGGACACACCCAGGGACACACCCGGTGACACACCTGGGGACACACCCAGGGACACACCCGGTGACACACCTGGGGACACACCTGGGGACACACCCAGGGACACACCCAGGGACACACCCGGGGACACGGGGCCATTCCCAGGACACTCCCATGGGCGTGTGGCCATTCCCAGTCCCTCCCAATCCATTCCCACTCCATTCCCAGTCCCTCCCAGTCCCTCCCAGTCACTCACTGCCGAAGTAACCGCGGCTGTGGGCGAACCAGATCCCGAAGCCGGCGAGCCCCAGCACCAGGAGCAGCAGCACCACGGCGGCCACGATGCCGCCCACGTTCACCTCGCCTGCGGGACGGGACAGGGATCCCATGGGATCAGGGGGATCCTACGGGATCAGGGGGGATCCCCTGGGATTGGGGGGGATCCCCTGGGATTGGGGGGATTCCCTGGGATTGGGGGGATCCCCTGGGATTGGGGGGGATCCCCTGGGATTGGGGGGATCCCCTGGGATCGGGGGGATTCCCTGGGATTGGGGGGATCCCATGGGGTCAGGGGGATCCCCTGGGATTGGGGGGATTCCCTGGGATTGGGGGGGATCCCCAGGGATCGGGGGGATTCCCTGGGATTGGGGGGATTCCCTGGGATTGCGGGGATCCCATGGGGTCAGGGGGATTCCCTGGGATCGGGGGGATTCCCTGGGATCGGGGGATCCCCTGGGATTGGGGGGGATCCCCTGGGATCGGGGGGATTCCCTGGGATCGGGGGGATTCCCTGGGGTTGGGGTTGGATCTCAGCAGGAAGGGGGATCCCAGTGGGGATTCTGGGGTTCCCAAACCCAGGTGGGGCTGGGATCAGGGCTGGCGGGGAGCAGCTCCCAGCAGGAATTTTTGAATTTCTGGATCTAAGTGGGGCTGGGATTGAGGTCAGATCCACCCGGAGAGCGGCTGGATCCCTTCAGGGAGTGGATCCCAGGGGATTTTGGGATTCCCAGCTCCAAACGGGGCTGGGACCACCGCTGCCTCCCACTCCGTCCTCATTCCCGCTAATCCTGGGGCTCATTAACATAATTAACGAGGCCACGCCCAGGGGGCGGGGCCCGGGGAAGGGGGCGGGGCTCCTCACTGGCTTCCATGCGGAACACGTCGGATTTCTGCGGGGTGCCCACGTTGTTGGAGGCCTCGCAGTGATAATCGCCCGTGTCCCAGCCCCCCACCGGCTCAAACACCTGCAACGGGGCGGGGGTCAAACGGGGGAAAAACGGGGCAAAAACCAGGGAAATCGGGGAAAAAATGGGGGGGAAATAGGGGGGAATTGGGGAAAAAAAAAGGGGGGAAATGGGGAAGGAAAAGGGGGGAAATTGGGGAAAAAGAGGGGAAATGGGGGGAGAAATGGGAAAAAGGGGGAAGAGGGGGCAGGAGAAGGTGAAAGGGAGAGGACAAAGGGCAGGAAATGGGGAACAGGGAGAGGAAAACTGGGAAAAGGGCAGGAAAAAGGGGAAAGGGGCAGGAAAAAGGGGAAAGGGGCAGGGGAGGGCGGGGGCAGCTGGGTGCCCCCAGGCACGGACCAGCTCCCCGGTGCGCGGGTCCAGGCTGTAGGAGGAGTTGCGGAAGGCGGGGCTGGCCCGCGGGTCCTGCGGCAGCTCGGTGCCGTCCTTGTACCAGCGGAAGGTGGGCGGCGGCGAGCCCTGGCTCTCGGAGCAGCGCAGCACCGCCCGCGCGCCCACCGTGGCCGAGCTGGGAACGTGGGCCAGCGGCTTCCCGGGGGGCACTGCGGGCAGCGAGGGGACAGCCGTGGGGACAGGGACAGCGACAGGGACAGGGACAGGGCACGGGGACAGGGACAGGGCACGGGGACATGGGGACATGGCATGGGGACAGGGACAGGGCAGGGGACATGGGGACATGGCATGGGGACAGCTGTGGGGACAGGGACAGGGACAGCGACAGGGACAGGGACAGGGCACGGGGACAGGGACAGGGCAGGGGACATGGGGACATGGCATGGGGACAGCTGTGGGGACAGGGACAGCGACAGGGACAGGGCACGGGGACAGGGACATGGCATGGGGACAGGGACAGGGCATGGGGACAGCCGTGAGGACAGGGACAGGCACAGGGACAGGGCACGGGGACAGGGACAGGGCAGGGGGACAGGGACAGGGCAGGGGGACATGGGGACATGGCATTGGGGACAGCCGTGGGGACAGGGACAGGGACATGGGGACAGGGACAGGGCTGGGGGACATGGGGACATGGCATTGGGGACAGCCGTGGGGACAGGGACAGGGCTGGGGACGGGGTGGGCTCACCTTGGACGATGAGGTTGACCTCGGACTTGGCGATGTGGCTGCCATCCCCCACCACCTCGCAGATGTAGCGCCCGCTGTCCTCCCGCGTCACCGACTGGAAGCGGATGGACGTGCGCGAGAACTGCACGCGGGCCCGGTACGGCTCTGGGGACACGCGGGGACGTGGCGGGGACACCGCGGGGACACCGCGGGGACCCACAGGGACACAGAGCAGGGACACCACGGGAACCCCACAGTGTCCCCACAGGGCCCCTCAATGTCCCCATGAGCTCAGGGTCTCCCCACTGTCCCTGTTATCCCCATTGCCCCCCACTGTCCCCAGTGTCCCCCACTGTCCCCAGTGTCCCCCACTGTCCCCGGTGTCCCCCGGTGTCCCCATTGCCCCCCACTGTCCCTGGTGTCCCCCGGTGTCCCCGGTACCTGTGAGCTCCCCCCCGTAGTAGATCAGCACCAGGGAGGAGCCCCTCTGGAACTTCCACTCGATCCGGGGGCTGCTGCCCGAGCGGAAGGCGGCGCACGGGATCTCCACGGCTGCGGGACCGGGACCGGGACCAGACAGAACCGGGACCGGGGTCAGACAGAACCGGGACCGGGGTCAGACAGAACCGGGGTCAGCCCAAACCAGGATCAGCCCAGACCAGGACCACCCCAAACTGGGCTGACCCTGAACCGGGACCACCCTGATCAGGGATCATCCCAAACCCAGGATCCCCCTGAACCGGGATCACCCCAAACTGGGATCCCCCTGAACTGGGATCCCCCTGAACCGGGATCACCCCAAACTGGGATCCCCCTGAACTGGGATCCCCCTGAACTGGGATCACCCCAAACTGGACCCACCCAAGCCAGGCTGACCCCAAACCAACCCCCCCCAAGGTGCAGCCCCCACCCCTGGGCGGGGCCGGGGCCGGGTGACACCGCGGGGACACCGGGGACACTCACGTTTGTGCTCGGGCACTTCCTTGTCCTCCGAGGTCACCTGGGCTCCGGCCAGCGCGGCTGCCGGGGGAGAGCGGGGCTGAGGCACCGGGAGGTCACCGGGAGCCCCGGGCACGGTCACCGGGACCGGAAAATCCCGTCCGGGCACTCGGGCCCTGCCCAGTTTCTGCCCAGTTTCGCAGGGAAGCGGCCCCGGGAAATGTCGCAATTCCCCGAGCTCCGCGTGCGCGGCCACCCTGGTGTCACCCCCCGGTGTCACCCCCCCCGATTTGCGGAAGATTTGCGACTTCCCCCCCAAATCCCGATCCTTTTCCCCCCATATCCCAATTCCCCCCACCCAAACCCCCAATTTTTCTCCCCCAAATCCCGGGTTTTCTCCCCAAATCCCGATTTTTCCCCCCCAAATCCCGATTCCACCCCCTCCCTCGGTGTCGCATCCCCGCGGCCGGGACATCCCCGGTGCCGGGGGTAGCGCCGGTGACTCATTCCAAGCGGGAATGTCCCCGGGAATGTCGCCGGGAACGCCTGGGCCGCCACCCTCCTGCGCCACCTTTGTACCCCGAGCGGCTGCCAAGCGAAACCCGGGCGGGAAAAGCGGGATTTGGGGAGGAAAGTTGGGATTTGGGGAGGAAAGTTGGGATTTGAGGAGAAAAACTCGGGATTTGGGGGAGAAAAACTCGGGATTTGGGGAGGAAAACTCGGGATTTGGGGAGGAAAAATTGGGGATTTGGGGGGGAAAATATCGGGATTTTGGGGGGGGAAAGGGTGGGAAAATGGGGATTTGGGGTCGGGGAATGCCGTGGGAGCCCGGCCCGGAGCGGCTCAGGGATTTTGGGGGTGTTCGGGTGGATTTGGGGAGTTAAATCCAGGATGGGGACCCGGCCGGGAGTCGGGTCCTGCCAGGACCGCGCCTAAACCCGCCGGGATCGGGGAAATCCCGACCCGGTTTGGGTCCAAACCAAGCGGGCTCAGGTAATTCCCAACCCGATCCAGGACCAGGTTTAGGCTCGGGTTAGTCCCGAGCCAACTGGGGTCCAAATCAACCGGGACCGGGTTAATCCCGACCGGTTTCGGGTCCAAATAACCCGGGATTGGGTTGAACCCGATCTGTTTCAGATCCATTTGGGATCGGGTTAATCCCGACCCGGTTCGGGTCCAATAACCCGGGATCGGGTCCGTCCCGACTCAGGCGGGTCCGGGGCAGGCGGGATCGGGTTAATCCCGGGATTGCCGAGGACAATGGAGGGGACAGGAAGGCCACCGCCGCCACCGCCATTCCCGGCGCCGCTCCCGGTGCCTCCGCTCCGGATGCGCCGCCGGAACCCCGGGACCCCCCGCAATCCACCAAACCCGGGGGGCCCGGAGGTGCCGGGACCCCCCAAATCCCGGGGCTGCCCGCGGGGGTCTCCGGGAGTTTGGGGGGTCCCGGGGCCGCCGATCCCCCTGGCGGTGACCCCCGAACCGGGGGATCCCGGGCCGCTCCCGGTGCGAACCTGGAGCGGGACCACCGAGACCCCCCCGGTACCGGCACCGCCCGGGCACCCATCTGGGGGGGTCCCCATCTCCTCTCCGGTACCGGGAGCGGCTCCAAACCCTCCCCGGTACCACCGCGGGGCCTGAGGACCCCCCGGGACCGGCGGCGCCACGTGGGACCCACCGGGATCTCGACCGGGACCGATCCGGGGGACCCCGCCCACCTTCCCCGAAGCCCCTCCGGTGACCCCGGCCCGGTCCTGACCCCCCCGGGGGACCCCAGACCCCTCCCCCGGTACCGAACTTCCCCCGCCCGCTCCCCACGTGCCCCCCGGTAACGACCCCCGCCCCTTCCCGAGCCCTCCCCGCTACCCACCGACCCCTCCCTCCCACCGCAGCCCCCCGACCCCGACCCCCCCCATTTCCCGAGCACCCCCCGGTACCTCCCGGACCCCTCCCCGGTTCCCGGAGCCCCCTCCCCAGCTCCCGCCCCCCCGCACTCACCGAGCCCCCCCAGCAGCAGCAGCAGCAGCCGCAGGCCCGGCCCGGGGGGGCGCTCCCGGTGTCCCCGGTGCCGGTGGCCCCGCTCCGCTCCCGCCATGGCGCCGCCGCCCCGCGCCAGGTGCGCCCCGCCCCGCCCCGACAGGCCCCGCCCCCGCCCCGCCCACCAGCGAGGAGGCCACGCCCGCCCTCGCCAGGTGCTGCGCGGCCACGCCCCCTCCCCGTGTTTATTGCTTGTCCCGCCTGTCAGTTCAAAGAGGCGACCGCTGATTGGCCGAGCCGATCCCGCCCCCGTGGTTTGATTGGCTGGAGGGAGGGGCGCGGACAGGGCGGGGAGCGGCGGCCAATGGGAGAGCGCGCCGCAACTTCTGGCCAATGGGAACGCGCGGGGGGGTGGGCGCGGCCCGGCGTTGCCATGGCGACCGGGCAGGCTCGGCCGGCAGGGGGCGCTGAGGGCCCGTCCGGGGCTCCCAGTTCGGACCAGTGACCCCCAGTGACCCCTCAATGACCATCACTGACCCCTCAGTGACCCCCAGTGACCCCTCAATGACCATCACTGACCCCCCAGTGACCCCTCAATGACCATCACTGACCCCTCAGTGACCCCCAGTGACCCCTCAATGACCATCACTGACCCCCCAGTGACCCCTCAATGACCATCACTGACCCCCCAGTGACCCCTCAATGACCCCCAGTGACCCCTCAATGTCCTCCAGTGACCCCCGGTGACCCCTCAATGACCCCCAGTGACCCCTCACTGACCCCCAGTACAAACCAGTGACCCCTACAGTGACCACCAGTCACCCCCAGTGCCCGCCCAGTGCTCCCAGTTTGGACCAGTGCCCCCAGTACAGCCCAGGCCGGGGAGGCCCTGGGGGGTCTCGGGGTCCCCGGGGGCGTTCCGGGCCCTTTGGGGTTCCCGGTGGGGATCGGGAGTTTGGGGTTCCCTGGGTGGATCCAGGGCATTTTGGGGAATTCCTGGCACTTTTGGGGTTTCCTCGATGGAATCAGGGATTTTTTCAGGGATTTTTTTTTTTATTTAGAATTTTGGGGTCCCTTTGGGGGTTTCAGGGGAACTTTGGGGTCCCTTTGGGGCGTGGGAAGGACCTGAAAAAAAAAAAAAACAAAAAACAAATCCCTATTTTTTTATTTCTTTTCCGCTTTTGCTTTTTTTTGTTCCGTTTTCGGTTTCCCTGGAATTTTTTTTTCTTTTTTTTTGGTTTTTTTTTTTTCCTTTTTTTTTTTTTGCAATTCCGAGACTTTAAAAAAAAAAAAAAATCCCAAAACCCCGCGGTGGGGGGAGGGGGAGGGGGGAGGGGCAAAAAAGAGGGGGAGGGGTGGGGGAGGGGAGCGAGGGGGAGGGGTCCCAACACCCCCAAAAATCCCCCCAAAATCCCCTCCCCCAAAGCCCAAACCCCACCCCTGGGGGCCGCGGGGGGAGGGGAGACCCCAAATCCCTTGGGGAGGGGGGGAGGGGCAATATTGAGGGGGGGGAGGGGTCCCAAAATTTTTAGGGGGGGTGGGGGAGGGGCGGCGCCCAGCGGGCCGAGAGCGTGGGGGAGGGGCGACACTTGAAGGGATTTTGGGGGGAATTTGGGGGGGGGGAGGGGTCTCGGAGCCCCCCGAGACCGCACGGGGGGGGTGGGGAGGGGTGGGGGAGGGGCCACACGGTCATGATTTGGGGGGGGAGGGGCAGAACCGAGCGCGGGTGGGGGAGGGGCTGCCGGGGGTTTGGGGGATTCGGGGGGGGGGAGGGGGGGTTTGGGTGGGGGAGGGGCGGATTGGGGGTTTTTGGGGGTGCCGGGGGCGGCTCTGGGGGTGTTTTTGGGGGTCCCGGGGGGGTTGGGGGGTCAGTGGGTGTCGTTCTTGATGACGATCTCCAGCCCGTGCTGGCGCAGCTGCGCCCGCAGCAGCAGGTTCTTGTTCTTCAGCTCCTCCACCTGTGTGTGGGGGACCCAAAACATCCACCGGGACCCCAAAATATCCACCAGGACCCCAAAACATCCACCAGTGCCCTCCCAGTACAGCCCAGTACAGCCCAGTACAGCCCAGTGACCCAGACCCACAGCAGCAGGTTCTTGTTCAGCTCCTCCACCTGCGGGGTCGGGGGGTCAGAGACCCCAAAACATCCCCCTGCACCCCGAAACACCCACCAGGACCCTGAAACACCCACCAGGACCCCAAAACATCCCCCGGTGCTCCCAGTCCCACCTGCTGGCGCAGCACCTCGTCCATCTGCAGCTGGTCCAGCCCTGACCCCATTGATCCCAGTGACCCCAATCCCATTCCCAATGAACCCAATGACCCAAATGACCCCAGTCCCATTCCCAGTGACCCCAATGACCCCAATCCCGTTCCCAGTGACCCCAGTCCCATTCCCAGTGCTCCCAGTTGCCCCAGAGGCCCTCACCTGCTGGCGCAGCACCTCGTTGTCCATCTGCAGCCGATCCAGCCCTGATCCCAATGACCCCAATCCCATCCCAATGACCCCAGTGACCCCAATCCCATTCCCAGTCCCTCCCAGTGCTCCCAGTCCCACTGACCTGCTGGCGCAGCACCTCGTTGTCCATCTGCAGCTGGTCCAGGCCCTGCAGCTCCTCGCTCAGGCGCAGGTTGCTCTGCCGCAGCTCCTGGATGTAATCGCAGGCCTTGGACAGGATCCCGCCCTTGCTCTGCAACGCGGGGGCACCGGGTCACCGGGGGTCACCGGGGGGTCACCGGGGGGGCACCGGGGTCACCGGGGGGTCACCGGGGGGTCACCGGGGGTCACCAGGGGTCACTCGGGGGGTCCCGGGACCCCCGGATCCCCTCAGGTGGGGCAGGGCGGGGCCGGCACCTGTCCGGATTTGGTGTTCTCCATGGAGCAGTCGGGGATGATCTTGGAGAGCTGCACGATCCAGTTGTTGATCTTGTCCCGGCGCCGGCGCTCCACTGGGACACAGGGGGAACAACGGGGGATTCACAGTGGGAATGGGGGAATTCCCAGTGGGGATGGAGATTGGGAACAACGGGGGATTCCCAGTGGGGATTGGGGGATTGGGAACAACGGGGGAATTGGGGGCATTGGGAACTGGGGTGACCCCTGGGATTGGGGTCCCCCTTTGGGGTCAGGTCCCCCCTGTGGGGTCGGGGTTCCCCCTTTGGGGTCGGGGTTCCCCTGTGGGGTCGGGGTCCCCCCGGGCGGGCGGGGGTCCTGGGGGTCCCCGGTACCTTCGTTGTGCTGTGCCCGGCGCTTCTCATCCCGCGTGGCTCGCGGAGCCTCCGACTTCCTGCGGGGAGGGGGCACAGGTGGGCACAGGTGTGGCCTGGGTGTGCCCCAGGTGTGCCCCAGATATGGCTGAGTGTGTCCCAGCTGTGTTTGAATGCGCACAGGTGTGCCCAGGTGTGTCCCAGGTGAGCCCAGGTGTGTCCAGGTACGGCTGGGCATCTCCCAGATGTGTCCCCGGTGTATCCCTGGTGTATCCCAGGTGTGTTTGGGTGTGTCCAGGTACAGGTGGGTGTGTCCCAGGTGTACTTGGGTGTGTCCAGGTACAGGTGGGTGTGTCCCAGGTGTACCCAGGTGTGTCTCAAGTGTGTCTCAGGTGTACCCCAGGTGTATCCAGGTGTGCCCAGGTGTGTACTCACGGGGAGTAGGGGTGGGCGCGGGGGGCGATGGAGCGCTGGGCCCCCCCCGGGAGCACCTCCTGTGGTGACATCATCACGAAAAACTGCCCTGGAGCCCCAAAACGCACAGGTGAGACCCAAAACGCACAGGTGAGACCCCAATCCCACACCTGAGACCCCAAATGCATGCGCACGTGATCGCAACCCAATACAGGTGAGTCCCAAACCCCTCCCAGGTGCCCCCAAGCTCCTCCCAGGTGCCTCTAAACCCCGCCCAGGTGCCCCCACACCCTACCCAGGTGCCCCCAGACCCCGCCCAGGTGTCCCCAGACCCCGCCCAGGTGCCCCCAGACCCTGCCCAGGTGCCCCCAAACCCCGCCCAGGTGTCCCCAGACCCCGCCCAGGTGTCCCTAAACCCCGCCCAGGTGCCCCCGGACCCCGCCCAGGTGCCCCCGGACCCCGCCCAGGTGCCCGGGGCTCACCTGTGGGCGTGGGCTGGCCCAGCAGTGCCTCGGAGCTCTGCGTGGTGACCACGGCGGTGGCGGCGGTGGCGGCGGCGCCGTCGGCCACGCCCGCGGCGGGGAAATAGGTGTAGTGGGTCTCGGTGGGCGCCGCCTCCGTCTCCACCGCGTCCTCGCTGGTGAAGGCGCCCTGGATCACCGCCTGCGCAGGTGGGACAGGTGAGGGACAGGTGGGACAGGTGAGGCCCAGGGCACAGGTGGGACAGGAACAGCCACACCCCACAATGCACCTGGCTCACTGCCCGGCACAGGTGGGGTAAGGGGTGTGGCAGGGGCGTGGCCTCATGACACACCTGAGTCACCACCTGGGTGGGGCACAAGTGACACAGGTGGGGAACAGGACACAGGTGAGACAGGAGAACAGGGGGGCGTGGCCCTGTGACACACCTGTGTCAGAGACTGGGCGGGGCACAGGTGACAGAGGAGGGGGTGTGGCAGGGGCGTGGCCAGGTGACACACCTGTGTCACAGACTGGGCGGGGCACAGGTGACAGAGGAGGGGGTGTGGCAGGGGCGTGGCCAGGTGACACACCTGTGTCATGGACTGGGCGGGGCACAGGTGACAGAGGAGGGGGTGTGGCAGGGGCGTGGCCAGGTGACACACCTGTGTCACGGACTGGGCGGGGCTCAGGTGACAGAGGAGGGGGTGTGGCAGGGGCGTGGCCAGGTGACACACCTGTGTCATGGACTGTGTGGCTGGGTAGCCGCTGATGGCGCTCGTGCCCTCGGTCTGCGCGTCCAGCTGCCCGTCAGCCACCTGGATCACCCGGTACATCACCTGCGACAGGTGGGACAGGTGAGACTGAGAGCCCAAACCCCTCGGTGTCACCACCTGCATCACCAGGGACAGGTGGGACACTCAGGTGTATCCCACGTGTGCCCAAGCCCCCCAGGGGTACCCAGGTGTATCCAGGCCCCGCCCAGGTGTATCCCAAGTGTATCCCAGGTATGCCCAGGTGTATCCCAGGTGCGCCCATGTGTATCCCAGGTGTACCCAGGTGTGCACAGGTGTACCCCATGTGTACCCAAGCCCCTCCAGGTGTACCCAGGTGTACCCAAGCCCTGCCCAGGTGTACCCAGGTGTGCACAGGTGTACCCCATGTGTACCCAAGCCCTGCCCAGGTGTATCCCAGGTGTGCCCAGGTGTATCCCAGGTGTATCCAAGCCCCGCCCAGGTGTGCCCAGGTGTGCCCAGGTGCGCCCAGGTGCGGTACCTGCGTGCCGCCGCCCTCGGTCCTGAACACATACTTGACGCCGGGGTCGGGGAAGGTGGCGGCCGATTGGATGCTGGCGATGGCCACGCTGGTGGGGTCCTCGCCGGTGGCCACCGAGCCTGGGGACACCGGCACTGGGGACACGCCCGGGACGGGGAGGGGACACCCCAAAATGGGGACACGCCCCCAAATGGGGACACGCCCCCAAATGGGGACACGCCCCCAAATGGGGGACACGCCCCCAAAATGGGGACACACCCCCAAAATGGGGACACGCCCCCAAACGGGGACACGCCCCAAAATGGGGACACGCCCCCAAAATGGGGAACATGCCCCAAAATGGGGACATGCCCCCAAAATGGGGGACACGCCCCAAAATGGGGGACACGCCCCCAAATGGGGACACGCCCCCAAACGGGGACACACCCCCAAATGGGGACACACCCCCAAAATGGGGACACGCCCCAAAATGGGGTCACGCCCCCAAATGGGGACACGCCCCAAAATGGGGGACACGCCCCAAAATTGGGGAGGGGGCACACTCCAAACTGGGGACGGGGGGGTCCATGGGATTTGGAGGGAATCCCAAACTGGGGAGGGGACACCCCAAATGGGGAGGGGGAATGGAGAGGGGGCAGCACTTCCCCCCTCACCCTCCCTCCCAAACCCCAAAGACCCCCCCAGAATCTCCCCATAAACCCCGGAAAACCCCCAAAGACCCCAAAACCTCCCCCAACGCCCCCTAAGCCCCCCAAACCCCTAATCCCCCTAGAGCTCCCCCAAATCCCCCCTATCCCCACTGAGCCTCCCATGAACCCCCCAAAAACCCCGAATCTCCCCCCATAACTCCCCCAAACCCCTCCCCAAACTCCCCCAAAGACCCCAAACCCCCCTCAAAGACCCCCAACCCCCCTCAAAGACCCCCAACCCCCAGACCCCAATTCCGGGGTCCCCCCCTCACCTTCCTGGATCTGCACCGTCCCCTCCTCCGTCTCGGCTGCTTTTTGCTGCCTGGGGTGGGGGCCAGGCCACACTCAGGGGGGTCCCTGAGCCCCCCAAAACCCCAAACCTGGGACACCCCCCCCCACCTCACAGGGCAGTTTTGGGGGGTCCCAGAGCAGGGGGGGCTCTGGGATTTGAGGAGGGGATCTTGGGGTAGTTTTAGGGGGTCCTGGAGCCATTTTGGGGTCCCAGATCAGTTGGAGGGGGGGGTCCTGGGGCAGTTTTGGGGGGTCCTGGGGCAGTTTTGGGGGAGGCTTATGGCAGTTTTAAGGGGTCCTGAGCCATTTTGGGGGTCCCAGATCTTCTTGAGAGGTCCCAGAGCAGATTTTGGGGTCCCAGGTGAGTTTTGGGGTCTCAGAGCAGATTTGGGGGTCCCAGGTGAGTTTTGGGGTCCCACTCACCCCTTCATGGCTCGGCTCCCTCGGGCATCAGCGGGGCGGGAGCAGAGCAGCCTCACGGCCTTCAGAGCCCTGCGGGGACACGGGGACATCAGGGACAGGGGGACAGCAGGGACACGGGGACAGGGGGACATCAGGGACACGGGGACAGGGGGACAGCAGGGACAGGGGGACAGCAGGGTCAGGGGGACACTGGGGCCAGGGACATGGGGACACAGATCCAGGGGTGGGGACAGGGACATGGGGATGGGGACGGGGACAGGGACACGGACGGGGACAGGGACAAGGGGACGGGGACATGGGGACATGGGGACAGGCATTGAGGGACAAGGGGGGACAGGTACAGGGACAGGGTGACAGGGACACCGAGGGGTCAAGGACAGGACAGGGACACTGGGATGGGGACATGACAGGGACATGGGGTCACAGGGGGTGAGGGATGGGAACAGGAACTGGGACACGGAGACAGGACCAGGAGGGGACACCGGGAGGGGGACACTGGGAGGGGGACACTGGGAGGGGGACACTGGGATGGGGACACCGGGAGGGGGACACTGGGAGGGGGACACTGGGAGGGGGACACCGGGATGGGGACACCGGGAGGGGGACACCAGCCACTCTGACCAGACTTTGGCCACCACGATGGGCCACTGGCCACCGTGACCAGTCACTGGCCACCACCAAGGGCCACCTGTCACCAGCCACTGCCGCACTGGCAGGTGTCCCCCCACTGCCCCCGCTCCATCCCAGGTGACAACGCGTCCCCTGACCCGCATGACTTGTCCCCAAAGCCACCAGCTCCCCCAGGGTGACACTCTGGGGTCCCCCCGAGGTGGCCGTAACCTCCCCCCGGCGGGGACACCCTCAGTGTCCCCAGTGTCACCAGGCCTGGGGACACCACGGCCCCCCCTCCCTGTCACACCGGCTGTCCCTTGTCACCATTTCCTGGGGGAGGTGACAAGTTGGGGGTCCCTGGGAGGGGGCGACAGATGGGGGTGGCAGGGGGGACAGTGACAACCCGGGGGGGACATTTAGCGGGGTGACAGAGGAGGGGGGGACACGAAGGAGGGTGACAGTGACTGGGGGGGGTGACACCAAGAGGGGGTGACAGTGACAGCCCCAAGGGGGGGACACAAGGGGAGGGGAGGGGGAACAGGAAGGGGAGGTGACAAAACTGGAGCGGGGGGTGGCAGTGACGGGGCGGGGGTGACACGAAGGGGGGGGAGAGACCCCGGGGGGGGAGGGGGCGGACACGGAGGGGGGGGCGGGGGGTGACAAAGTGAGGGGTGGGCCTCGAAGGGGTGACAGCGACAGATCGGGGACACGGACACTGCGGGGGGGCGGGGTGGGCAGAGGAGGGGACACAAAAGGGGTGACAAAGTCGGGGGGGGCACCACGGGGGCGACACCGCCACAGCGGGGCGGGGGCGACACGAGAGGGGTGACAAAGTGGGGGCGGGGGGGGCGAGGGACACACAGGACGCGCAGGGGGGGTGACACCGACAGACGGTGGGGCGGGGGGGTCGTTACCGAGCGGGGGGAGGGGACACAACCGCGGGGTGACAGTGACAACCCGCCGCGCGCGCCTGAGGGGGGGGTCACCCCCGCGGGCCCCCCCGCCCCTCCCCGCGGGCCCGGCGGGCGCGGCCGCTCCCTCCGCGCTGCCGGGGCCGTCCCGGGGTGGCGGTGTCCCCGTTCCCGGCGGGGTTCGCCCCCCGGGCCCCCTCCGGCCCCCCCCGGTACCTCTCGGCCTCGGGCCCTGCGCGCCTTCGGCCCCTTGTCTCGCCATGGGCCCCGCACATGCGCACGGCGCCGCCGCGCCGCCATCTTGGGCGCGGGCGGAAGTTCCCCCCTCACGCGGCCCGGCCCGGCTTCACGCCGCCATCTTGGGCCGGGGCGCCGCGCCGCGCCGCGCCGCGCCGCCATCTTGGCGCCGGGCACGGCCGCCCTCACGGCCGGCCGCCATCTTAGCGCGCGGGGCCGCGCGCGGCGCCATCTTAGACGGCGAGGCGCGCGGCGCCTCCACCGCCCCTCGCCGCCATCTTAGGTGAGGGCGGCGCCATGTTGGGAGCGGGCGGCGCTCGGTGAGGGCGGTGAAAGGGGCGTGGGGACCGGGTCGGGCGCTCCCGAGGGTGCGGGACCCCCGCCCGACCCGCCGGTCCCGGAGGGGTTTGGGATCTGCGGCCGGAGACCCCGGCCCGCCCCCGCCGTGAGGCCGCTGCGGGCGCCGCCATGTTGAGGGCAAAGATGGCGGCGGTGTAAACAAAGGCCTGGGCTCCGGCCGGGCCGGTGCCGCCTCCGCGGCCCCTCGGTGTCCCCCGGTCCCCGGTGCCGGTGCCTGTGGTGGCACCCAGGGCCCAACTGCCACATGTCCTCCTGTCCCCCTATCCCAGGGCCCCCATGCCCCCCAGTGTCCCAATGTCCCCATATCCCAAGGTCTCCGTATCTCCCTGTCCCCAATGTCCCAATGTCCCCTGTCCCTATGTCCCCATATTCTTTATCTCCAATGGCCCCTTGTCCCAGTGTCCCCAAATGTCCCCAAATGTCCCCAAATATGTCAAAATTTCCCTTAAAAAGGCCATTTTTGGTGTTTGATCTTTGCCACGTTCCAGCTCCGGGCCGGAAAAATCAAATTCTTGGCCTCGTTAAAGGTCAGTTGTTAATTAGATGTAAGTTATCATATCTAATCATTTTTAAATCATGTTTATATTGTTTGTATGTAGATTCAAAACAGTGTGTGTTTATACTTTAATTTATTATGCAGTTGTTATTCATGGTATTCAAATTGTGTATTTGCATATGTTTGCATACCACGACACTACTTAAAAATAATAACATTACTTATAAATATATATAAATATATAGATATATAAATATATAAATATATAAATATATAAATATATAATTATTTGTATTTTATAATTAAAATAATTTTAAAAATTGTGTCACAACTCTGAAATAAAGAGGAAAAAGTTATAAAAAGTATAAATGTGATTGGCACGTAAATAATAAATATTTCATTATGTGGTGTCATTATGGATGGTATCTGCATTGTTTAAATAATAGCATTAATAATAATAATTAATAGCCACGGTAATAAAATGTGTTTGTACTAGAGCATGTTATCACAGATTTATTTGTATTATTTGCATATTAAATAAAATATTTGCATCATTTGTATTGTTATACCAAATTGCCCTAAATTGTTTTAATTTTAAAATCTGTTTGATCTGTAAGTTATAGATTTATAGATTTTATCGATAACAAAAGAAATGAAATTAAGTAAAATGAAATAAAAGAAAATTAAGCAAAATGGAATAAAAGAAAAGCTAAATAAGTTGAAATAAAATTAAATCAAGTAACACAAAATAAAGGAAATTAGATGGAGACGTGAAATGAAAAGAGGGTGAAATGAAATAGTTTAAAATTTGAAATAAAGTCAACAGAAATTCAATGAAACAAAATAAATAAATAAAATATGAAACAAATGTAAAATGAAACTTAAAAAACCAAAAGGTAAAGAAATAAAGTAATAAAAATAATTTAATAAAAATGAAATTAAATTAATGAAATAAAATGAAATGAAATAACATGAAATGAAATAACATAAAATATTGAATTAAACTAAAAATAAAATACTAAATCAAATTGAATTAAAATAAGTTAAAATCAAAACAAAACAAAACAAAACAAAATAAAACATATAAATAAACACCAACAACCAAGCAGCGTCTCTCAGGCTGGAATGATCACCTTGTTAATTTTATTATTATTATTTTATTATCATTTTATTTCCATTCATTTACACTCTGCCCCGGGGGGGCCTTGCCCGCGCTCAGCGCTTGGGGGTCCCGGGGGGGCTCTCGGGGGTCCCAGGGGGATTTGGGGGGATTTGGGGGGGTCCCGGGGTCATCTGGAGGGATCCCAGGGGGTCCCGGGGGGATTTGGGGGGGTCCCGGGGGGTCCCGGGAGGGTCTGGGGGGGTCCCGGGGGGTCCCAAAGGGTGTGGGCGAAGTGGGGCTTGGGGGGCACCACGGGCACGGCTCGGGCCAGCAGCACCTGCACCCCCAAATTGGGGAGGGGGCGGCGGGAGCTGCGCGGGGGGAGCGGCCCCAGGGATTTGGGGCGCCCGGCCTGGGTCAGATTTGGGGGTCCGGGGGTGTCCCGGGGTCTGGGGGGCTCGGCCAGGATCGGCCCCAGGGATTTGGGGCGCCCGGCCTGGATCAGATTTGGGGGCCCAGGAGGGTCCCAGGATTTGGGGGGCTCGTCCCAGCTCAGCTCCAGGGGTCTGGGGGTGTCCCAGGGTCTGGGGGGCTCAGCCAGGATCGGCCCCAGGGATTTGGGGGGCTCGTCCCAAAGTGGCTTTGGGGGTCCGGGTGGGGCCCAGGATCGGGGGGCGTCATCCTGGCTGGGGTTCAGGGGTCTGGGGGGCTCACCCCAGATGGGATCCAGGGGGCCGGGGGGCTCGGGGAATGCGGGGGGCTCGTCCTGGCCCGGCCCCAGGGGTTCGGGGGGTTCGGGGGGTTCGGGGGATTTATCCTGGCTCAGCTCCGGGGCTCCGGGGGGCTCCAAGGACCGGGGGGGCTCATCCCAGATCAGCTTTGGGGGTTTGGGGGTCTCCGAGGATTTGGGGGGCTCTGGAACTCCGGGAGCCTCATCCTGGATCGGCTCCAGGGGTCTGGGGGGCTTCATGTTTTCGGGGGGCTTCTTCTGGGTCAGCTCCAGGGGGTGCAGGGGTTTGGGGGGTTCATCCCGGATCGGCTCCAGGTTTTGGGGGGGCTCATCCCCGATCAACTTGGGCGGTCTGGGGGGCTCATCTTGGATCAGCTCCGCTGAGCTGGGGGGCTCCGTGGGCTTGGGGGTCTCTGGGATTTTGGGGGGCTCGTCCTGGGTCAGCTCCAGGTTTTTGGGGGGAGCTGCGGGGGGCGAGGCGGGGGGAGAGGTCGGGGTGACCCTGGGGGGGTCCCCCACTCCCGGAGCATCCTTTGGCAGGGGTGTTTGGGCCAGAATCCCCGGGGTCTCCGGGGTCTCCAGGACTTTGGGGATCCCTGGAGTCACTGGGTTTCCTGGGGTCTCCAGGACTCTTGGGATCTCTGGTGTCTCTGGTGTCTCTGGGGTCTCCGGGGTCTCCGGGGTCTCCGGGGTCTCCAGGGTCTCCGGGGTCTCCGGGGTCTCCAGGGTCTCTGGGGTCTCCAGGATCTCCGGGGTCTCCAGGGTCTCCGGGGTCTCCGGGGTCTCCAGGATCTCCAGGATCTCCAGGGTCTCCGGGGTCTCTGGGGTCTCCAGGGTCTCCAGGATCTCCAGGGTCTCCGGGGTCTCTGGGGTCTCCAGGGTCTCCAGGATCTCCAGGGTCTCCGGGGTCTCCGGGGTCTCCGGGGTCTCTGGGGTCTCCGGGGTCTCCAGGGTCTCCGGGGTCTCCAGGGTCTCCAGGATCTCCAGGATCTCCAGGGTCTCCGGGGTCTCTGGGGTCTCCAGGGTCTCCAGGATCTCCAGGGTCTCCGGGGTCTCTGGGGTCTCCAGGGTCTCCAGGATCTCCGGGGTCTCCGGGGTCTCCGGGGTCTCCGGGGTCTCTGGGGTCTCCGGGGTCTCCAGGGTCTCCAGGGTCTCCAGGATCTCCAGGGTCTCCAGGGTCTCTGGTGTCTCCAGGATCTCCAGGATCTCCAGGGTCTCCGGGGTCTCCGGGGTCTCCAGGGTCTCCAGGATCTCCGGGGTCTCCAGGATCTCCGGGGCAGCCCCCAGCGGGCTGAGCTCGTCGTGGGCGCTCAGGAAGATTTCCTCGGGGTCGGAGTCGGGGTCGGAGGCGCCGGGGGCCAGGAAGAACATGTCCTGCTCCGTGCACTCCTCGATGGACAGGTAACTGTCCGGCTGCTCCGCCCAGCGCTCACCTGGCTGCGGGGGGCGGGGGGGTCAGGGCTGGGACCCCCAGGCACAGCAGGGACCCCGCGGGTGGATGTCACCGTGTCCCTCCCGCGCACCCCATGGATCCCATCCCATCCCCAAATCCCGGGAATTCCACCAGGTGCTCACGTTCATGAAGCCGCTCTCCATCCCCTCCTCCACGGCCGGGAACCCGTCCTCGATCCCGGGGGTCCCGTCCTCGATCCCGGGGGTCCCATCCTCGATCCCGGGGGTCTCATCCTCGATCCCGGGGGTCCCGTCCTCGATCCCGGGGGTCTCATCCTCGATCCCGGGGGTCCCGTCCCCGGTGCCGGGGCTCCGCGCCGCCGCCTCCGCGTCCCCGCCGCCCTCCAGCCACGTCTCGGGCCCGTCCAGGAAGGCGAAGGAATCGCGGAGCTCCAGGGAGAGCCGGCTCTGCTCCGCGTCTGCTGCGGGAAAAGCGGCAGCGCCGGTAGCGGGGTCTCCCGGACCCCGGGGTCTCCCCGACCCGGCGTCCCTCTGAGCCCGGTGCCCCACCCCGCTCCCGGTGTCCCTCCCCGCCCCCGGTGTCCCCCAATCCCGGTGTCCCCCCCGCTCCCGGTGTCCCTCCCCGCCCCCGGTGTCCCCCCCGCTCCCGGTGTCCCCCGATTCCGGTGTCCCCCCGATCCCGATGTCCCCCCGATCCCGCTGTCCCTTCCCAATCCCGGTGTCTCCCAATCCCGGTGTCCCCCGATCCCGGTGTCCCCCCAATCCCGGTGTCCCCGATCCCGGTGTGTCCCCGCTCCCGCTGTCCCTCCCCGCTCCCGGTGCTCCCCGGACCCCGCGGGGGTCTCCCCCCGGGGTCTCACCGGAGCGGGGCCGGGGGTCCCGGGCGGGCTCGGGGGCGCTGCCGGGGGTCGCCTCCCGTGTCAGCGCGGGGCAGGGCAGCCCGCGGGTGAGGCGGGACAGGTTGGAGGTGATGTGGAACGGGACGGTCACCGAGAAGGGCCCCGAGATGTGGAGCCCCGCGCATTTCTCGGCGCGGGAGCGGCCGCAGACCCCCGGCCCGGCCCGGGGGGCTTTGGGGCTGGTGGGCTCCGAGCGGGTGCTGCTCTCGGCCGCCGCTTCCAGGGATTCCTCCGGGCTCTCCTCCAGCTCCGGGCGCGATTCCGGCAGCGCGGGGGCGGCGTCCGAGCTGTGCTGGCGCTGCGGCCGCAGCTTCACCGACAGCTTGGGCAGCAGCCGGGCGGCCTCCGGGCCTGCGGAGGGGCGCGTCCGGAGCGGGCCGGGCTGCGGGGGGATCCCGGGGTGCGGGGGGATCCCGGGCTGCGGGGGGATCCCGGGGGGCGGGGGGATCCCGGGGGGCGGGGGGATCCCGGGGTGCGGGGAGATCCCGGTGTATGGGGGATCCCGGGGGGCGGGGGGGATCCCATCCCATCCCATCCCATCCCATCCCATCCCATCCCATCCCATCCCATCCCATCCCATCCCATCCCATCCCATCCCATCCCATCCCATCCCATCTCATCCCATCCCATCCCTACTCCACTTCCCCCATTCCTGCCCTGGTCCAAAGATTCCTCCTCAGGGTCAGGGACAATCCCTCGGGGTCAGAGGGACAATCTCTCGGGGTCAGGGACAGTCCCCTGGGGTCAGGGACAGTCCCACGGGGTCAGGGACAGTCCCTCGGGGTCAGGGGCAGTCCCCTGGGGTCAGGGACAGTCCCCTGGGGTCAGGGTCAGTCCCACGGGGTCAGGGACAATCCCACGGGGTCAGAGGGACAGTCCCCTGGGGTCAGGGTCAGTCCCACGGGGTCAGGGTCAGTCCCTCGGGGTCAGGGTCAGTCCCATGGGGTCAGGGTCAGTCCCACGGGGTCAGGGACAATCCCTCGGGGTCAGGGTCAATCCCCTGGGGTCGGGGTCAGTCCCCTGGGGTCGGGGGTCCCCTGGGGTTGGGGGTCCCTTACCGGGGGCTCCGGCGGGGCCGCAGCTGAGCGAGTCCATGCTCTTGGCCGGCCGCAGAGTGACCTTCGTGCCCTTGTCTGGGGAGGGGGGAGCAGGGGCTGGGCTGGGCTGGGGGTCTGGGGACACCATTGCCCCCAGTCCCCGGGGTCCCCCCCAACCCCCGGGGTCCCCCCCAGTCCCCCGGGGTCCCCCCCAGTCCCCGGGGTCCCCCCCAGTCCCCGGGGTCCCCCCGCAGTTCCCACCTTTCTCCTCCACCTTCCCCGGCTTCCGCCTGGCCTCGTGCCCGGAGCGGCCCAGGTTGAAGATGGATCTCCACTTCTTGGCCTTCAGGGAGCCCTTGCTCCTGTGGGGACACCTGGGATACACCTGGGGACACCTGGGGGCACCTGGGATACACCTGGGGGCATCTGGGCACACCTGGGCACACCTGGGGGCACCTGGGATACACCTTGGGGGCACCTGGGATACACCTGGGGGCACCTGGGCACACCTGGGCACACCTGGGGGCACCTGGGATACACCTGGGCACACCTGGGCACACCTGGGGGCACCTGGAGACACCTGGGATACACCTGGGGATACCTGGGATGTAGCTGGGCACACCTGAGGGACATCTGAGCACACCCCAGCACACCTGGGGGGCACCTGCATCACGGTGAGTTGGGGCCGGGCCCAGGATTTGGGGGTCCCTGGGAGTCCCCGGGGTGGGGCGGGGCTGTCACCTGTCCCTGTCCCACCTGTGCCCAGGTGTCCGGGCCGTACCTGTGCTCGCCCAGCTCGATGATGGTGTGGTAGGGCCGCATCTGGGGGGGGCCGTCCCCCTGGCTGAGCGCGGCCGGGACGTGCAGGGGGGGCACAGCCCCGGGCAGGGGCAGCGAGCGACGGGCACTGTCCCCACCTGGGAGCCCGAAATGTCACCCTGTCACCTCAGTGCCACCTCAGTGCCACCAGTGCCACCTCAGTGCCACCTCAGTGCCACCTCAGTGCCACCTCAGAGCCACCTCAGAGCCACCTCAGTGCCACCTCAGTGCCACCAGTGCCACCTCAGAGCCACCTCAGTGTCACCAGTGTCACCAGTGCCACCTCAGTGCCACCTCAGTGCCACCTCAGAGCCACCTCAGAGCCACCTCAGTGCCACCTCAGTGCCACCTCAGTGCCACCAGTGCCACCTCAGAGCCACCTCAGTGTCACCAGTGTCACCAGTGCCACCTCAGTGCCACCTCAGTGCCACCTCAGTGTCACCTCAGTGCCACCTCAGAGCCACCTCAATGTCACCAGTGCCACCTCAGTGCCACCTCAGAGCCACCTCAGTGCCACCTCAGTGTCACCTCAGAGCCACCTCAGTGCTACCTCAGTGTCACCTCAGAGCCACCTCAGTGTCCCCCAGAGCACCCCCTAGACAGGAGCAGGGAATGATGGGGGGATTCCCCACCTGGAGCCCCCCAATTGTCCCCATGCTGTTCCCACTGTCCCTGCACTGTCCCCACTCTGTCCCCACTCTGTCCCCACTCTGTCCCCACTGTCCCCACTCTGTCCCTGCACTGTCCCCACGCTGTCCCCACTCTGTCCCCGCTGTCCCCTCTGTCCCCGCTCTGTCCCTGCACTGTCCCCACTCTGTCCCCGCTGTCCCCACTCTGTCCCTGCACTGTCCCCACGCTGTCCCCACTCTGTCCCCGCTGTCCCCTCTGTCCCCGCTCTGTCCCTGCACTGTCCCCGCTCTGTCCCCGCTGTCCCGCGCTGTCCCCGCTGTCCCCACGCTGTCCCCGCTGTCCCCGCTCTGTCCCCTCTGTCCCCACTCTGTCCCCGCTGTCCCCGCTCTGTCCCCTCTGTCCCCACTCTGTCCCCGCTGTCCCCGCTCTGTCCCCTCTGTCCCCGCGCTGTCCCCACTGTCCCCGTGCTGTCCCCGCTGTCCCCGCTGTCCCCGTACCCAGGAGCGGGGCGTCCCCGAAGAGCTGCTCCACGTGGGTGAGGATGAACTCCACCACGATGGACTGCACCCGCACCTCCATGAACGCCGCCGTGCCGTTGAAGCCCGAGGCCTCGATGTCCCTCGAGCTGGGGGACAGCGGGGGACACGCGGGGTCACCCGGGGTGGGGGGGACATCGGGATGGTGGGGATGGGGGAATGGGGACAGTGGGGTGGCAGGGACAGGGCTGAGGGTAACAGGGCTGGGGGTGACAGGTGGCGGGTGACAACACTGAGGGTGACACGGCTGACAGTGACAGGGGTGACGGTGACAGGGCAGGCAGTGCCAGCTCTGAGGGCTACAGAAGCAAGGGTGACAGGACCGAGGGTGACACGGCTGACAGTGACAGCGCTGCGGGTGACAGTGCCATGGGTGACAGTGCCGCGGGTGACATCACTGCGGGTGACAGCACTGAGGGTGACAGCGGGACAGGGGACAGCAGGTAGCAGCGGGACAGGGGACAGCGGGTGGCAGCACCGCAGGTGACAGCAGCGCTCCGGGGACGCCGGGCTCACCGCAGCAGGTTGGGCGCCCAGACGATGGCCAGGTTCCGCGCGTGCATGTTGGTGCGGGCGCTGTGCCCGGCCATGCGCTGCAGGTGCCGCATCAGGAACTCCAGCGTCCTGCGGCACCGGGGGACGCTCAGCCCGGGGGACACCTCAGCCCGGGGGACACCTCAGGGGACACTGCCCACCCAGGAACACTGCCCACCCAGGGGACACTGCCCACCCAGGGGACACCTCAGCCCAGGGGACACCTCAGCCCGGGGGACACTGCCCACCCAGGGACACTGCCCACCCAGGGACACTGCCCACCCAGGGTGACACCTCAGCCCAGGTGACACCTCAGCCCGGGGGACACTGCCCACCCAGAGGACACCTCAGGGTACACCTCAGGGTACACTGCCCACCCAGGGGACACTGCCCACCTCAGCCCAGGGGACACCTCAGCCCGGGGGACACTGCCCACCCAGGGGACACCGCCGCCGCGATGTCCCCAACCCCGCCCCTCACCTGTAGTGAGGCGCCGGCAGCTCCTTCAGCACCTCCCTGATCTTCACCAGCCGAGCCTCCTCCATCTGCACGGCCACCGCGTCCTGCGGGGACAGCTCGGTGACAGGGCTGCCCACGGCTTTTTGGGGACATTTGGGGACATCTGGGGACATCTGGGGACTCACGGCGAACTTGTGGTAGAGCTGGTAGGTGAGCAGGGGGTTGGGCAGCTCGCGGCAGTAGGCCTTGCACAGGGAGCTGACGCAGTGAACGTCCTGCAGGTAAAGGTCCCGCGACAGCTCCGGGCTGCGCTGCGCCTCGAACTCCTGCCTGCGGTTTGGGGGGATTCAGGGGGTTTAGGGGATTGGGATATGGGATTGGGATATGGAATTTATGGGATTTATGGAGTTTATGGGATTTATAGGATTGGGGTCTGGGCTGCGCTGCGCCTCGAACTCCTGCCTGGGGTTTGGGGGGATTCAGGGGGTTTAGGGGATTGGGATATGGGATTGGGGTTATGGGATTGGGATATGGAATTTATGGGATTTATGGGATTTATGGGATTTATGGGATTTATGGGATTGGGATATGGGATTGGGGTTATGGGATTTATGTGATTTATGTGATTTATGGGATTTATGGGATTTATAGGATTGGGATATGGGATTGGGTTGGGGACACTGGGGGTGTCGGGGACATTGGGGGTGTCAGGGACACTGGGATGTTGGGGACACGGGGGACAGTGGGGACACCGGCAGTTCTGCGTTCCCCCAGGACCGGGGGAGAAAATCATTCAGGGAAAGAAGTGGAAGAGGGGAAACTGCCCCAACAGCGGGGAGAGCGAAAGGGAACGGGCAGGGAAAAGCCCCAAGGCAGTCGGGAGGGGAAAGGGGAAGGAAAGGAGCGGGGGAAGAGGGGCCGGAGCGGGATGGGGGAAGGGAAGGGGCCGGGGGAGGGGGGTGGGGGCTGGGCCCGGCAGCTCGGCAGGAGCGGGGGGAAGGGCGGGCTCGGGGGGTGTCCTTGGCCCATCCCCCCCGAGGCCGGTGCCATCCCCGCTTCCACCTTTTCTCGTCCCACTCCTGTCCCCTCCCTCCTCTCTCCCCTTCAGCCCCGGCATCCTCCTGTCTCCATCCCCATCCCATGGATCCCATGGATCCCATCCAATCCCACTGATCCCGCTGATCCCATCCCACCCTCCCATCCCATCCCCATCCCGCCCCCTGCCCCACTCTGTCCCCATCCCGATTCCCATCCCAATCCTGATCCCCCCTCCGTCCCTGTCCCGCTCCCGTCCTGTTGCCGTCCGATCCCGGTCCCGCCTCAACCCCGCCCCGATCCCTGCCCCATCCCCATCCCTGCCCCGCTCCCGTTCCCGCTCCCGCTCCCATTCCCGTTCCCGGTCCCGATCCCTGCCCCATCCCCATCCCTGCCCCGCTCCCGCTCCCGCTCCCGTTCCTGTTCCCGCTCCCGATCCCGATCCCTGCCCATCCCTCTCCCTCTCCCGTTCCCGTTCCCGTTCCCGTTCCCGTTCCCGGTCCCTCTCCCCGAGCCGTTCCCGTTCCCATTCCCGTTCCCGGTCCCGTTCCCGTTCCCGGTCCCGCTCCCGCTCCCGCTCCCGTTCCCGTTCCCGTTCCCGTTCCCGCTCCCGCTCCCGCTCCCGTTCCCGGTCCCTCTCCCCGAGCCGCTCCCGCTGACCGCAGCCGCTGGATGTTGGAGGACACCCCGGACAGGCGGTAGATGCCATCGACCACCCCGTGCTGCTCCACGAACTCCGTGCAGCTCCGGAGCACCTGCGGCACTGCGGGACACGGGCCGCGATCCCACCGGGCCGGACCCACCGGGATCCCACCGGGATCCCACCGGGCCGGACCCACCGGGCCGGACCCACCGGGGTCCCACCGGGCCGGACCCACCGGAATCCCACCGGGCCGGACCCACCGCGGTCCCACCGAGCCCGGACCCACCGGGTCCGAGTGATCCCAGATCCCACGGGGGCTGACTGATCCCACAGAGCCCAAGTGAATTTGGATTCCAGAGCCCAACTGAGCCCAGGTCTGACTGAGCCCAGCTGGTCCTGGACCCACCAGAGCCCCCCGGACCCAGCTCCGGACCCGGATCCACCAACACCCGCCTGAGCCTGACACCAAATCATGGACCCGGCATCGCCCACCCGGGCCCGGCCCCGGCCCCACCAGCACCGGGGGGGTGGGGACAACCTTGGCCAACACCCCTGGGTGTCTCCACAGGGTCCCTGCACCGGCCGTGGGCCACCAACCCCGGGGCTGGGCAGCCCAGTTCCGCAGAGATGGAGCCACCGAATCCCGAGGGATGGAGCCACCGAATCCCGAGGGATGGAGCCACCGACCCCACGGAACAGACCCCCCCCAACCCCTCGGGTCCGACCCCCCCCGCTGAGATTGGAGCCCCACCCAGCTCCAACTCCCCCAAAATCCCGGCCGAGCCTCGGCGGCCGCGCCGCTTCCTGGAGCCCCGGTGACGCAAAGCGCGGCCCCAATCCCCCCTCGGGTCCCCTCCGGGGGCCCCGTCCCCGCTTCCGTGGGTGGCCCTGGTGGCCCTGGCGGCCCCCCGGGGGGCTCGGGGGGGGTTGTTGGTGGCACTCACCGTCCTGCCCCGAGCGCTGGAGATGCTCGAGGAGGTCGCAGCCGAAGAGGCGCTCCCGGGAGCCGCCCTTGCGCCTCGCCCGCTGCCGGGCCTTGAGCGCCAGGGACATGGGGACAGCGCGGGGACAGCGCGGGGACAGCGCGGGGACACGGGGGACACGGGGGACACGGCCGGGGGCAGGGGGGGGTGGCCCGGCGCTGTCCCCGCGGGGGTGGCAGGAAGGCGGAGGCCGCGCTCGAGGCGCTTCCTGCTCCCCTGCGGCCACCAAACCGCGGCGACGCCTGCGCACACGCGTGTGCAAGGGGCACGCCCTGGGGCGCGGGGACACGGGGGGGTGCGAGGGACACGCCCTGGGGACACATGGGTGTGCAAGGGACATGCCTTGGGGATGCGTGAGTGTGCAAGGGGCACGCCTTGGGGACACATGGGTGTGCAAGGGACACGCCCTGGGGATGCGTGAGTGTGCAAGGGGCACGCCCTGGGGACACATGGGTGTGCAAGGGACATGCCTTGGGGACATGGGGACACATGAGTGTGCAAGGGACACACCCTGAAGACATGTAAGTGTGCAAGGGACACGCCCTGGGGACACATGGGTGTGCAAGTGACACTCCCTGGGCATGTATGGGTGTGCGAGGGACACGCCCTGGGGATGCGTGAGTGTGCAAGGGACACACCTTGGGGACATGGGGACACATGAGTGTGCAAGGCACACACCCTGAAGACATGTAAGTGTGCAAGGGACACGCCCTGGGGACACGCCCTGGGGACAATGAGCGTGCAAAGCGCCGCGCCCCTGGGAGCCGGGGCTGGGCACACACACGGGTGTGCAAGGCTGACACGCCCCCGTGCACGCTCACGCAGCGCTTCGGCCTCGCTCCTGCACGCTCCTGCACACCTTCACACACCCTTGCACGTCCCCTTGCACGCTCCCTTGCACACTCCCACGGCAGTTTGCATCCTTGCACACTTCCCTGCCCCCCCTGCTGCCCCGCCCCCTCCGCCCCTGCACCCGCGGTGTCCCCCCCGTGTCCTCCCCGTGTCCCCCCCGTGTCCCCCCCGTGTCCCCCCGTGTCCCCGCGGTGTCCCCCCCGTGTCCCCCCGTGTCCTCCCCGTGTCCCCGCGGTGTCCCCCCCGTGTCCTCCCCGTGTCCCCCCCGTGTCCCCCCCGTGTCCCCCCGTGTCCCCGCGGTGTCCTCCCGTGTCCCGCCCGTGTCCTCCCCGTGTCCCCGCGGTGTCCCCCCCGTGTCCCCCCGTGTCCCCGCGGTGTCCCCCCCGTGTCCTCCCCGTGTCCCCGCGGTGTCCCCCCCGTGTCCCCCCGGTGTCCCCGCGCTGTCCCCGCGGTGTCCCCCCCGTGTCCCCCCGTGTCCCCCCGGTGTCCCCCCCTGTCCCCCCGTGTCCCCGCGGTGTCCCCAGGCTGTCACACTCGGGCCCAGCCCCGCGGGTCATTTATTTACAGGCTCTATACACGGCTGTACAGCCCCTCCCCCCCGGGAGGGGACACGGCTGTCCCCAGGGCCACCACAGCCCGGGGGGAGGGGACACGGCTGTCCCCAGGGCCACCACAGCTCCGGGAGGGGACACGGGGGCTCCTGGGGACAGGAGCTTGTCCGGGGTCCTGTCCCCAAGCCTGTGATGGCAGCGAGGTGGCACTTGGGGACCAGAGTCCATCCCTGCCCCCACAGCAGCAGGGAGGTGGCAGCAGGGGACAGGAGCATGTCCAAGGGTGCCATGTGTGTCCCCAAGCCTGTGCCAGCACCAAGGTGACGCTTGGGGACCGAAGAATGTCCTGGGGCTCGGTGGTGTCCCCAACTCCGTGTGCCAGCAGGGAGGTGGCACTTGGGGACCAGAGTCCATCTTGACCCCACACCAGCAGGGAGGTGACGCCGGGGCACTGTCCTTGTCCCCAGGCCAGCAGCGAGGTGACACCTGGGGACTGAAGTCCATCCTTGACCCCACACCAGCAGCGAAGTGACACGGTCCTGGGGCACTGTCCTTGTCCCCAGTCCCATGCCAGCAGGGAGGTGACACCTGGGGCACTGTCCTTGTCCCCATGCCAGCAGGGAGGTGACAGCTGAGTCCATCTTGACCCCACACCAGCAGGGAGGTGACACCGGGGCACTGTCCTTGTCCCCAGTCCCACACCAGCAGGGAGGTGACACCCAGGGACCGGAGCGATGGGGGCAGAGCCGGGCGGGCACGGGGTGGGGCTGGCTGTCCCCTGGCTGTCCCCTGGCTGTCCCCAGGTGTCCCCAGGTGTCCCCAGGTGTCCCCCGGCCCGGCTCACACCAGGTGGCCGCGGCCGTTGATGTAGATGCCGTTGGAGCTGGGCTTGGCCTGCAGCATGCCGTTCTCCTGCACGAAGTGGGTCATGGCCTGCTTGATGGGGTCCCCCCCGCCGCCCCCCTCCTCCTCCTCCTCCTTGGCCTCCTTCCCGCCGGGCGGCGCCACCGCGGGGACAGCGACGGGGACAGCGACGGGGACAGCGACGGGCACGTCGGTCTGCGTCTCGATCTCCCGCACCGTGGAGAGCGTGGAGTAACTGCGGCCCTCGGGCTCCTCGCTCTGGGGACACAGAGGGGACACGTCAGGGCACGGGGGGGCGGCGGGGGGGGACACGGGGAGCAGTGGGGACATGGGGGACATGGGGGACACGGGGAGCAGTGGGGACATGGGGGACATGGGGGACATGGGGGACATGGGGGACACGGGGAGCAGTGGGGACATGGGGGACATGGGGGACACGGGGGACATGGGGGACATGGGGACCAATGGGGACATGGGGGACATGGGGACCAATGGGGACACGGACACTGATCGGAAGGAGGACACGGCCAGGGACAGCTGTGGGGACATGGGGATGGCCAGCTGACGTGGGCATCACTGGGGACAGGGACATCACCGGGGACACGGGTGCCACTGGGGACAGGAGTGTCCCCGGGGACATGGACACCCCCGGGAACACGGTGACCCCGTGTCCCCAGTGTCCCCAGTGTCCCCAGTGTCCTCAGTGTCCCCAGCGTCTCACCATGGCCGAGCAGATGCTGGTGCCACGCAGGCTGTCCCCTCTGAGGCTGTCCCCTCGCAGGCTGTCCCCTCGCAGGCTGTCCCCTCGGAAGCTGCCCTGGCGACTCTCCGTCCGCAGCTGCAGCGTCTCCTCCAGCTGGGACAGTCTGGTCAGTGCCCAGGACAGCCCAGGACACCCCCAGACACCCCATGGACCTCATGGACACCCCCTGGACATCCCACGGACACCCCCTGGACACCCCATGGTCATCCCCCGGTCTGACCCCACAGCCACCCTACAGCCCCACCCAAGACCCCGTCCCTGGGGCACCCCAGGGCCCCGCACCCCGAGCCCCCCGGACCCCGATCTCGGTGCCCACCTGTGCCCGGGGGTCGCTGCTGTGGCTGGAGTGGAGCCTCCGGATGGAATTCTCCCGCGTCAGCGTCAGCTCCTCCTCGCTGGGGACACGGGGGACACTCAGCGGGGCCCCGTGCCCCCCCGCCGTGACCCTCTGCTGTGTCCCCCCCACCGTGCCCCCCCCGCCGTGCCCCCCCGCAGTGTCCCCCCTGCCATGTCCCCCCCGCCGTGTCCCCCACAGTGTCCCTCCTGCCGTGCCCCCCCGCCGTGTCCCCCCCGCAGTGTCCCCCGCTGTGTCCTTGGGTGTCCCCCCGGTGTCCTCTCCTGCCCCCCTCCATGTGCTCTGTCCCCTGTGCCACCCCTGTCCCTTGTGTCACCCCCATCCCCCCGTGTCCCCTCTGGTGGCCCCCATGTTCCTCGTGTCCTGCCACGTCCTGTGTGTCTGTCCCACGTCCCCCTCATGTCCCCTACGTCCCCATGTGTCCCCCTGCATCCTCCATGTCCCCCATGTCCCCCCCATGTCCCCACATGTCCCTGTGTTTCTCCATAGCTGTGTCCCCCAATGTCCCTCATGTCCCTCTGTCCCCCATGTCCCCCAATGATCCCCATGTCCCAGTGTCCCTCCATGTCCCCTGTGTCCCTCCATGTCCCCCCATGTCCCCCATGTCCCCCCATGTCCCCCATGTCCCCCGATGTCCCCGTGTCCCCCCGTGTCCCCCATGTCCCCCGATGTCCCCCTGGTGTCCCCTCCCTTACTACTTCTCGGAGATGCGCTGTGTCTTGCGTTTGTGGTACAGGGTCATCACCACCACCACGATGACCAGGACGCAGAGCAGGACGGCGGCGATGACCCCGACCACCACCACCGAGGCCGACACCAGGTCCACGCGGCGCACCGAGTCCTCTGCGGGCAGCCGGGGTCAGGGGGCGCCCCAAAAACCGGGGGGACACCCCAAAAACAGGGGGAGCACCCAAACCGGGGGGGCACCCCAAAAACAGGGGGGACACCCCAAAAACAGGGGGGGCACCCCAAACCGGGGGGGACACCCCAAAAACAGGGGGGGCACCCCAAAAACCGGGGGGACACCCCAAACAGGGGGGCACCCCAAAAACCGGGGGGGCACCCCAAACCGGGGTCAGGGGACACCCTTTGGGGGTCAGGGGACACCCCAAAAACCGGGGGACACCCCTCGGGGGGCAGGGCAGGTGAGAGGACAGAAGGGCAGTTGTGGAGATGGAAGGACAGGTGAGGGGCAGGAGCCCAGGTGAGGGGCAGGAGGGAGGGCGGGGCAGCAGAGCAGGTGAGCACACGGTGAGTGGACGGGCGTGGAGGAGGGACGGACACAGGATGGGAGGAGTGCAGGGGGGAGGGGCGGGCGGGTGAAGGGATGGGCGGACAGATGGACAGACGGACAGATGGACAGATGGACAGATGGACAGGTGGACAGATGGACAGGTGGACAGGTGGATGAACGGGCAGGTGGGTGGGGGGATGAGTCGATGAATGAATGGGTGGACAGAGGGACGGACAGATGAGTGGACGGATGGGTGGGTGGGTGGACAGAGGGATGGGTCGATGAACGGACAGACAGACAGACAGACAGGATGGGTGTGTGAATGAGTGGATGGACGGACAGACACACAGCTGGATGGGCGGTAGATGGACAGATGGACGGGTGGACAAGCGGATGGTCAGACAGACAGACAGGTGGAGGGACCAAGCCCCGCACTCCCCTGGCCACACCCCCTCCCTTCCCCCCGCCCACCCCTGGGCGGTGTCCCAGTGGCCCCGTTCCCCCCCCGTGTCCCTGTCCCCCCCCGTGTCCGTGTCCCCGTCCCCCCCCGTGTCCGTGTCCCCGTCCCCACCTGTGGCGCGGCCCCGGACGCTGACGTTGGCCCGCGCCTCCTTGGCGGCCACGCGGTTGGACACCCTGCAGATGTAATCGCCGGCGTCGGCCACGGCCAGCGGCCGCTGGAACAGCAGCGTGTCCCCCTTGGCACGGACACCCGCGGGCAGCGGCGCGTCCACCCTGCGGGGACAGCGCGGCGTCACAGCGGGGACAGCGCGGGGACAGAGCGGGGACAGAGCGGGGACAGCGCGGGGACAGAGCGGGGACAGCGCGGGGACAGCGCGGGGACAGAGCGGGGACAGCGCGGCGTCACAGCGGGGACAGCGCGGGGACAGAGCGGGGACAGCGCGGGGACAGAGCGGGGACAGAGCGGAGACAGAGCGGGGACACAGAGGGGACAGAGCGGGGACAGCGCGGGGACGGAGCGGGGACAGCGCGGTATCACAGCGGCGACAGCGCGGGGACAGAGCGGGGACAGAGCGGTGTCACAGCAGGGACAGCGCGGGGACAGAGCCGGTGCCGGCCCCCGGTGTCAGAGAGGGGACAGATCCCGGTGCCAGCCCCGGTGCCGGCCCCCGGCCCGCCCTCGCAGGCCCGCCCGGGTGGCAGCGCTGGCTCGGTGGCGGTGCCATCAAAGGCGGCGGTGCCCGTTCCCACGGGTGACGCCCAGCCCGGCACCGCGGGGCCTGCCCGGGCACGCGGCACTGCCGGGCACAGCCACGGCGGCACCGGCACGGCTCGGCACGGCACGGCACGGCACGGGCAGGGACACGGGGAGGGACACGGACACGGGGTGGGACAGGGACACGGGGGACAGGAGTGGGCGGGGACATGGGGGTGACAGGAGTGACAGGGACACGGGGGATGGGCGTGTCTGAGGGATTTGGGGGTGGGGAGATGTGGCAGGGACGGGGGGATTGGGCAGGGGGACACAGCAGGGACACGGGGACACGGCAGGGACACGGCAGGGACACGGGGGACACGGCACAGGAGCGGGGGACGTGGCAGGGACAGGGACACAGTCAGGGGGACAGGGTGGGGACAGAGCTGGGGCAGGGGACACCACGGGGCCACCGCAGGGACACGAAGATGCTCCAGACCCTGGCGGGGACACAGCGGGACACGGGCGAGGGGACCCAGGGCGGGGGGCCATGGGGAGGTGACAGGGGGTGACGGGGGGTGACGGGGGGTGACACAGGGGGTGACGGGGGTGACGGGGGGTGACGGGGGGTGACTGACAGGGGGTGACGGGGGTGACGGGGGGTGACGGGGGGTGACAGGGGGTGACAGGGGTGACACAGGGGGTGACGGGGGTGACGGGGGGTGACGGGGGGTGACAGGGGGTGACAGGGGTGACACAGGGGGTGACGGGGGTGACGGGGGGTGACGGGGGGTGACACAGGGGGGTGACACAGGGGGTGACGGGGGTGACAGGGGGTGACTGACAGGGGGTGACAGGGGGTGACAGGGGTGACAGGGGGTGACGGGGGGGGACGGGCGGTGACAGGGGGTGACGGGGGCCTCACCGTGTCCAGTTGTAGGTCGGGGGGGGGTTGCCGTCCCCCAGGCAGGTCAGCGCCGCCCCCTCCATCCCCTCCTGCCACTCGGCCGTGTGGCCCAGCACCGACGCGTCCGACAGGTCTGGGGACACGGGGACACCGAGGGGACATTCAGGGGACGAGGCCCCACGGCCCTGCTGTGCCCCCCACGGCCACGGGGTCCCCCCGCCCCCCGTGTCCTTCATCCTCCCCACCCCCAAAGCCCCACCCTCCGTGTCCCCATCCCCCCCCAGTGTCACCTGCGTCCCCCACACTCCCACCCGTGTCCCTCACGTCCCCAACACCCTCCGGCTGCCCGGTGCCCTCAATGTCCCCAGGGTCCCCAATACCCCCAGTGCTCCCCACGACTTGCATGTACCCAACGCCCCCCATGGCCCCAACGCCCCCCATGGCCCCAGTGCTCTCCACACCCACCATGTCCCCAAGACCCCCCATGTCCCCTGTCACCCCCATGTCCCTGTCACCCCCATGTCCCTGTCACCCCCATGTCCCCCTCACCCCCCCCACCCCCGTGTCCCCCCGTGTCCCCCCGTGTCCCCCCGCCCGCGGCGCTGCCCGGTGGCGCACAGGCGACGCTGAGCAGGTGCGTGATCCTCTTCTCGTGGCTCAGGCCGGGGTGCTCCACCACGCAGGTGAGGCTCTTGCCGTTCATGCTGCGCCCGGGCACCAGGAAGAACTCGCTGGTGACCGAGGCCGAGCGCGCGTGGGCCGAGCGCCGCGTGGCGTTGGTGCCGCGCACCTCGGTCTCCCAGCGCACCGACGGCACCGGGCTGCCCTCGGCCGTGCACGACGCCGCCAGCGTCCGGCCCTGGCCCTCCTCCAGCGGCGGGCCCGGGTTCAGGATGGGCAGCGGCGGCACTGCGGCGGGGACCGGGCGGTCAGGGCGGCGGCGGGGGGGGGGCGGGGTTTGTCACCGGCGCCCTCCGCACACCGCGTGTCCCCGGTGCCCGGGGTGTCCCCAGAGTGCCCCCAGCCCCGGTGCCCGCTGTGTCCCCGGTGCCCGGGGTGTCCCCAGAGTGCCCCCAGCCCCGGTGCCCGCTGTGTCCCCGGTGCCCTCCGTGTCCCGTGTGTCCCCAGTGCCCCGGCGCCCATCACACCCTCCATGTCCCCCAGTGTCCCCCATGTCCCCAGTGTCCCCCATGTCCCCCCATGTCCCCCCTGTCCCCATGTCCTGTGCTCCCCCTGTCCCTATCTCCCCCCATGGCCCCCATATCCCCCATGTCCTCCAATGTCCTGCATGTCCTGTGCCCTCCATGTCCCCCCGTCCCTATGTCCCCCCATTTCCTGTGCCACCCATGTCCCCCTGTCACCATGTTCCCCATGCCCCCCAATGTCCCCCATGTGCTGTGCCCCCCCGTCCCCCCTTGTCCCCCCTGTCCCCCCCATTTCCTGTGCCCCCCTGTCCCCTGTCCCCCGTGTCCCCCCATGTCTCCCTCTCCCCCATATCCCCCCATATCCCCCCATGCCCCCCAATGTCCCCCCTGTCCCCCAATGTCCTTGCCCCCCCTGTCCCCTGTGTCCCATGTCCCCATGTCCCCGTGTCCCCCCTGTCCCCCCCGTGTCCCCCCCGTGTCCCCGCGCTCACCCAGCACGCGGAGGGTCAGCCTGCCCTCGAAGCTGCCCATGGGGAAGGTGATCAGGTGGCACTCGTAGTCGCCCTCGTCGCCCTGCACGGCGTTGCGCAGCAGGATGTCGCCGTCCTCCAGGCGGCCGTGGCCGTGGCGCAGCACGCGGCCGGCGAAGGGCTCCTGGACGTGCTCGCCGTGCTGCGGGTTCAGCACCGCCACCTCGGCCGGGCCCGCGCCCGCGCCCGCGCCGCGCTTCAGCCACGTCACCTGCACCACCTGCTCCTGCTCCTGCGCCCGGTACCGGCACGGCAGCACCACGTCCTGGCCCAGCACCGCCGTCACGCTGCGCGGCACCTCCACGCGGCCCCCGCCTGCGGGATGGGGGACAGGGGTGTGACAGTGAGTGTGACACTGTGTGACACTGTGTGACACTGTGTGACACTGAGTGTGGGTACGGGCACCTCCACGCGGCCCCCGCCTGCGGGACACGGGGGGACACCGGTGTGACAGTGAGTGTGACACTGTGTGACACTGTGTGACACTGAGTGTGACACTGAGTGTGGGCACGGGCACCTCCACGCGGCCCCCGCCTGCGGGATGGGGGACACCGGTGTGACAGTGTGTGACACTGTGTGACACTGTGTGACACTGTGTGACACTGAGTGACACTGGGACACCGAGTGTGACACCGAGTGTGGGTACGGGCACCTCCACGCGGCCCCCGCCTGCGGGATGGGGGACAGGGGTGGGACACCGAGTGTGACACTGTGTGACACTGTGTGACACTGTGTGTGACACTGTGTGACACTGAATGTGACACTGTGACACTGAGTGTGGGTACGGGCACCTCCACGCGGCCCCCGCCTGCGGGACACGGGGGGACAGGGGTGTGACACCAGTGTGACACTGTGTGACACTGTGTGTGACACTGGGACACCGAGTGTGACACTGTGTGACACTGTGTGTGACACTGAGTGTGACACTGTGTGTGGGCACGGGCACCTCCACGCGGCCCCCGCCTGCGGGACACGGGGGACAGGGGTGTGACAGTGTGTGACACTGTGTGACACTGTGTGACACTGTCTGTGACACTGGGACACCGAGTGTGACACCAAGTGTGGGTACGGGCACCTCCACGCGGCCCCCGCCTGCGGGACACGGGGGGACACCGGTGTGACAGTGAGTGTGACACTGAGTGACACTGGGACACTGAGTGTGACACCGAGTGTGGGTACGGGCACCTCCACGCGGCCCCTGCCTGCGGGATGGGGGGGACAGGGGTGTGACACTGTGTGACACTGTGTGACACTGTGTGTGACACTGTGTGACACTGTGTGTGACACTGGGACACTGTGTGTGACACCGAGTGTGACACTGGGACACTGTGTGTGACACTGGGACACTGTGTGTGACACTGTGTGTGACACTGAGTGACACTGTGTGACACTGAGTGTGACACTGTGTGACACTGTGTGTGACACTGGGACACCAAGTGTGACACCGAGTGTGGGCACGGGCACCTCCACCAGCCCCCGCCTGCGGGACACGGGGACAGGGGTGTGACCCTGAGTGTGTCCCCTGTGTCACCAGGTGTGGCACTGGGCGGGCACCGGGCCCTGCACAGGAACCTGGGGGACGGGCTGGGGACAGGGGCGTGGCGCCCTCACCTGTGGGGACACGGGGGGGACACGGGGGGCACAGGGACAGGGACCTCAGCGCCGCCCCTGTGTCACCTGTGGGCACCAGGTGTGACACCAGGTGTGCAAAGGGGCTGTGGGACACCCACGTGTCCCCTGTGGGCACCGGGGGTGATACTGAGCGTGCAAGAGCACACCTGGGCACACCTGGGCACACCTGCACAGGGCTCGGGCACACCTGGGCACACCTGGGCACACCTGGGCACACCTGCACAGGGCTCGGGCACACCTGGGCACACCTGGGCTCACCTGGGCACACCTGCACAGGGCTTGTGCACACCTGGGCACACCTGTGCTTGCACTTGGGTTGGTGCAAGAGCACCTGGGCACACTCACACACACACGGCACACCTGCACAGGGCTCGGGCACACCTGGGCACACCTGGGCACACCTGGGCACACCTGTGCTTGCACTCACACCCCTGCAGGAGCCCTTGTGCACACTCACACGCACCTGGGCACACCTGGGCACACCTGCAGGCTTTGGGTTCAGGCTGGGGGGGGCTGAGGTGCATTTTTTGGGGAGGGGGCGTGTCCCGCAGGTGCGGGGGGCGTGTCCCGCCCCGCCGCCGCCAGAAGCGGCCGGGCCGGCCCGTCCAGCCCAACCGGCCGGGACGGATCCCGCGCTGCCGCCCCCGCCGAGCCCCCCGGGGGCTCCCCAAAACACCGCCCGCCACCCCGAGGAGCCCCCCGAGGAGCCCCCCGACTCATTAACCCCTTCAGCAACCGCACCCATCCCGCCCGTGCCTCAGTTTCCCCGGCGCCGCCGCCGCGCTCTCGGGGAGGTTGGGGTGGGGGGGAGGGGGGGGGCAGCGGGGGGTGGGGGGGGGGGTCCCGGGAGGGCTCCGGGGGGTCCCGCGGGGGTCGCGGCGGCGGCGGGGGGGCGGTCCCGGGGTTCCCGGGGAGGTTCCCCCCTCGGGGCGGCCCCACCCAGCGCGGCCCGAGCGCGTGGGAACCGGCGGGGAACCGGCTGAACCGGCCCCGCGGGCCCCACGCCCCGGGGGGGGGGCGGGGGGGGCGCAAACAGCCCCGGAGACCGGCACGGGGGGGGGGGGGGGTGAGGGGGGGTCCCCTGGAAGCACCACGGGGGTCCCCGAGGGGCGCGCGCGCGATTTTCCCACGCACGTGCGGGGCCGCCGCCCCCTCCCCCCCCCGCCCGCGTCCCCTCATCCCGGGGGGGGGGGTGGGGAGGGGGCACCCCCAGGGGCACGGAGGGACCCCCCCCCCACCCCAACCAAAAATAAAACAGCGTGGGGAGCCCCCCCCCCGCACACGAGTGGGAGCGCCCGTGGGAACCCCTTGCACACGCGTCCCTTGCACACGCGTCCCTTGCACACGCGTCCCTTGCACACGCGTCCCTTGCACACGCGTGTGCGCCCCCCAGGCCCCCGCGGGGCTCCCGGGCGGGGGCGGGGAGCCCCCCCCTCCCCTCCCCCCCCCCCCCTCGGGGTCTCTGCGCCCCCGGAGCCCCGCGGGGTGGGGGAGGGGGGTGTCCCCAGCTCGTTCCCACGGGTGCAGAGGGGAAACTGAGGCACGGCGCGGGGCGGGGGAGGGCAGAGCAGGGGACCCCCCCCCAAAATCCGTGCAGCACCCCTGGGTGCAGCCCCTCCCCCCCCCTCCTGCGTGGGACAGCTCGCGGGGGGGTCGGGACCCCCCCCGGGCATCCCCGGTGTCGCCGTTCCCACGGTTTGTCACCTCCCCCCGCCCCGGGTGTCCCCGGTGGGGTCCGCGCGCCCCCCCCGCGCGTGCCCTGAGGTTTGGGGGGTGGGGAGCGGAGCCCACGCGGAGGCGCAGGTGCGCACCCACGGGCGCGCGCGCAGGTGTGCGCGCACACGCGTGTGAAGCGCCCCGGGGGGCCGCGGGGACAGAGCGGGGACAGAGCGGGGACACTCGGACACTCGGACACTCGGACACTCGGACACTCGGACACACGGACACTCGGACACACGGACACTCGGACACTCGGACACTCGGACACACGGACACTCGGACACACGGACACTCGGACACTCGGACACTCGGACACTCGGACACTCGGACACCCGGACACTCGGACACCCGGACACTCGGACACTCGGAGCCGCAGGTGCACACGCGAGCGCTCCCACGTACACGCGCGCACACACGCACGCACCTGCACACGCGTGTGCGCGCACACCCGCGCGCGCCCCCGCCCCCCGTGGGTTCCCCCCCCTCCCCCCCCCAAGGTCCCGCCGCTGCTCCCGGGCCCCGCTCCCCTTTCCCGGTCCCGGTTTCGTTCTCCCCGTCCCGGTTTCGCCCCCGCCCGCCCCGTGCGAGCCGCTGCCCCCCCCGGTCCCGGTCCCGGTCCCGGTCCCGGTTCGCCCCTCCGGGGTTCTGCCGGGGCCCCCCGGGAGCTCCCCCCGCGTGGGAAGCGCTGTCCCCGGTGCCCTCCCGAGCCCCGGTGCCGGTTCCCCCCGCCCGTCCCCAGCCCCGGGACAGTCGGGACAGCCGGTCCCGGTCCTGGTGCCTCTCCCTGTCCCGGTCCCGGTCCCGATGCCTCTCCCTGTCCCTGTCCCTGTCCCAGTCCCGGTCCCGGTCCCGATCCCGGTGCCGGTGCCTGTCCCGGTGCCTGTCCCGGTGCCGGTGCCGGCCGATCCTTACCGGTCCCGGCGAGGAGGAAGGTGAGGAGGAGGAGCACGGGCGCCCCGGGCCGCATCCCGCGGGGGTCCATGCGGAGCGCTCCGGGCTCACGGCGCGGCTCGGCCCCCGGGCAGCACCATCCGGGCCGGACCGGACCGGACCGGGCCCCACCGGCACCCCCGGCTCCCGCTGGGCACAGCCGCGGCGGGTCCCTGCGGGCGGAACCGGGCGGAACCGGGAGCCACCGGCAGCCGGCGGGAGCCTCCGGGACGCTCCGGGGGGCTCCGGGCTGAGCCTGGCCGGGCCGCGCCGGGCGGGACCGGGCGGGACCGGGGCCGAGCGGGCCGAGCCGGGCCGGTGGCGGCGGAGTCCCGGTGCTGCCGGGCTGCGGGACGGGAGCGGGGCCGGGGCGGGGCGGGGCCGGGGGCGGGGCCTGGCGGGGCGGGGCCGCCCGGGGGCGTGGCCGGGCGGGGCGGACCGGTCGGGCAGGTCGGGCCGGGGGGGGCGGGGCCGAGGGCGCGGCCTTAAAGCGGCGATGGCGGCGGGGGGGGCGCGGGGGGGACACACCCGGCACGGGGGGAGCGGGGACGGCCGGGGGCGCTCCCAGTGCTCCCAGTGCCCCCCATGGACCGCCCAGTGCCCCCCATGGACCTCCCAGTGCTCCCAGTGCCCCCCATGCCATCCCCAGTGCTCCCTCCCAGTGCTCCCAGTGCTCCCAGTGCCCCTCCCCGGACCTCCCAGTGCCCCCCCTGGACCGCCCAGTGCCCCCCATGGACCTCCCAGTGCCCCCAGTGCCTCCCATGGACCGCCCAGTGTTCCCAGTGCCCCCCCAGTGTTCCCAGTGCCCCCCCGGACCTCCCAGTGCCCCCCATGGACCGCCCAGTGCCCCCCATGGCATCTCCAGTGCTCCCTCCCAGTGCTCCCAGTGCTCCCAGTGTTCCCAGTGACCCCCCCCATGTCTCCCCCAGTGGCTCCCATTGCACTCCCAGTTCTTCTCGTGCCCCCTCCCAGTCCATCCCATTCGCCCCCCCCTGTGCCCCCCCCACCACATCCCTCTTCCTTCGCGCCCCTGGGCGCTGTCACCGACACCCCCGGAAGTTTTGGGGATCCCCAAATTCCCCCGGATCCCGCAGGGAAACCCGCGGGGAGTTTGGGGGGGGGGGGGTGCGTTTATTGGCACAGCAAAAATTGGGGAAAGGGGGGGTGGGGGGGTCAGCAGGGGCCGGACCCGGGGGACCCCAAATTGGGGGGGAGCACCCCAGGACCCCTCAGGACCCCCCAGCTTCGGAGCTCTCCGGGGACGGGTCCTTGGAAGCGGCGCAGAGATGGAAAAGCCCTGGGGGGGGACGGGGGGGGCTTAGAGGGGCGGGGAGGGGATTTGGGATTCCCCAAAAATGAACCCCCAAAAATGAGGGGGGGTGGGGCCGAAATCCCCCCCGCGGCAGAGCCCGGGCACAGCTCAGTGCGGGGATGGAGCCCCCGAGCTCCGTGCCCCCCCCAATCCCCCCGACCCCCAATTCCTCGTGACCCCCCCGGTTCCCCGCCCCCCCCGGTTCCCGTGCCCCCCCTGATCCCCTGCAATCCCAGCCCCCCCCCGCCCCCCCGAATCCCCCTGCCCCGCCCCCAACCCCTCGAGCCCCAAATCCCCCAACACCCCCCCCCCCCCCCCGGTTCCCGTAACCCCCCAAATCCCCCGTGACCCCACTGATCCCCCTGAGCCCAAAATTCCCATGACCCTCCCCGGTCCCCGTGTCCCCCCCGTGTCCCCCCGCTCCCCCCCCGTGTCCCCGCTGTCCCCGCTGTCCCCGCTGTCCCCCCGCTCCCCCCCCGTGTCCCCTCTGTCCCCGCGGTGTCCCCGCTGTCCCCGCTGTCCCCCCGCTGTCCCCCCGCTCCCCCCCCGCTGTCCCCGGTGTCCCGGTACCGGCCGAGCCCAGCAGCGCGGCCCCGGCCCAGCCCAGCGTGTAGGACCAGGAGAAGCTCCAGGAGCTGCGGGGGGGTCCCAGTAGGGCCGGGGCGCCCCCCGAGCCCAGCGCCAGGCCCAGCAGCGCCAGCAGCCCTGGGGGGCACGGGGGGGTCAGGGCAGGGGGCTGGGGGGGAGGGGCTGAGAACGGGCACAGCTCGGCGCGCTGTAACCCCCCCAGCCCCCCCTGAGCCCCGACCCCCCTCAATCCAGCCTTTCCCCCCAGGGACAGTCCCCGCGCCCCCCGTGTCCCCCGTGTCCCCCGTGTCCCCCGTGTCCCCCCGTGTCCCCCGCGCCCCCCGCACCCCCCGCGCCCCCCGTGTCCCCCGTGTCCCCGTGTCCCCCGCGCCCCCCGCACCCCCCGCGCCCCCCGTGCCCCCCGTGTCCCCGTGTCCCCCGTGTCCCCCGTGTCCCCCTTGTCCCCCACACCCCCCGTGTCCCCCGCACCCCCCGCGCCCCCCGTGTCCCCCCCGTGTCCCCCGTGTCCCCCCGTGTCCCCGTGTCCCCCCGTGTCCCCCCGTACCGGCCAGCAGCAGGGTGGCCCCGGTCACTCGTGCGCGCGCCCTGCGGCCCGCGCTGCCCCCCAGGGCCAGGCCCAGGGCCACCCCGGCGGCCGCGGCCACCACCGAGAGCAGCATCAGCACCCGCGCGGCCTCCAGGAGGGCTGGGGGAGGACACGGGTTGGGGACACCGCGGGGACACCGCGGGGACACCGCGGGGAGCCCCCGCCCCCAACCCCCGCCCTGCCCGGGGACACGCGGCGGTGACATCCCCGGGGGTCCCTGGGGACACCCCCGCTGGGGGAAGGGGTGGCACGAGGGTGGCACCTGTGGGGACCCTCTGGAGGGGAGGGGACACCAGGGACGCCCCAAGGGGGACACCACGGGGGTGGGGACATCGGGGACAGTTCAGGGCCGGGATGGACCCGGGGTGGGGACATCGGGGACAGCTCCGCGCGGGGATGGACCCCCCCTCCCCCCAATTCCCCCCGGCCGGGGGTACCTGGCGCGGTGGCGTGCGGGTGGCACTGTCCCCCGAGGCAGCGCTGCCACAGCCCCAGGCTGGCCGTGCCCCCCGGCGCGCGGCGCTGCGCCCAGAAGTGGGTGGCGGTGGCGGCCACCAGCAGGGCCAGGCCACTGGCCCCGCAGAGCAACCCCCCCGCCAGCGGCATCCCTGCGGGGACAGCGCGGGGACAGCCTGGGGACACGGGGACAGCGTGGGGACAGCCTGGGGACAGCCTGGGGACAGCCTGGGGACACGGGGACAGCGTGGGGACAGCGTGGGGACAGCCTGGGGACAGCCTGGGGACACGGGGACAGCGTGGGGACAGCGCGGGGACAGCGCGGGGACAGCGTGGGGACCGGAGCAGGGACACGGGGACAGCTCAGGGACAGCGGCGGGGACATGGGGACATCTCTGGGGGACACGGGGATCCCCAGGATGTCACCTATGGGGACACCTATGGGGACATCCCCAGGGAGAACGGGGATGCCCGGGGCGTGGGGGGTGGGGGTGACATCGCCGGGGGACACAGGGGACAGCCCTGGGGACATGGGGGCACCCGTGGGTGGCATTTCCGGGGGGTGCTGGGGACACCCGCGGGGACATTCCCGGGGTGGGGCCACACGGGGGTGGCACCTCTGGGGACACGGGGACCCTCGGCAGCGGAGGGGGACACCAGGGACGGCCCCTGGGGACACCAGAGGGGGGACCCGGGGGTGGGGACACTGGGGACAGTGGGGACATTGGGGACACCCCCGGCACTCACCCGCCCTCAGCAGCCGCTGCGCCGCCGCCCCGTGGCCGCCTGTCCCCGTGTCCCCGCGCTGTGCCCCGGGAGGGGACAGGGCCCCCGGCGCGCGGCGCTGCCATTGTTGGGGACACAAAGGGGGAAGGCTCTGGGTGCTGAGGTGGCACTGTCCCCAGGCGGGTGGCACTGTGCCCGGGCGGGTGACACTGTCCCCGGGCGGGTGGCACTGTCCCCGGGCGGGTGACACTGTCCCCAGGCGGGTGACACTGTCCCCGGGCGGGTGGCACTGTCCCCAGGCGGGTGGCACTGTCCCCGGGCGGGTGGCACTGTCCCCGGGCGGGTGACACTGTCCCCGGCGGGTGGCACTGTCCCCGGGCGGGTGACACTGTCCCCGGGCGGGTGGCACTGTCCCCGGGCGGGTGGCACTGTCCCCGGGCGGGTGACACCGCGGGGGAAGGGGGACACGGCCGGGGTCACCCCCGGCGACACAGACGGGTCCGGCCAGCGCCTTGGGGACAGCGGGTGACATCCCCGCGGGTGTCCTTGTCACCCCCTGTGCCCCCCCCGGTTGTGTCCCCGCTCCCACGATGTCCCTGTCCGTCCCCCCCCCCCCCCCCCCCCGGTGTGTCCCCACCCTCTCCGGGTGTCCCCCGATGTCACATGGGGGGGTGGGGGGAACAGCCCAACCCCACCCCCACCCCGAGACCCTCCCGGCTCAGGAAGGGACACCCCGGTGCCACCCCCAGTGTCACCCCCCAGTGCCACCCCCGGGGGTGACACCGGACTCTCCGCCCCCCTCAGGAAGCCACGCCCGGAGCCCAAATGCCACCGCGGGTCCTTTATTGGGGAGGGCGGGGGGGACCCCTGGGGACACCCCCACCGTGTCCCCCCCCCCTTGGGGACACCCCCACCGTGTCCCCCCCCACCTTGGGGACACCCCCACCGTGTCCCCCCCCACCTTGGGGACACCCCCACCGTGTCCCCCCCCCCTTGGGGACACCCCCACCGTGTCCCCCCCCCTTGGGGACAGCCGGGTGTCCCCTCAGTCCTGCAGGTTCCGGAACGCCGCCACCATCTCCTCCTGCAGCTGCGCGTAGGAGGCCAGGATGCGCTGCTCGCCCTCCTGCACCGGGTCCTGGGGACAGGGGGACAGGGGGACATTGGGGACATTGGGGACACGGGGACATTGGGGACAGTGGGGACAGGGGGACACGGCGGGGTCACCCTCAGACTCGCACCGCGGGGTCCCGGCCCCCCCCCCCACCTCCCTCTGGGGGAACCCCCACCGAGCTCCGGGTGGGACCCCCCAAACCCACGCGGGATTTGTCGTGGGACCCCCAAATGGGGTCTCCGCCCATTTCCCCCCCCTTTAACCTTCATGTGCAGACCCCCACCCCCCTTAACCTTCCCTTGGGACCCCCCCAGGGGGTCTCCACCCATTTCCCCCCCCTTAACCTTCATTTGGGACCCCCACCCCCTTTAACTCTCCCCTAGAACCCCCCAGGGGGTCTCTGCCCCTTTTTCTCCTCTTACCCTCCCTGTAGGGACCACCACCCCCCTTAACCTCCCCCTGGGACCCCCGCAGTGGGGCGGGCGCCCCCCGGGCCCCCACCTTGAACTTCATGGCGCTGAGGCGGTAGAGGATGTCCCCCAGGCCCTCGCGGATGGTGGCCCAGGTGACGCGCTGCTCCTCGGGGCCCGCGCCCTCCACCGCCCCCCGCGCCAGCTCGTAGAAGGTGACCAGGTTCTGCAGCATCCCCACCGTCTTGTAGAAGGGGCAGAACCTGGGGAGGGGTCCCGGGGGGTCAGGGGGGGTCTGGAGGGTCAGGGGGGGTCTGGGGGGTCAGGAGGGAGTTGGGGGGGGGATTAGGGAGGTCAGGGTGGGAGTCAGGGTTGGGAGGTCAGGGTGGGGGGGTCTGGGGGGTCAGCATTGGGGGTCCTGGGGATCCTGGGGGTCCCGGGGGTCCTGGTACCAGTCGTAGGCAGGGTCAGGGTTGGGGTCAGGGTTGGGGTCAGGGTGGGGGTCAGGGTCAGGGTCAGGGTGGGGGTCAGGGTGGGGGTCCCGGGGGTCCCGGGGGTCCCGGTACCGGTCGTAGGCAGGGTCAGGGTGGGGGTCAGAGTCAGGGTCGGGGCAGCGTTGGGGGTCCCGGGGGTCCCGGTACCGGTCGTAGGCAGGGTTGGGGTCAGGGTGGGGGTCAGAGTGGGGGTCAGGGTTGGGGTCAGGGTTGGGGTCAGCATTGGGGGTCCCGGGGGTCCCGGTACCGGTCGTAGGCAGGGTTGGGGTCAGGGTGGGGGTCAGGGTGGGGGTCAGGGTGGGGGTCAGGGTTGGGGTCAGGGTCGGGGTCAGGGTTGGGGTCAGCATTGGGGGTCCCGGGGGTCCCGGTACCGGTCGTAGGCAGGGTCAGGGTGGGGGTCAGAGTCAGGGTCGGGGTCAGGGTCGGGGTCAGGGTCGGGGCAGCGTTGGGGGTCCCGGGGGTCCCGGTACCGGTCGTAGGCCGAGTATCCGTTCTGCTGCAGGAAATCGTCCTTGAGCAGCTTGGCCACTTCCAGCGTCACCTTGTCACCCTCGGCCAGCGACGCCTGCGGGGTCACGGGGCTGCGGCCACCGCTCGGGGCACGGCCCCTGCCCTGACCCCTGACCCCTGACCCCAAACCCCACAGACCCCAGGAATCCACCTCGTCCACCGGCTGCACGATCCCATCCGGATCTGTTGGTCTCCTCCTCCTGCAGGATCCCGGACCCCAAATCCCAGACCCCAAATCCCACATCCCAGACCCCAAATCCCACATCCCAGACCCCCCAAAGCCCCCAAACCCCGATCCCCACCTTCCCCACGAGCTGCACGATCTCGGCCAGCTCCTCCTCCTCCTGCAGGATGCGGCGGGCGCGGTCGCGCAGCGCGGGCAGCTCGGGGTGGGCGCGCTCGTAGTGCGGCTCCAGCGCCCGCAGGTACCGCGAGTAGGAGATCAGCCAGTTCACCGAGGGGAAGTGCTTGCGCTGCGCCAGCTTCTTGTCCAGCCCCCAGAACACCTGGCAGTGTCACCCAGTGTCACCCAGTGTCACCCAGGGTCACCCAGTGTCACCCAGGGTCACCCAGCCTGTCCCCGAGCTTCTCACCCCCCTGGAACACCCAGCAATGTCACCCCTGTGTCACCGAGGGGAAGTGCTTGCACTGTGACAGCTTCTTGTCCAGCCCCCAGAACACCTGGCAGTGTCACCCAGTGTCACCCAGTGTCACCTCGGGTCACCCAGCCTGTCCCCAAGCCTCTCACCCCCCCGGAACACCCGGCAATGTCACCCCCGTGTCACCCCCATGTCTCCCTGTGTGTCCCTCCTGTGCTTCTTGTCCAGCCCCCAGAACACCTGGCAGTGTCACAGTGTCACTCAGTGTCACCCAGGGTCACCCAGCCTGTCCCCGAGCTTCCTATCCCCCTGGAACACCCAGCAATGTCACCCCTGTGTCACCGAGGGGAAGTGCTTGCACTGTGACAGCTTCTTGTCCAGCCCCCAGGACACCTGGCAGTGTCACCCAGTGTCACCCAGGGTCACCCAGGGTCACCCAGGGTCACTCAGTGTCACCCAGGGTCACCCAGGGTCACTCAGTGTCACCCAGGGTCATCCCCGGGTCGGCAATGTCACCCCGTGTCCCCTGTGTGTCCCCCCCGTGTCCCCTGTGTGTCCCCCCCGTGTCCCCTCACCTGCACGATCCCCAGCGTGGCCGAGGTGACGGGGTCCGAGAAATCCCCTCCGGGGGGGGACACCCTGCAGGGAGGGGGGGGAGTGGGTGGGTTTGGGGTGAGCTGGGGGCGCCCCGGGGGCTCCCTCCCGCCCCTTGTCCCCCCCCGGGTGACCCGGTGGTCCGGTGGCCCAGGTGACACGGTGGCCCGGTGGCACAGTGACACGGTGACCTGGTGACACTCACGCTCCCACGATGCTGACGCTGCCCTCGCGCTCGGGGCTGCCCAGGCACCGCGCCCGCCCCGCGCGCTCGTAGAACGAGGCCAGGCGGGCACCCAGGTAGGCGGGGTACCCGCTGTCTGCGGGGGGACACGGCTGTCACCTCCCTGTCACCTCCCTGTCATCTCCCTGTCACCCCCCTGCCACCCCCCTGTCACCCCCCTCGGGGACACCTCTGTCACCCCCAGGACCCCACGGGGGACACACGGGCATGGGGAGGGGTCTCGGGGTCCCCCAGATCCCAGGGGTTTTGGGGTCCCCACACCCATTGTGGCCTTGGGGTCCCCAGAATTTGGGGGTTTGGGGTCCCCTCGCCCTTTGCTGTGTTTTAGGGTCAGGGGTTTTCCCTCATCCCGGGATTTTTGGGGTCTCACTTTGGGATTTTTGGGGTCTCGTTCTGGGATTTTTGGGGTCTCACACAGGGATTTTTGGGGTCTCGTTTTGGGATTTTTGGGGTCTCACCCAGGGATTTTTGGGGTCTCGTTTCGGGATTTTTGGGGTCTCATTTTAGGATTTTGGGGTCTCACACAGGGATTTTTGGGGGTCTCCTTTCAGGGTTTTGGGGTCTCACCCGCCGGCATCTCAGCCAGGCGCCCCGAGATCTCCCGCAGCGCCTCTGCCCAGCGCGAGGTGGAGTCGGCCAGGAGGCAGCTGTGCAAGCCCATGTCCCGGAAATACTCGGAGAGCGTGATCCCTGCGACACACGCGTGTGCAAGGGCGTCACACCCCCAGGGGCGTCACACACCCAGGGACAGCGTGATCCCTGTGACACACGCGTGTGCAAGGGCGTCACACCCCCAGGGACAGTGGGATCCCTGTGTCCCCGTGTCCCCATCCCTGTCCCCCCCGTGTCCCCGTCCCTGTCCCACCGGTGTCCCTGTGTCCCAGTTCCTGTCCCCCCTGTCCCCCCCAGTGTCCCCATGTCCCCATCCCTGTCCCCCCCTGTCCCCCCGTGTCCCTGTCCCACCGGTGTAGATCGAGGCCTCCCGGGCGGCCACCGGCATGTTGGACGTGTTGGCCACGAGCGTCGTGCGCTTCATGATGGACTCGGAGCGGCCACCGACCTCCATGGTCAGCTGGGGACAGCGGTGTCACCTGTCACCTGTGCCATCTCCCTGTGCCACCTCCCCGTGCCACCTCCCTGTGCCACCCCATGTCCCCGTGTCACCTCACAGAAGTCCCTCGAGACCCTCCACGATGAGCTTGGGAGGTCCCCGTGTCACTGTCACTGCCTGTCACCCCTGGGGCACCCCGTGTCACCTGCCGTGTCCCTGCCACCCCGCTGTCCCCGTGTCCCCGATGTCCCCCTGCCACCCCGTGTCCCTGCCACCCCGGCGCCACCCCCGCTGTCCCCCGGTGTCGCGGCTGTCGCGGCTGTCGCTGTCACCTCGGGGAAGTCCCGCAGCACCTCGGACATTTCGTTGCCGCGCTCGCCGCAGCCCACGTAGACGATGACGTCGCTGTTGGAGTACTTGGAGAGCGATTGGGAAATCACCGTCTTCCCGCAGCCGAAGGCGCCCGGGATGGCCGTGGTGCCCCCCTGCACACACCTGGGGACGCGGGGACACGGCGCGGGGGTGGCGCCACGCTCCGCCTGTCCCCGTGCCTGGCGCTGCCCCAGCCCCGGCCTGTCCCCATTCCCTGTCACCACCCCTGTCCCCAAATCCATCTCCCTGTCCCCATTCCCTGTCCGGAACTCCATCTTTCCCTGTCCCCAATCCCATTCCTGTCCCCGTACCCTGTCCCCTGTCCCCTGTCCCCTGTCCCTGTCCCTCCCTCCCCACTCTGTCCCTGCCCCCTCCCACCCCAATCCCGCGGATCCCTGTGGGAACAGCGCAAAGCCCCGACCCCCACCCCAATCCCAATGGGAACAGCACAACGCCCACCCTGATCCCGTTCCCGATCCCGTTCCCGTTCCCGATCCCGATCCCGATCCCGATCCCGATCCCGATCCCGATCCCGATCCCGACCCCGATCCCGCTCCCGTTCCCGGTCCCGATCCCGCTCCCGATCCCGATCCCGGTCCCGCTCCCGGTCCCGATCCCGATCCCGATCCCGTTCCCGATCCCGATCCCGCTCCCGCTCCCGCTCCCGGTCCCTACGGGAAGAGCGCGTCCAGGACCCTCTGGCCGGTCAGCAGGGGGTGATTGGCCGGGAGCTTCTCGGCCACGGGCCGGACCTGCCGGACCGGCCACACCTGGATCATGGAGAGCGGCTCCCGGACACCCTGGAACTCCAGCTCCAGCACCACGTCCTGCGGGATCAGCCGGGATCAGCCCGGGATCAGCCCGGGATCAGCCGGGATCAGCCCGGGATAAACCCGGGATCAGCCGGGATCAGCCCGGGATCAACCCGGGATCAACCCGGGATCAGCCGGGATCAGCCGGGATCAGCCGGGATAAACCCGGGATCAGCCGGGATCAGCCGGGATAAACCCGGGATCAGCCGGGATCAGCCCGGGATCAACCCGGGATCAGCCGGGAGCAGCCCGGGAGCAGCCGGGATCAGCCGGGAGCAGCCCGGGAGCAGCCGGGAGCAGCCGGGAGCAGCCGGGATCAACCCGGGATAAACCCGGGATCAGCCCGGGATCAGCCCGGGAGCCGCCGGGAGCAGCCGGGAGCAGCCGGGAGCAGCCGGGATCAACCCGGGATCAACCCGGGATCAGCCGGAAGCAGCCAGGAGCAGCCGGGATCAGCCGGGATCAGCTGGGATCAGCAGGGATTGGCCCGGGATCAGCCGGGATCAGCCCGGGACACCCCACCTGGCCCTCAAGCCCAGATCCTGATCCCTCTGATCCCGATCCCAATCCCGCTGATCCCGACCCTGATCCCTCTGATCCCGCTGCTCCTGCTGATCCCGATCCCGCTGATCCCGCCGATCCCGAACCTGATCCCGCTGCCCCCGGTACTCCCGGTACTCCCGGTGCCCCCGGTACTCCCCCGGTGCCCCGGTGCCCGCTCACCGCCACGCCGTAGTGCCCGGGGGGCGCGATGTAGGTGACGGTGCCGCGGCTGCGGGGCGGGACCATCAGCCGGTGCTGCAGCAGCGAGTTCTCCGCCACCGAGCCGTAAATGTCCCCGCCCGTCACGTGGCTCCCGACCTGGGGACACGGCGGCGACACCGTCAGGGACCCCCGGAGGGGGCTCCGCGGTCCCCGTGTCACCCGGGTCCCCTGTGTCACCCGTGTCACCCGTGTCCCCACGTCCCTGCATTGCCACTGTCACGGTGTCCCCCGAGTCCCTGTGTCCCCCGTGTCCCCAGTGTCCCCAGTGTCCCCGCACCCCCCCCGTCCCTGTGTCCCCCGTGTCAGTGTCCCCAGCCCCTTTTTGGGGTCCCCTCCCTGGCAGGGGGGACAGGGAGGGGACAGGGGAGGGTGATGTCCCTTGGAGGGGACAGAGGGGCTGAGGGGGGCAGGGCGGGATGGGGGGGACAGGGAGGGACAAAGGGATTGGGGGGGACAACAGGAGAGGGGTGACAAGAAGGGGACAGGGGAAGGACAGGGTGACAGGGAGGACAGGACAGGGAGGACAGGACAGGGACAGTGTCTGGGAGGAGAGAGGGGACAGGAAAGGGACGAGGGGACAGGGAGGGGATGAGGGGACAGGGAGGGGACAGAGGCCCTGGGAAGAGAGATGGGACAGGACAGGACAGGACAGGACAGGACAGGACAGGACAGAACAGGGACAGGACAGGGACAGGACAGGGACAGGACAGGGACAAAGGGACGGGCCGGGGGTCCGGGGAGGGGCCACGCACCCGGATGTCCTTGCTGGGGACAAAGTCCCAGGCCAGGTGTCGCGGCAGCGCGGGGACGTTGGTGCCCCGCGGGATGTAGATGCTGCGCGTGGCCTCGGCGATGTCGCGCAGCGGCCGCTGGATCCCGTCGAAGATGGAGCCGAGGATGCCCGGGCCCAGCTCCACCGAGAGCGGCGTCCCCGTGCGCAGCACCGGGTCCCCGACCTGCACCCCCGCTGCGCCCGCCCGCTCAGGAAATGTCACCGCCGGGGGACAGCGGGGGCCCGACGGGGACACGGGGACACGGGGACTGGGGGGGACACGGGGACAGAGGGGACAGCGGGGGCGGGACGGGGACGCGGGGACAGGGAAAGGATGAGGGGGCCGGGGAGGGGACAGGACACAGGACAGGTCGGGGGACAGGGAGGGGACAGGGCAGGGCAGAAGGGAGGGACAAGGGAGGGGACAGCAGAGGGTGGCGGGGAGCGGGCGGGGCGGTCGGAGGGACAGGAGGGTGGCGGGGAGGGGCCCGCGGGGACACGGGGACAGCGGGGACACGGGGACACGGGGACAGGACACGGGGACAGGATACAGGTCTCCTCGTACACCTGGAGCGTGGCCATGTCCCCCTCGAGCCGGATGATCTCCCCCACCAGCTCCGCGTGTCCCACCCGCACCAGCTCGTACATGGCGGCCCCCGCCATGCGCGTGGCTGTCACCACTGCGGGGACACGCCGCTGTCACCCCGGCCCGGGGCCACCCCCCCGCCCCCCCCCTCTGACAGCGCCTCTGTCCCCAGCCCTGTCCCCTCCCCGCGACCCCCCCGGGTTCCTTCCCACGCTGTCCCCTCCTGTCCCCAACCCTGTCCGCGGGTCCCCGTCCTCTGCCGACCCCTCCCCAGGCGCTCCCCCAGCCCTGTCCCCTCCCCGTGACCGGGCCCTGCTGGCGGCCACCCCGGGGTGCTTCCTCCCCACTGCCCCCTCTCCTGTCCCCTCTCATTGTCCCCTCTCCTGTCCCCATTTTAACCCCATACGCGCCATCGGGGTCCCCATCCCCGGCTGTCCCAGTGTCCCCAGACTGCCCCCAGGCTGTCCCCGGCTGTCCCCGCGCTGTCCCCGCGCTGTCCCCGGCTGTCCCCGCAGTGTCCCCGGCTGTCCCCGCGCTGTCCCCGCGCTGTCCCCGGCTGTCCCCGCAGTGTTCCCGGCTGTCCCCGTAGTGTCCCCGGCTGTCCCCGCGCTGTCCCCGGCTGTCCCCGCAGTGTTCCCGGCTGTCCCCGCGCTGTCCCCGTGCTGTCCCCGGCTGTCCCCGGCTGTCCCCGCTGTCCCCCGGCTGTCCCAGTGTCCCCCGGCTGTCCCCAGGCTGTCCCCGCTGTCCCCGCTGTCCCCGTACCGGGCCCGGACACTCCGTGCACAGCCCCCACCAGGCTCTCCCTCTCCTCCTCCTCCAGCCGCGTCCCCCGTGTCCCCTCCATGCTGTCCCCTCCCCGCCGCGGTGGCAGCGCCGTTAAATGGCCCCGGCCGCCGGCGACAACCGGACAGGGCCACCCCCGCGGGTGTGGCAGCGCGCGGCCGCCCCTCGGGGACAGCGGGGTGACACCGGCTGGCTCCGGCGACAGCGGCCCCGCGGGTGTGGCGCTGTGTGCTGTCAACAGCCGCGTCCCGCCGCTCCGGGTGGCACCGGGCGGCGCCGGGTGACAACCGGCTGGGGGTGAGGGGACACGGCCACCGCGTCCTTGTCACCCCCCCTGCCCCGGCCCTGCCACCGCCTGCTCTTTGTCACCTCCTCTGCGCCGCCCCACCCCGGGGGTGTCACCGACACAATTTGGGGTCCCCGCGGCACCCCCCGCAATTTTGGGGTCCCACCCCCTCATTTTGGGGTCCTCCCTTCCCCATTTGGGATCCCCCCCCAGCTCCCAAATTTTGGGGTCCTCCCACTGCCCCATTTTGGGGTTTCAAGCCCCAATTTGGGCTCCCCCTTCCCCAGTTTGGGATCCCCCTCCCCTCCCACCCCATTCTGGGGTCCCACTCCCTCATTTTGGGTCTCCCCCCTCCCCAATTCGGGGTCCCCCAATTCCCACATTTTGGGGTCCAACCCCCTCATTCTGGGGTCCCCCCACTCCCCCATTTTGGGGTCCAACCCCCTCATTTTGGGGTCCCCCCTCCCCCATTTGGGCTCCTCCATCTGCACTTCCCACACCCCCCCCCCATTTTTTTTTGGGGGGGGTCTCCCCCTTTTCCACCCCTCCCCCTTTTCCACCCCCTCCCCCTTTTCCCATAAAAACCCACAAAAACTCCAACGGCCCCAAATTCCCGTTTATTGCCCCCAACGACCCCGAACCCCGCTGGGAATTTGGGGGGGGGGGTCAGGAGACCAGGACCCCCCCGGGCCCCCCCTTGCCCCCCTCGGGGCCCTCCCGGGGGGCTCCCTTGGGCTCCTCCTCCCCCACCAGGCGGATGTTGTGGCGTTCCCGGAATTCCGAGAGCTCCCGGCCCTTGGCCTGCAGCTGCTGCGCCAGCGCCTCGATCAGCTTGGAGATCTGGGGGGAAAAAACGGGAAAATGGGAAAAATGGGAAAAATCTGGGAAATCTGGGAGATCCAGGCTCAATCAGCTTGGAGATCTGGGGGGAAAAACGGGAAAAATGGGAATAATCTGGGAAATCTGGGAGATCCAGGCTCGATCAACTTGGAGATCTGGGGGGAAAAACGTGAATTTGGGAAAAATGGGGAAAATCTGGGAATAATGGGAGATCCAGCCTCGATCAGCTTGGAGATCTGGGGGGAAAAACCGGGAATTTGGGAAAATTGGGAATAATCTGGGAGATCCAGCCTCGATCAGCTTGGAGATCTGGGGGGAAAAACAGGGAATTTGGGAAAAATGGGGAAAATCTGGGAGATCCAGGCTCGATCAGCTTGGAGATGTGGGGGGAAAAATGGGGAATTCGGGAAAATTGGGATTTTTCTGGGATCCCCCCGGGTTTTGGGGTCTCTGTGGGGTTTGGGGGTCCCTGTGGGGTTTTTTTGGGGTCCCTGTGGGGTTTTTTTGGGGTCCCTGTGGGGTTTCCCTGGGTTTTGGGGTCCCTGTGGGGTTTTGGGGGTCCTGTGGGGTTTTTTTGGGGTCCCTGTGGGTTTTCCCTGGGTTTTGGGGTCCCTGTGGGGTTTTTGGGGTCCCTGTGGGGTTTTTATGGGTCCCTGTGGGTTTTTTTGGGGTCCCTGTGGGGTTTTTTGGGGTCCCTGTGGGGTTTTTGGGGTCCCTGTGGGTTTTTTGGGGTCCCTGTGGGTTTTTTTGGGGTCCCTGTGGGGTTTTTTGGGGTCCCTGTGGGGTTTTTTGGGGTCCCTGTGGGTTTTTTGGGGTCCCTGTGGGGTTGTTTTGGGGTCCCTGTGGGGTTGTTTTGGGGTCCCTGTGGGGTTTTGGGTCCCTGGGGGGTTTGTTTGGGGTCCCTGGGGGGTTTGGGGATCCCCGTGGGTATTTTTGGGGTCCCCGTGGGGTTTTTTGGGGTCCCTGTGGGTTTTTGGGTCCCAGACCTGCTCCCGGTTGCTCTCCAGCGCCGGCAGCACCTCCTTGACCGTCCTCTCCACCAGCACCCCCCCGACCATGCGGAAACATTTCCGGGTGGGGTCCACGTCCCGCAGCGTCTCGATCACCAGGCTGGGCGGGGGGCAGGCACGGGGGCACCCAAAATCACCCCAAATACAGCCCAAATGCACCCCAAATCCACCCCAAAAACATCCCAAAAACATCCCAAAATACACCCCAAACACACCCCAAACACACCCCGAACCCCACCCCAAATCCACTCTAAATCCCATTCCAAAAACACCCCAAATCCCATCCCAAACCCCATCCCAAACGCACCCCAAATCCCACCCCAAGTCCCACCCCAAATCCACTCTAAATGCCATCCCAAACCCCGCCCCAAACCCCACCCCAAACCCCCCAAATCCCATCCCAAATCTCCCAATCCTGATCCCAAACCCCCCAATCTTGACCCCAACCCCCCCGCCCCCCCCCACCTGTGCTCGTTCAGCTCCAGCTCCAGCTCGGCCGCCTTGGAGGCCAAACCCCGCTGGTCCTGCCGCAGGCGGTTAAACCGGGACACCACCTGCGGGGAGGGGCTGGGATGGGACTGGGGGGGACTGGGATCCACTGGGAGGGACTGGGATGGGCTGGGGAGGGACTGGGATGGGACTGGGAGGGACTGGGATCCACTGGGATGGGACTGGGAGGGACTGGGATCCACTGGGATCCACTGGGATGGGACTGGGATCCACTGGGATGGGACTGGGATGGGACTGGGATCCACTGGGATGGGACTGGGAGGGACTGGGGAGACCCCGGGATGGGGCTGGGACCCCCGAGGGACAGAAACCGCCCCCCTCACCCGGCCCCAGGGACCCCCAGTGATCAGAGACCCCTCCCCGTTATCAGAGACCCCTCCCCGCTATCAGAGACCCCTCCCCGTTATCAGAGACCCCTCCCCGCTATCAGAGACCCCCCCCGGTTATCAGAGACCCCCCCCCGTTATCAGAGACCCCTCCCCGCTATCAGAGACCCCTCCCCGGCTATCAGGGACCCCTCCCTCACTCCCCAGCCCCCCGGTCCCCCCCCCTCACTCCCCCCTTCCCCTCACGCCCAGGCCCAGCCCCCCCCCCCCCTCAGCTTCCCCCCCCAACCCCCCTCCCCGGATCACTCCCCTGCCTCCCCGCGGCTCCCGGAGCCCCCTCCCCGTTGCCAGGGGCCCCCCCAGCTCCCGGCTGGCCGCTGACCTGCTCTGCGCTCAGCCCCTTCCCCGCCGGGGCCGCCCCTCGCCCCTTCCCCGGCTCCGCCATCTCTGCCCGCGCGGCCCCGCCTCTTCCGCTCCCGCCGGGGGGCGCCGCCGCCACTTCCGGCCGCCATCTTGAGTGCGGGTGAGGCGGGCGCGGCGCCATCTTGGGTGAGGGCAGCGCCTGAGGGGGGAACTTTGGCCGAGCTGCCGGCGGCGGGGAATGTGCGCGAGTGGGGCCAAAAACGGGGAAAACGGGGAAAAATGGGGCGCGGGAGAGGCTCTGGGGGCGCGGGGGAGGGCGGGGGTGCGGGGGGTGTGTGGAGGGGTTGGGGTGGCTAATTAATTAATTAATTTGGGGAGGTCGGGGTGCTTTGAGGCCCGAATTGGGGCTGTTTGGGGCAGTTTGGGGGTGATTTGGGGGATGTTTGGGGCAGTTTGGGCCAATTTTGGGCTGTTTGGGGCAGTTTGGGGGTTCCAGGCCCCCCTCCCCAGTTCGGGGTGTCCCCTGCCAGGCTGAGGGGCGCCCCCCGGGCCCTGCTCCGCTGCCCCCCGAGACCCTCGAGAGCCCCCCAGAGCTCCAGCACCGCGGGCAGGTACCGGGGGGACCCCAAAAACACCGGGGGGGGACCCCAAATACACCGGGGGGGGACCCCAAAAACACCGGGGGGGGACCCCAAAAACACCGGGGGGGGGCCCAAATACCCAGGAGGGTTCCCCAGAAACACTCGGGGGGTGCCAGAGGGGGCTGGGGGTGACCCTGGGGGTGACCCCAGGTGGGTGGGTGGGGGGTTCAAGAGTGACCCTGGTCCCCACGGGGTCACCTGGGGGTGTCCCTGTCCCCGAGGGGGTGACCCCTGGGGTGACCCCAGTCCCTGGCACGTGACCCCTGGGGTGACCCCCAGTCCTGTGGGCTGGCCCTGTCCCCACGGTGTCCCCTCCTCGCCATGCCCCACAGCCCCCCAGCTGTGCCAGTGCCCCCCAGTCCCTCTGAGGTGCCCTTGGTGTCCCCACCCTGTGGTGTCCCCAGGGCCAGTGAAGTGTCCCAGACCCTCTGAGGTCCCTCACAGTGTCCCCTCCCTGCAACCCCATGGCCGTGGTGATGGCCCTGGGTGTGGCAGTGTCCCCCTGAGGTCCCTCACAGTGTCCCCATGTCCCCTCCATGGTCCCTCACAGTGTCCCCGTGTCCCCGCAGCCCCCCGGGGATGGCGCTGTCCCCAGGTGTGGCACTGTCCCCCCGATGTCCCTCCCCGTGTCCCTGTGTCCCCGCAGCCCCCCGGGGATGGCGCTGTCCCCAGGTGTGGCACTGTCCCCATGTCCCCCTGATGTCCCTCACAGTGTCCCCTCCCCCTGGCCATGGCGCTGTCCCCAGGTGTGGCACTGTCCTCGTGTCCCCCCGATGTCCCTCACAGTGTCCCCGTGTCCCCGCAGCCCCGCGGGGATGGCTCTGTCCCCGTGTCCCCCCGATGTCCCTCACCGTGTCCCTGTCCCCGCAGCCCCCCGGGGATGGCGCTGTCCCCGGGTGTGGCACTGTCCCCCCGATGTCCCTCACCGTGTCCCTGTCCCCGCAGCCCCGCGGGGATGGCGCTGTCCCCAGGTGTGGCACTGTCCCCAGGTGTGGCACTGTCTCTCCATGGTCCCTCACCGTGTCCCTGTCCCCACAGCCCCCCGGGGATGGTGCTGTCCCTGGGCCCGGCGCTGTCCCCAGGTGTGGCACTGTCCCTCCATGGTCCCTCACAGTGTCCCCCTGTCCCCGCAGCCCCGCGGGGATGGCGCTGTCCCCAGGTGTGGCAGTGTCCCCATGTCCCCCCGATGTCCCTCACCGTGTCCCTGTCCCCGCAGCCCCGCGGGGATGGCGCTGTCCCCGGGCCCGGCGCTGTCCCCAGGTGTGGCACTGTCTCTCCATGGTCCCTCACAGTGTCCCGTGTCCCCGCAGCCCCCTGGGGATGGCGCTGTCCCCGGGCCCGGCGCTGTCCCCCCCCGGGGGGCTGGTGGCCGTGGTGCAGGTGACATCCACGGCGGACAAGGAGCGGAACTGGGGGCAGTGCTCGGCGCTGGTGCGGCGCGCGGCGGCGCGGGGGGCGCGGGCCGTGTTCCTGCCCGAGGGCTTCGACTTCATCGGGGACAGCCCGGCCCAGAGCCTGGCGCTGGCAGAGCCGCTGCACGGGGACACCGTGGGGCGCTACCGCCAGCTGGCCAGGTACGGGGACAGTGGGGACATTGGGGACATCACAGGGACACCGTGGGGCGCTACCGCCGGCTGGCCAGGTATGGGGACGTTGGGGACAGTGGGGACATCACAGGGACACCGTGGGGCGCTACCGCCGGCTGGCCAGGTATGGGGACGTTGGGGACAGTGGGGACATCACAGGGACATCACAGGGACATCACAGGGACACCGTGGGGCGTTACCGCCGCCTGGCCAGGTACGGGGACATTGGGGACAGGGAGTGTCCCTGTGTGTCCCCAGCCAGTGTCTCTGTGTCCCCAGCAAGTGTCCCCGTGTCCCCAGCGACTGTCCCCGTCTGTCCCCAGGGAGTGTCCCTGTGTGCCCCAGTGTCCCCAGAGGGTGTCCCTGTGTCCCCAGTGTGTCCCAGTGTCCCCAGCGAGTGTCCCAGTGTCCCCAGGGAGTGTCCCTGTGTCCCCAGCGAGTGTCCCTGTGTGTCCCCAGTGTGTCCCAGTGTCCCCAGTGTCCCCAGCGAGTGTCCCTGTGTGTCCCCAGTGTGTCCCAGTGTCCCCAGTGTCCCCAGCGAGTGTCCCTGTGTGTCCCCAGTGTGTCCCAGTGTCCCCAGGGAGTGTCCCTGTGTGTCCCAGTGTCCCCAGCGAGTGTCCCTGTGTGTCCCAGTGTCCCCAGTGTGTCCCAGTGTCCCCAGCGAGTGTCCCTGTGTCCCCAGCGAGTGTCCCAGTGTCCCCAGCGAGTGTCCCCGTGTGTCCCCAGTGTGTCCCAGTGTCCCCAGCAGGTGTCCCAGTGTCCCTGTGTGTCCCCAGCGAGTGTCCCCTGTGTCCCCAGGGAGTGTGACGTCTGGCTGTCCCTGGGGGGTTTCCACGAGCGTGGCCGGGACTGGGACAGCACGGGCCGGATCTACAACTGCCACCTGCTGCTGGACAACTCGGGTGGGACACCGGCCCCGGGCCCCCCTGTCCCCCATGTCCCTGTCACCTCAGCCGTCCCCAGTGTCCCCCGGCTGTCCCCAATGTCCCCGTGGTGTCCCCAGGGGCGCTGGTGGCCGCCTACCGCAAGCTGCACCTGTTCGATGCGGCGCTGCCGGGGGCGGCGCTGAGCGAGAGCTCCTTCACCAACCCGGGCCGGGAGCTGCTGCCGCCCGTGCCCACGCCCGTCGGCAAGGTACCGCCCTGTCCCTGTCCCCGGGTGTCCCTGCTGTCCCTGGGTGTCCCCGGGTGTCCCTGGGTGTCCCTGGGTGTCCCTGGGTGTCCCTGGGTGTCCCCTGCTGTCCCTGCTGTCCCCTGCCCTCGCTGGGATTGGCAGGGCCCTGCCGCTGGCCCTGCCCCAATCCTAAACCCCAACCCTAAGCCTGACCCCACAATGCCCAGGGCTGTCCCCGGCTGTCCCAGGGGTGTCCCCAGCTGTCCCCAAGTGTCCCCTGCCCTCCCTGACCCCACATTGCCACCCCCAGCTGGGCCTGGCTGTGCGCTATGGCCTGTGGAGCCTGGAGCTGTCCCCAATGATGTCCCCAGTGATGTCCCCAATGTCCCCAGGTGGGGCTGGCCGTCTGCTATGACCTGCGGTTCCCTGAGCTGTCCCAGGCCCTGCGCGGGGCCGGGGCTCAGATCCTGACCTTCCCCTCGGCCTTCACCGTCCCCACCGGGGCTGCTCACTGGGAGGTGAGGGACACCGGGCCTTGGGGACACCGGGGAGGGCTTGGGGACACCTGGGAGGGCCTTGGGGACACCCGTGGGGGGCCTGGGGACACCTGGGAGGGGCCTGGGGACACCCGTGGGGGGCTTGGGGACATCTGGGAGGGGCTTGGGGACATCTGGGAGGGCTTGGGGACACCTGGGAAGGGCTTGGGGACTCCGGTGGGTGGACAATCCCAAAGGGGCTTGGGGACACTCCCCGGGGGTTGGGGATGTGCCAGGTGCCCCCTCGGTGTCCCCCCAGCTGCTCGGCCATCCCTGCCCATGCCATCGAGTGTCCCCTGAGTGTCCCCTCAGTGACACCACTGTCCCTGCAGGCGCTGCTATGTGCCTGTGTCCCCCCGTGTCCCCATGTCCCCTGAGTGTCCCTGCTGTCCCCCAGTGTTCCTCAGGTGCTGCTGCCTGCCCATGTCACTGAGTGTCCCCTGAGTGCCCCCAGTGTCCCTGCTGTCCCCACAGTGTCCCCGCTGTCCCCAATGTCCCCCCGCTGCCCCGCAGGTGCTGCTGCGTGCCCGTGTCACTGAGTGTCCCCTGAGTGCCCCCAGTGTCCCCGCAGTGTCCCTGCTGTCCCCTGAGTGTCCCCATGTCCCCTGAGTATCCCCAGTGTCCCACAGTGTCCCCGCTGTCCCCACAGTGTCCCCGCTGTCCCCCCAGTGTCCCCCAATGTCCCCCTGCTGTCCCCAATGTCCCCTGCCGCCCCGCAGGTGCTGCTGCGTGCCCGTGCCATCGAGTGCCAGTGCTACGTGGTGGCGGCGGCGCAGAGCGGGCAGCACGGCCCCGGCCGCGCCTCCTTCGGCCACTCGCTGGTGGCCGACCCCTGGGGCACGGTGGTGGCCCAGTGCCAGGAGGGCCCGGGGCTCTGCCTGGCCCAGCTCGACCTGGATTACCTGGAGCAGGTGCGCCGGCAGCTGCCCGTGCACGGCCACCGCCGCGGGGACATCTACGGGGGGACAGCGGGGACAGCGGGGACAGCGGGGACACCGTGAGGGCACCGCGGGAACGGCTCCGGCTGCAGCCAAACCCCCCAAAGCCCTGCTGGGCCGGCACAAAACCGGCTCCTCTGTCCCCAAAATGGAACAGCACGAGGTGTCCCCACCCTGCTCTGCTTGGGGTGACAAATCTGCCCCAAATCAGCCCCAAATCTGCAGCAATTCAGCCCCAAATCTGCCCTTTTGTCCCCAAAATGGAACGGCACGAGGTGTCCCCACCCTGCTCTGCTTGGGGTGACAAATCTGCCCCGAATCTGCAGCAATTCAGCCCCAAATCTGCATCAATTCAGCCCCAAATCAGCCCCGAATCTGCCCTTTTGTCCCCAAAATGAAATGGCACAGGGTATCCCCACCCTGCTCTCTTTGGGGTGACAATTCAGCCCCAAATCTGCACTGAATCAGCACTTTTCTCCCCAAAATGGAGCAGCCCAACGTGTCCCCCCCTATTTTGGGTTCCCCCAGTTTTTTGGGGGGGGTCTCCCCCATTTTTTGGGGGTCATTTGGGGCACCCTGAGGGTGACACCAGCACCTCAAGTTCCAGATTTTGCCCAAATTTGCCCCAAATCTGCCCTTTCTTCCCCAAAATGGGGGTTCCCCAACCCCCTTTTTTTTGGGGGGGGGGTTCTGGGGAGGAATTTCCTTCTATTGAAATTTGGAAAAATACAAAAATCCCAGGAAATGACCCCAAAAGCGTGGAGGAGTTTGGGGATGGGAGGGACTGGGGACAACCCTGAACCCCCCCAAGTGCTGGGTGGGAATGGGGGGAAAAACGAGGAAAACGGGAAAAAAACTCCACCCCTGTCGGTTCTGGGGGAAAATGGGAATTTTTCTGGGGGAAACCCAGGGATTTTTTTGGGGGAAAATGGGAATTTGGGGGGAAATTGCCATTTGTGTTTCAATGTCGTTTTTAATGGGCATAAAAGAAAGGAAAAGAATTGGAAAAAAAAAACCAAAACCACAAGGAGGAGGAATCAGACCAGGAAAACGAGGAATTCTGGAATATTCCACACCCCCATTCCCAGCTTCTTCAAATGGGGGTTTTGCCATTTTTAATGGGTACAAAAGAGGAAAAAAAAATCACGGAAAAAAAAAAACCAAAACACAAGAAGAATGATTGATGGGGGGAAGTGAGGGGTTCTGGAACATTCCGTGATCCCAGGGCTTCCCCCAGCTCCCAGCACTGATGGGATTCTCGCCTTTTCATCGCCCTTTTTAATGGATAGAAAAGAACAGAAAACAGGGAAAAATCATGGAAAACACAGAGAAAATGCAGAACTGAGAGGGAAAACTGAGGGATTCTGGAATATTCCGTGATTCCAGGGCTCCCCACACCCCAGATCCCCAAACCCCAGTCCCGACTGCGCCGCACTGAGGGGATTTTTGCCTTTTCGTCGCCGTTTTTAATGGATAGAAAAGAACAGAAAACAGGGAAAAACCGTGGAAAACACAAGGAGAGGGAGGAATTGACAGGGGAAAAAAGTGAGGAATTCTGGAATATTCCACAGCCCCAGTCCCCAGATCCCAGCGCGTGGCACCGACGGGATTTTCGCCTTTTTGTCGCCGTTTTTAATGGATACAAAAAAAAAAAAAAAAAAAAAAAAGGAAAAAAAAAAATCCCAAACAAAAAAACAACAACGGGGGGGGGGGGCAGGAAACCGATGGGAAACACGAGGAGAACCCATCAGGGACCCCAAAAAAAAAGCGCTGAACCCTGGAATCCCCCCCTGCCCCAAATCCATCATCACCAGCGAGGGCTCCGCAATGGAAAAATAAAAACAAAACACAACAAAAACCAGAAAATAAAAACAAACTGGGAGAGAGGAGAAGACAGAGAGAGGAGAGAGAGAGAGAAGGGGGAGGCGAAAATAAACCCAAAAACCAACACAAAACCCCCCAAATCACCCCGGGGTGGCGGCGGGGCTGCGCCCCTCAGGGAGCCGTGTGGAGCATCAAGTTCCTGAGGAGTTTCTGGCGGCCCAGCTCGTAATCCTCCTCGTCCACGTTGACCAGCAGCTTGATGGCCTCGTGGCCCACGGCCTGTTTGAGCGAGTCCGTGATGAAGACGCCCTTGAGGGCCTCCAGGAGGGAGCCGTTGATGTAATCCCGCCAGAAGGCGTCGAGGTAGGTGAGCTCCGAGAACTTGATGTCGCAGATGATGGAGCCCAGGTCCCGCGACTTCAGGATGGTGTTGGCCTGGTTGAAGCGCTCGAACTGCCGCTCCAGCGGGTCCTGCTTGTTGGAGAAGACGTTGCCGTGCAGGGCGGAGTCGTGCTGGCAGTACTCGGCGCGCACGCGCAGGCGGATGTCTGCGGGGACAGGGTCAGGCTCTGGGGGTGCTCCCCGCCCCGAGCTCCAACCCTGATGGGGTTTGGGGAGGGGGATTTGGGATCTTTCCCCCCTCCCAGGGCTCCTCCGCTCAAGAATTCACCCCCAGAATGGAAACTGTCCCCATCTCGGGATGTCCTGGCAGTTCCCCGGGGATTGCCCCAGTTCCAGACCCAGGGATCCCAATCCCACACCCCAACCCCAATCCCAGCCCCAATCCCACACCCCAATCCCAATCCCACACTCCAATCCCAATCCCACACCCCAACTCCAATCCCACACCCCAACCCCAATCCCAGACCCCAATCCCAGCCCCAATCCCACACCCCAATCCCAGACCCCAATCCCTATCCCATATCCCAATCCCAATCCCATATCCCATATTCCAGACCCCAATCCCAGCCCCAATCCCACACCCCAACCCCAACCCCAATCCCAGCCCCGCTCACCGCAGGTCTGTTTCTCCTCAGGGATCCCAATCCCATATCCCAATCCCACACCCCAATCCCAATCCCATACCCCAATCCCAATTCCATATCCCAATTCCAATCCCAATCCCACATTCCCAGCCCCGCTCACCGCAGGTCTGTTTCTCCTTGGGGTCGGGGGTCGCTGACTTCCTGCGTTTCCGTTGGTTCCCGAGGAGGCTCCGGGCCCGGCCCGGGCGCTTCGGGCCCAGCTGGGGCCCCCCCGGGGGGCAGCACAGGGACGGGTGGGGGGCAGGCACTGGGAAACGGGGGCACAGAGGGGGTCAGGGACCCCAGACCCACCCAGAGACCCCAAACCCACCCAGAGACCCCAAACCCATCCAGAGACCCCAGACCCACCCAGAGACCCCAAACCCCAAATCCTACCCTGGGGAGCAGCACAGGGATAGGGGGAGCAGGCACTGGGAATGGGGGAAATGGGGTCAGGGACCCCAAACCCATCCAGAGATCCCAAACCCATCCAGGGTGACAATCCCAAAGGGGGTGCCGCTGACCCCAAAGGTGCCGCTGGCCCCAAAGGTCAGTGGGTGCCGCTGACCCCAAAGGTGCCGCTGGCCCCAAAGGTCAGTGGGTGCCGCTGGCCCCAAAGGTGCTGCTGACCCCACAGTGGGTGCTGCTGACCCCAAAGGTGCCACTGACCCCAAAGGTGCTGCTGACCCCACAGTGGGTTCTGCTGACCCCCCAGCGGGTGCCGCTGACCCCAAAGGTGCTGCTGACCCCAAAGGTGCTGCTGGCCCCAAAGGTGCTGCTGACCCCAAAGGTGCTGCTGGCCCCAAAGGTGCTGCTGACCCCAAAGGTGCTGCTGGCCCCAAAGGTGCTGCTGACCCCAAAGGTGCTGCTGGCCCCAAAGGTGCTGCTGACCCCAAAGGTGCTGCTGGCCCCTCAGTGGGTGCCGCTGACCCCACAGCGGGTGCTGCTGACCCCAAAGGTGCTGCTGGCCCCCCAGCGGGTGCCGCCGGCCGTACCTGATTTGTGGGGGTGTCCCAGGCCGGGCGGGGCGGCCCCGGGCGCGCGGGGGGTGACGTAGCGGATGGACGTCTCCTCCAGGTACTTGTCCACCAGGTCCGGGCACACTGCAGGGGCAACGGCACCGGGAATGAATGGCACCGGGAACGGCACCGGGAATGGGACCGGGAACGGGACCGGGAACGGCACCGGGAATGGCACCAGGAATGGGACCGGGAACGGCACCGGGAATGGGACCGGCACCGGGATGGCACCCGGGGACACTGACGTAGGGCGATGATGTCACCCCAATACCCCCATACACTGTGACAGTGACCCCATATATCATGACATATCACAATCTATCGCGACAGGCACTCACTGGGCCGCCGCCGTTTGAGGCTGACGTAGGGCAGCAGGTCGTGGCGGGTGATGATGTCACCCCAGTGCCCCGATATCACCCCGATATCGCCCCGTATATCGCGATCTATCGCGACAGGCACTCACCGGGCCGCCGCCGTTTGAGGCTGACGTAGGGCAGCAGGTCGTGGCGGGTGATGATGTCACCCCAGTACCCCGATATCACCCCGATATCGCCCCGTATATCGTGATATATCGCGATGGACACTCACCAGGCCGCCTCCTTTTGAGGCTGACGTAGGGCAGCAGGTCGTGGCGGGTGATGATGTCACCCCAGTACCCCGATATCGCCCCGATATCGCCCCGTATATCGCGATATATCGCGACAGGCACTCACCGGGCCGCCGCCGCTTGAGGCTGACGTAGGGCAGCAGGTTGTGGCAGGTGATGATGTCCCCCCAATACCCCGATATCACCCCGATATCGCGATCTATCGCAACGGGCACTCACCAGGCCGCCGCCGCTTGAGGCTGACGTAGGGCAGCAGGTCGTGGCGGGTGATGATGTCACCCCAGTACCCCGATATCACCCGATATCACCCCGATATCGCCCCATATATCGCGATATATCACGACGGGCACTCACCGGGCCGCCGCCGCTTGAGGCTGACGTAGGGCAGCAGGTCGTGGCGGGTGATGATGCGCAGCAGCTGCAGCAGCTGCCGCAGGTTGCTCTCGTCGCAGCGGCCCTGGCGCTCCAGGGCCAGCAGGAAGTCGCGGCCGGAGCGGATGCGGCCGCGCTCGGCCTCGTCCAGCACGTCGACGAAGAGGAAGGAGAGCACGCGCACGTCGCGGTGCGTCAGCTGCGCCCCCACGATGTCGAACATGCGGTGCAGCGAGTACAGGCCCTGCTCGCGCTCGCCCGGCTCCTCCGGCCACGGCGCCGCCGCCGCTGCGCCAACACCGGGGCTGCCACCGGCACCGGCACCGGCACCGGCACCGCGCTTCCGGCCCGCCATCGACACCTGGGGACACGGGGACAATGGGGACAGTGAGACAATGGCACTGCCATGGACACCTGGGGACACGGGGACAGTGAGACATGGCACTGCCACTGTGGGACATGGGGACAATGGGGACAGTGAGACACGGCACTGCCATGGACACCTGGGGACAATGGGGACACAGTGACAGTGTGACAATGGCACCACCACCGGCACCGGCACCGCGCTTCCGGCCCGCCATGGACACCTGGGGACACGGGGACAGCAGGGACAATGAGACATGGCACTGCCATGGACACCTGGGGACAACGGGGACAATGGGGACAGTGAGACATGGCACTGCCATGGACACCTGGGGACATGGGGACACGGGGACAGTGTGACAATGGCACTGCTGGCACCACCACCGGCACCGGCACCGCGCTTCCGGCCCGCCATCGACACCTGGGGACAACGGGGACAATGGGGACAGTGAGACATGGCACCGCCATGGACACCTGGGGACACAGTGACAGTGTGACAATGGCACTGCTGGCACTGCCACTGCGCTTCCAGCCCGCCATGGACACCTAGGGACATGGGGACAGTGAGACATGGCACTGCCATGGACACCTGGGGACAATGGGGACACGGGCACAGTGAGACATGGCACTGCTGGCACTGCCACCGTGCTTCCGGCCCGCCATCGACACATGGGGACACGGGCACAGTGAGACATGGCACTGCTGGCACTGCCACCACGCTTCCTGCCTGCCATGGACACCTGGGGACACGGGGACAGTGGGACACAAGGTCAGTGGGACAATGGGACACGGGGTCAGTGCAGGCCCTGCTCCCACTCACTGACCTCACTGACCCCGTGCCACCAGTGCCACCAGTGCCACCAGCGCCACCAGCGCTGTCACCCACAGCGCCACGGCCGGCAGGGACACCTGGGGACAACGGGACACGGGGACACAGGGACAATGGGACACGGGCACCTGGGGACACGGGCTCAGGGGGATCTGGCACTGCTGGCACTGCCACCGATGACAGCTCTGGGGACACAGAGATGGGATCTGGGGTCAGATATGGGGTCAGATATGGGGTCGGGGGGATCCGGGGATGTGGGGTCGGGGCTGTGGGGTCGGGGATCCCGAGCCCCCTGGGGAAACTCCCCTCCCTCCCCTCCCTCCCTGCTCCAGAGGCTTTTCCCGGGAACAGATCCCGGCAGCGTTCAAACGATTTCGGGACCAACGGGAAGAGCGAGTTCCTGGAGCCTCCCCGGGCTCGGCCCCGCTGCCCCCCCAGCCCTGGGGATGTTCTGGGGATTTTTTTCCCGGGAAATTCAGGCCCAAAGCGCCAGAATTCCGCGTTTTCCCGGGAAATCCCGGCCTGAGCGGGGAGAAAAGGCCCAAATCCCGATTTTGGGGGGAATTTCCCCGGGGGAAACGGCACCAGGGAGGCTCCGGGTGAACTTTCCCCTCCCAGCTCCCAGCACCCCAAACAATCTGGGGGGGGAAAAACCACAAAAATTGGGATTAATCCCGAGTTTTCCTCTTTTTTTGGGGAGGGAATTCCCAAAACTCCATTCCCAGCCTCAATAAATTGGGAAGGAGAGGAGCTGCAGAGGCTGGGAAGGGAGGAGGAGGAGGAGGAGGAGGAGGAGGAGGAGGAAGCTCCCAACAGAACATCCCGAAGGAAAAGCAGCCCCAGGGAAGAGCGGCTCCTCCAGGGGCTCCGGGGATTCGGGAATTTTGGGAATCCCAAGCCCCGGGAAGGGGGGGATTCCCTCCCGGAGCGGTTCCGCTCCAGCCGATCCCAAACCCCGCTCCAGCCCCAATTCCCAGCGATTCCCGAGGATCCCCGGAGCTCTCCAGGCGGCAGTAATTAATTAGCGCCAGCCGGGATAATTGGCCGGAGCAGGGAGGGAACTCCTGGGGATCCGTCCCCAACTTCTGGATCCACCCCGAGACTCCCTGGCTCCATCAGGACCCTCTGGATCCATCCCGGACCCTCCCTGGATTCACCGGGATCCCCTGGATCCATCCCAAACTTCCCAGAGTCCATCCCGAGCACCTCCGGATCCATCCCCAACCCCTCTGGATCCATCAGGAACCTCTTGGATCAACTCGGAGCCTCCCAGGATCCACCTCAAACTTCCCTGGGTCCATCAGGATCCTCTGGATCCATCCTGACTCTCTCCAGATCCATCCCAGATCCACCAGGAACCTCTGGATCCATCCCAAAAGCCTCTGGATCCATCAGGACCCTCCAGATCCAACCCAAATCCCTCCGGATCCATCCTGAGCCTCTCCAGATCCTTCAGGACCCTCCGGATCCACCCCAAACCTCTCCGGATCCATCCCAGATCTCCCCGGATCGCTCCCGATCCCTGCCCCGCTCCCCGCTCCCGGTCAATCCCCCCGGATCCCCCCCGGATCCCCCCGGCCCGGCACCCACCTCAGCCCGGAGCGATCCCGGCCGTGCGCGGATCCCGGCGGGAGCGTTCCTCACCAACCCTCGAGCCTCTTTTTCTTTTTTTTTTGTTGTTTTTTCCTTCTCCTTGGATTTTTTTTTCTTTTAAATAAAAATCTCTCCCCCCCACCCCCCCCCCCAAAAAAAAAAAATAAAATCAAAATCAATCCCCCGCGGAGGCTCCCGAAGTTCCGGGGCCGCGCTCGCTCTCAGTCCTCGGTGCCGGAAAACACCGGATTTTAGCCCAAAAAAAACCACAAAAAACCCCCACTTTTTTTTTTTTAACCTTCCTAATTAATAATTTATCGGGGCAAAGCCGAGCTTAAGTCATCCCCGGCTCCAGGGCCAGCATTCCCGAGCAGGAATCCCCTGGATCGCGGATTTCGGGGCTCGCTCAGAGCAGAAGCCGCAAGAAAAAAACCAAAAAAACCCCGGAGCTGGAGCGGAGAAATCCCGGGAATTTCATCTCCTCCGACACCCCGGGATCTTCTCACCCTCCAGATCCCGGAGGGGAAAAAAAAAAAACAAAAATAAAACGGGCAAAGCGCTGCTGTTAAATAAGGAAAATACACACACAAAAAAAAAAAAAAAAAAAAAGCTCGGATTTTGCCGCGGTCTCGGCTGAAATCGGCCCCGAATTCCAGCGAGAAGGATCCAACACCGGGGCCACCGGGGGGGCCCTTCCCGTTAAGGGCCTTGAAAGCCCCGGGAGGTGCCGGTCAGGCCCGAGGAGGCCCCGGTTCGACCCCAAAAAGCTCCGGCCAAGCCTCGGGCAGGCCCCGGTCAGGCCGCAAACGGCCCCGCCGAGCCCCGGGGAGGCCGCGGGCGGCCCCGCCGAGCCCCGAAAAGCCGCGGGGAGGCCCCGGTAAGGCCGCGAAAGGCCCCGAACAGGCCCCGCTTCTCCCCCGGGGAGGCTCCGGTCAGGCCCCGGGGAGGCTCCGGCGGCGGCAGCGTCGCGAGGAGCGGCGGGGGGGAGCGGCGGGGCCCCCCCTGCGGCCCGTCCCAGCCCGCCGAGCGCGGGGGCCCCTCCCGGCCCCTCACGGCCCCTCAGGGCCGGCCCAGCCCCGGCGCCGCCATCTTGCCTCCGTCCGCTCCGCTCCCCGCTCCCCGCGGGCGGCTCCGCCCTGACGCAACTTCCGGCAGGCCGAGGCCACGCCCCCTCCCGCCCGCCGAGCCGCGCCCGCATCCGGGCATGGCGGCTTCGCGCCCGTAGGGAAACACGGGGAGGGCGGCGCCATGTTGGGTGAGGGCAAGGTGGCGGCTCCATCCGGGGTACCGCCCTTGGCTTCAGCGCCATTGGTTAGCATGGCGCGGGCGCCATCTTGAGTGAGGGCGGCCTGGCAGCGCCGGGCCGCGTGGCGGAGCGGGCGCCATCTTGGAAATCGTGAGGCGGGGGCGCCGCCATCTTAACTGAGGGCAGCGAGCGGGGCCCGGGGGGCGTTTGGGGGAAATTTGGGGATTTTGGGGATTTTGGGGTTTTTTATATTGGGGGGGGGCGTTTGGGGGACTGAGGGAAGGGGGGAGGGGCGCCAGGGGAGCTGCGGCGGGGAAGGGGAGAGCGTTGGGGTGGGGTTGATTGAGGGGGGCTGGGGGGGGCGTGGGGACAGTGAGGGGACAGTGAGGGGACAGTGTGGGGACAGAGTGGGGACAGTGAGGGGACAATGTGGGGACATGGGGACAGTGAGGGGACAGTGAGGGGACAGCGTGGGGACAGTGAGGGGACAGTGAGGGGACAGTGTGGGGACAGTGTGGGGACAATGTGGGGACAGTGTGGGGACAGTGAGGGGACAGTGAGGGGACAGTGTGGGGACAATGTGGGGACAGTGAGGGGACAGCGTGGGGACAGTGTGGGGACAATGTGGGGACAGTGAGGGGACAGTGTGGGGACAGTGAGGGGACAGTGAGGGGACAATGTGGGGACAGTGTGGGGACAGCGTGGGGACAGTGAGGGGACAGCGTGGGGACAGTGTGGGGACAATGTGGGGACAGTGTGGGGACAGTGAGGGGACAATGTGGGGACAGTGTGGGGACAGTGAGGGGACAGTGAGGGGACAGTGAGGGGTCATGGGGACAATGTGGGGACAGTGTGGGGACAGTGAGGGGACAGTGAGGGGACAGCGAGGGGACAGTGTGGGGACAGTGTGGGGACAGTGAGGGGACAGTGAGGGGACAGTGTGGGGACAGCGAGGGGACAGTGAGGGGACATGGGGACAATGAGGGGACAGTGTGGGGACAGTGTGGGGACAGTGAGGGGACAATGTGTGGCCATGGGCACAAGGCGGGGCTGGGGACAATGGGACGGGCACGGGGACACGGGCGGGTCCCGGTCCCGCCCCAGGGACACCCGGGCGACACCGAGGGTGGCCCCGGTCCCCGCGGGCGCTCCCCGGCCCCGGGTGCGGCCCCCGCCCTTCACCTTCGCCCCTCCTGGGTGGGGAAACTGAGGCAGGGAGGGGACGGGGGGGGGAGGGGACACGGGGGGGAGGGGACACGGGGGGGTGACCTGGGTGTGTCCCCCCCCTCCCCCCCCCGCACCCCCGTTCGCCGCCCTCGGGGCCCCACGCCCCGCTCGCCCAATTAATGATTGTCATTGTAATTAGCGCAATTAGCGCGGCACGCGCCGCCGCGGCGCCGGGCCCTCGGGGGAGGGGTGGGGTGGGGGGGGAACCTCGGTGAGGCCCCCCCGGGTTTGGGGGGGACACGGGGGGGGGGGGGCTCCCGGAGTGGGGTCCCGGGACTGAACTGGGGCTCTTGGGGGGGGGGGGGGGGTCCCCGGTGTCTGGGGGGGTCCCCGCGGTCCGGGGGGTGTCCCGGGGGGGGTCCCGGGGGTGTCCCCGCGGTCCCGGGGGGTGTCCCGGGGGGGGTCCCGGGGGTGTCCCCGCGGTCCCGGGGGTGTCCCCGCTGTCCCGGGGGTGTCCCGGGGGTGTCCCCGCTGTCCCGGGGGTCCCGGGGGTGTCCCGGGGGTGTCCCCGCTGTCCCGGGGGTGTCCCGGGGGTGTCCCCGCTGTCCCGGGGGTGTCCCCGCTGTCCCGGGGGTGTCCCCGCTGTCCCGGGGGTCCCGGGGGTGTCCCGGGGGTGTCCCCGCTGTCCCGGGGGTGTCCCCGCTGTCCCAGGGGTCCCGGGGGGGGTCCCGGGGGTGTCCCCGCTGTCCCGGGGGTGTCCCCGCTGTCCCGGGGGGGGTCCCGGGGGTGTCCCCGCTGTCCCCGCTGTCCCGGGGGTCCCGGCCGGTGGCAGGGGCGGCGGGCTCGGGGCGGGGCGCGGTGCCCGGGCGGGGTCCGGGCGGTCCCGGTGAGTCACGGTGTCCGTCCCGCCCCCGCTCCCCGGGGCCCCCCGGCCCGGCCCGCCCCCGCCGTGCCTATCCCGGGCCGGGCCGCGCCCCGGCACTGCCCGCACGGCACCGACACCGGCACCGGCACCGAGCACCGAGCACCGAGCGCAGCCCCGCACGGTGAGTGCGCGCCCGCAGCCCCGGCGGGAACGGGAAACGGCAGCGGGGCTCGGCTCTGCACCCCGAACCGGGGGAACCCCAAACCCAAACCCGCTCCGGGATCTCATTCCCGGTTTGGGGGAGCCCCGCCCGGGAACGGGAACGGGAACGGACTCGGTCCTGCACCCCAAACCGGGGGAACCCCAAACCCCGGCTTGGGGGAGCCCCGCCCGGTAACGGGAACGGCGCCGGTAACGGGAGCGCGGCTCGGTCCCGCCCCCCAAAGCCGCTTTTGGGGCTCCCCGCCCTGCCCCGGTACCGGGGGTCCGGTTTTGGGGGGGCTCCATCCCGCACCCCGATTTTGGGGGGAGGGGAATGGGGAGCATCCCTGGGGGTCCCATCGCTGTCCCCCCTTTGGGGGGTCCCGAACCCCCTTGGGGGTCCCGCCCTTGCGGGAAGTTCCCTTTTGGGGCGGTTCCCCTTTCTTGGGGTCTCCCCTTTCTTGGGGGGGCGCTTTTGGGGGGCAGTTCCCCCTTTTTAGGGGCGGTTCCCCTTTTTGGGGGGGATTCCCTTTAGGGGAGGGGGATCCCTCCTTTCCGGGGGTCACTTTTGGGGACATTCCCCGATTTTTGGGGGGCGGTCATTTTGGGATTCCCTCCTTTTTTTCGAGGATTCCCCTTTTTTGGGGGGGATTCCCCTTTTTCCGGGGGGGTGTTCTTCCATTTTTTGGGACTTTCCCTCCTTTTTTTGGGGAGGTTTCCCTTTTTTGGAGGCTTCTCCATTTCTCGGGGTTACTTTTTTGGGGCGAATTCCTCCTTTTTTGGGGTTTTTTGGGGAGGCTGAATTCCTCTTTTTTTGGGGGGGGGTGAATTCCTCCCTTTTTGGGTGAATTCCTCCTTTTTTGTGGTTTTTTGGGGTGAATTCCTCCTTTTTTGTGGTTTTTTTTGGGTGAATTCCTCCCTTTTTGGGTTTTTTTTTGGCGGGGAGGGTGGAAAGTGAGGCGGGACCGCCCCCCCGTGAGTCACCGGGGTGTCCCCAAGGTGGGGGGGGACAGCGGCCACACCCTCGGGACGTGTCCCCCTCCTGTCCCCTCCTGTCCCCCGCGGTCCCCCCCGCGCTGAGTCACGCCCGGAGCCTTCCCGGACATTCCTGGAAAATCCGCCGGGGCTGGAACCCGCGGCGCGGGGGGGCCGGGACGGGACGGGGGGATTTGGGGGATTCGAGGGGATTTTGGGGGATCCGAGGGGATTTTGGGGTTCCCAGGAGGGAATTTGGGGTGCCCGGGGGGATTTTGGGGGCTCCCAGGTGGGAATTTCGGGGGTTTCAGGGGGAATTTGGGGCTTCCCATGAACCTGAGGTTCCCAGCAGGAACTTTGGGGTGCCCGGAACGAATCTGAGCATCCTGGGGGAGATTTTGTGGTTCCCATTGGGAATTTGTGGTTCCCATGGGGATTTTGGGTTCTCTATAGGAATTTGGGGTTTCCCATTGGGATTTTGGTGGTTCCCATGGGGATTTCAGGTTTCCCATTGGGAATTCGGGGTTTCCCATTGGGAATTTGGGGTTTCCCATTGGAATTTGGGGTTTCCCATTGGGGATTTGGGGTTTCCCATTGGGAATTTGGGGTTTCCCATTGGAATTTGGGGTTTCCCATTGGGAATTTGGGGTTCCCATGGGAATTTGGGGTTTCCCATTGGGGATTTGGGGTTTCCCATTGGGAATCTGGGGTTTCCCATTGGACTCTGGGGTTTCCTATGGGAATTTCGGGTTTCCCATTGCGATTTGGGGTTTCCCATTGGACTCTGGGGTTCCCATTGGGGATTTGGGGTTTCCCATTGGGGATTTGGGGTTTCCCATTGGGAATCTGGGGTTCCCAGCAGTCTGGGAGGTGAGGATGCCGTCGCAGCTGGAGCACGCCATGGAGACGCTGATGTTCACCTTCCACAAGTACGCCGGGGACAAGGAGCACCTGGCCAAGGAGGACCTGAGGGCGCTGATGGACAAGGAGTTCCCGGGGTTCCTGGAGGTGGGGCAGGGACCGAGCCCCAGGAACCTGGGGATGGGATCCCACAAACCCCAAATCCTGTGGGATCCCAGAAACCCCAAATCCTGTGGGATCCCATAAACCCCGGGATCAAACCCCAGAAACCTGGGGATGGGATCCCATAAACCCCAAATCCTGTGGGATCCCATAAACCCCAAATCCTGTGGGATCCCATAAACCCTGGGGATCAAACCCCATAAACCTGGGGATGGGATCCCATAAACCCTGGGACAAAACCCGATAGAACTTTGGGATCAGCTCCTATAAAACCTCGGGGTCAGGAGGTGATGATCCCCCCATTCCCATTTAGGATCTGCCCCATTCCCATTTAGGATCTGATCCCATTCCCATTTGGGATCTGACCCATTTCCCCCCGTTTTTCCCCCAGAACCAGCGGGACCCGCAGGCCCTGGAGCGGATCCTGCGGGATGTGGAGCAGAGTGTGGGATCTGCCCCATTCCCATTTAGGATCTGACCCGTTTCCCCCATTTCTCCCCCCAGAACCAGCGGGATCCCCAGGCCCTGGATCGCATCCTGCGGGATGTGGAGCAGAGCCGCGACGGCCGCGTCGGCTTCCAGGGCTTCTTCTCGCTGGTGGCCGGGCTGACCATCGCCTGCAACGACTACTTCGTGCAGCACATGAAGCAGCGCGGCCGCCGCTGAGGGGGGACCCCAAAATCCCCCCGGGGGGACCCCAAACCTGCCCGGGGGGACCCCAAAACCTGCCTGGGGGGAACCCAAACCCGCCCGGGGGTGTCACCCCAAACCTGCCCTGGAGTGCCCCTCAAACCCACCCGGGGGTGTCACCCCAAACCCGCCCTGGATCACAACCCTAAATGTGCCTCAGTTTCCCCTTTAGGGTCTGACTGCTCCCATCGAGTGCCTGAACCACGCCCCACCGGGGGTGAACCCCAAAACCCACCCGGGGTGAGCCCCAAACCCACCCGGGGGTGTCACCCCAAACCCACCCGGGGGTGTCACCCCAAACCCACCCGGGGGTGTCACCCCAGACCCACCCGGGGGTGCCCCGAACCCGCCCTGGGTCCCGTCCCAGCCCCCCGTGTGCCCCCAGCCCGAATAAAGGGATTTTGTAGGAAGCTGCGTTTGTGTTTGGTGTGGGACTCCAGGGCCCCAGAGGGTCTGGGCGGGGTCTGGGGCAGCCCAGAGGTGTCCACAGCCCCTATGGGGCTCTGTAGGGGCTCTGTGGGGTTCCATGGGGTTCTATGGGGCTCTATCGGGTTCCTATCTGGTCCCTATGGGGTCTCTATGGGGTCTCTATGGGGTCCCTATGGGGTCTCTTTGGGGTCCTTATGGGGTCTCTGTGGGGTCTCCATCGGGCTCCGCTCCGCTCCCTCAGGCCCCGCCCCCGGAAGCGGGGAAGCCCGGAAGGCATGTGACGTCACGGAGGTGGGCGGGGCCACGGCGCCACGGCGCGCGCGGGTCTGGACGGGGCTCGGGACAGAAGGACAGAGGGACAGAGGGACAGACAGAGGGACACAGAGGGACAGACAGAGGGACAGAGGGACAGAGAGAGGGACAGAGGGACAGACAGGGGGACACAGGGGGACAGACAAAGGGACAGAGGGACAGAGGGACAGACAGGGGGACAGAGGGACAGAGGGACAGACAGGGGGACAGAGGGACAGAGAGAGGGACAGAGGGACAGACAGGGGGACAGAGGGACAGAGGGACAGACAGGGGGACAGAGGGACAGAGAGAGGGACAGAGGGACAGACAGAGGGACAGAGGGACACGGGGGGACAGAGAGAGGGACAGACGGACAGAGGGACAGAGGGACAGGGGAGGGCAGAGGGGGCGGTGACATTGGCCGGGGGCGGGGAGTGACAGGTGACGTCACGGGCAGCGGGGCGGGGCCGGTGTGACGCCAGCTGTGACGTCACCAGCGGCTGTGACATCACGGGTGGCGTCACAGCCCGGCCGCGAGGTCACCGGTGTGTGTCCCCTCCCCCCGCCCCCGAGCAGGTGTGACATCAGCAGTGACCTCACCGTGACGTCACCAATGACCCCGGGGGAGCGGGCGTGACCTCGCCGAGAGCGCGCGTGACGTCACCGGTGACATCACCGAGCAGGTGCGACATCCCGGGCACCGCCCCGCTCCGGGCGTGACGTCACACGGGGGGGGGGGGGCGGTGGCAGTGACGTCACCGCGGGTGTGACGTCAGCGCCGATGTCCCCGCAGGTGTGACGGCGCTGCCATGGCGGTGGTGCTGCGGCGGGCGGTGACAGCGGTGACAGCGGTGACAGCGGTGACAGCGGTGACAGCGGAGGTGACCCCGCGCGCCGTCCCCTGCCCCCGGCGCCGCTGCCACCGGCGCTGTCCCCCGCGGGACCTGGCTGTCCCCAACGCGGCCTGGAGTGACCGCATGCGGCGCCACTACGGCCGCCTGCTGGACACGGCAGCGCGCGAGGGCTGGACACGGCTGCCGTCCTTCCGGCGCGCCCGCCTGCACCGCGCCCGTGAGTCACACCTGGGCCACCTGGGCACACGTGGGGCACCTGGGGCACCTGTGTGTCACCTCTGTGTCATCTGTGTGTCACACCTGAGCACACCTGGGGCACCTGTGTGTCACCTGTGTGTCATCTGTGTCACACCTGTGTCACCTGTGTGTCACCTGTGTGTCACACCTGGGCACACCTGGGCCACACCTGGGCACACCTGGGCACACCTGGGCACACCTGTGTCACCTGTGTCACCTGTGTGTCACCTGTGTGTCATCTGTGTCACCTGTGCCACCTGTGTGTCACCTGTGTGTCACACCTGGGCACACCTGTGTCCCCTGTGTCCCCTGTGTCCCCTGTGTGCCCAATGTCCCAGTGTCCCCAGTGTCCCCCGTGTGTCCCCGCTGTCCCCACCCCCGTGCCGTGTCCGTGGTGTCCCCAGCCCCGGTGACAGCGCTGTCCCCGCAGAGGTGCCGGGGCTGGCCGCTGGCGCAGGTGACACAGGTGACACAGGTGACACGCGGCTGTTCCCGAGGGCCATCGAGGGGGACGGGGACGGCTTCGAGTTCGCCATGTTCCTGAGTGTCCCCAAGGGCCACCTGCGCTGCCTGTGCCAGGCGGGGCCCTTCCTGGAGGGACACCCGGGGTGAGTGCCACCGCTGCCACCTCCTGTGTCACCTCCTGTGTCACCTCCTGTACCACCCACTGTCACCCACTGTCACCCATTGTCACCCATTGTCCCCTCCTGTGCCAGCCCGGCCCTTCCTGGAAGGACACCTGGGATGGGTGACACCAGGGGACATCCCTGTCACCTTCTGTCACTGCCGTGTCCCCAGTGTCCCCCTGTATCCCCAATGTCCCCGCTGTCCCCGCTGTCCCCTGTGTGTCCCCAATGTCCCTGCTGTCCCCGCTGTCCCCAGGCTGGTGCACGGCGGGGCCATCGCCACCCTCATCGACACCTCCCTGGGGACGCTGGCGCTGGCGGTGGCCGGGCGGGTGGTGACAGCCAACCTCAGCATCGACTACCTGGCGTGAGTGCCACTGTCCCCAGGGTCCCCAATGTCCCCATTGTCCCCAGCCCTGTCCCCATTGTCCCCAGCCCTGTCCCTGCTGTCCCCACTGTCCCCACTGTCCCCAGCCCTGTCTTCATTGTCCCCAATGTCCCCACTGTCCCCAGCCCTGTCCCCAGGGTCCCCATTGTCCCCATTGTCCCCAGCCCTGTCCCCATTGTCCCCAGCCCTGTCCCCATTGTCCCCACTGTCCCCTCTGTCCCCAGCCCTGTCCCCATTGTCCCCATTGTCCCCATTGTCCCCGCTGTCCCCTCTGTCCCCAGCCCTGTCCCCAATGTCCCCACTGTCCCCTCTGTCCCCAGCCCTGTCCCCATTGTCCCCATTGTCCCCTCTGTCCCCAGCCCTGTCCCCACTGTCCCCAATGTCCCCTCTGTCCCCAGCCCTGTCCCCACTGTCCCCATTGTCCCCAATGTCCCCGCTGTCCCCTCTGTCCCCAGCCCTGTCCCCACTGTCCCCATTGTCCCCTCTGTCCCCAGCCCTGTCCCCATTGTCCCCATTGTCCCCAATGTCCCCAGCCCGGTCCCCACTGTCCCCTCTGTCCCCAGCCCTGTCCCCCTGCGCTCGGTGCTGCTGTTGGAGGCGTCGCTGCGGAGCCGCCAGGGCCGGAAACTCTTCCTGGGCTGTGACCTGAGGGACGCGGAGGGGGAGACGCTGCACGCCAGGGCCACCGGTGAGGGGACACTGGGGACAGCCTGGGGACACCTCGGGGGGCTGGGGACAGCCTGGGGACAGCAGGGACACCGGGGACACCAGGGACACCTCAGGGGGCTGGGGACAGCCTGGGGACAGCAGGGACACCGGGGACAGCAGTGACACCGGGGACAGCCTGGGGACACCTCGGGGGGCTGGGGACAGCCTGGGGACACCAGGAACAGCAGGGCCATGCACACCAGGGCCACCGGTGAGGGGACAGCGGGGGCAGTGGGGACACGCTGGGGACACCGGGGATGGTTTGGGGGCGGGGCTGGGGACACGCTTGGGGACACGGGGGGGTCCCCTCCTGAGGTGTCCCCTCTGTCCCCAGGGCTCTTCATCCAGCAGGACCCCCCCAAGGAGGCGGCGCGGGGGGGGGACAGCGGCCAGTGACTGTCACCTGTGTCACCGGTGTCACCTGTGTCACCCGTGTCACCCGTGTCACCAGATGTCACCAGATGTCACCCGTGTCACCCGTGTCACCAGATGTCACCAGATGTCACCCGTGTCACCGGTGTCACCCTCGGGGACCTCCCTGTCCCCCCCGAGCCACCCCTGGCTCTCCTTCAGTCACCCCTGGGTGTCCCCAATGTCCCCCCCGTGTCCCCGGTGCCATCAGAGCCGCTGCCACCACCCCTCGTGTCCCTGGTGTCACTTTGGGGTCCGGGGAGGGGGGGTGGGGACACCTGGTGGGGGGAGGGGGGGGCAGAACCCGGGGAACTTTGGGGTCCCTGCGCCCCCAAAATTGGCACTTCGGGGTCCGTGTCCCCCAAAATCGGGGACTTTGGGGAGCCTGGGGGGGTCCCCGCCCCCCAAAGCTGGGCCGGGAGGGGCTCGGGGGTCCCTCAACCCCAAACCGCCCCCGCCGGGAACTCGGGGTCCCCCTCCCCCCCTTCCCCAAATTTCGGGACCCTCCAGCCCCTCCCCCATTTCCTGGGGTGGGGGGTCCCGGGGGTGCCCCTCCCCCCTCCCCATCTGGGGTCCCTCCCCCCCCCCCCGTGCCTCAGTTTCCCTCGGAACCGTCCCGCGGTTCGGGGGGGGGGAAGGGGGGGGCAGGATGCCGGGGGGGGGAGGGGCGGGGAAATGGGGGGGGAGGGGGGGAGGGGCGGGGAAATGGGGGGGGAGGGGAGGGGGGGACCCCGAGGCCTTAAAGGGCCCGGCCCGGCCGGGGCTGGGGGAGCCGGAGCCATGAGAGGTGCGGGGCACGCGCGTGTGCAAGGGCACGGGGGGGGGGGCGTGCCGGGGGTGGGGGGGGCGGGCAGGTGGGTGTGCAAGGGGGGGATGGGTGTGCAAGGAGAGGGGTGGGTGTGCAAGGGCTGGGGTGAGTGTGCAAGGAGAGGAGTGGGCGTGCAAGGGCTGCGGTGGATGTGCAAGGGGTGGGGTGGGCGTGCAAGGGCTGGGGTGGGTGTGCAAGGGCTGGGGTGGGTGTGCAAGGGCTGCGGTGGGTGTGCAAGGCGCGGGGCGGGCGGCTGTGCCGGCACACGCGTGTGCCAGCGCCGGGGGTGCGGGGGTGGGGGGGGGCACGCGGGTGTGCGGGGGCAGGGCTGGGTGTGCAAGAGGGGCGCACACGCGTGTGAGCGGCTGGGCGTGCGCAGGGGCCGGGGGGTGTGGGCTGCACGCGCCCGTTTGGGGGTGTCACGGGGCACACGCGTGTGTCACACGGGCGGTGCGGGCGTGTCACGGGGCACGCGGGTGTTGCGAGCTGCACACACACGCGTGTCAGGTGCCACGCGCGTGTCCCAGCCTCACACGCGTGTCTCAGGTGTGTCCCAGCCCCACACGCGTGTCCCAGGTGTGTCACAGCCCCACACGCGTGTCTCAGGTGTGTCACAGCCCCACACGCGTGTCTCAGGTGTGTCCCAGCCCCACACGCGTGTCTCAGGTGTGTCACAGCCCCACGCGCGTGTCTCAGGTGTGTCACAGCCCCACACGTGTCCCCGTCCCCGTCCCTCCCCTCCCCCCGCGCACCTGCGGGTCCCTCCCTTTGATGTGGCGGGGCGGGGGGGGGGAGGGGACCCGGGGGGGACCCGGCGGTGACAGCGGCGGTGACAGCGCAGGTGGCCCCGCGCCACCCCCACCCCCACCCCGGGGGAACGAGGCGGGGGCGCCCCGGGGTGCGGGGAACCCTCCCTGTCCCGCTGTCCCTGTCCCGCTGTCCCTGTCCCGGTGTCCCTGTCCCGTTGTCCCCTGTCCCGGTGTCCCTGTCCCGGTGTCCCTCTCCCGGTGTCCCTGTCCCGGTGTCCCCATTGTCCCCTCCCTGTCCCGGTGTCCCTGTCCCGGTGTCCCCATTGTCCCCTCCCTGTCCCGGTGTCGCGCTGCCCGGCGCGGCTGTTGCCGGGGTTGCCCCGGGCTGGCGGGGACCGGTGGGACTGGGGAGGGTTGGTGCGTCCCAGTCCCTTACTGGTGTGTCCCGGTCCCGTACTGGTGTGTCCCAGTCCCTTACTGGTGCGTCCCGGTCCCTTACTGGTGCGTCCCAGTCCCTTACTGGTGTGTCCCGGTCCCTTACTGGTGTGTCCCGGTCCCGTACTGGTGCGTCCCGGTCCCGTACTGGTGTGTCCCGGTCTCTTACTGGTGCGTCCCCAGCGTGTCCCAGTTCCTTACCGGTGCCGCTCCCGGTGGTGCCGGTGGGGGTTGCTCGGTCCCGGGAGCAGACACCGGGTACGGGCCGGGGGTGGGGGGGGCGGGGAGTGGTTACCGGCACCCCCAGTGCTCCCAGTGCTCCCAGTGCCCCCAGTGCTCCCAGTGCTCCCAGTGCCCCCCAGTGCCCCCAGTGCTCCCAGTGCCCCCAGTGCCCCCAGTGCCCCCAGTGCCCCCAGTGCCCCCAGTGCTCCCAGTGCTCCCAGTGCCCCCAGTGCCCCCAGTGCTCCCAGTGCTCCCAGTGCTCCCAGTGCCCCCCAGTGCTCCCAGTGCTCCCAGCGCCCCCAGTGCTCCCAGTGCTCCCAGTGCTCCCAGTGCCCCCCAGTGCCCCCAGTGCTCCCAGTGCCCCCAGTGCCCCCCAGTGCCCCCCAGTGCTCCCAGTGCCCCCCAATGCTCCCAGTGCCCCCAGTGCTCCCAGTGCCCCCCAGTGCCCCCAGTGCCCCCAGTGCTCCCAGTGCCCCCAGTGCCCCCCAGTGCTCCCAGTGCCCCCAGTGCCCCCAGTGCTCCCAGTGCCCCCCAGTGCCCCCAGTGCCCCCAGTGCCCCCCAGTGCTCCCAGTGCTCCCAGTGCCCCCAGTGCTCCCAGTGCCCCCCAGTGCTCCCAGTGCCCCCAGTGCTCCCAGTGCCCCCCAGTGCCCCCCAGTGCCCCCCAGTGCTCCCAGTCCCCCCCAGTGCCCCCCGTTCCCGTGCCCCGGTTCCCGCCCGCCGGTTCCCGGCCGCAGCGGCCCCGCCCGGGCTGAGCAATTCGGGGCTCGGGGCTGAGTCAGCGCCCCCAGACCGGGGGTGCCCCCGGGGGTCCCTCCCCCCCCCGAGCCCCCCAACCCCCCCGGGCCCCCCCGGGCCCCCCCGGCCCCCCCGGGGCCCCCCCCCCGGGCCGGATGCGCGGGCGGCGCCGGCCCCGAAAAACTGGGGCAGGAGGAAAAGGGGGCGGGGGGGACACGCGCGTGTGGCAGGGCTGGCACACGTGTCGGGGATGACACACGTGTCCGGGGTGTCACACGTGTCCGGGGTGACACACGTGTCCGGGGTGACACACGTGTCCGGGGTGTCACACGTGTCCGGGGGTGTCACACGTGTCCGGGGTGTCACACGTGTCCGGGGTGACACACGTGTCCGGGGTGACACACGTGTCCGGGTGTCACACGTGTCTGGGGGGTCACACGTGTCGGGGGTGTCACAGGCTCAGGGGACACCAGGGACATTGGGGACTTCGGGGACACTGGGGATGGTGGGGACACTGAGGCCATTGGGGACATTGGGGGGCTCAGGGGACACTGGGGACACTGGGGACATTGGGGGCTCAGGGGACATTGGGGGGCTCAGGGGACATTGGGGGCTCAGGGGACACCCCAGCCCAGAGGTGGCACTGGAGCCCAGCAGGGACGGCTGTCACCAGAGGGGACAGTGAGTGTCAGTGACACCGCGGGTGGCACACGGGTGACACCTGGTCCCACAGGCGGCACCTGAAGCCGCAGGGGACAGCTGGTCCCATAAGTGCCACCCGCGGGTGGCTCCTGGTCCCACGGGTGACACAGCAGCCCGTGGGGACACCGGGGGCTGGGGAGGGCGGGGGTGGCACTGCCGGGTGTCCCCATGCCAGTGTCCCCCCCGTATCCCCCCGTGTCCCCCCCGTATCCCCCCCGTGTCCCCCCCGTGTCCCCCCCGTGTCCCCCCCAGGCCACATCGAGGCGATTCCCTGCAAGGTCTGCGGGGACAAATCCTCGGGGGTGCACTACGGGGTCATCACCTGCGAGGGCTGCAAGGTGACACCGCGACAGGGACAGGGACAGGGACAGGGGACAGGGGACAGGGATGGGGACAGGGACAGGGACAGGGACAGGGGACAGGGACAGGGACAGGGGACAGGGACAGGGGACAGGGACAGGGGACACGGGGACAGGGACAGGGACAGGGGACACGGGGACAGAGGACATGGGGACAGTGGGGGACAGGACAGGGATGGGGACAGGGACAGGGGACACGGGGACAGGGACAGGAGGGACAGAGGGCGACAGGGGGAGAGCAGGGACGGGGGGGACGGGGGGAAGAGAGATCAGGGGGACATTGGGACATGGGGACATTGGGACATGGGGACATTGGGGTGCCCTGGGTTGATGTGGGGGTCCCGCGGTGTGGCACGGGTGGCACGGGTGACACGGGTGGCACGGGTGGCACGGGTGGCACGGGTGGCACGGGTGACACGGGTGACACGGGTGACTCGGGTGACACGGGTGACACGGGTGGCACGGGTGACACGGGTGACACGGGTGTCCCGGTGCCACCGCAGGGCTTCTTCCGGCGCAGCGAGCGGCGCGGGCCGAGCCTGGCGTGCAGCCGCGGGGGGGGGGGACAGCGCTGCGACATCGACCGCGCCACCCGCACGCGCTGCCAGCACTGCCGCCTGCAGAAGTGCCTGCGCCTCGGCATGTCCCGCCAGGGTGTGTGACACGGGGACAGCGGGGACAGCGGGGGGACAGCGGGGACAGAGCGGGGACAGCGGGGGACAGAGCGGGGACAGCGGGGGACAGCGGGGGACAGCGGGGACAGAGCGGGGACAGCGGGGGACAGCGGGGGGACAGCGCGGGGACAGCGCGGGGATAGCGGGGGACAGCGGGGGACAGAGCGGGGACAGCGGGGACAGCGGGGGGACAGCGGGGACAGCGGGGACAGCGGGGGACAGAGCGGGGACAGCGGGGGACAGCGGGGGACAGCGGGGACAGCGGGGGACAGAGCGGGGACAGCGGGGGACAGCGGGGACAGAGCGGGGACAGCGGGGGACAGCGGGGGGACAGAGCGGGGACAGCGGGGGGTGTCCGTGCGGGAGGGGCCGGGACGCTCTGCGGGCACCCGTGTCACCCGTGTCACCCGTGTCACCCGTGTCCCCGCTGTCCCCCGTGTCCCCGCTGTCCCCCGTGTCACCCGTGTCACCCGTGTCCCCGCTGTCCCCGCTGTCCCCGCAGCCGTCAAGTTCGGCCGCATGTCCAAGCAGCAGCGGGAGCGGCTGCAGGCCGAGGTGCGGGAACAGCTGGGGAAGCGCCAACAGCTGGAACAGCTGGAACAGCTGGAGCGACAGCCGGGACCGCGGGAACAGCACCGGGAACAGCACCGGGAACACCGGGAACACCGGGAAAAATGGGAAAACAGGGAGCCGCGGGAGCCGCGGGAGCAGGAAGGGGCGGCCCGGGAGCCACCGCAGCCCCCCCCGGGCGGGCGCTGTCCCCCGCTGTCCCCCGCTGTCCCCGACGGCTGTCCCAGCAGCGCGTGGCCCGCGGAGGAGGCGACAAAGAGAGGACAGGACGGGGACAGGGCGGGGACAGCGGGGACAGGGCTGTCCCCTCCTCAGCCCGGGGCCGGCGGCGCCCCCGAGTCACCCGCGGGGCTGGAGATCGGTGAGTGGCCCCGGGGGTGGCACCTGGCAATGTCACCTGCGGGGCCGGCGGTGTCACCCGCGGGTGCTCTGCACTGGTGACACTTTAGCCACCAAGGCCACACGCCGGGGCCACCCTCCCTTGTCCCCACGCCTGTCCCCAAGGCCTGCGTGTCCCCCCAGAGCTGCTGACGCAGAGTGTCCTGCTGTCCCACCGGGCCACCTGCCACCCCCGCGCCGAGGAGCTGCAGGGACAGCGCTGGGCCCCCTTCAGCCGCGAGGAGATCCGCGCCTTCCAGAGCCAGGTGGGGCGGGAGGGGACCTGGGGGTGGCCCGGGGGTGGCCCGGGGGTGGCCCGGGGGTGGCCCGGGGGTGGCCCGGCGGTGACAGCCGCTCCCGCAGGCCACGCCGGAGATGTGGCAGCGCTGTGCCCGCCGTGTCACCGAGGCCATCGAGCGCGTGGTGGCCTTCGCCAAAGGCCTGCGCGGCTTCCGGGAGCTCGGCCAGCACGACCAGATCGTCCTGCTCAGGGCGGGTACGGGACAGCCCGGGCCACTGTCATTGTCCTGGGGACAGCCCGGGCCACTGTCACCGCCCCGGGACAGCCCGGGCCACTGTCACCGCCCTGGGGACAGCCCGGGCCAGTGTCACCGCCCCTGGACAGCCACCGGGTCACTGTCACCTCCCCTGGGGACAGCCCGGGCCACTGTCACCGCCCCGAGACAGCCCGGGCCATTGTCACCGCCCCGGGACAGCCACCGGGCCACTGTCACCGCCCTGGGGACAGCCCGAGCCAGTGTCACCGCCCCGGGGACACCGTGTCCCCGTGTCCCCTGGGCCACCCCATCCCACTGTCACCACCCCAGGGCCACCTCATCTCACCGTCCCCAGCCCCAGGGCCTCCCTGTCCCCTTGTGACATTGTCCCCAGCCCCAGGGGCACTCTGTCCCTTTGTCCCCATCTCCTCGTCTCCTGCAGCCACCCTGTCCCCTTGTGACAGTGCCACGGTCCCAAGGGGAGGTGACACCCACTCCTCCTCGGGGAGGTGACAGCCCCCCAAGTCCCCTCCACCCTCCCTGAGGAGGTGACAGCGCCCCGGGCCATCCCCGCGGGGCGCCCCGGTGCCGGTGCCGCCGGTGCCGGTGCCGGTGCCGCCGGTGCCAGCCGCGCTGTCGCCGCCCCCGCGGCTCGCAGGGGCCATGGAGGTTGTCCTGCTCCGGATCTGCCGCGCCTTCGACGCCGCCACCCGCCGCGTCCTGTTCGAGGGCAAACTGGCCGGGCCCGAGCTCTTCCGCGCGCTGGGTACGGCGGGGACACCGCGGGGACACTGCGGGGACACGGCGGGGGTGGGGACACGGCGGGGACACGGCGGGGACACTGCGGGGACACCGCCGGGGTTGGGGACACGGCGGGGACACGGCGGGGACACTGCGGGGACACCGCGGGGACACGGCGGGGACACGGCGGGGACACCGCCGGGGTTGGGGACACGGCGGGGACACGGCGGGGACACTGCGGGGACACGGTGGGGACACGGCGGGGACACGGCGGGGACACCGCCGGGGGTGGGGACACTGCGGGGACACGGCGGGGACACTGCGGGGACACTGCGGGGACACTGCGGGGGTGGGGACACTGCGGGGACACTGCGGGGACACTGCGGGGACACTGCGGGGGTGGGGACACGGTGGGGACACGGCGGGGACACGGTGGGGACACGGTGGGGACACTGCGGGGACACGGCGGTGACCCCGGGCTGTCCCCAGGCTGCCCCGAGCTCGTCGCCTCCGTCTTCGACCTCGCGCAGAGCCTGAGCGCGCTGCGCTGCTCCGAGAGCGAGCTGGCGCTGCTGAGCGCGCGGCTGCTGCTCAACGCCGGTCCGTGTCACCGCGGTGTCACCTCAGTGTCCCCTCAGTGTCCCCTCGGTGTCCCCTCAGTGTCACCGCGGTGTCACCTCAGTGTCACCTCAGTGTCCCCTCAGTGTCCCCTCGGTGTCCCCTCAGTGTCACCGCGGTGTCCCCTCAGTGTCCCCCCCGCCAGCTCGTCTCGTGTCCCCGCCCTGTGTCCGTGTCCTTGTCCCCACGCCCTGTCCCTCTCCCTGTCCCCACGCCCTGTCCGTGTCCCCACGCTGTGTCCGTGTCCCCACGCCCGTGTCCCTGTCCCTGTCCCCACGCCCTGTCCGTGTCCCCACACCGTGTCCGTGTCCCCACACCCTGTCCCTGTCCCCACACCCTGTCCGTGTCCCCTGTCCGTGTCCCTGTCCCTGTCCGTGTCCCTGTCCGTGTCCCCACGCCGTGTCCGTGTCCCCACGCCCTGTCCCTGTCCCCACGCCGTGTCCGTGTCCCCAGGCCGGCCGTGGCTGCAGGACCCCGCGCGGGTGGCCCGGCTCCAGGGACATTTGGATGTCGCCTTCCGGCTCCTGCTGCGCCGGACCCGCCGCGAGGGGCTCCTGGCGCGGGTGGGGACACCGGGACACCGGGGGGACACCGGGGGGACACCGGGGGGGGACAGAGGGGAAGGGAGGCGGGGGTCAGGGTGGGGGTCCCTGGGGGGTCCTTGGGTACGGGAGGGGTTTGGGGACATCGGGGGGCTCAGGGGGGGCTCCGTGGGCACAACGGGAGCTGCGTGGGCCGGGGGGACCCTGGGTGGGGGGGTCCCTGTGCGTGCTCCCCCCACGGGTGTCCCCGGGGTGTGACAGCCGTGTCCCCGCGTGTGACAGCCGTGTCCCCGTGTGTCCCTGGGTGTGACAGCCGTGTCCCCGTGTGTCCCTGGGTGTGACAGCCGTGTCCCCGCGTGTGCCAGCCGTGTCCCCGCGTGTCCCCGCAGCTGCCCGCCCCGGGCCGGCTCCGCGCTCTCTGCTCGCAGCACCTGGAGCAGGTCCAGGCTTTCCGCCGCCTCCACCCCGGGGGCTTCTCGGCCGCCTTCCCCCCGCTCTACCGGGAGCTCTTCGCCCCCGACCCCGCCGATGCCCCCGCGGGGACCCGCTGAGCGCGACCCGGGGACCACCGGGACCACCGGGATCACCGGGACCACCGGGACCGCCGGGATCACCGGGATCGCCGGGATCACCGGGATCACCGGGACCGCCGGGATCACCGGGATCACCGGGACCACCGGAACCGCCGGGACCGCCGGGATCACCGGGATCACCGGGACCACCGGAACCGCCGGGACCGCCGGGATCACCGGGATCACCGGGACCACCGGAACCGCCGGGACCGCCGGGATCACCGGGACCGCCGGGACCACCGGGACCGCCCCCGCACCTGGGGACACCTGAGGGGGCTCCCACCCAGGCGCCTGCCGGGAATGCGGCACCTGGAGCGGACCCGCCACCCGTGGGTGCCGCGGGGGTCCCTGCGGAGCGGCCTTTGGGTGCCTTTGGGTGCAATAAAGGCGTTTTTGGCACCGCGTGTCCGTCCGTGGGCTCCGGCACCGGGGGCACGCGGGGACACCGGGGGCGGCATTGGAGACCCGCCCCGCGCAGCGCTCCCAGCCGCTATAGGATCCCGTGACTGTCACTCAAACTAGGAGGCGGGCATTCGCGCTTCCCCGCTCTCTGATTGGTTTCCCCTTCCGTTACTCGCCGTTGATTGGCTGCTTTATTCCCGCTATTTCCTGCCCCCTCCTGCGGGAGGCCTCGCGGGGATTGGCCGCTGCTCCGCGGGCAGCGATTGGGTGGGGGCGGCGCGGAGCTGCGCTGTGATTGGCTGGGAAGGGAGGACCCACGATGTGATTGGTGGAGAGCGGGAGGAGGCGGGGCCAGCGGCGGGGCGCGGGAGGCGGCGGCGGCACCGGGGCCACATCGGGCCCGAACCGGGGCCAGGCCCGAACCGGGGCCTTTCGGGGCCGGGCCGGGCCGAACCTGGGTCGCTCCGGGGTCGGGGGGTGGCCCCGGCACCTGCAGGTACCGTGAGACCGCCCGGGGGGCGCGGCCGAGCTGCTTGCGGGGGCTCCGCTGCCGGTGCACCGGGCCTGGGCCCTGCAGCGGCGGGCCCGGAGCCGAGCCCTCCGTGAGGGTTCGGGTGTGGGCAGTCGGCCGGGGAGTCCCCGGGGTGCGGGGCGCAGCGCGGCCCGGCCGCCCTGGGAGCTCCCGGTGGGCTCCCGGTAACCCCCGGTGAGGCCCCGGTAAAGCCCCGGTAAGGCCCCGGTAAAGCCCCGTCCGCAGCCGGCGATGGCGGGACGCGGCTCCGTGCAAAGCCTGAGCAGCCTGCAGAAAACCGCCCTGCTCCTGGGCGTCCCGGCCGCCGCCACCGTGCTCTACATCCTCTACCGGCGCTACCGGGAGAGCCGAGGTGCGTGCGGGGCCCCGGCAGCGCGGCCTGAGCTCCGCCGGAGCCGCTGCTCCCGCCGGGAGTTCCCGTGGGAGCCCCGCGGGGGCGGCCCCGAGCCCTTGGGGACCCCCGGGGGAGGGGGGAGGGGGTTGGGGGTCCCTTTTCCCGCTGGGAATTCCCTGAAACCCCGGGGGGTGGGGTCGCTGTCCCTCCGTGACCCCCCGGGGACCCTCTGGGGACACCTTGGGGACACTTTGGGGCCTTTGGGGACACCCTGGGGACCCTTTGGGGCCTTTGGGGACACCTTGGGGACACTTTAGGGCCTTTGGGGACAGCCTGGGGACACCCTGGGGACACTTTGGGGCCTTTGGGGACACCCTGGGGACACTTTGGGGACACCTTGGGGACACTTTGGGGACCACGTCGTGACCCCCTGGGGAGCGGGAGGCTGTCGCAGTCACTTTTCCCTCTGGATTTTCCCTTGTAACCCCCCCGGGTGGGCTCCCAGTCCCTTCCTGTCCCTTTGGGGACACCCTGGGGACCCTCTGGGGACACCCTGGGGACCCTCTGGGGACACCCTGGGGACACTTTGGGGCCTTTGGGGACACCCTGGGGACACTTTGGGGCCTTTGGGGACACCCTGGGGACACTTTAGGGACCCCCTGGGAAGAGGGCGCCCCCCGGGAGTCGCTTTTCCCACCGGGAATCCTCCGTGTCCCGTTTATAACCCCCTGAGGGGGGGGTCGCATCCCCTGGGGACCCCCTGGGGACCCTCTGGGGACCCTTTGGGGACCCCCTGGGGACCCCCTGGGGACCCTCTGGGGACCCCCTGGGGACACCCTGGGGACCGTGTCGCGGCCCCGCCGCTGTCCCCGCAGAGGCGCCGGTGACACTGGTGGCGGACGAGGCGCTGGAGGTGGCGCTGCGGGTGCCGCGCTCGGCGCTCAAGGCGCTGATCGGGCGCCGGGGAGCGACCATCAACCGGGTGCGTGCGGGGCGGCACCGGGCACCGGGCACCGGGCACCGGGAGGGGGCGGCCACCGGCTCATCGGGCACCGGAGGGGAGCGGCTCACCGGGCACCGGGCACCGGGCACCGGGCACCGGGCACCGGAGAGGGGCGGGAGCGGCTCACCGGGCACCGGGGGACGGGGCGGCCACCGGCTCACCGGGCACCGGGCACCGGAGGGCACCGGGAGGGGGACGGGAGCGGCTCACCGGGCACCGGAGGGCACCGGCTGAGCGAGCACCGGCTCACCGGGAGGGCACCGGAGAGGGGCGGGCACCGGGCACTGGCTCACCGGGTACCGGAGGGGAGCGGCTCACCGAGCACCAGGCACCGGAGGGGGGCGGGCACCGGGCACCGGGAGGGAGCAGCTCACCGGGCACCGGGAGGGCCCGGCTGACCGCAAGCCCCGCCCGCCTCTCCCCGGCCCGCAGCTGCGGCAGGAGACGGGAGCGCGGATCGAGGTGGAGGAGGAGGAGGAGGAGGAGGAGGAGGAGGAAGGCGCGGGGCAGTCGCTGGTGCAGATCGCGGGCTCCCCGCGCCAGGTCTGCCGCGCCAGGGCCGCCGTGCTCGGCATCGTGGCCGAGAGCGCGCCCGTGGCCGAGCAGCTGCGCGTGCCCCAGCGCGCCGTGGGCAGGATCATCGGTACGGGCACCGGGGACACCGGGGAACCGGGGGAACCGGGGAACCGGGGAACCGGGGCACCCCGAACCCTGGGGGAGCTTCCATAGCCCCTGGGAGGGAACCCCGAACCCTGGGGGAGCTTTTGTACCCCCGGGACACCCCAAATCCCAGTGAGCTGTGGGCAGGATCATCGGTACGGGCACCGGGGAACCGGGGCACCGGGGAACCGGGGCACGGGGGAACCGAGGCACGGGGGAACCGGGACACGGGGGAACCGGGGGAACCGGGGCATCCCGAACCCTGGGGGGAGCTTTTGTACCCCCGGGACACCCCAAATCCCAAGGGAACCCCAACCCCAGTGGGCCGTGGGCAGGATCATCGGTACGGGCACCGGGACACCGGGGAACCGGGGGAACCGGGGCACGGGGGAACCGGGGCACCCCGAACCCTGGGGGGAGGGAGTCTGTAGGGCCAGGGACACCCCAAACCCTGGGGGGAGCTTTTGTACCCCCAGGACACCCCAAATCCCAGTGAGCTGTGGGCAGGATCATCGGTACGGGGCACCGGGGCACCGGGGCACGGGGGCACTGGGGCACCCCGAACCCTGGGGGGAAAGAGTGTGCACCCCTTGGGAAACCCCAAATCCTGGGGGAGCTTCCATAGCCCCTGGGAGGGAACCCCAAACCCTGGGGGGAAGGTTCTTTCCCCATTTCCCACTCCCCCTTCCCCATTTCCCTGTCTCCCTTTCCCTTTCCCCTTTCCCTTTCCTTTTCCCCGTTCCCCTTTCCCCCATTTCCCTTCCAGCCGCGCCCCAAACCCCTCTCCCTCTCTCTCCCTCCCCGGTCCCTCCCCGGTTCCCCCGCTCTCCCCGGGCCGGTCCCCCCCCGCTCTCCCCGGTCCCCCCCCGCTCTCCCCGGTCCCTCCCCGCTCTCCCCGGTCCCTCCCCGCTCTCCCCGGGCCGGTTCCCCTCACCCAGGCCGCGGTGGGGAGACGGTCCGGGGCATCTGCCGGAGCTCGGGGGCGCGCGTGGAGTGCGCGCCGGAGCCCGAGGCCAGCCTGGCCCCGCTGCGCCTGATCCGCCTGCTGGGGACGCGCCGGGAGGTGGAGACGGCCAAGGTCAGCGGGCTGGGGCCCCTCCGAGCCCTCCGAGCCCTCCTCATCCTCCTCATCCTCATCCGAACCGCCCCCGAGCCCTCCGAGCCCTCCTCATCCTCCTCATCCTCATCCCGAGCCCTCCGAGCCCTCCTCATCTTCCTCATCCTCATCCTCATCCCAGCCTCCTCCGAGCCATCCTCATCCTCATCCCGACCCCTCCTCATCCTCATCCCGGCCTCCCCCGACCCCTCCTCATCCTCCTCATCCTCATTGGAACCACCCCCGGCACCTCCGAGCCCTCCTCATCCTCCTCATCCTCATCCCAACCCTTCCCCGCCCTCCTCATCCTCATCCGAGCTGCCCCCCGACCCCTCCGCGCCCTCCTCATCCTCATCCCGACCCCTCCTCCCCCTCCTCCCCCTGCTCCCGGTGCTCCCGGTGCTCCCGGTGCTCCCGGTGCTCCCGGTGCTCCCGGTGCTCCGGCGCTCCCGGTGCTCACGCCTGCCGTGCCCGCCCGCAGAAGCTGATCCTGGAGAAGCTCTCGGAGGACACGGCGCTCCGCCGGGAGCTGGCGCAGGCGGCGGCCGCGCGGTGCCCGCGGAAGCAGCCCCTGGGCAGCCGCCGGGAGCCGCCGGAGCCGCGCCCCGGGAGCCCCGGGAGCCCCGGGAGCCCCGGGAGCACCGGGAGCCCCGCGGGCTGGCAGCAGGAGCGCTGGGAGGCGGAATGGGCACCGGAGCCCGGCCCGGGAGCACCGGGGGCGGAGGAGGAGGAGGAGGAGGAGGCGAGCGAGGAGCCCGGGGAGCCGCCGGTGCCCAAGTTCGAGGGTGAGAGCGGCCCCGGGGCGGTTCCCGGTGGGAATTGCGGCTGCGGGTGGATTCCCGGGAGCCTCGGGGGGTGCGGAGGGGTTGGGGGGATTCCCTCCCTCCCTCCCCTGCCTTTCCCGGAGGGATTTGGGGGGGATTTGGGTGGGTTTGTGTGGATTTTGGATGGGTTTGGGTGGGTTCTATGTGGATTCTGTGTGGGTTTGGGTGGGTTTGGGTGGATTTTGGGTGGGTTTGGGTGGGTTCTATGAGGATTTGGGTGGGTTTGGGTGGGTTTGGGTGGATTGGGGCGGATTTGGGGTGGGTTTGGGTGGGTTCTATGTGGATTCTGTGTGGATTTGGGTGGGTTTGGGTGGATTGGGGCGGATTTTGGGTGGGTTTGGGTGGATTTTGGGTGTATTTTGGGTGGATTTGGGTGGATTTTGGATGGGTTTGGGTGTATTTTGGGTGTATTTTGGGTGTATTTTGGGTGGGTTTCAGCGGCTTTGTGCCCCCCAGTGCCCAGCCCGGATTTCAGCTTCCCCGCTGACGAGCACCTCGACGTTTACGTCTCTGCGGCCGAGAGCCCCGGGCGCTTCTGGATCCAACTGCTGGGGAGCCGCAGCCTGCAGCTGGACAAGCTGACGGCTGAGATGGGGCACTTCTACCGGAGCAGCGCCGCGGTGAGCGCCCCTGGGCCACCTCTGTCACCTCTGTGCCACCTTTGTGTCACCTGTGCCACCTCTGTGTCACCTGTGTGCCACCTCTGTGCCACCTCTGTGTCACCTCTGTCCCCTCTGTGTCACCTCAGTCCCCTTTGTGCCACCTCTGTGCCACCTCTGTGCCACCTGTGCCACCTCTGTGCCACCTCTGTGCCACCTGTGCCACCTGTGTGCCACCTGTGTGCCACCTGTGTGCCACCTCTGTGTCACCTGTGCCACCTGTGTGCCCTCTGTGTCCCCCCGTGTCCCAGCGCTGCCCCTCATTTGTCACCGTGTCCCTGTGTCCCCACCCCTCAGCATTGTCCCCTTCATGTTCCCTGTCCCCCACCCCTGTCCCCCAGCACTGTCCCCTATCCCGTGTCCCCTGAGTGTCCCCGTGTCCCCTCCTGTCCCTGGCACTGTCCCAGCACTGTCCCCTCGTGTCCCTTGTCCCCATCCCGTGTCCCCTCCTGTCCCAGCGCTGTCCCCTGGGTGTCCCCTGCGTGTCCCCTGAGTGTCCCCTGAGTGTCCCCGGGGTGTCCCCAGGTGCCCCCCCCGTCCCTGCAGCCCGGGGCCATCGTGGCCGCCCCGTACCTGGAGGACGGCGAGTGGTACCGGGCGCGAGTCCTGGGGACGCTGGACAACGGCCACCTGGACCTCTACTACGTGGACTTTGGGGACAACGGGCAGGCGCCCCCCGAGGCGCTGCGTGCCCTCAGGTGGGCCCGGGGGGTGACACTCCCGGGGTGGCCCTGTCCCCTGTCCCCTGTCCCCTGTCCCCTGGGCCTGCCTCACCCCCTGTCCTTGCAGGAGCGACTTCCTCAGCCTGCCCTTCCAGGCCATCGAGTGCAGCCTGGCCGGGATTGTCCCCAACGGTGAGCGGGGTGGGACACGGACTGTGCCCTCTGGGGGTGGGACACGGACTGTCCCCTCCGGGGGTGGCACACGGACTGTCCCCTCTGGGGGTGGGACATGGACTGTCCCCTCCGGGGGTGGGACATGGACTGTCCCCTCTGGGGGTGGCACACGGACTGTCCCCTCTGGGGGTGGGACATGGACTGTCCCCTCCGGGGGTGGGACATGGACTGTCCCCTCTGGGGGTGGCACACGGACTGTCCCCTCTGGGGGTGGGACACGGACTGTCCCCTCCGGGGGTGGCACACGGACTGTCCCCTCCTGGGGGTGGGACACGGCCCGGTGCCGGTCCTGGTGCCTGTGCCAGTGCTGGTCCCGGTCCGGTCCGGTCGGTTCCGGTACCAGCCCCGTGTCCCGGTCCCGGTCCGGTTCCGGTCCCGGTGCCATCCCCGTGTCCCGCAGGTGCCGGTGCCGGTGCCGGTTCCGGTCCCATCCCCGTGTCCCGCAGGTGCCGGTCCCGGTCCGGTTCTGGTCCCATCCCCGTGTCCCGCAGGTGCCGGTCCCGGTGCCGGTGCCAGCCCCGTGTCCCGGTGCCGGTCCCGGTGCCATCCCCGTGTCCCGTCCCGCAGGTACCGGCTGGGCCGAGGCGGCGCTGGATGAGTTCGAGCGGCTGACGCACTGCGCGCAGTGGCGCCCCCTGGTGGCGCGGATCTGCAGCTACCGCCAGGGGGCGCTGTGCCCGCGGCCCAGCGTGCGGCTGCTCAGGGACAGCGAGGGACAGGTGAGAGTGTCACTGTCACTGTGTGTGTCACCGTGTGTCACTGTGTGTGTCACTGTGTGTGTGTCACTGTGTGTCTGTGTGTGCCCGCGGCCCAGCGTGCGGCTGCTCAGGGACAGCGAGGGACAGGTGAGAGTGTCACCGTGTGTGTGTCACTGTGTGTGTCACTGTGTGTGCCACCGTGTCACTGTGTGTGTCACCGTGTCACTGTGTGTGTCACTGTGTGTGTCACTGTGTGTGTGTCACTGTGTGTGTGTCACTGTGTGTGTCACTGTGTGTCACTGTGTGTCACTGTGTGTGTGTCACCGTGTGTCACTGTGTGTGTCACTGTGTGTCACTGTGTGTCACTGTGTGTCACTGTGTGTGTGTCACTGTGTGTGTCTGTGTGTGCCCAGCATGCGGCTGCTCAGGGACAGCGAGGGACAGGTGAGAGTGTCACTGTGTCACTGTGTGTGTGTGTCACTGTGTGTCACTGTGTGTGTCTGTGTGTGTCACTGTGTGTGTCACTGTGTGTCTGTGTGTGTCTGTGTGTGCCCGCGGCCCAGCGTGTGGCTGCTCAGGGACAGCAAGGGACAGGTGAGAGTGTCACCGTGTCACTGTGTGTGTGTGTCACTGTGTGTCACTGTGTGTGTCAGTGTGTGTCACTGTGTGTCACTGTGTGTGCCCGCGGCCCAGCGTGCGGCTGCTCAGGGACAGCGAGGGACAGGTGAGAGTGTCACCGTGTCACTGTGTGTGTCACTGTGTGTGTCACCGTGTGTGTGTCACTGTGTGTCTGTGTGTGCCTGTGGCCCAGCGTGCGGCTGTACACCGACAGCGACGGACAGGTGAGCGTGTCACTGTCACTGTGTGTCACTGTGTGTCACTGTGTGTCACTGTGTGTGTCACTGTGTGCCCGGTGTGTCACCGTGTCACCGTGTCCCCAGGGTGTCCCTAACCCTAACCCTAACCCAGTGTCCCCTCACCCCAACTCCCAGCATTCCCTGTCCCTCTGTCCCTCTGTCCCTCTGTCCCTGCTGTCCCCATGTCCCGGTGTCCTGGTGTCCCCATGTCCCTCATTGTCCCCTGTCCCTCTGTCCCGGTGTCCCCATGTCCCGGTGTCCCGGTGTCCCCACAGAGCCTGGACGTGGGAGCAGAGCTGGTGCGTTTGGGCTACGCCGTGCCCGGGCCCCCCGAGGAGCCCCCGGTGAGCGCTCCCGGTGCCCTCCCTGGCCCGGTGTCCCGGTGTCCGGTGTCCCGGTGTGCCGGTCCCGGTGTGCTGCTGTCCCGGTGTGCCGGGCGGGGCCGGTCCCGCTGTCCCGCTGTCCCGGTCCCGCTCACCCCGCTTCCCCCGGGCAGGACAATCCCGGCTGTGCCTCGGTCCCGGGGAGCCCGCCGAGCGCCGGGGACAGCGCCGGGGCCGTGTCCTGCCGCCGCCTGCCCGGTAAGCCCGGTAAGGCCGTTCCCGTGACAGCGTCCCCGGTGTGTCCCTGCCCCGGGACCGGCGTTGGGAGCCCCCTGACCCCTCCCCGGTCCCGCAGCCGCCGCCGCCGCCGCCGCCGTGCCTGGGGACGCCGTCACGGTCACCTGAAGCTGCCGGTGCCCCGGAGCAGCTCCCGGTGCCCCCGCCGGGTGCGATCCCCTCTCCGGAGCGCTCCGGGAGCCCGGACCGACAAACGCGGGGATCTCCGCTTGTGCCTCTTGTCGGGACGCGACACGCCGGGGCCGAGGGCCGGCTGTGTCCCTTCCGTTACCGGGAGTTCCTGGTTCCTTGCCTCGTTTGGCCGTTCCGTTGCACTATTTGTGTTTCTGAGTTAATAAAGTTGAAAGTTTCTCAGCGCTCCGTCCGAACCGGGCACAGGCGCGCCGGGGGCAGCCCCCGCTGGGGTCCTTGCGCGTCTCGCGCAGGCACGCAGCGGGCAGCCCCGCGCCAGCTCTGCGCAGGCGCACTGCGGGCAGCGCGGGGTCCTCGGGCGCCGTGAGGGAAACGGGGCCGCCATGTTGGCCCCGGGGGCGGTGGGACGGGTGCTGAGCCGGGCCCTGAGCCTGAGCCATGCCCTGGTGAGCGCGGGGGCACCGGGAGTGGCGGGGAGCGGGCCCTGAGCCATGGCCCGGTGAGCGCGGGGGGACCGGGAGTGGCGGGGAGCGGGCCCTGAGCCATGCCCTGGTGAGCGCGGGGGCACCGGGAGTGGCGGGGAGCGGGCCCTGAGCCATGGCCCGGTGAGCGCAGGGGGACCGGGAGTGGCGGGGAGCGGGCCCTGAGCCATGGCCCGGTGAGCGCGGGGGCACCGGGAGTGGCGGGGAGCGGGCCCTGAGCCATGGCCCGGTGAGCGAGGGGGGACCGGGAGTGGCGGGGAGCGGGCCCTGAGCCATGGCCCGGTGAGGCGCCCGGGGGTCGGTACCGGGGAGGGCGGGACGGGCCCCGAGCCGGCCCCACAAGCCCCGTTATGGAACCCTACGAACCCTACAGAGCCCTGCGCGGCCCCGAAACTCCCGGTGGAGCTCTCCTCGGGACCCGTGATCGCCCCGTTAGCGCCCCCCGACCCCATAACGGCCATGGGGGGCTGACAGGCTCTGGGGGCTGTGCGGGGTGGGGGTTTCTGGGCTCTTTGGGGCACTCTGTGGGGTTTGGGGGCTGTACTGGGGGGTTTGGGGGCTGTACTGGGAGGTTTGGGGGCTGTACTGGGGGTTTTGGGGTCTGGGGGGTGTATTGGGGTTGCTGTGGGGTCTGAGGCAGAGCTGGGGGGGTTTGTGGGGTCTGGGGCTCCAGGGGGTTCTGTGGGGTCGTTGTGGGCTCTGGGGGGTTTGGGGTCACGGGGGCTGCCGGGGTCCGGATATCCCGGGGCTGCCCGGTGCCCTGAGCCCCGTTCCCGTCGGGAACGCCCCGGAGCCTTCCCCGGAACATCCCAGAACCTTCCCTGGAACATCCCAGAACCTTCTCTCTCCTGCAGGGCTGGGTGGTGCTGCAGTGTGTGTGGCCCCATCCCCAAACACCCCAGAACGTTCCAGAATGTTCCAGAACCTTCTCTCTCCCCCTGCAGGGCTCAGTGTTGGTGCCCCAGCCCCATCCCAGAACCTTCCCTGGAACATCTCAGAACCTTCTCTCTCCCGCAGGGCTTGGTGGTGCTGCAGTGCGTGTGGCCCCATCCCAGAACCTTCCAGAACCTTCTCTCTCTCTCTGTCCCCCCAGGGCTTGGTGCCCCAGCTCCATCCCAGCCCCATCCCAGAACGTTCCAGAACCTTCCCTCTCTCCCCTGCAGGGCTCGGTGGTGGTGCAGCGCGTGTGGCCCATTCCCAAACACCCCAGAACCTTCCAGAATGTTCCAGAACCTTCCAGAACCTTCTCTCTCTCCCTTAGGGCTCGGTGGTGGTGCAGCGCGTGTGGCCGGTGCCGCTGGGCCGGGCCGGGGCGGCTCCGCGGCTGCACCCGCGGCGGCACCGCGTGTTCCGCCTGCTGCGGGACGGCAAACACCGGCCCCGGGGGGAGATGGAGCTGCTGCTGAGCCGCGCCGTGCAGGGTGGGCACCGGGCACAGGGGCTGCTCCCGGGCGGGCCTGGGGCTCCTGGGGTCCCAGCCAGGCCTGGGAATCCCTGTTCCCAACGGTTCCTGGGGATTCCCAGACATTCCTGGGGGCTCCTGGTCCCAACAATTCCTGGGGATTATTCCCTGTGTTCCCAGCAAGTCCTGGGAGTTCCCAACCGTTCCTGGGGTTCTGTGTTCCCAACCATTCCTGGGGGTTCCCTGTTCCTGGCAATTCCTGGGAATTTCCCCCGTTCCCAATCGTTCCTGGGAATCCGTGCATTCCCAGCTCTTGTAGGGAATTCCCTGTCTTTCCCAGGGATGTTCCCGGGGGTGTCCCCAGGGATGTTCCCGGGGGTGTTCCCAGGGATATCCCCAGGGGTGTTCCCAGGATGATTCCCAGGATGATTCCCAGGGATTTTCCCAGGGATGTTCCCAGGGATATCCCCAGGATGATTCCCAGGGATATTCCCAGGGATGTTCCCAGGGATTTTCCCAGGGATATTCCCAGGGATATTCCCAGGGATATCCCCAGGGATGTCCCCAGTCTGATCCCGCTCTCCTCAGGCCTGGGCAGCCGCGGGGCCGTGGTCAGCGTGGGGAAGGCGCTGGGCAGGAACCAGCTGCTGCCGCAGGGCCTGGCCGTGTACCCCAGCCCGGAGAACCTGCAGAGGCTGCAGCGGGAGCGCCAGGTCAGCGCCCCCAGCCCGGGGAGACCCCCAGGGCACCGGGGATGGGGCTGGGGCTCTTTTGGGGGTTTGGGCTGGGTTCTGTGGGATTTCAGTCCCAGGGGGAGCCTTGGTCCTGAAAAATCCCTCTGGGGAGCAGGGGAGGGGTTGGGCTGAGGGGAGAACTCACCCTCCTCACCCTCCTCATCCTCCTCATCCTCTTCATCTTCCTCATCCTCCTCACCCTCCTCACCCTCCTCATCCTCACTCTCCTCACCCTCCTCACCCTCCTCCAGCCCTGCCTTTTGTCCTCCTCAATCCCATTTTTCCCCATTTTCCCCCCATTTCCCCTCCTCAATCCCATTTCTCCCATTTCCCTCCTCAATCCCATTTTCCCCGTTTTTCCCCCATTTCCCCTCCTCAGTCCCAGATGTTTTCTCTCCCCCAGCTGGCGCAGGAGGGGAAGCTGGAGGAGCCCCAAACCCAGAGCGGGCAGAAGGTGAGCAGGGTCCCCAAAGCCCCAAATCCCAAACCCCATATCCCAAACTGCCAAATCTCGGGAATTTCCCCCCAAATCCCAAACCCCAAATCCCCGGAATTTCCCTCAAATCCCCAAGCCCCAAACTCCCAAATCCCAAACTCCCAAACCCCCAAACCCTAAACCCCACACCCCAAACCCCAATCCCCAAATCACAAACCCCCACACTCCAAACCCCCACACCCCACACCCCAAATCCTGAGCCCCCAAACCCCACACCCCACACCCCCCACCCCAAACCCCAATCCCACCCCTGTCCCGGTTGCAGACGCTGGCGTTCCTGCGGCGCTGCCGGCTGCAGGTGGGGATGAAGAACAACGTCAGCTGGGAGCTCAGCCCCGACATCGTGGCCCGGCACTTCCTCAAGAACGTCAGCACCGCCTGGGGTTTGGGCTTTGGGGGGTTTGGGGGGTTTGGGCTTTGGGGGGTTTGGGGGCTTTGGGGTTTGGGGGGTTTGGGCTTTGGGGGGTTTGGGGGGTTTGGGGGCTTTGGGGTTTGGGGTTTGGGGGTTTGGGGGCTTTGGGGTTTGGGGTTTGGGGGGTTTGGGGTTTGGGGGTTTGGGGGGTTTGGGGGCTTTGGGGTTTGGGGTTTGGGGGGTTTGGGGTTTGGGGTTTGGGGGGTTTGGGGGCTTTGGGGGGTTTGGGGGGTTTGGGGGTTCCCTGACCCGCGGCAGCGCCGAATCCCAGGGTTTGGGTTTGGGGTCGTTCCCCAAGGGTTTGGGGCACTCGGGCAGCCCTGCTCCCAGGGTTTGGGGTCGATCCGGGGTTTTGGGGCTGTTTGTGGGTTTGGGGTCATTCCTGGGATTCAGGGCTGTTCCTGGTTTTGGGGTTGGATCCCTGGGTTTGGAGTCAGTCCCAGGTTTGGGGTCAGTCCCAGATTTGGGGTTGGATCCCCTGGATTTGGGGTCAGTCTGGATTTGGGGTCAGTCCCAGATTTGGGGTCAGTCTGGATTTGGGGTTGGATCCCCTGGATTTGGGGTTGGATCCCTGGATTTGGGGTCAGTCTGGATTTGGGGTCAGTCTGGATTTGGGGTCAGTCCCGGGTTTGGGGTTGGATCCCTGGATTTGGGGTCAGTCCCAGGTTTGGGGTCAGTCTGGATTTGGGGTCAGTCTGGATTTGGGGTCGATGCCGTTTCGGGGCCGTTCCCCCCCTGCAGCTCGGGGTGTTCGTGCCCCCCCACGCCCTGCGCCTCCCCCCGGAGCCCATCACCCGCTGGGGCCAGTACTGGTGTGACGTCACGGTGAGGGGACGGGGACAGGGGGACAGGGGGACAGGGATGGGGACATGGGGACACAGGGACAGGGGGACAGGGGACAGGGGGGGACAGGGACAGGGGACAGGGACAGGGGACACGGGGACAGGGGACACGGGGACAGGGGACACGGGGACAGGGGGGGACAGGGACAGGGGGACAGGGACAAGGGGACAGGGGACAGGGACAGGGGACAGGGACAGGGGACAGGGACAGGGGACAGGGGACAGTGGCACCCTGCCCTCCTTTCCCCCGTCCCTGTTCCCTGGCTGGGAACCTCAGGCTGCTCCGGGGCATTTGGGGTCACCCCGGGGCTGCTTTTGGGGTGCCCAGGGCTGGTTTGGGGGTCACTCGGGTGTGTTTGGGGTGACCCAGGTGTGTTTGGGGTGACCCAGGTGTGTTTGGGGTGGTTTTGGGGTGGTTTTGGGGTTACCCAGGTGTGTTTGGGGTGGTTTTGGGGTGACCCAGGTGTCTCTGGGCTCCCCAGGTGAACGGGCTGGACACGGTGCGGGTGCCCGTGGACGTGGTGCCCTGGGGGTGGTTTTGGGGTGATTTTGGGGTGACCCAGGTGTGTTTGGGGTGGTTTTGGGGTGGTTTTGGGGTTACCCAGGTGTGTTTGGGGTGGTTTTAGGGTGGTTTTGGGGTGACCCAGGTGCGTTTGGGGTGTCTCTGGGGTCCCCAGGTGAACGGGCTGGACACGGTGCGGGTGCCCATGGACGTGGTGCAGTTCCTGCGCCCCAAAACCAAACGGTTCCGGCACTGGCAGGAGCAGCAGCGGCGGCAGCTGGAGAGCAGCCGGGAGCGGCTCCTCTGACCCCCGGGGGGATTCGGGGTCCCTGGGGGGGATTTGGGGTCCCCGGATGGATTTGGGGTCTCCTGGGGTGGATTTGGGGTCCCCGGATGGATTTGGGGTCCCTGGGGGGGATTTGGGGTCCCCGGATGGATTTGGGGCCGTCCCCCCCCCCTGTTTTGGGACCCTCTTCACCCGTGGGGAGCTCCAGGAGCAGCAGCTCCCTAGAAAAAGGGAGATTTGGGGGAGATTCCCAAGGTTTTGGGGAATTCCTGTCACCCCACAGGACCCCCCAAACCCCAGAGGGGGTCCCCAGGGTGGATTTGGGGTCCCCGGGGTGGATTCGGGGTCCCCGGGGTGGATTTGGGGTCCCCGGGGTGGATTTGGGGTCCCGGGGTGGATTTGGGGCCGTTCCCCCCTCACCCCGTGGCCCGGAGCAGGAATTTCCCTGCAGAGTGGGGGGATCGGGTTTTGAGGGTCCCAGGATGTTTTTTTTGGGGTTGTCCCAAAGTTTTGTGGGGTCTCAGGGATTTGGGGTGGGGGGGCGGTGCGGGAGTTTTGGGGGCTGCAGGATTTGGGGGAGAAAAGGCCGATCCTGGTGGAAAAAAGGGAAATTTTGGGATCCAAATTCGGGTGTTTGGAGTGAATTATTGGGGGGGGGAGGGAGGGGGGAACCCACCTGAGGGAGCCCCGCCCCCACGGCCAGGTGAGCGCCGCGTCCCCAGAGTGTCACCCAGAGTGTCACCGTGTCCCCAAAGTGTCACCCAGAGTGTCACCCAGAGTGTCCCCAAAGTGTCACCGTGTCCCCAGAGTGTCACCCAGAGTGTCACCCAGAGTGTCCCCAGAGTGTCACCCAGAGTGTCACCCAGAGTGTCCCCAGAGTGTCCCCAGAGTGTCACCCAGAGTGTCACCCAGAGTGTCCCCAGAGTGTCACCGTGTCCCCAGAGTGTCACCCAGAGTGTCACCCAGAGTGTCCCCAGAGTGTCACCCAGCGTGTCACCCAGAGTGTCACCCAGAGTGTCACCGTGTCCCCAGAGTGTCACCCAGAGTGTCCCCAGAGTGTCACCCAGAGTGTCACCCAGAGTGTCACCGCGTCCCCAGAGTGTCACCCAGAGTGTCCCCAGAGTGTCACCCAGCGTGTCACCCAGAGTGTCACCCAGAGTGTCACCGTGTCCCCAGAGTGTCACCCAGCGTGTCACCCAGTGTCACCCAGAGTGTCCCCAGAGTGTCACCCAGCGTGTCACCCAGAGTGTCACCGCGGGGGGGTCCCCAAAGCCCCCCGGCTGTGACCCCCCCGGGGTGGGGGGGCGGTGGCGGTGCCACCTCGGCTGTCACCGGCTCGTTGCCATGACAACGGAGGGGGTGACACGCGGTGAGAGGAGGTGACGCGGGAGGGGGGACACCGCGACACGGGGGGCGGGGGGGGAGGTGACACCGGCCCGGGGACAGCGGGGCGCGCGCGGGGGCGGGGACACGGGCGGGGCGGGGCCGGGTTCAGCACCGGGGACAGCACCGGGAGGGAGGGGACGGTGACACGGGGGGGGAGGGGGGAGGGGACACGCGTGGGCGGGCACCGGACCCTCCCCTCCCCCCCCGGTCCCCTCCGCGCGTGCGCGCAGCCCCGGCCCCCGGGCCCCTCCCCAAAACATCCCCGAGCCCCCCGGGCGGGGCCGCTACCGGAGCCCCCGGCCCGGTTGGTGCCGGTTCCGAGCGCCCCCTCCCCACCCCCGGTTCCCGGTGCCGGTGGTGCCGCCGCTGCCCCGCGGCCGGTGCCGGTGCCGGTGCCCGTTGTCCGGTGCTCGGCCCCGGGAGCCGCTTCCTTCCCAAAGCCCCGGGCCCGGTCCCGGTCCCGCTGTTGTCGCCGGTGCCGGTGCCCGTTATCCGGTCCCGGTGCCGCTCCCCAGTTCTCCGGTGCCGTCGCCGGTGCCGGTCCCCGGTGCCGCTCTGACATCAGCACCGGGCGGGGCGGGGCGGGGCGGCCCCAACCGGGCAAGAAAAGCGTCTCCCGGTGCCGATCCCGGTGCCGGTACCCGGTACCCGGTGCCGCTGCCCCAGCGGGCGGGGGGGCTCGGCCACCACCGGGGGCTCTCGGGGACCGGCGGCCGCCGCGGCCGCCATGGACCGAACCGAGCGCTGAGCTCCCCCCGCCCCCCGCCCGGTACCGGGACCCTCCCCGAGGCCACCGGGGCGGTACCGGCGGGGCGGGCGCTCGCAGCATCCAGCGGGATTTTGGGGAGCAGCGCCCGGGAAACGGCCGGGACGCACCGGGAGCGCCGGGAGCGCCGCCCCCCGGGCAGAGCTGCCCCCGCCCCGCCGCGCCCCGTCCCCGGAGCCGAGCCGAGCCCCGGGGCCGCCTCGTCCTTTGTGTGCGCCGGGGCACCGGGCACCGCCGGGAGCACCGGGAGCCGAGGCCGGGCGGTGATAGCGGGGAGCGGGAGCGGCCCCGGGGCCCGGGGAGCCCCCGGCGGCCCCATGAAGGAGCCCGACGCCATCAAACTCTTCGTGGGGCAGATCCCGCGGCACCTGGAGGAGAAGGACCTGAAACCCATCTTCGAGCAGTTCGGGAAAATCTACGAGCTCACCGTCATCAAGGACAAGTACACCGGGATGCACAAAGGTACCGGGACCGGGACCGGGAACCGGGAACGGGAACGGGAACCGGGAACGGGAACGGGCAGCGGGGATGGGGCAGGAGCAGCGGGCACGGCCCCGGGCAGCAGGGATGGGTGCGGGGCACGGGCACGGGGGTACCCGGGATGTGAGCCCCGGTACCGGGAGCGGCCCCCAGATACCGGGATCAGCCCGGGGATGTGGTCCCGGTACCGGGAATGGCCTCGTGATGTGGCTCCCAGCACCAGGAACAGCTCCCAGCACCGGGAGTAGCCCCGGGATCCGGCCCCCGGTACCGGGAACGGCCCCAGTTACCGGGATTAGCCCCAGGATCCAGCCCCTGGTACCGGAAATAACCCCGGGATTCAGCCCCCGGTACCACAAACGGCCCCCAGATACCGGGAACAGCCCCGGGATTCGGCCCCCGGTACCGGGAGCGGCCTTGTGATACAGCCCCCGGGACCGGGAACAGCCCCCGGTACCGGGAATGGCCCCAGGATGTGACCCCCGGTACCGGGAACTGCCCCCAGCACCAGAACAGCCCCCGGTACCGGGAACAGCCCCTGCCACAGCCTCCAGCACCAGGAACAGCTCCCGGTACCGGGAACAGCTCCCAGCACCGGGAATGGCCCCGTGACACAGCCCCCGGTACCGGGAACAGCCCCGGGATGGGCTCCCCGGGACCGGGAACAGCCGGCAACACCGGGAACAGCCCCCGGTACCGGGAACAGCCCCACAAACAGCCCCGGGTACAACCCAGGGCCCCGGTACCGGGAACAGCCCCACCGACGGTACCGGGTACAACCGCGGGCACTGGGAACAGGCCCCGGTACCGGGAACAGGCCCCAGGGCAGCCCCCGGTACGGGGAACAGCCCCAGGTACAACCGAGAGCGCCGGGAACAGCCCCAGGAACAGCCCCAGTACAGCCAAAGGCCTTGAGCAACACCCAGAGCTCAGTGTACAGCCGCAGGCCCCGGGAACAGCCCCAGCCCAGCCTGGCCTGGGTACCCCGTGTTGGGGCTGTACCCCGGCTGTTGTTGTACCCCGGGTGTTGTACCCTGGGTGTTGTTGTTCCCCGGCTGTTGTTGTTCCCCGGGTGTTGTACCCCGGCTGTTGTTGTTCCCCAGGTGTTGCTGTTCCCCGGGTGTTGTTGTACTCCGGCTGTTGTTGTTCCCTGGGTGTTGTTGTGCCCCGGGTGTTGTTGTTCCCTGGGTGTTGTTGTGCCCCGGGTGTTGTTGTTCCCTGGGTGTTGTTGTGCCCCGGGTGTTGTTGTTCCCCAGCTGTTGTTGTGCCCCGGCTGTTGTTGTGCCCCGGGTGTTGTACCCTGGGTGTTGTTGTTCCCCAGCTGTTGTTGTTCCCCGGGTGTTGTTGTTCCCCGGGTGCTGGGGGTGGCTGCGGGGTCACCGGGCGTGCGGGGGTTGTGTCAGGCGGCTGTGGGGTGTTGGTTGGTGCCGGCTGTGGGGTTTTGTTGCTTTTCTGTCCGGCTGTTGTGGGGTTTGGGTGAGTGTGGGGTGGTGCTGCTGGGGTTGGTGTCGTTGGGGTGTTTTTTTGGGGGGCATTGGGGTGTTTTTTGGGGTGTTTTTTGGGGTGTTGTGGGGGTGGTGTTGGGGATGTTGTTGGGGTGTTGTTGGGGGGGTGTTGGGGTGTTTTTTTGGTATTTTTTTGGGATTTTTTGGTGTTGTTAGGGTGTTGTTGGGGTCTTTTGGGGGTCTTTTGGGGGTGTTTTGGGGGTATTTTGGGGGTGTTTTGGGGGTATTTTGGGGTGTTTTCAGGGTGTTGTGTCAGGCTGTTGCGCCAGGCGGGTGTTGGGTGTCACCTGGTCACCCCGCGTGTCCCTGTGAGGGGCTCTGGGGGTCCCTGGGGGGGGGGGGGGTGGGCGTCACACCCGGTGTCACCCAGGGACCCCCACCCCGACCCCGCCCCCAACACCCAGGGGGGGTCCCGGAGCCCCCCAAACCCCCGGGACCCCCGGTGACCCCGATGGGCAGCGGAACTGGGGGGGTCTTGAGGGGGTTTGGGGTCTCTGTGGGGTCCGTGGGGGGGTTTGGGGTCCGTGGGGGGATTTGGGGTCCGTGGGGGGATTTGGGGTCTCTGGGTGGGGGGATTTGGGGTCTCTGGGTGTTTTTGGGGGGCTCTGGCCACTCCAGACCCCTCGGTGCCACCTGGGGCTGGGGGCTGGGACACCCCGGGGGTCTCCCCCTCCCCTCCCCTCCCCCCACGCCCCCCGACCCCTTTTTTTTTTGTGTCCTCCCCCTCCCCCCAGGATGCGCCTTCCTGACCTACTGCGCCCGCGAGTCGGCCCTGAAGGCCCAGAGCGCCCTGCACGAGCAGAAAACCCTCCCGGGGGTGAGTGGGGGGCACGGGGACCCCCCCCGGGGCACCCCCGAACCCCCCCGTGGGCCCCCAGCCCGCGACACCCCCAAAAGCACCCGGGTGCCCCCCAAAAATCACCCTGAGACCCCCAAAAATCACCTGGAACCCTCCAAAAAATCATCCTCAAACCCCAAAAATCACCCTGAACCCCCCCAAAAATCATCCCGACCCCCCCCCAAATCACCCCCACCCCAGCACCCCCCCGGGCCCCACTGCGGGGGGGATTTTTGGGGTGGGGGTCACCCCCGAACAGCTGTGGGGTGTTTAATTAGCGCCGCTAATGAGGGCCCGGCGTTAATGAAGCGCTGCACGGACACAACAAAGCCCGGGATGGGGGCGGGGGGGGGTCCGGGTGCCCCCCACCCAATTCATTTTTGGGGGGGGGTCCCACCTCCCATTCCCTGCCCCCATCCTGATTTTGGGGAGGGGGTTGGGGTGTCCTGGGGGGGTTGGGGGGTCCCTGAAGGGGGGTGAGGGGCGGCTTTGGGGGTCCCCGGGGTGGGGAGGGGGCTCGGAGCGCGCCCCCCCCGCGGGCTCCGCGCGTGTCCCGCCGGGCCCGGGGGGGATTTGGCTTCGCCGGGATAATCCCGGGATTTGGGGCCGCCAATCCCGGGGGGGATTTGGGGAGGGGGGAGAGGGGGGGGGTGGATGGGGTTTGGGGGGGGGGATCAGGGGCGGCCCCGCCCCAGCAGCTGCCCCCGCACAGCAATTTGGGGAGGGGGCAGCGCCCGCAGCGCCCCCCGAGCTGCGCTGACCCCGCGGGGGGGCCCGGCCCGCTTTGTGGGGGGGGTTTGGGGGCTTTGTCCGCCCCCCCTCTCTGCCCCCCCCCCGCAGCGGCCGGGGCTGATCCAGCGGGGGGGGGAGGGGATTAGGGGGGATTAACCCCCCCGGCTCGGGGAGGGGGGGGGGGCGCGTTTCCAGCACCATCTGGGTCCGGGGGGGGCTCGGGGGGGCTCGGGGGGGCTCGGGGGGGGGGGGGGCACCTTCGCTTTCGGCGGCGAAAGGAACCGCCCGGGGTCAGCCGGGGATGGGCCCGCCCCCCCCGCGCCCCCCCGCGCCCCCCCGCGCCCCCCCCGCGCCCCCCCGCATCCCCAATTCCCCCCAAATCCCCCCCCCATGGGCTCTGCCACCCCCCCCGAGGGTTTGGGGGGAGGGGGCGCGGTCACTCCGGGCCTGGGGGGGGTCCCCACCTCACCCCCCCCCCCAAAATCTCCATCCCCCCCCCCCCGCCGCCCCTCCCCATCCCCGTCATTGTTTATCGCGAGCGCTGATGACGTCAGCGGCGTTGCCAGGCAACGGCGATGGGTAAATTGGGGATGAGTGGGCGGTTGCCATGGAGCGGAGCCGGCCGTTGCCATGGCAACCGCGCATCTGCGCCCTCCCCCTCCCCCCCCGCCCCGTTCCTCGGGGGGTTCCGGGATGTGGGGAGGGGGGGGCGGGGGTGGGTCCGGCCCCCCCCCCCCAATTAGCGCAGGGGGGGAGGGGCGCTCATTAACGCGGCCCCCCGGGCCCCCCCTCCCCCCCCCGCGGCAGCGGCTCCCGTTGCCAGGTAACGGGATGCGGGCCCGGCGTTGCCATGGCGACCGGAGCATCTTGGGGGGGGCCGGGGCCGGGGGGGGGGTCCGGGACCCTCAGAGGGGGTGGGGGAGGTGCTGGGTGGCCCCGGGGGGGTCTCGGGGGGGTCTGGGGGGGTCTCAGTGTCCCCGTGTCCCCCCCCCAGATGAACCGGCCCATCCAGGTGAAGCCGGCGGACAGTGAGAGCCGAGGAGGTACCGCCCCCAAAAACCCCAAATCCCCCCAGAAAACCCCAAAAAACCCCAAATCCCCCCCAAAAAAACCCCCAAATCCCCCCCAAAAAACCTCAAATCCCCCCAGAAAACCCCAAATCCCCCCAAGAAAACCCAAATCCCCCCGAAAAAACCCCAAATCCCCCCAAAAAACCCACAAATCCCCCCCCAAAAAACCCCAAATCCCCACAGAAAACCCCAAATCCCCCCCAAAACCCCCCAAAAAACCCAAATCCCTCCCAAAACCCCAAACTCACCCCACACCACCCTGTCCCCAAACCCCGCTGTCCCCAAATTATCCCAAGGCCACCCCCCAGTGTGAGACCCCCAGGGCCACCCCACCGCTGTCCCCGTCCCCGGGGTGGGGGGTCCCTCCATGTCCCCATGGCCAGGAGCTGTCACCCTGTTCCTGGTCCTGGCCCATCCCAATGTCCCCATGGGTGTCCCCGTCCCAATGTCCCCGTCCTAATGTCCCTGTCCCAGTGTCCCCACCCCAGTGTCCCAGCCCATCCCATCCTTCCTGGAGTGTCACACCCCTCTCTGTGGCACTGTCCCTGTGCCGGTGTCCCGGTGCCACCCACAGTGTCCCTGTGCCATCTGTGGTGTCCCCATGCCTATGTCCTGGTGCCACTGCCGGTGTCCCGCTGCCACTCGCAATGTCCCCATGCCGGTGTCCCAGTGCCACCCATGGCATCCCAGTGCCAATGACAGTGTCCCAGTGCCAGTGGCGATGTCCCAGTGGTGATGTCCCAGTGCCACCCATGGCATCCCAGTGCCAATGGTGGTGTCCCCGTGCCAGTGTCCCGGTGTCACCCGCGGTGTCCCGGTGCCGCTGTCCCGGTGCCGGTGTCCCGGTGTCACCGCGCTGTCCCCGCAGAGGACCGGAAGCTCTTCGTGGGGATGCTGAGCAAGCAGCAGGCGGACGAGGACGTGCGGAAAATGTTCGAGCCCTTCGGCACCATCGACGAGTGCACGGTGCTGCGCGGCCCCGACGGCACCAGCAAGGGTGGGATACGGGGACACGGGGACAGCGGGGGACAGAGGGGACAGCGGGGACAGCGGGGACAGTGGGGACAGCGGGGACAGCGGGGACACCCAGGGGTGGGGACAGCGGGGACAGCGGGGACAGCGGTTTGGGTGGGTCCCTGGGGCAGGCAGGGGGAGGTGCGTGGGGCAGGGCTGGGTTTTGGGGGGACACGGCAGGGCTGGGGTTAATGGGGTTAATGGGGTTAATGGGGTTTGGGGCTCGGAGGGGTCCGTGGGGTGGGTGGGAGCCCCCCCGGGTGACGCGGGGCCGGTGTCCCCAGGCTGCGCCTTCGTCAAGTTCCAGAGCCACGCCGAGGCCCAGGCCGCCATCGCCGCCCTGCACGGGAGCCGCACGCTGCCGGTGAGGGAGCGGCCCTGCCACCGCCACTGCCACCGCCACTGCCGGTGTCACCTTCGTCACTGTCCCTTCCACCATCCCATCACCGTCATCATCATCTTCACCATCATCCAATCATCATCATCCTCCCATCATCATCCCCACCATCACTCCTTCCTCCCCACTCCCGCCACCGTCCCACCTTCCTCCTCACCCCGTTATAACCCAGCCAGCACCCCCACCACTGCTCCCACCATCATCATCCTCCTCTTCATCGTCCCCTTCGTTGTCCTCATCTTCATCACCCCCGCTACTGTCCCTACCATCATCCTCCTCCTGCCCTCCTTCCTTGCCGTCTCCACCATCATCATCCTCACCCTGTTATAGCTCAGCCATTGTCCCCATCATCATCATCATCATCCCCACCACTGTCCCTGTCATTGTACCCATCATCATCCTCTTCATCATCTTCATCATCCCCACCATTGCCCCCACCATCACCTCCATCGTCACCTTCCTCATCCTCGCCACTGTCCCCACCATGCTCCCCTTCACCTTCTCCACCATCATCCCATCATCATCATCCTCCCATCATCATCATCATCATCCCCACCATCACCTCCATCGTCACCTTCCTCATCCTCGCCACTGTCCCCACCATTGTCCCCTTCCTCTCCTCCATCCTCCCCTTCACCTTCTCCACCATCATCCCATCATCATCATCCCATCATCATCCTCTTCCTCACCTCCTTCATCACCTCCCCCATCATCCTCACCCTGTCACAACCCAACCATCGCCCCCATCACTGCTCCCACCTCGGCCCCACTCCGTGTGACCCCGAGTGACCCCGAGTGACCCCGAGTGGCCGGAGTGGCCGCAGTGACCGCAGTGACCGCAGTGGCCGCAGTGACCGCAGTGACCGGAGTGGCCGGAGTGGCCGGAGTGGCCGCAGTGACCGCAGTGGCCGCTGTCCCGCAGGGCGCCTCCTCCAGCCTGGTGGTGAAGTTTGCGGACACGGAGAAGGAGCGGGGGCTGCGGCGGATGCAGCAGGTGGCCACGCAGCTGGGCATGTTCAGCCCCATCGCCCTCCAGTTCGGAGCCTACAGCGCCTACACGCAGGCGGTACGGGGACACGGGGACATTGGGGACAGTGGGGACAGTGGGGACATTGTGGGGACACCGGGGACATTGGGGACATCATGGGGACAGTGGGGACATCATGGGGACATTGGGGACACTGGGGACACTGGGGACAGTGGGGACATCATGGGGACATCATGGGGACAGTGGGGACACAGGGACACTGGGGACAGTGGGGACATGGGGACAGTGGGGACAGTGGGGACAGTGGGGACAGTGGGGACACTGGGGACAGGGGGGACACGGGGACAGTGGGGACATCATGGGAACACGGGGATAGTGGGGACATGGGGACACTGGGGACACTGGGGACAGTGGGGACATGGGGACAGTGGGGACATTGTGGGGACATTGGGGACATTGGGGACACGGGGACAGTGGGGACATCATGGGGACATGGGGACATCGTGGGGACACGGGGACATCGTGGGGACAGTGGGGACATCGTGGGGACAGTGGGGACATTGTGGGGACACTGGGGACAGTGGGGACACCGGGGACACTGGGGTGACATCCATGGGGTGACACCATATCCCAGGGTGGGAATGGCACTGGGTGGGGCTCCCTGGGTGGTGTTGGTGTGCCTGGGTTCCTGGGGTGGTGTTGGTGGCCCTGGGCTGGCCTCCCCGGGGTTTTGGTGGCACTGGGTTCCCGGGGTGGTGTTGGTGGCCCTGGGCTGGCCTCCCCGGGGTTTTGGTGGCACTGGGTTCCCGGGGTGGTGTTGGTGGCCCTGGGCTGGCCTCCCCGGGGTTTTGGTGGCACTGGGTTCCCGGGGTGGTGTTGGTGGCCCCGGGCCGGGCTCCCCGGGTGGTGTTGGTGGCCCTGGGCCGGGCTCCCCGGGGTGTTGGTGGCCCCGGGCCGGGCTCCCTGGGGTGTTGGTGGCCCCGGGCCGGGCTCCCTGGGGTGTTGGTGGCCCTGGGTTCCCCGGGTGGTGTTGGTGGCCCCGGGCCGGGCTCCCCGGGGTGTTGGTGGCCCCGGGCCGCTCTCCCCGGGCGGCAGTGGCAGCGGTGGCAGCGGTGGCAGCGCGGTGCCAGGCGTGTCCCCACAGCTGATGCAGCAGCAGGCGGCCCTGGTGGCCGCGCACTCGGCCTACCTCAGCCCCATGGCCACCATGGCCGTGCAGATGCAGCACATGGGCACCGTCACCCCCAACGGGCTCATCGCCACCCCCCTGCCACCCTCCTCAGGTAACGGGGACAGAGGGGACAGGGATGGGGACAGGGGATGGGGATGGGGATGGGGACGGGGGATGGGGACGGGGACAGAGGGGACAGGGGATGGGGACAGAGGGGACAGGGGATGGGGATGGGGACAGGGACAGGGGATGGGGACAGTGGATGGGGACAGGGATGGGGACAGGGACAGGGGACGGGGACAGGGGATGGGGACAGGGGATGGGGACAGGGACAGGGGGGGCAGAGGGACAGAATTGGGGACAGAGGGGACAGCGGGGAGGGGACGGGGATGGGGACATGGGGGGTGGCACTGGCGGTGACGAGGACACTGGGGATGGGACACTGGGAGGGGACACGGGGAGGGGACACGGGGAGGGGACACTGCCAGTTGGCGGCAGTGCGGAGGGGACACCAGGGACGGGGGACCGTGACCCGGGGGTGCCCCGGGGGTGCCCCGAGGGTGTCCCCCCGGTGACCCGGCGCTGTCCCCGCTGTCCCCAGGAACCAGCACCCCCCCGGCCATGGCGGCCACCCCGGTCCCGGCCATGGCGGCCCCGCTGAGCGTCAACGGCTACAGCCCCGTGCCCGCGCAGCCCGCGGGGCCCCCCGCGCCCGACGCCGTCTACGCCGGGGGGGTCCCGCCCTTCCCAGGTGCCCCCCGACCCCGACCCATCCCCCCAAAACCCCCCGGGACCCCCCTCCGGGCCCCCCCGTAACCCCCCCTGTGCCCCCAGCCCAGAGCCCCGCGGCCCCCGGGGACCCCCTGCAGCAGGCGTACGCGGGCATGCAGCACTACACTGGTGCGTACTGGGAGCACTGGGAGCACTGGGGGGGCTGGGGGGGGCTGGGAGGGGGCTGGGAGGGGACTGGGGGTATTGGGGCGTACTGGGAGGGGGGAGGTGTGGTACTGGGAGGCCACTGGGAGGATACTGGGAGGGGGGTGGTGTGGTACTGGTTGGTACTGGGGGGCACTGGAGGGGCACTGGGAGGGACTGGGGGATACTGGGGAGGGCACTGGGAGGGGGGAGGGCTGGAGATACTGGGAGGGACTGGGAGCACTGGGGGCACTGGGGGGCACTGGGGGCGCTGGGGTGTTGTCCCCGCTGACCCCGTGTCCCGCTGTCTGTCCCATTGTCTGTCTGTCCCGCTGTCTGTCTGTCCCATTGTCTGTCTGTCCCATTGTCTGTCTGTCCCTCTGTCTGTCCCGCTGTCCCCAGCCGCCTACCCGGCCGCCTACGGGCTGGTCAGCCCGGCCTTCGCCCCCCCGGGACCCCTGCTCGCCCCCCCGCCCCCCCCGCAGCAGCAGCAGCGCGAAGGTGAGACCCCCCCGGGACCCCCCAAAAACCCAGAAACCCCAAAATTCCCCCCTCTGGACCCCCCGAGCCTCCCCCGTGGGACCTCCAGACCCCTCAAAACCGCCGAGACCCCCCCGGGACCCCCAGGGAGGGGCTTTGGGGCGTCCCAGGGGGTTGGGGGTGTTTGGGGCGCCCCCCCTGGAATCTGGGGTGTCACGGGGGGGGAGAATCGGGGATCCCGTGGGTGCGGGGCCGGGTTTGGGGTCATTGGGACAGGGTTGGGTTCACAGGTCCCGTTTTGTGGTCCTGGGTCAGGTTCTGGGGTCCCAGCTCAGGCTCTGGGGTCCCGGTTCTGGTTCTGTGGCGCCGGTTGGTGCCGGTTGGTGCCGGTTGGGGCTGGTCGGGGCTGGTCGGGGCCGGTTGGCGCCGTTTTGGGGCCGTTTGGGGTCGTTTTGGGGCCGTTTTGGGGCCGGTTGGTGCCGTTTTGGGGCCATTTTGGGGCCGTTTTGGGGCCGGTTGGTGCCGGTTGGTGCCGTTTTGGGGCCGTTTTGGTGCTGTTTTGGGGCCGGTCGGGGCCGTTTTGGGGCCGGTTGGTGCCGTTTGGGGCCGTTTTGGTGCCGTTTTGGGGCCGTTTGGGGCCGTTTGGGGCCGTTTGGTGCCGGTTGGTGCCGTTTTGGTGCCGTTTTGGGGCCGGTCGGGGCGCGGCGCCGTTTCGGGGCCGTTTTGGTGCCGGTTGGTGCCGTTTGGGGCCATTTTGGGGCCGGTTGGCGCTGTTTCGGGGTCGTTTTGGGGTGGTTGGCGCCGTTTCGGGGCCGCCGTCCCAGGTGTGACCCCGCTCCCTCCGCAGGCCCCGAGGGCTGTAACATCTTCATCTACCACCTGCCCCAGGAGTTCGCCGACACCGAGATCCTGCAGATGTTCCTCCCCTTCGGCAACGTCATCTCCGCCAAGGTCTTCGTGGACAGGGCCACCAACCAGAGCAAGTGCTTCGGTAGGGACACGGGGACACGGGGACATGGGGACATGGGGACATTGGGGACACGGGGACACGGGGACACGGGGGACACGGGGATATGGGGGACATTGGGGGATATGGGGACATTGGGAACACGGGGACATTGGGGACATTGGGAACACGGGACAGTGGGGACATGGGGACATCATGGCTGGGGACAGCATTACCTGATGTCCCCTCTGTCCCCAATGTCTGCTGATCTCCCCTCTGCCCCCTGTGCCCCTCATCCCCTCTGTCACGTCTGTCCCCACTGTCCTCCCCACTGTCCCTGCTGTCCCCAATGTCCCCACTGTCCCCATTGTCCCCTCTGTCCCCGCTGTCCCCACTGTCCCCAATGTCCCCACTGTCCCCCCGTTGTCCCCACTGTCCCCCCGTTGTCCCCACTGTCCCCACTGTCCCCACTGTCCCCAATGTCCCCAATGTCCCCCCGCTGTCCCCACTGTCCCCAATGTCCCCCCACTGTCCCCACTGTCCCCACTGTCCCCACTGTCCCCACTGTCCCCAATGTCCCCCCAATGTCCCCACTGTCCCCACTGTCCCCAATGTCCCCCCGCTGTCCCCGCTGCCCCCCAGGCTTCGTGAGCTTTGACAACCCCGCCAGCGCCCAGGCCGCCATCCAGGCCATGAACGGCTTCCAGATCGGGATGAAGCGGCTCAAGGTGCAGCTCAAGAGGCCCAAGGACGCCAACCGGCCCTACTGAGCCCGGTGAGACCCCCGGGACCCCCCGGGACCCCCCTGGGAGCCCCCCCGGGACCCCCTGGGACCCCCCGGGACCCCCCTGGGACACCCCTGGGACCCCCTGGGACCCCCCGGGACCCCCCTGGGACCCCCTCGGGACCCCCCGGGACCCCCTGGGACCCCCCTGGGACCCCCCCGGGACCCCCCGGGACCCCCCTGGGAGCCCCCCCGGGACCCCCCTGGGACCCCCCCGGGACACCCCCGGGACCCCCCTGGGACCCCCCCCGGGACCCCCTGGGACCCCCCCGGGACCCCCCTGGGACCCCCCTGGGACCCCCCTGGGACCCCCCCGGGACACCCCCGGGACACCCCTGGGACCCCCCTGGGACCCCCCTGGGACCCTCTGGCACTGGGAACACCCCTGGGACCCCCTGGGATCCTTCAGGGACCCTCCTGAGATCCCCCCTGGGCTGGGACCCCCTGGGATCCCCCCAGAGCCCGGAGACGCCCCGGGACCACCCCTCAACTCCAGAACCCTCCTGGGATCCCTCCGGGAGCCCCCCTGGGACCTTCCAGCCCCTTCACACCCCCCCCCACCTCCCCCAGGACCCCCAGAGATCTCCCAGGATTTGGGAGCCACCTTGGGATCCCCTGGAGCCCCCCAGGACCCCCAGGTTGGGATGTCCCCCATCGGGATTTGGGGGGGGTTTGGGGGGGTGGGTGGGGCTGGAAATGCCCCCCAAAAACTCCGTTTAACCCCCCCCATCCCCAAATTTTCCCTCCCCAGGTCCGGAGGCTCCGGAGCAGCACCTTTGGGTGCCCCCCCCCCCCACATTGCAGAGCAGCCCCCACCCCCCAACCCCAGCGGTGCCCGGGGGGGGGCTCGGTCCTGCTGGGGGGGGACCCCAGACCCCCCCACGCTCAGGAAGGATGGACCCCCCCTCCAGGCCCCATCCGACCCCCCCCAGTCCATCCCAGTCCATCCCAGTTCATCCCAGTCCAGCCCAGTGCAGGGTGCCAGCGCCCCCCCACCCCAGCAGCCGCCTCCACTCCGTTTTTGGGGGGGTCGTGCCCCCCAAAAGAACCCCCCCCCCCAAATCCCCCCCCGGGACCCCTCTTGGGGCTTTTCTCACCCAACAGGACCAAAAGCAGCTCCAAACTGGGGGGGGGTCTCTTGGGGGCTTTTGGGGGGTCCCTGGGGGTCCCAAAGTGGGGGGGGCACTGCCCCCCCAAATCCTCCCAGGGGCGCAGCGGGACCCCAACACTGCCACTGCCACCCGCTCCGCCCCCAAGCTGCCTCAGTTTCCCCCGGGGATGGGCCAGCACTGGGATGGGCTGGGATAAACTGGGATAAACTGGGATGGGACGGGACTGGGATGGACTGGTATTGGGATAATCTGGGACTGAGATAAACTGGGAATGGGATAAACTGGAACTGGGATGGACCAGGATTGGGATGCTCCAGTATTGGGATGGACTGGGATAAACTGGGACTGGGATGCTCCAGCACTGGGATGCTCCGGCACTGGAATAAACTGGCACTGGAATCAACTGGGACTGGAATCAACTGGCACTGGGATGGACTGGCACTGGGATGGACTGGCACTGGGATGGACTGGCACTGGGATGGATGGCACTGGGATGGACTGGCACTGGGATGGACTGGCACTGGAATAAACTGGGACTGGAATAAACTGGCACTGGGATGGACTGGCACTGGGATGGACTGGCACTGGGATGCTCCAACACCGGGATGTTCCACCGTGGGGAGGCTCCAGTCCCGGGATGCTCTGACACCGGAACGATCCAGATCCAGCTCCAGCTCCAGCTCCAGCTCCAGCTCCAGCACGGACCAGAACCGGGCTGCTCCAGAACCGGGCTGTTTGGACACCGGGATGCTCGGACATTGGGATGTTTGGACACCGGGATGTTCCAGCACCGGGGCACTCTGGGCTCCAACACCCGGGAGCTCCGACACCGGAATGTTCCAGCACTGATCCCGGGATGGTCCCACGGCAGGAGAATCCCACGGCAGGATGGATGTTCCAGCACCGGGATGTTCCAGCACCGGGATGGTCGCACCCCGGGACGCTCCGGGATCAGAGGATTCAGCCCCAGAAGGTTCCCTCAGCTGCTCCAGCCCGGGAATGATCCGGCCCCAGGATGGAGAGCGAGCGACCGATCCCGGGAATTCCTGGGAGCTCCAGCCCAGCCACAGCCAGGGGACAGCGGGAGCAGGGACACGGACACCGGACATACGGACACCGGACACATGGACACACGGACACACCACGGACACACGGACACCGGACACACGGACACCGGACACACCACGGACACACGGACACCGGACACACGGACACACCACAGACACACAGACACACCACGGACACACCACGGACACACCACAGACACGCGGCTCCGGCTCTGCCCGTCCCCAAACCCCAAACAACCCCAAATAATCCCAAACCTGGGGGTGCCAACCCCACCGGCCAAACCGGGGCCGTGTCCAGCCTGGAGCCGCCCAGGCCCCCAGACCAGTGCCCCCCAAACTGGGACAGTGCCCCCCAGACTGGGACAGTGCCCCCCAAACTGGGACAGTGCCCCCCAAACTGGGACAGCGCCCCCCAGACTGGGACAGCGCCCCCCAAACTGGGACAGCGCCCCCCAAACTGGGACAGTGCCCCCCAGACCAGTGCCCCCAGCCCCCCAGACTGGGACAGTGCCCCCCCCCAGCCTCCCCCAGGTGGGCTCGGTGCCACCCCAGCCCCCCCAAACTGGGTCCAGTTCCCCCCAAACTGGGTCAGGGCCCCCCCAAAGGGGCTCACCCCCCCCCCAGCCCCCCCAAGCCGGGCTCGGTGCCCCCCGAGCCCCCAGCCCCCCCCCCAGTGCCCCCAGCACCCCCAAACCGGTGCCCCCCCCATCCCCCCCCGCCCCCGCTGTACATAGGGGGGGGGCGCGGGGCCCCCTCCGTGTCCCCCCCGTTTTGGGGGCTCTGGGACCTGCTGGGTTGATTTTGGGGGGGTGGGGGGGTGGGGGGGTTTGGGGGAGGGGCAGTGAAGCCCCCTGGGCTCCAGGCTTTATTTATTTGCTATTTATTGCAGTTCCTTTCTCAATCGACTTTTGGTTCTTTTCTTTTTTTTTTTTTTTGATTTTTTTCTGTCGAAATAAATAATTAAAAAAAATAAAATTAAAAAAAAAAAAACAAAAACAACAAAATAAAACCAACCCAACACCTTAAAAAAAACCCAACCCCACAGAATTCCCCAGAGACCAGAAATTTGGGGTTTATGGGGGGATGCAGGAGCCCCCCAGGGGAAGGAGCCACAGCCCTCGGGAATTTCCTCAATAAATCAATTTATTTAAAAGAATATGTTACAATTAATTACACTAAAGGGGCTTTCCCCCACCAGGAACCGAGGAATGGGAGAGGGACAGTGGGAGAGGGAGGGGCAGGGTTTTATTTCTGTGGTTTTTAACCAATTTCTCCTTTTTCTGGGTGTTTTTTTTTGCATTTTTTGTTTTTTTTGATAAAAAACTCCACAAGAAGATGGTTCAGCTCCCGATCCGTCGGAATTCGGGGACAGCAGGAAAATCGGGATCCAAATTGGGATTTTTACCCCCCAGCCTGGGGGGTGCTGGGGGGGATTTGGGGGATCCCAAACCTCTCCCAGATTTTCCCCCCCCCCTCCCATTCCTGGCTTTTCCACGGCTCGGGGCTCCCGAGGACAAACGGAAATCCAATTAATTACAGGCATCCAATTACTGGAATTCATTCCCAGCTCTCAGCTGCTCCAGAGCCCAGGATTTGGGATTTTTTTTTTCCCCCACCACCCCCCCAAAAAATAAAATAAAATTAAAAAAAAAGAAAAAAAAAAAAAAAAGAAAAAAAAATCTCCCCCAGGGGGGAGGAGTGGGGAAAACCCCTTCCCAAAAAATGGGAATTTTGGGGGGGGGAAACCCCACTTTTTGCAGCTGGGTTTGGAGCCAAAAGATTCCCAAATCCAGCCCCAAAACCCCGGCGGGACCGGCTCCAGGCCGGGCCAAAAATGGGGAAAAAAGGATTTTCCAGGAGGGTTTTTTTTTTTTTTTTCCTGCCAAAACAGGGAAAAAAATCCCACTCCAAAGGGATTTCCAGGAAAAAATCCCACTCCAAACCAGGGAAAAAGGGATTTTCCACCTTTTCCTCCCCAAAAAAAACGTGGGCAAGACCCACTCCAAGTGAGGGAAAACAGCTTTTCCAGAGGCTCAAGAGGCTTTTCCAGCTGATTTTTCCCTCCTGGCCACTGGATTTTCCGTGGAAAATTCCCCCTTCAAAAGCAGGGGAAAAAATGAATTTTCCACTTTTGTTTCTTTCCTCCAGAACTCTGGGAAAATCCTGCTCCAAGTGAGGAAAAATGGGTTTATTTTTTTGGTTTTTTTCAGGTTATTTTTCCTGCTTGGACACCCAAGTGGATAAAAAGTGCTCAGAAATCGGGAAAAAAGGGATTTTCCAGGTTTTTTTTTTCCTCCTGGGAGGAGCTGCCCAGCCACTGGATCCAGGGAAAAATCCCACCCAAAAATCGGGAAAAAAGGGATTTTCCAGGTTCCTTTTTCCCTCCCATCCCAAGGAGCCAGGCAGACCCAAATCCCTGGGAAAAGACTCAAAATCCCCCCAAAAATCGGGAATACGAGCCCAGGAGCGGGATCCTTGTGCCAGGAGAGGCTTTTCCTTGGAATTTTGCTCCTTTTGGGGGCTCTTCCCATTTTTTTTTGGGTTTGTTTTTTTTTTTTTTTAGTCCATAGCAATTAAAAAAAAAATTCAGATTGGGAGGAGGAAGGGGTGGGAAAATCCCTTTAAAAATCTGCTGGGATTTGAAAGGAATTATTCCCACATTCCCAGGGCTTTTTCCTGGGTTTTTTTTTGGGTTTTTTTTTTTCCCCCCTGGTTTTTCCATCTCTGACCCAGCAGAAACAACAATTCATTCCAGTGGTGAAAAAAGAAAAAACCAAACCCTAAAAAAAAAAAATTAAAAAAAATAAAAATAAGAAAAAATAAAAATAAAATAAAAATAAAATAAATAAAAATAAAAATAAAAAAAATTAAAATTAAAATTAAAAATAAATAAAAATAAAATAAATTAAAAAAAAAAAAAATCCCCAAATTCCCAGCCTGGAGCTGGATCCGAGTGGGACAAAAGGAGCCCCCTCAGGTGGCTTTTCCCAGTTTTGTTTTTTTTTCCTCTGGAATTCCATGGAGATGAGGGGCACGGCTGGATTGGGCATTAATGAGATTTAGTTGGGGCTTTAATACAATAAAGGGTTTTTGCTTTGGGGTTCCTGGGAAAGGCGCCGGGGTTAAGTGGCCGCGTCCCTTTGCTGTGACCTGACCAGCTGGAAAAGGTTCTGGAAAAAAGGGAAAGGGGGAGGTGAAGGGGGCAGGGGAATCCCAGGGGGGAAAAGGGGAGAATTCCTGGAAAAGGGGGAGGGAGGGAGGCTGGGAATGGCTCCGGCCCCAGCTCGGGGCTGCCCCGCACTGGGGACCCCCAGACCCAACCCCAACCCCAATTCCAACCCCAACCCAAATTCCAATCCCAATTCCAATTCCAACTCCAATCTCAATTCCAATCTAAATTTCAATTTCAATTCAAATCCCAGTTCCAATCCCAATTCCAGTTCCAATCCCAATCCCAATCCCCACTGAAATTCTGATTTCAATCCCAATTCCAATTCCAGTCTCAATTCCAGTGTCATTCCCAGCTCCCCAAATTTATCCCAGGTTTATCCCAGGCCATTCCCAGGTTTATCCCAGGTTTATCCCAGGTTTATCCCAGGCCATTCCCAGCCCCAGGATCCTTTCCCAGCCACTCCATGACGCCTCCCTGGCTTTTCCCCACCCTGGGATCCCCCAGCCCCTCCCTGAGGCAGCAGGAGCCGCGTTTTCCCCCCGGGAAAGGGAAAAGTTTGGAATTCTCACCTCCTTCCTCCACTTGAGCTCGCAGAAAACTCGCTCGAAGCACTCGTGCATGTAATTGAACTGCGGGGGAAAATGGGAATCATCCAGGGAAATCCAGGGGGAATCCAGGGGGAATCCAGGGGGGAATCCAGGGGGAATGCAGGGGGAATCCAGGGAAATCCAGGGGGGATCCAGGGAAATCCAGGGGGGAATCCAGGGAAAATTCAGGGGGAATCCAGGGTAAATCCAGGGGAACCCTGGATCAGTGGGAATCCCTGGTGGGATCTGAGGGAATTCCAGGAGGGATCAGCAGGAATTCCAGGCGGGATCTGAGGGAATTCCAGGCGGGATCTGAGGGAATTCCAGGCGGGAATCCCTGGGTGGGGACTCACGTAGGGGGTGAAGATCTTGACCCAGCGCGGTTTCTTCTCGGCGCGCGCGTACTCGAAGCAGAAGGCCATGCCCTCCTCGTCCGTGTCCCAGCGCTGCATCTCCTCCCACTGGAAGGCGATCACCTGGTTCTGGGAGCCGGGGGGGAAAATCGGGATTGGTACTGGGATGGGCACTGGGATCGGCACCGGGATGGGCACTGGGATGGGCACCGGGATGGGCCCGGGATGGGCACTGGGATCGGCCCGGGATGGGCACCGGGATGGGCCCGGGATGGGCCCGGGATGGGCACCGGGATCGGCACCGGGATCAGCCCGGGATCAGCACTGGGATGGGCACCGGGATGGGCCCGGGATGGGCCCGGGATGGGCACCGGGATGGGCAGCGGGATCGGCACCGGGATGGGCCCGGGATGGGCACCGGGATGGGCACCGGGATCAGCACCGGGATGGGCCCAGGATTGGTGGTGGCCGCGATCCCAAATCCCTCCCCGGGGAGATCCCGAAGGTCTGGGGGCGTGGGGCGGAGGGGTGAGGCCAGGGGTGGTCCCAGGGGAAATTCCAGGGAGTTGGGATGAGCCCAAGGATCTGGGGGTGATCCCAGGGAGGTGGGAACACGGTGGTGATGTAAAACCTGGGCTCTGAGCTTGGGGACAATCCCAGGGGTTTTTGGGGACAATCCCAGGGGTTTTTGGGGACAATCCCAGGGGTTTTTGGGCCGATCCCATGGCTTTGGGGCCGATCCCATGGATTTTTAGGGCCGATCCCATGGCTTTGGGGCCAATCCCATGGATTTTTAGGGACAATCCCATGGATTTTTGGGCCGATCCCATGGATATTTGGGGCCGATCCCACGGATTTTTAGGGACAATCCCATGGATTTTTGGGCCGATCCCATGGATTTGGGGGCTGATCCCATGGCTTTGGGGCCGATCCCATGGATTTTTAGGGCCGATCCCATGGATTTTTAGGGCCAATCCCATGGATTTTTGGGCCGATCCCATGGATCTTTGGGCCGATCCCATGGATTTTTGGGACGATCCCAGGGATTTGGGGCCAATCCCATGGATTTTTGGGCCGATCCCATGGATTTTTGGGCCGATCCCATGGATCTTTGGGGTCAATCCCATGGATCTGGGGCGGGCAGGCACCTCGAGCTGCCCCTCCTCGGTGCAGGCGTGCAGTTTGAAGTGGCGGATGCTGATGGCAGAGATGACGTGGCCCTTGCGGCGCGAGTCGCAGGAGCAGTGCGGGAAGGTGATCTCGTTGTAGCCCTCGCAGGTGCGCAGCATCGTCAGGTACTGCGGGGACAGCGGGGACAGCGCGGAGTCACGGGGACAGCGGGGACAGCGGGGACACACCAGGGACAGCGGGGACAGCGCGGACACACCAGGGACAGCGGGGACAGCGGGGACACACCAGGGACAGCGGGGAGTCACCGGGACAGCGGGGACAGCGGGGACAGGGGGGACAGCGCGGAGTCACCGGGGCACCGGGGACAGCGGAGACAGCGCGGAGTCACCGGGGCACCGGGGACAGTGGGGACAGAGCGGGGACAGCGGGGACAGCGGGGACAGCGGGGTCACCGGGGCACCGGGGACAGCGGGGACAGCGGGGACAGTGGGGACAGCGGGGACAGCGGGGACAGCGGGGACAGTGGGGACACACTGGGGACAGCGGGGACAGCGGGGACAGGGGGGACAGGGGGGACACACCAGGGACAGCGGGGACAGCGGGGACAGCGCGGGGTCACCGGGGCAGTGGGGACAGTGGGGACAGAGTGGGGACAGCGGGGACAGCGGGGACAGGGGGGACACACCAGGGACAGCGGGGACAGCGGGGACAGCGGGGACACCGGGAGACACTAAACACCCAACCTATCCCAACCCATCCCAAATATCCCAAACCCCCAACCTATCCCAAATATCCCAAATACCCATCCCAGATATCCCAAATATCCCAAACCCCCAACCCATCCCAAACCCCCAACCCATCCCAAATATCCCAAACACCCAACCTATCCCAAATATCCCAAATACCCAATCCATCCCAAACACCCAGCCCACCCCAAATACCCCAATTATCCCAAACTCCCAACCTATCCCATACACCCAGCCTATCCCAAACACCCACCCCAAATATCCCAAGTATCCCAAAGCCCCAGCCTATCCCAGCACTGGGAACGGGCTGGAAAGACCCCAAAGCTCATCCCTTCCACGGCAAGGACGTTCCCGCTGTCCCGGGTTGTTCCCGGATCCTCGGGAGATCCCCGAGAACTCACCATGACCATCTTCCTCTGCTCGCAGAGCTTCTGCAGCTGGTAGGATTTCTCCTCGGCTTTGATGTAGCCTTTCTTGACGTCATCAACGGCCTGGGGACGGGGAGAGCAACGGGAAAAACCCGGGAAAAAAACACTCCCGGAGCCAACCAGCTTCCAACGGCCTGAGCGAGCCCTCCAGAGGAATTCCAGCTGGGAATTCCTCACTTGGGGAGCCCAAATCCCATACAAACCAGGAGGAACTCCCAATGTTGGGATCAACCCTTGGACCCCGCTGCCTTCTAGGGACTTCTCCTGACCCGAAAGGGAATTCCAGCTGGGAATTCCTCACCTGGGGACCTTGGGGAGCCAAATCCCATAAAAACCAGGAGGAATTCCCAAAGTTGGGATCAACTCCCAGACCCGACCATCTTCCAACGACCTGAGCGAGCCCTCCAGAGGAATTCCAGCTGGGAATTCCCTCAGACCCCACCTGGAATTCCTCGGGAACGGGATCTCGAGTGTCCTGAACCCTGCCCAGAATTCCCTTGAGAATGGGATCAGGAGTGTCTCAGTCCTGCCTGGAATTCCTCGGGAACGGGGTGTGTGAGTGGCCCAGATCCCTCTCACCAGCCCATTCCAGAGGAATTCCAGCTGGGAATTCCTCACCTGGGGACCTTGGGGAGCCAAATCCCACAAAAACCAGGAGGAACACCCAAAGTCAGGATCAACTCCCGGACCTGACCAGCTTCCAATGGCCTGAGCGAGCCCTCCAGAGGAATTCCAGCTGGGAATTCCCTCAGATCCCACCTGGAACTCCTCGGGAACGGGGTGTGCGAGTGGCCCAGATCCCTCCCACCAGCCCACTCCGGAGGAATTCCCAGCTGGAATCCCCTACCTGGTGGAAGAAGTAGGCGACGGCCAGGTCGTTGTCGTTGAGCAGCGCCTCCTCCTCGGTGGTGAAGAGCCACTTGCGCAGGGTCAGGCAGGTCCCCGGCACGGCCGAGGTGTAATTCTGCACGTAGAGCTTGTGGGGGAACTCGTTGGGAGCCAGCTTCCGCACTGGGGAGCCCGGGAAAAACCATGGGAATGGAAAAAATCGGTGTTAAAATGGGGTTTTCCCACAGGGAACCCTCGAAAAATGACCCCGAGTCCTTCCAGGATGGTCCCAAATCCTCCAGGATGGCTCCTAAATCCTCCAAAATGATCCCCAAATCTTCCAAAATGATCCCAAAATCCTCCAGAATAATCCCAAATCCTTCCAAGCCCCCTGGAATCTGGAGGAACACCCCCAAAAATCCCAGGTGTAATTCTGCACGTAGAGCTTGTGGGGGAACTCGTTGGGAGCCAGCTTCCGCACTGGGGAGCCCGGGAAAAACCATGGGAACGGAAAAAAATCGGTGTTAAAATGGGGTTTTCCTACAGGGAACCCTCGAAAAATGACCCCGAGTCCTTCCAGGGTGGTCCCAAATCCTCCAGGATGGTCCCAAGTCCTCCAGGATGGCTCCTGAATCTTCTAAAATGATCCCTGAATCCTCCAAAATGATCCCCAAATGATCCCTGAATCTTCCAGAATGATCCCCAAATCCTCCAGAACGATCCCAAATCCTTCCAAGCCCCCTGGAATCCAGGGGAACAGCCAAACCATTCCACGTTTCACGGGATTTTGGGGATAAACCCTTCCCGATCCCAGGTCATTCCCCATCCCGGGAGTCATCCCAAAGCAGCTTGGAGCAGCCTGGGATGGAAGGGATCCTTAAAGATCCTTGGGATCTCGGGACCTCCCAGGGTGATCCAAGCTGGAACTGGGAATTCCCAATTCCCAGGGATGGGGAATTGTCTGGAAAATCCCCCTGAGACCGAGGCCAATCCCACCAAATCCCACCCCCCCCACAAGGTGCCGCTTCCAGGAGTTTTTTGGGATAATTCCTGGGAGTGGCAGCTCTGCCCTGCCCTGAGCAGCCCCTCCCAACACCTGCTCCACCTTTTCCACGGGCAGATATTCCCGAATATCCGACCTGTCCCACCCTAAGGAGCTGCAGATCCCCTTTTCTTTTTTCCCCAGTTTTTTTTTCTTTAATTTCCCCTCTCCCCAAACCCCAGGGCGCTCCTGGCTCACCGAAGGAGTGGTTGATGACCTCGAAGAGGGCGAAGTAGTTGGCGGTGACGCTGTCCATGCCCACCTTGGCAGCCACCGCCTGGGAAAAGGCCGGGAAAAAACGGGAATGTCAGGGGTGATGGGAGCAAAAATGGTGTGACCTGTTCTGTTCCACCTGCTGAGAGCAGCTGGGGAGGTGGCCTTCTGTATCTCCGGGGGGAGGGGGGCAGGTGCCTTCTGATAACGGGCCAGGTGTTAAACCAGGTGGGGCAGGGTTTGTTATCTCTGTCACCACCTGTCCTCCCTCCGGGGGACATCTGCTGTTAATGGGGCATGAAGGGTTATCTCCTGTTAATGGGTCATTAAGGGTTATCTCCTGTTAATGGGTCATTAAGGATTATCTCCTGTTAATGGGTCATTAAGGATTATCTCCTGTTAATGGGCCATTAAGGGTTATCTCCTGCTGATGAGTCATTAATAATTATCTCCTGTTAATGGGGGCCATGAAGAATTATCTCCTGTTGATGGGCCATGGAGGCTCACCAAGCCATCATCCACATTCCATCATCCCATTGTCAGATGCTCCACCCAGCGAGGAGGAGCCAACCATTCCCACCTGGATAAAACTGAGACACAGGAACACCAGGGATCTGCTTCCACTGGATTCCCGGAGGGAGAGCGGACCCTTCTCACCATCCCTGGACCCTTCTCACCATCCCTGGACCCTTCTCACCACCCCTGGACCCTTCTCACCATCCCTGGGCCCTTCTCACCATCCCTGGACCCTTTTGAGGTGAGGGGAAGGAAATTCCAGGTGGGAAAGAGGAGAATCCAGGCGGGAAAAGATGGAAAATCCAGGTGGGAAAGGAAATTCCAGGTGGGAAGAGGAAAATCCAGCAGGGAAAGGAAAATTGAGGTGAGGGGATGGAAATTCCCGGCAGGAAGGGCAGCTCCAGGTGGGAATGGGCTCACCTGGTACACCTGGTCCGTGGTGCTGTTCTTCTTCACCCTGACCGTCACCGTGGTGACGTCCGGGAGCGCCACCCGCAGCTCCACGTCGGAGACGCCGTTGTAGTTCTGGGAAAGAGGGGAGGGAAAATTCCCAAAAAAACCCTCAGGAAATCCCAGGGTTTTGTTTTTCCCAGAGATTCGTGCTCCCTCCAAATCCCCCCCCAAGCGGGAATTCGGCGTGGGAGGTGGGGTGGGGCTGGGTTCTCTTCCCAGGGGAGCCCCAGGTGGGGTATTTGGGAAAATTCCCCCATGGAATTCCCTTCGTGGTCAGGGCACTGCGGAATCGCCAGCCAGGGAATTGTCCCCGGCTGGGGCCTTGGGATCAATTCACCCTCTGGAATTCCCGTTCATTCCCACTCAATCCTGAAGGATTGTGGGGTTTGGAGGAATTCCAGGGGCTTGGGGTGCCTCAATCCCACCAAAACCAGCGGGAATTGTCCCCAAACCCCAGGGATGTGGCACTTGGGGACAGGGACCAGGGGTGGCCTCAGGGACGGCTGGACGGAGGGGTTTTCCCACCTTGGCCATTCCATGGAAGGGTTTTTTTCCATGGAATTCCGCGGGATGACGTCACCCACCTCGTCCGACTCCGACAGGAACTCCTGCATGATGTCGCTCTCGCCGATGACCCGGATGGAGCAGACTGTGGGGACACACGGAATGTCACCCAGGTCACACCCAGTGTCCCCTCCAGGGCCACCCCAGCAACCCCTGCCCGTCACCCCCAGGGGGATTCCTGCAGCTGGGTCACCTCCTGCCACCATTGACTCCACGTTCTCCATGTCCTGGTGTCCCCTCATGGATCCAGAACCTCTCTGAGGTGGACCCAAGGAGCTTCACCCTAAAATCCCACCCAAGCACCCCAAACCTCCCAGGGCAATCCCACAAATGGGCCAGGAATCCGGGTGGTGGGGAATCCCGGGACAGCCCTGGGGATGAGGAGGGGTTTGGGATGAGGAGGGGTTTGAGTAGGAGGTTTTGAGATGATGGATTTTGGGATAAGGAGGGGTTTTGAGGCCCAGAACTTTGGGATGAGGAAGCATTTTGAGGTGATGGATTTTGAGGCTCAGGAATTCACCATGAGGAGGTAATTTGGCATGAAGAGGGATTTTGTGATGAGGAGGGAATTTTGGGACGAGTCATTTTGGGCTGAGGAGGGGTTTTGGGATGAAGAGGCATTTTGGGACGAGGCATTTTGGGATGAGGAGGGTTTTCTGGGGCTCAGGATTTTGAGGCTCGGGATTTTGAGGCTTAGGATTTCACCATGAGGAGGGAATTTGGGATGAGGAGGCATTTTGGGATGAGGGATTTTGGGACAAGGAGGGATTCTGAGGCTCAGAATTTTGAGGCTCAGAATTTTGAGGCTCAGGATTTTGAGGCTCAGGATTTTGAGGCTCAGGGTTTCACCACGAGGAAGGGATTTCGGGACAAGGAGGGATTTCGTGAGGAGGGATTTTGTGAGGAGGAGGAGGGACCTGAGGAAGCCCAGCCCCGTACCCTTCTCCAGGTACTCCTCCAGGCCCCTCCTGCGGGCGTCCAGCTGCTGCTCGGACAGTGAGAAGGGCCACTTGCCGGGCAGGCGCGGGAAGGTGAAGTTGGCGAATTCCCGCTTCAGGTTCTGGTGCAGGATGGCGAATTCCCGGTAGCGCTTGGAGCAGAGCTGCCGCCCGGCCATGTACACGTTGTACACCTGGGGAGAGAGAAAGCGCCCCCAAAAAAATCCCCCCCAAAAAAAGTTACCAAAAAGTCACGGCTCGGCCCGGCCCGCCCTCCTGGAGGGAAGGGTTTGGGGGAGGCTGAGGATGGGGTGTCCCTGCTGATCCCGGCATTCCAGGGGCTCAGGAATCCCAGATCTTGGGGTTCGGGGGCTTGGGTGCTTCCCATGAGACACTGAGAGATCCCAAACTCCCCACATTCCAACCAAAACCCCAAATCCTGGGATTCAGGGTCATGGACACCTCTCATGAGACACTGAGAGATCCCAAACTCCCCACATTCCAACCAAAACCCCAGATCCTGGGATTCAGGGTCATGGGTCCTTTCCACAAAACACTGAGAGATCCCAAACTCCCCATGTCCCCTGAAAAGCCCCAAAACAAAAAGCCCCTGGGATTCAGGGTCACAAGGAAAAACCCTGCCATTTTAGTTAAAACCCCTGCCATTTTAGTTAAAACCCTGCTATTTGGGGCAAACCCTGCTATTTTAGGGAAAAACCCTGCTATTTTGGGGCAAAACTCTGCCATTTTAGTTAAAAACCCTGCCATTTTAGGGAAAACCCCCACTATTTTAGGGAAAACCTCTGCTACTTTAGGGCAAAACCCTGCTATTCAGTGCAGACAACCCCACCTCCCCGCACAAAGAGACAAAACCCCTGAGGAAATCCCCCAAATCCGCGCGTTTTCCCCCCAATTCCCTGCAGAGAGGGAAGGAAGGAGCCTCACCACGAACTTCTCCCCGCTCTGCTCCACGTGTTTGTAGGTGGGGATGGAGATGGGCACCGCCTGCTTCTCGCTGTAGTCGTAGAAGGGCGGCCCCAGGGGCTCCTCGGGGGGCTCCAGGCTCTCGGCCTCGTGCGGCGGCACCGACAGCACCGTCAGCACCAGCTCCTTCTCGCCGGCGCGGATCAGGTCCACCACCTGCTTGTGGGTGGCTCCTTCCACGTTCACCCCGTTCCTGAGGGGAGAAAACCCCAAATTCCCACTCAATTCCCATGGATCAGGTCCACCACCTGCTTGTGCGTGGCCCCCTCCACATTCACCCCATTCCTGAGGGGAGAAAACCCCAAATTCCCACTGAATTCCCATGGATCAGGTCCACCACCTGCTTGTGGGTGGCTCCTTCCACGTTCACCCCGTTCCTGAGGGGAGAAAACCCCAAATTCCCACTCAATTCCTGTGGATCACATCCACCACCTGCCTGTGCGTGGCCCCCTCCACGTTCACCCCATTCCTAAAGGGAACAGATCCCAAATTCCCACTCAGTTCCCATGGATCAGACCCACCACCTGCTTGTGCGTGGCTCCTTCCACATTCACCCTGTTTCTGAGGGGAGAAAACCCCAAATTCCCACTGAAATCCCATGGATCATGTTCACTACCTCTTTGTGGGTGGCCCCTTCCACATTCACCCCATTCCTAAAGGGAACAGATCCCAAATTCCCACTGAATTCCCGTGGATCAGATCAACCACCTGCCTGTGCATGGCTCCTTCCACATTCACCCTGTTCCTCAAGGGAACAGATCCCAAATTCCCACTGAATTCCCATGGATCAGACCCTTCCCATGGATCAGCTCCACCACCTGTGCGTGGCCCCCTCCACGTTCACCCCGTTCCTGCATGGAAAAATATCCCAGATTCCCATTGAATTCCCATGGATCAGACCCACCACCTGCCTGTGCGTGGCCCCTTCCATGTCCACCCCACCCCTGAGGAGAGAAAATCCCAAATTCCCACTCAATTCCCATGGATCAGATCAACCACCTGCCTGTGGGTGGCTCCTTCCACGTTCACCCCGTTCCTCAAGGGAACAGATCCCAAATTCCCATGGAAGTGCTGAAGACATTCCCAAGCCACCCCCAGAGAACGTTCCTGACATTCCCAGGAATCCCATGGCCCGGATCTGGCTCTGCCCAGAAAACACGGATCAAAGCTGCCCCGGAAAACTCATCCCAAGCAATCCCAAACTTCCCAGAAACACCGGAAAATCCCATGGAAACACAGAAAACATTCCCAAGCCACCTGGAGAACGTTCCTGACGTTCCCAAGAGCCTCACGGGAAGGGTCTGGCTCTGCCCAGAAAACACGGATCACGCCCTGGCCACGCTGCCCAGGAAAACTGATCCCAGCCAATCCCACAGCCCCGGGAATCCCAGGAAAGGGCTGAAGAAGACCCCGAGACATTCCCGAGCTCCTCTGGAGAGGAGGGACCCCTCCCACAGAAGCTGCTGGGAATTTCTCGTGGCGATGTCGCTGCAATCCCCATTCCCAGGGAGGAATTCTCCCCCAAAAAGCCTGGAATTGTCCCCGTTCCGAGCTGCAGGACCAGGCTGGGGTTTGGCCTTCAAGCCCCAGCTCTCCAAGGGGAGGGAGTAACTCGGACCCGCTGCCCCCATCCGTTCTGATGGGATTTTTCCTGGCGGGAATCCCCCTGGGAAGGTCAGAGCTCCGCTTACAAACCCAGGTGAGACATCCAGGATTTGAAAATTCCAGCTTTTCCGGGAGCTGGAAAAGTTTCCTCCAGCTCCAACACCACCCAAGGTTATCCACACCCCTTGGAGCTTCTGTACAATTCCAGGGAAAAGGGATAACGGAGCAACCCTGGGAGCCAACAGCAAACCCTGGGAAAGGGGCACGGACGGGAGCCGGAATTCCCAGAAAGGCCTCATTCCATTCCCAAAAATTCCAGCTCCCATCGCTCCCAAGCTCGGATGCTTCCCTGCTGGTGTCTCCAAGGAGCAGGAGGAGTCAGAACTTTGGGATAAAGTCACCATGGCAACCGAGGCTGGAACCCAGGGATGCTCAGCCCGGGAGGGAAGCGCAGCAGGCGCCGCCAGGATCCCAAGGAAAGGGAACACCGGGATCTTCTGCTCCTCGAGCCTCTGGCTCCCTTTGGGAGCTGGAAAAGGGATCCAGGCCTTGCTCTGATCCTGCAGGGAATGCAGGGGGTGCAAGGACAGGGCCTGGAGATCCAAGAGATGGCACCAGATATTCCCTGGAAGCACCAGAGGTGGTGTGGAAAACACCTCATCCCCCAGCTGGGCTGGGATCTGGGAATCTGGGAATCTGGGAATCCTCCACGGGGAAAGGATGGAGCTGCTGGGAAAGGCCAGGAGATCCTGGAATCTGGGAATCTTCTACTGGGAAGGATGGAGCTGCTGGGAAAGGCTGGGAGATCCTGGGATCTGGGAATCTTCTACTGGGAAGGATGGAGCTGCTGGGAAAGGCCAGGAGATCCTGGGAATCTGGGAATCCTCCACGGGGCAGAACAGGAAGGGCTGAGGGTGAAGCAGAATTCCCGACACGGCTGCGCCAGGGCCCCGTGACACGGAAAACATCCCGGGGTTCCTGTTCCCACAGGGATTGAGTCACTTCCCACCAGGACTTGGGGGAAAATCCCCTGAGCTCGGGGGAGCTCAGAGTGGAAGAGCACCCCCAAAACCCTTTCCTTGCCCCTCCTGGGGCTGGGGATGCTGCTCCCTCAGCTGGATCACCCAGGGGCAGAATTCCCTCAGCTGGATCACCCAGGGGCAGAATTCCCTCAGCTGGATCACCCAGGGGCAGAATTCCCCCCTCTCTGCTCCCAGCTCCTCCCGCAGGGAACAAAAACAAACACCAAAAAAACCCCGGAGAATTGGGAATTTGGGTCAGCTGGGCCCGAGCCAAAACCCCGGCCAGGATTCCTGCGGGGCTCGCAGGGTCCCCCCACAGCTCCTCACACCCCTCTGGATTCCCAGAGCCAAACATTCCTGCAGCTGGGAAATCCCTGGAATTAATCAGTAATTGGAGTGAACCCGAGCCCTGGAGCGAAGGGCGGCGGGGGAGGATCCAGAGGGATCCCTGGAAAACCCCAACGCCCCCCAGGCTGGGACTGGAGGGACTTCAGGACCCCCCAAAAAAACAGCCAGGCAGCTTAAGGGCTTTGGGGGGGTTTGTTTTGGGGAGGTGGGGGGGACAGGGGGAAAGGAAGATGAGTTTTGGATGGAAGGAAGGAAGGGAGGAAGGAAGGAACGAAGGAAGGAAGGAAGGAAGGAAGGGAGGGAGGAAGGAAGGAATGATGGGTGGGTGTTTTCTGGGTCAAAGTTCCAGATTTGGGTGTCAAAAAGCAGCAGCAGCTGGAGAAGAGGAGAGCCAGGGGCGGGAAGGAAGCGTCTCCAGGTTGGGATCAAAGTGGTTTATCCCTAAAAACGCTCCTCTGGCCTCCCCAGGGTGGTCTCCACATTGAAATCTGGGGGGGGTTTATCCCTAAAATGCCCCCCTGCTCTCCCCAGGAGGGTCCCCAGGTTGAAACCCGAGGGGTTTTATCCCTAAAAATGCCCCCAGGAGGGTCCCCACGGTGAAATCCAAGGGTTCCCCCTTTACAGGCTCCTGTAAGACCCCACCCCCAAAAAAACCCCCCCAGTGAGGGTTGGGGGAGCTCAGTCTGGGCTCAGCCCCCCCCTCCTCAGGACCCCCCAAATCCCCCCCAAGGGCCGGGGGCTCAACTTCCCTCTCACCCTCAGCCCCCTCAGGACCCCCCAGCAGCTCCTCAAACCTCACCACACCCTCAGCAAGGGACCCCCAGCCCTCTCAGGACTCCCCAAATTCCCACCAAGGGTTGGGGGTCTCACCCCCCTCATGACACCCTCAGCAAGGGACCCTCAGAGTCCCCTCAGGACCCCCAAGGGCTCAGTGTCCCCTCAGCCAAAGCCCCTCAGGACCCCCAGAGCTCGGTGTCCCCTCAGAGCCCCCTCAGGACCCCCAGGGCTCAGTGTCCCCTCAGCCAAGGCCCCTCAGGACCCCCTCAGGACCCCCAGGGCTCAGTGTCCCCTCAGCCAAGGCCCCTCAGGACCCCCTCAGGACCCCCAAGGGCTCAGTGTCCCCTCAGAGACCCCTCAGGACCCCCAGGGCTCAGTGTCCCCTCAGAGACCCCTCAGGACCCCCAAGGGCTCGGTGTCCCCTCAGCCAAAGCCCCTCAGGACCCCCTCAGGACCCCCAGGGCTCGGTGTCCCCTCACCCAAAGCCCCTCAGGACCCCCAGGGCTCAGTGTCCCCTCATCCCAAGCCCCTCGGACCCCCTCAGGACCCCCATTTCCCCCTCCCCCTCCCCCTGCCGAGCCCGTGGGGGGCGTTGCGGGGCGCGGGCGGCGGGGGGCGGTGGGCGGGCGGCCCCCCCGTACTCACACCTCCAGGATGCGGTCCCCCTTGCGCACCCCGGCGCGGTCGGCGGCCCCTCCGCCCAGCACGGCGCTGACGTGCTGCAGCGGCGCGTACAGCTCGCCGTTGATGCTGCGCAGCTGCCCGCCTTCGCTCACTTGCCCGCGGACGTTAAAGCCGTAACCGGACTCGGACTTGACGATGCGGACGACGCGGGGCCCGCCCGGGGGTCCCTCCCCGGCCCCGTTCCGCGCCCCCGGCCGCGCTTCGCCCTCCTCGTCCGCCATCTTGGCCTCCGCGCACGGCGCGCGTCACGAGACCGGGCCCGCGCCGGCCGCCGTAGGGACCCACCCCCCACCCTCCGCGCCGCGGGGTGTGACGGGCAATGGAGTCCGCGGAGCTGCCGAGCGCCGTTCAGCGCGCCGCTGGCCGCGGGGGGTGACGGGAAATGTAGTCGGAGAGGCGGGGAGACGGGGAGAACGCGGCGCATGCGCTGTGGGCGTGGGAATGGGGGTGTTGCCATGGGAACGGGGCTGTTGTCATGGGAAGGAGGGGCTGTTTCCATGGAGACCGAGGGGCTGTTGCCGTGGGAATGGGGGGCTGGGGGCGTGGGGAGGGGGTCGCTGCCGTGAGAACGGGGCGCTGTTGCCATGGAGACGGAGTGCCGTTTCTATGGGAACGGGGGGGTGTCGCCATGGAAACGGGGGTGCGGTTTCCCTGGGAACAGGAAGGGGGCGCTGTTGGCGGCGGTGCTGTGGGGTGACGTCACTCGTGTGACGTCAGCGGCGGGAGATATCGATCATTGATATCGGTGAACATCGATCATTGATATCAGTGAATATCGATCATTGATATTGGTGAACATCGATCATTGATATCAGTGAATATCGATCTGATATCGGTGAACATCGATCATTGATATCGGTGAATATCGATCTGATATCGGTGAACATTGATCATTGATATCGGTGAATATCGATCTGATATCGGTGAACATTGATCATTGATATCGGTGAATATCGATCATTGATATCAGTGAATATCGATCTGATATCGGTGAATATCGATCTGATATCGGTGAATATCGATCTGATATCGGTATCCAATGATGAGCGACAAAACCTCTCGTGTGCGTTTATTGCCGCGCTGGGCAGCGCCTGGGACAGCTCCCCGATGTCCCCAGGGTGTCCCTGTCCTGTCCCCAGGGTGTCCCCGGGGTGTCCCCAGGGTGTCCCCAGGGTGTCCCCAGGGTGTCCCCAGGCTGTCCCCAGCCGCCCTGGGTCACTCTGGGCTGGTTCTTGGGGTTTCTCCAAATCCCTGCGGCTCTGAGGGACAGAGGGGACAGGGAGGGGACAGGGACAGGGACAGGGACAGGGACAGGGACAGGGAGGGGACAGGGGGGACAGGGACAGGGGGGACAGGGACAGGGACAGCTCCTGGTGGCCACAGCGAGGGGACAGAGCCAGGTCCCGGTGGCCACGGTCAGTGTCGGTGACCCCGGAAGAGGGGACAACGTGTCTGTGTGTCCCCAGTGTCCCCAGTGTCCCCAGTGTCACTGCACGTTCTCGTGGATGTCACCGCTGTCCCCTGGGCGCCCCTTGGGGACCCGGTGCCACCCCCGGTGTCACAGCACGTTCTCGTAGTCGCCGCTGTCCCCCGGCTGCCACCGCGGGGCCGGCAGCTCCGCGTAGGTCACCTGGGTGGCCTCGGGGGTGGCACCTGGGGACCCTGAGGGGACAGCGCTGCCACCCAGTGCCACCCGCGGGTGACACGTCCCTGTCCCCAACCCTGCACTCACCCCCCCGTTCTCCGGGGTGGCATTTGGGGACCTGGCGCCACCCACAGAGTCACCCCCAGTGTCACCCAGTGTCACTCAGTGCCACCCCCAGTGCCACCCACAGTATCACCCAGTGTCACCCAGAGTCACCCACAGTGTCACCCAGTGCCACCCACAGAGTCACCCCCAGTGTCACCCAGTGTCACCCACTGTCACTCAGTGCCACCCAGAGTCACCCCCAGTGTCACCCAGTGTCACCCAATGTCACCCAGTGTCACCCAGTGCCACCCACAGTGTCACCCAATGTCACCCTGTGTCACCCACTGTCACTCAGTGCCACCCCCAGTGCCACCCCCAGTGCCACAGCACATTCCCATCGATGTCACCGCTGTCCCCTGGGTGGCATTTGGGGACCCAGTGCCACCCCCAGTGTCACCCGCCGGTGCCACCCCTGGTGTCCCCCAGTGTCACCCAGTGTCCCCCAGTGCCACCTCCACTGTCACTCAGTGCCACCTGGCGTCCCCCAGTGTCACTTTCAATGTCACCCAGTGGCACCCAGTGTCACCTGGTGCCACCCCAGTGTCCCCCAGTGTCACCCACAGTGTCACCCAATGTCACCTGGTGTCCCCCAGTGTCACCCAGTGTCACCCACCAGTGTCCCCCTGGTGTCCCCCCAGTGTCCCCCCAGTGTCCCCCCGGTGTCCCCCCGATGTCCCCCCAGTGTCTCCCCAGTGTCCCCCCAGTGTCCCCCCAGTGTCCCCCCAGTGTCCCCCCGGTGTCCCCCCGGTGTCCCCCCGATGTCCCCCCAGTGTCCCCCCAGTGTCCCCCCGATGTCCCCCCAGTGTCCCCCCAGTGTCCCCCCGGTGTCCCCCCGATGTCCCCCCAGTGTCTCCCCAGTGTCCCCCCAGTGTCCCCCCAGTGTCCCCCCAGTGTCCCCCCGGTGTCCCCCCGGTGTCCCCCTGGTGTCCCCTCGCTCACCCGCTGTCCCCAGGGTGGCCACCACGTGGCTGTAGAGCACCTCCCCCTGCTCGGGGGGCACCGCCGGGGCCCTGCGGGGACAACGGTGACACCGCGGTGGCCTCCGGGTGGCATCTGGGGACACGGGGACACCCCCGGGCCCCTCCCCCACTCACCTGTCCTGCGGGGTCCTGGAGGCTGAAAGGGGGAGGTGACAATGAGGTGACATTGAGGTGACAATGAGGTGACAATGGGGTGACAATGGGGTGACATTGGGGTGACAATGAGGTGACACTGGGGTGACATTGAGGTGACATTGAGGTGAGAATGAGGTGACATTGAGGTGACACTGGGGTGACATTGGGGTGACATTGAGGTGACAATGGGGTGACAATGGGGTCGGGGGACCCCAAAATCCTCCCCCCAAAACCCCAAAATGTCCCCGAATTGCCCCAAAAAATTCCTGGAATCCCAAACCCACCCTGGACCCCCCCCCACAAAAAACCCCACGGAATCCCCCCCCAAAATATCCTGAAATCCTAAACTTCCCCAAAATTCCCAAATTCTAGAAAAATCCTAAAATCTCCAAACCTCCCCAGGCCCCCCAAAAAACCCCAAACACTCCCCCCCAAAAAAACCCCACAAAAACCCCAAAAATCCTTGAAATCCCAAACCCCTCGGGACCCCAGACCCCTCCCAGGCCACCCAAAAATCCCTCCAAAAAGAAATAAAAATGAAAATGAAAATAATTAAAATTAAAATCAAAATATTAAAATAAAATAAAATAAAATAAAATAAAATAAAATAAAATAAAATAAAATAAAATAAAATAAAATAAAAATAAACCACAAAATCCTCGCACTCTGCGACCTCCAAACCTCCCCAGGACCCCCAAAAAGCCCCAACCCCCCCCCCAAAAAATCCCCAAAAATCCTTGAAATCCCAACGCCCCCAGACCCCAAACCCCTCGGGACCCCCCAAATCCCCTGAGATGTCCCCAAAACGTCCCCAACCCCCAGGACCCCAGGGCGAGGTCACCGCGGGCTCAGCCCCCCTCAGGATGTCACCCCCGGTGTCCCCACCCCCCTGTCCCCCCCCATTGTCACCTCCCCGGCGGTGGCAGCGGTGGCAGCCCACGGTGACAGCCAGGAGCAGCAGCAGGGCCAGCAGGGACCCGCCGACCCCCGCGGCCACTGCTGGGGACAGAGGGGACACCGGGGGTCACCCCGGGGCGCTGAACCCCCCGCGGGGACCCCTGGGGGGTGCCACCCACGCCCTGTCCCCAACGTGTCACCAAGGAGAGAGCGCGGGGACAATCCTGACAGTCCGAGTGGTGTCACCTCCGTGTCACCTCAGGGGACAAACCCTGCCCACAGCCACCCCGAGTGATGCCACCTGTGCCCTGTCACCTCCGTGTCACCTCAGGGGCCAAACTCCACCCATGGTGACATTGGCTGATGCCACCTGTGTCCTGCTGTCACCTCCGTGTCACCAAGGACAGAGCGGGGACAAGCCCAGGGGTCCGAGCTCCCCCCCTGTGCCCTGTCCCCACGGTGTCACCACCAGGCTGAGCCCCCACAGTGACATTGGCTGATGCCACCCGTGTCCTGCTGTCCCCTCCGTGTCACCTCCAGGGACAAACCCCACCCACGCTGACCCCGAGTGACGCCACCCGTGCCCTGTCCCCTCTGTGTCACCTCCGGGGACAAACCCCGGCTGTCCCACCCCGCCCCCCGCCCGTGACCCCGCGTGACCCCACCTGTGTCCCCGTGTCCCCGCGGGGTCACCGCCAGGGCCAGCTGGGGGCTGAGTGCCCGGAACACGCGCTGCCCGTCCTGGCCCAGCTGGTTGGTGGCCACGCACTGGTAGGTGCCCGAGTGTCCCACAGCCGCGGGCCCGAGCTCCAGGAGGGGACCCCGGGCCACCTCCCGCCCGTTCCTCAGCCAGGTGAAGGTGACGGGGGCCGAGCCCACCTGCACCGAGCAGCGCAGGCTGACGGGCTCACCTGCGCGCACCTGCTGTGCCAGCGGCCCGGGGCTGATGGTGGCGTTGGCCACGGGCACTGCGGGGACACGGACGGGGCTGAGGTGACACGGAGGGGGTGGCACCCGGCCGGGGGGGACGGGGGGGCGCGGGTGGGGTCCCCCCCGCCCCTCATGCCGAGGGTCCCGCTCACCCAGGACGGTGACATTCAGGGGGACACTCTCGGCCACGCTGTCGCCGTCGCTGACCCGGCAGTGATAGTGGCCGCTGTCATTGTCCCCAAGGTGCCGCAGCTCCAGGCGGGGGCCGCTGCCCAGCGGTGCCCCCGAGCCCCCCCGGTGCCAGGTGAAGGACAGGGGACCTGTCCCCGCGGCCACCGCGCAGCTCAGCACCAGCGGCTCCCCCAGGGCCACCTGTGCCCCGGGGGGCTGCGCCAGCAGGGAGACCCCCGAGGGCGGGACCCCTGCGGGGGAGGGGACACCGGGGGACAGTGAGGGACACGGGGGGGTCAGAGAGGGGTGGGGGGACCCAGGAGGGAGGGAGAGGGGGAGCTGAGCTGAGGGGGGCCCGGAAAGGAACCCCAAGGACGGTTGGGGGGTTCAGGGAGGGGACACCGGGGGAGGGGATGGTGGGACCTGGGGACCGCGGGGGGAGGTCAGAGAGGGGTGGGGGGACCCAGGGAAGGCTGGAGGGGACCCGGGGACGGGTGGGGACACCCGGGACAGAGCTGAAGGGACCTGGGGAGGGACTGGGGAAGGGATGAGGGGACCCGGGAAGGGACGGGGAGAGCCGGGAATGGTGCCAGGCAGGGCTGGGGGTCCCCAGGCAGGGCTGGGGGTCCCGAGGGGGCTGCGGGGGCTCCCCGTGCCCATCCCCGCACTCACTGCGCACCGTGACGCCGAGCCGGGCGCTGCTCTTCCGCACGGCCCCGCCCTCGGAGCTCACCTGGCAGGTGTAACTCCCCGAGTCGGAGACCCCCACGGCGGGCACCCGGAGCTGCGGGGACCCCTGCGGGCCCCCCACCGGGTACCCGTCCCGGTGGAAGGTGTACAGGAGCGGGGCTGGGGGCCGCAGGGGGCTGGGGGTGCTGAGGCAGCTGAGATTGAGGGGGGAGCCCACGGCGAGCTCGGGGGGACCCTCCAGCACCGGCACCGTGAAGAGCTCTGGGGAGGAGAGGGGAGGGGGATTTGTGACCCCGAGTCCCCGGGGAGGGGCTGGGGTGGTGCGGGGGGGTGCGGGGGTCACTCACCGTGCACTGTCACTGCCACCGGAGCCGATCGCTGCCGCCTCCGTGACCACCAGGCGTCCTGCCTGCCCTCGCAGCGGTAGCGGCCGCTCTGGGTCAGCTCCAGAGGGGGCAGGGACAGCTCGGTCCCCTTGAGGACCCCCCCCAGTTCCTCCTGGTCCCCACGGTAGAACGACACCTCGGTGATCGGCTTGTCCCCCCGGCCCCGGCAGCGCAGCCTCACCGTGTCCCCCTCCAGCAGCGGCAGCGCCGGCACCTGCAGCACCAGCGGGTCTGGGGGACAGGGGGGTCCGGTCACACCGGGGGGGTCCGGTCACACCGGGGGGGTCCGGTCGCACCGGACAGCACCGGGACCCCCCTTTGGGTCACCCCCAGCGCACCAGGGGTCCCCAGTTCCAAAAGGACGATCCCCAAGCCCTGGGGTGCTCTGGGATGTCCCCGGAGCAGGGGACGGGCTCTGTTCACACCGGGGGGGGACCCGCGGAGCGGAGCCCACCCGGAGCCCTCGGGGTCCCGCAGGGGACACCCAAACCCACCCCCCCTCACCATCTAAAACTCTCACGGGGGGGCTGAGCCCGCTGCCGGGTCTGTGACACGTGTAGGTGCCACTCTGGGTGACACTGAAGCTGTCGCGTCCCTCCTGTTGCCACCAGCGCCGCCCGTCCTTGAACCAGGCGGTGTCACCGTCGGTCCCCGAGCCCCGGCAGGTCAGTGTCACCCGGTCCCACAGCACCGCCGGCACCCAGGGGGGCTGCACCAGCAGCTGGGTGGTCTCGGCGCCTGCGGGTGACAGGGGACAGCAGCCTGCCGGGGCCACGGCGGGGCTGGGGACAGCGGGGCGGGGACACGGCATCCCCCGAGGGAGGGCTCACCAGCGAGGCCGAGGCTCCGGGCTGGAAGGGACAAGGGACAGGGCTGGCTGCGGGTGGCGCTCTGGGGACAGCGTCACGGGGTGTGGGGGCTGTCCCCGAGCTGTCCCCGTGGGGACACCGCTTCTGGTGGGAAAGTGCTCGGGGACAGTCCCCGACAGGTCTGGAGAGGCTCCCAGGGGACAGCTCCGTGTCACCGCCACCCACGCGCCGCTTTTGGGGACAGGGACAGTGCAGGGACAGGGACAGCGCAGGGACAGGGACAGTGCAGGGACAGGGACACCTCAGGGACAGGGACAGCGCAGGGACAGGGACAGTGCAGGGACAGGGACAGCGCAGGGACAGGGACAGTGCAGCCACCTGGGTCCCGGGCAGGACTTGGGGACACTGTGGGCACCCCGGGCATGGGGACACCGCAGCCACCCCGTGCTGGCACAGGTCACCCTCGCCAGCCCCCCCATGGCTCTGTCCCCGCGGTCCCCTTCTGATGTCACCTGTCCCCATGGTGCTTGTCCCCGTGTCCCTGCAGCCCCGTGCCCCTGTCCCCACAGCCACCCCAGCCCCAAGGTGCCAAACGCCACATCCCTGTCCCCACGGCCACCCCACAACCCCGGTGGCACTGGGGGGACACCGGCTCTGTCCCCACTGGCTCTTGGGGACCTCAGGGGACCCCCGGGCCCCCTGCCCCCCGCTCTCTGCCCATCCCCATGCCCGGGGCACTCACCCCACAGGAGCAGCAGTGCCACCTTCCCGGCCATCCCCGTGTCCCCGGCCATCCCAGAGCTGGTGTCCCTCGCTGTCCCTCGCTGTCACTCGCTGTCCCTCGCTGTCCCTCACTGTCCCTCGCTGTCACTCGCTGTCACTCGCTGTCTCTCGCTGTCACTCGCTGTCAGAGCCACCTGTCCCCAGCGTGGTGGCTCTTGAGATAAAAGGGGAAGGAAGAGAATTTACATCCCAGCCTGACGTGGTGGTGGTGGCACAGGATGAGGGCAGGGAGGCCACGAGCTGGGGACAGGGTGGGGACAAGGCTGGGTGGGGACAAGGTGGCACACGGGGCTCTCAGGAGTGGGGGGCTCAGGGGGTTTGGGGAGCCAGGGTTGGGTGTCCAGGGAACGAGGGCTCCAGGGATTTGGGGTCATGGGATGGGGGTGCCAGGGATGGGGTCCATGGCAATGGGGGGGGGTCCATGGCAATGGGGGGGTCCAGGGCAATGGGGGGGGGTCCATGGCAATGGGGGGGGGTCCATGGCAATGGGGGGGTCCATGGCAATGGGGGGGGTCCATGGCAATGGGGGGGGGTCCATGGCAATGGGGGGGTCCATGGCAATGGGGGGGGTCCATGGCAATGGGGGGGGGTCCATGGCAATGGGGGGGTCCATGGCAATGGGGGGGGTCCATGGCAATGGGGGGGGGTCCATGGCAATGGGGGGGGTCCATGGCAATGGGGGGGTCCAGGGCAATGGGGGCTCCTGGGGGGATCCATGTCCTGGGGGAAGGGGGATTCCAGGGGATGGATCGAATGGGAGGGGGCTCCTTGGGAATGGCGATCCAGGGCCATGGAGACCCTGGGGAATGGCAGTGCCAGGCTGGGGGTCCCAGGGCCGGGGGGGCAGAAGGATTGGGGGGCCCGTGGCTGGATCCCCAGGGGAATGGGGGTGCCAGGGATGGGCAGTGGCTGGGTGGGCTCGTGGGTCAGGGTTCCTTCCCTGGGTGCCTCAGATTTTGGGGTGCCCTAGAGCCCAGCACAGCTCCCCAGGGGTTCTCACTGCCCAGGTGGATTCCAGGGGCTCTGGGTCTGTGCTCCCTCACTCTCCAGCCACTTTTCCCCTCTTTTCTTCCATTTCCTTCCTTTCCCCTCCATTTCACACTCCCCCAGTTCCTGCCTCCGTGACCCCACGGAGCACCTGGGCAGGGAAGGGGCTGGGGGCACCCCAGGGAGGGGGAAAAGGGGGTGCAGGGAGAAGTGGGGGCCCGGTGGGGGCTGGGGGTGTCCGGCTGTTCCCCCCCCCCCGCCAACACTTTCGCTTTCTCTCTCCTGCAGCAGAAGGAAGAGGCCGCTTGTGCTGAGTCAGACATGGGGAGGGGGGGCGGTTCTGTCCTGGGGGGCACATCCCGAGGGGGAGATCCTGTCCCAGGTGTGACACATCCCCCCCCCGGGGGTGCCCACAGCCTCCCCACCATTCCCTGCAGCCCCTGCACCCCTTTTCCCCCTCCCAGGGGTCCCCCCAACCCGCTCACTGCTCAGCTGATCCCCAGGGTCACCCAGCCAAGAAACGGGGGGGGCTCAAAATTGAGGGATGAAAGGGAGGAAATGGAAATGAGGAGGGGAAAAAGCCCCTGGGGTGCTGGGGGGGGGTCACAGACCCAGAGCCCCTTGGAATCCACCTGGGGTGACCCCAAGGCCACGAGCACCTTGTGGGGGCAGCGCTGGGCCCTGGCTCACCCCAAAATCTGAGGCACCCAAGGAGGGAGCTGTGAGCCACGGGGCCACCCAGCCACTGCCCATCCCTGGGACCCCCATTCCCCTGGGACCCCAACCCTGGGACCCCCATCCCGGCACTGCCGTTCCCCAGGATCTCCATTCCCAAGGAACCCCATCCCAGTAACTCCAGCCCCTGGGACCTCCATTCCCCTGGGACCTCGATTTCCCCAGAACCCCCACTCTCCCAGGGGCCCCTTTCCTCTGGCACCCCCATCCCTTGACCACAAACCCCTGGAGGCCACGTTGTTCTGGGACCCTCCTCCTGAAATCTGAGTCCACCCAATCCTTGGGACCCCCCCCATTCCCCAGGACACCCACCCTTGGCTGCCTACAGCCCCAGCCTTCAAACACTGCCAACACCGTGTCCCACAATGTCCCCACCGTGTCCCAAAATGTCCCCACCCTGCCCCCACCAAGGGCCACCAGCACGTCACAATGAGACCTGAGCCCACTTCCTTCCCCTCTGGTCAAAGAGCTGTCACAGCGGGGACAAGTGGCCACAGCAGCGAGGGACAGCGAGGGACAGTGAGTGACACCAGCCCTGGGATGGCCGGGGACACGGGGATGGCCGGGAAGGTGGCACTGCTGCTCCTGTGGGGTGAGTGCCCCGGGCATGGGGATGGGCAGAGAGCGGGGGGGAGGGGGCCCGGGGGGGGGCCCGGGGGTCCCCTGAGGTCCCCAAGGGCAGCAGAGCCGGTGCAGGAGGTGACCGGGGCCGTGGGGTGGCTGTGGGGACAGGAGAGGGGGGACAATAATGGGGGGACAGAGTTGGGGAGGCATCGTGGGGCTGGGGCAGCAGTGGGGACAGGGACAGGGGCACAGGGGTGCAGGGACAGGGACAGGGGGACAAGCACCACGCAGATGTGGCCATGAGGACAGAGCCCCTGGGGCTGCAGGGGGTGAGCTGGGCCAGCACGGGGGGGCTGTGGTGGCCCCAGTTCCGGGGTGTCCTCAGTGTCCCCGTCCCCGAGGGCTCGGTGCCACACAAGCACAGCTCGGGGACAGCCCCCACACTCCCCGCTGTCCCCGCGGTGCCACCCGCAGCCAGCCCTGTCCCTTGTCCCTTCCAGCCCGGAGCCTCGGCCTCGCTGGTGAGCCCTCCCTCGGGGGATGCCGTGTCCCCGCCCCGCTGTCCCCAGCCCCGCCGTGGCCCCGGCAGGCTGCTGTCCCCTGTCACCCGCAGGCGCCCGGACCACCCAGCTGCTGGTGCAGCCCCCCTGGGTGCCGGCGGTGCTGTGGGACCGGGTGACACTGACCTGCCGGGGCTCGGGGACCGCCGGTGACACCGCCTGGTTCAAGGACGGGCGGCGCTGGTGGCGGGAGGGACGCGACAGCTTCAGTGTCACCGAGAGTGGCACCTACACGTGTGACAGACCCGGCAGCGGGCTCAGCCCCCCCGTGAGAGTTTTAGATGGTGAGGGGGGGTGGGTTTGGGTGTCCCCTGCGGGACCCCGAGGGCTCCGGGTGGGCTCCGCTCCGCGGGTCCCCCTCCGGTGTGGGCAGAGCCCGTCCCCTGCTCCGGGGACATCCCAGAGCATCCCAGGGCTTGGGGATCGTCCTTTTGGAACTGGGGACCCCTGGTGCGCTGGGGGTGACCCAAAGGGGGGTCCAGGTGCTGTCCGGTGTGACCGGACCCCCCCGGTGTGACCGGACCCCCCTGTCCCCCAGACCCGCTGGTGCTGCAGGTGCCGGCGCTGCCGCTGCTGGAGGGGGACACGGTGAGGCTGCGCTGCCGGGGCTCGCAGAACCAGCCGCTCCTCAGGGTGCGGTTTTACCGTGGGAATGAGGAGGTGAGGAGCTCCCTCCGTGGGACCGAGCTGTACCTGCCCCGCCTGCGGCTGCAGCACAGCGGGAGCTACCGCTGCGAGGGCTGGGTGGAGTCCGGGGTCGGGGGGCAGCAGTCGCGGCCGATGACAGTGACAGTGCACGGTGAGTGACCCCCGCACCCCCCCGCACCCCCCCGCACCCCCCCAGCCCCTCCCCGGGGACTCGCGGTCACAAATCCCCCTCCCCTCTCCTCCCCAGAGCTCTTCACGGTGCCGGTGCTGGAGGGTCCCCCCGAGCTCGCCGTGGGCTCCCCCCTCAATCTCAGCTGCCTCAGCACCCCCAGCCCCCTGCGGCCCCCAGCCCCGCTCCTGTACACCTTCCACCGGGACGGGTACCCGGTGGGGGGCCCGCAGGGGTCCCCGCAGCTCCGGGTGCCCGCCGTGGGGTTCTCCGACTCGGGGAGTTACCGCTGCCAGGTGAGCTCCGAGGGCGGGGCCGTGCGGAAGAGCAGCGCCCGGCTCGGCGTCACGGTGCGCAGTGAGTGCGGGGATGGGCACGGGGAGCCCCCGCAGCCCCCTCGGGACCCCCAGCCCTCCCTGGGGACCCCCAGCCCTGCCTGGCACCTTTCCCGGCTCTCCCCGTCCCTTCCTGGTTCCCACTCCAGGTCCCCTCATCCCTTCCCCAGTCCGTCCCCAGGTCCCTTCAGCTCTGTCCCGGGTGTCCCCACCCGTCCCCGGGTCCACTCCAGCCGTCCCTGGGTCCCCCCACCCCTCTCTGACCTCCCCACACGGTCCCCAGGTCCCACCATCCCCTCCCCCGGTGTCCCCTCCCTGAACTCCCCAACCGTCCTTGGGGTTCCTTTCCGGGCCCCCCCTCAGCTCAGCTCCCCCTCTCCCTCCCTGGGTCCCCCCGCCCCTCTCTGACCCCCCTGTGTCCCTCACTGTCACCCGGTGTCCCCTCCCCCGCAGGGGTCCCGCCCTCGGGGGTCTCCCTGCTGGCGCAGCCCCCCGGGGCACAGGTGGCCCTGGGGGAGCCGCTGGTGCTGAGCTGCGCGGTGGCCGCGGGGACAGGTCCCCTGTCCTTCACCTGGCACCGGGGGGGCTCGGGGGCACCGCTGGGCAGCGGCCCCCGCCTGGAGCTGCGGCACCTTGGGGACAATGACAGCGGCCACTATCACTGCCGGGTCAGCGACGGCGACAGCGTGGCCGAGAGTGTCCCCCTGAATGTCACCGTCCTGGGTGAGCGGGACCCTCGGCATGAGGGGCGGGGGGGACCCCACCCGCGCCCCCCCGTCCCCCCCGGCCGGGTGCCACCCCCTCCGTGTCACCTCAGCCCCGTCTGTGTCCCCGCAGTGCCCGTGGCCAACGCCACCATCAGCCCCGGGCCGCTGGCACAGCAGGTGCGCGCAGGTGAGCCCGTCAGCCTGCGCTGCTCGGTGCAGGTGGGCTCGGCCCCCGTCACCTTCACCTGGCTGAGGAACGGGCGGGAGGTGGCCCGGGGTCCCCTCCTGGAGCTCGGGCCCGCGGCTGTGGGACACTCGGGCACCTACCAGTGCGTGGCCACCAACCAGCTGGGCCAGGACGGGCAGCGCGTGTTCCGGGCACTCAGCCCCCAGCTGGCCCTGGCGGTGACCCCGCGGGGACACGGGGACACAGGTGGGGTCACGCGGGGTTCCTCTCTGGGCCTGAGCCCCCCGTGTCCAGCCCTGCTCTGTCCCTGGCGGTGACACAAACGGAGCAGGATGGCACAGGAGGGGAGCTCATGGGGTCACTGGGACTGCAGAGTCTCTGGGGTGGCACCGGTGACCCCGGTTGTGTCCCCTTCTGTTCCCTGCAGTGGCCGCAGGGGTCCTTGGGTCCCTGTTGTTCCTGCTCCTGCTCACGGGTGTCATCGTGGCCTTTCACCGCATGTGTGGGTGACAATGGGGTCCTGGGAGGGCTGGGAAGACCCCCAGAACCCCGAGGCCACGGGGTGGCACCCCCAGCCCCCGCCTTGGCAGGGGCTGAGCCCCCAGTGACCTTGGCTCGGGGCCCTGGGGTGTCTGGGGTGGTGCTGGAGGGTCCTGCAGGGATGTTGGGGGTTCTGTCGGGGTGGGGGGGTTTGGGGGTTCAGAGGCTCCCCCTCCCTGCCAGGCTCTGGGGGCTCTGGGGAAATTGGGGTGGTTCAGCGTTTCTGGGGGGCATCAGAGATCCTGGGGGCACCTGGGGGGAGCTGAGGGTCTGCTGATGGTTCAGGATTCCCGTGGGTGGGTGGCCGGGGGCCCCTGGGACTCCAAAGTCACCCCCCCAGTTTTCCTTTGCAGATGCCGGGGAGCAGCAGCACAGGTGAGCGCGGGCTCAGCCACCACGCACCTGTTCCCAGCGCCCCACCCAGCACCTCCCACCCCCTCCCAAACACCCCCTTACCCCCGCAGGAGCCCCCCGGAGCCCCCGGCACCCCCCGGGGAGGATCCTCAGGCCACCTACGTGCAGCTGCAGGGGCCACAGGGGCAGCCGTGGGAGCCCAGCGACATCTACGACAGCCTGCAGCCGGGGCGCTGCGGGGAACGGGGGGCGCCGGGTGACACCGGGGGTGCCCCCACCCATGGGGGCTCCTGTGCCCCCCCATCCTCCCCGGGGGGTGGCCGTGAGTCGGGAGCACCCCCTGCTCCCCGTTTCCTCTCCCGGGGGGCTCCCCCAGCCCCTTCCCAGCCCCGTCCGAGTGCTCCGGGTACCCTCGGTGAGTTCCCACGGCACAGCCGGGGGGGGGTCCCCGTTCCCGTTCCCGCTCCCCCCGTCCGAGGGGCAGTCGGGGCCGGTTCCTCCTGCCCCATCTCTGGGACTGAAAAGGAGCAGTTGTTAAACCTGAGAACGGTTTATTGGTAAAGGAGGCCGAGTGTTCTTATTGAAGGGGGGTCAGAGGAGGGAGCAGAGAGGGGGGAAAGAGCCGGGGGGAGAAGGAGGGGACAAGGACAGCGGCACCACGGCAGCAGCGGTGCCACCACCAGACGGCGGCCGGGCACTGCCCAGAGCGATTCCCAGCGCTGCCTGCGGGGCCGGCTGCGGGCTGGGACCGCGGGGCTGCGGCCGGGGAGAGGCAGCGGGAGCGGGCGGGCGGCCCCGGCTGCTCGGGGGGAGCGGCGGAGCTGCGGCCGGCGGGGCGGGGAACCCCGGGGGCGGCAGCCGCGGCGGGGAGCGGGCAGCGGTCGGGCCGGGGGGAGCGCTGGGGCAGCAGCGGCGGGGCTGGGGGAGCACGGGAGCAGCAGATTTGGGAAACAAGGGAGCAGCAGATTTGGGGGAACACGGGAGCAGCAGATTTGGGAAACACGGGAGCAGCAGATTTGGGGAACACGGGAGCAGCAGGTTCGGGGAAGGAGTGGAACACCGCGCTGGGGAAGCGGTGGAGTGCGGGGAGACAGACGGAGACGCTGCTGAGGGCAGTCTCTCCCCCCGGTATGTTAGAGCTGTGTTAATTATCCTGGACTGTTAATTGCCTCGCTCTCAGAGCCATGGGTGTGATAAAGGGTGAGGGAGCTGGGAAGGGTCAGCTGGACTCTGCTGGCCGTGCTGTGCAGAGCCAGGGACAGGAGGTCACAGCACATTCCCGTACTGGGAGTACTGGGAGACAGAATGGGAAGCGCTGGGAGCAACTGGGCGGCACTGGGAGGGGGAGCAGGGAGCCCCTGGGGGTACTGGGAGCACTGGGGAGGGAATGGGGAAACCTCTGAGGCTGCTGGGAGCGCTGGGATGTGGGATGGGGAGCCAGTGGAGGGGGGGGCGGGGAAGCCCTTGGGGGTCCGGGGGCACGGGGGGCTCTGGGTGCCCTGGGCAGCCTCACCTGGGACCCCCACTCGTGCCCACCCACCCGGGGGCGTTGGGCACCCACGGGAGCAGCGGGGGGGTGGGACACACAGGGGTGGCTGCCCGTGGGTGGGGTCCCCCCGCTGCCCCCCAGCTCCCCCCGTGCCCCGGGGGTCACAGCACACTCCCGTGGCTGTCGCTGCGTCCCCGCTGTCGCCCGTGGGGTCCCCGCAGCTCGGCGTAGGTCACCTGGGCGTCCCGGGGCGCGGGGGCACGGGGGGGCGCTGCGGGGGACAGCGGCGGTGGGCTGGGGGCGGGGGGGACACCCGTGGGGGCCGTGTCCCCCCCGTGTCCCCCCCCCCGGTGCTCACCCCGCCTCTGCCCGGCGCTGACCACCCGGGTGTACAGCACCTCCCCCTCCGCCGGGGGGGCCGGGGGCTCCGGGGGGGCCCTGCGGGGAGAGAGGGGAGCTGTGGGAGGGGCTGGGGGGCTCTGGGGGGGCCGGGGTGAGAGGGGGCGGGGGGGTTGGAGCCCCCCACTCACCTCTCCTGCTGCTTCCTGGCAGCTGCAAAGGGAAGGAGGGGAGGGGTCACTCTTGGGGGGTCCCCAAGGGCCCCTCGGGAACCCTGAAACCCCCCCGGAGCCTCAGGCCCTCCCAGGACCCCCGAGCAGCCCTGATGGCCCCAGAAGCCCTGAACCCCCCCGGTGCTCTGCACCCCCTGAGCGCCCAGGAGCCCGAGCCTGGCAGGGGAGGGGGACCCCCCCCAAACCCCCCCAGGATCCCCGAGAGCAGCCCCAGGACCCCCGCAGGACCCCCCAACACCTCCCCAGATCCTCGAGGGCCCTGAGCAAAGGTCCTGAGCGCCCAGCGCCGCCCAAGGCGGGGGCTGTGGGTGCTGCCCACCCCCCCGCGTCCCAGGCGGCCTCCCCACCCCCCCGGGGCCCCGCTGTCCCCATTGTCACCCACCCCGGCCGTGCCACCGCTGCCAGCCCAGCGCCACCAGCAGCAGCAGCAGCAGCAGGAGGAGGAGGAGGGAGCCGCCAACGCCTGCGGCCACTGCTGGGGACAGAGGGGACACGTCAGGGTCACCTGGCACTCCGGGGGGTCCCGCACTCCCCGGTGACCCCGCGTGACCCCACCTGTGTCCCCGTGTCCCCGCGGGGTCACCCCCAGGGCCAGCTGGGGGCTGAGTGCCCGGAACACGCGCTGCCCGTCCTGGCCCAGCTGGTTGGTGGCCACGCACTGGTAGGTGCCCGAGTGTCCCACAGCCGCGGGCCCGAGCTCCAGGAGGGGACCCCGGGCCACCTCCCGCCCGTTCCTCAGCCAGGTGAAGGTGACGGGGGCCGAGCCCACCTGCACCGAGCAGCGCAGGCTGACGGGCTCACCTGCGCGCACCTGCTGTGCCAGCGGCCCGGGGCTGATGGTGGCGTTGGCCACGGGCACTGCGGGGACACGGACGGGGCTGAGGTGACACGGAGGGGGTGGCACCCGGCCGGGGGGGACGGGGGGGCGCGGGTGGGGTCCCCCCCGCCCCTCATGCCGAGGGTCCCGCTCACCCAGGACGGTGACATTCAGGGGGACACTCTCGGCCACGCTGTCGCCGTCGCTGACCCGGCAGTGATAGTGGCCGCTGTCATTGTCCCCAAGGTGCCGCAGCTCCAGGCGGGGGCCGCTGCCCAGCGGTGCCCCCGAGCCCCCCCGGTGCCAGGTGAAGGACAGGGGACCTGTCCCCGCGGCCACCGCGCAGCTCAGCACCAGCGGCTCCCCCAGGGCCACCTGTGCCCCGGGGGGCTGCGCCAGCAGGGAGACCCCCGAGGGCGGGACCCCTGCGGGGGAGGGGACACCGGGGGACAGTGAGGGACACGGGGGGGTCAGAGAGGGGCGGGGGGAACCAGGGAGGGAGAAGGGGGCCCAGAGATGGGGGAGGGACTTGGAAAGGGCTGGAAGGGACCCCAGGGAATGGTGGGAGATGCTCTGAGGGGACACAGGCAGGGGGTTGAAGGGAACCACAGGGAAGGTTTTGGGGACCCAGACAGGGATGGGGGCACCTGGGGACAACGGAGGGACCTCAGAGAGGGAGCAGCTGAGGGGATCTGGCGAGGGCTGCAGACACCAGGGAGGACCCAGGGAGAGCGGGCAGGGCGGCACAGAGAGGGCTGAGCAAGAGTGGGACACCCGAGGGGGCTGCGGGGGCTCCCCGTGCCCATCCCCGCACTCACTGCGCACCGTGACGCCGAGCCGGGCGCTGCTCTTCCGCACGGTCCCGCTCTCGGAGCTCACCTGGCAGGTGTAACTCCCCGAGTCGGAGACCCCCACGGCGGGCACCCGGAGCTGCGGGGACCCCTGCGGGCCCCCCACCGGGTACCCGTCCCGGTGGAAGGTGTACAGGAGCGGGGCTGGGGGCCGCAGGGGGCTGGGGGCGCTGAGGCAGCTGAGATTGAGGGGGGAGCCCTCGGCGAGCTCGGGGGGACCCTCCAGCACCGGCACCGTGAAGAGCTCTGGGGAGGAGAGGGGAGGGGGATTTGTGACCCCGAGTCCCCGGGGAGGGGCTGGGGGGGTGCGGGGGGGTGCGGGGGTCACTCACCGTGCACTGTCACTGCCACCGGAGCCGATCGCTGCCCCCTGATCCCGGACTCCACCCAGGCCTCGCAGCGGTAGCTCCCGCTGTGCTGCAGCTGCAGGCGGGGCAGGGACAGCTCGGTCCCACGGAGGGAGCTCCTCACCTCCTCATTCCCTCGGAAAAGCCGCACCCTGCTGAGCGCCTTGTCCTGCGAGCTGCGGCAGCGCAGCCTCACCGTGTCCCCCTCCAGCAGCGGCACCTGCAGCACCTGCAGCACCAGCGGGTCTGGGGGACAGGGGGGTCCGGTCACACCGGGGGGGTCCCGTTTTCACGGGGAGCCCCCACTGGGTCACCCCCAGAGGACCAGGGGTCCCCAGTTCCAGAAGGACGATCCCCAAGCCCTGGGATGCTCTGGGATGTCCCCGGAGCAGGGGACGGGCTCTGCTCACACCGGGGGGGACCCGCGGAGCGGAGCCCACCCGGAGCCCTCGGGGTCCCGCAGGGGACACCCAAACCCACCCCCCCTCACCATTTGATACTCTCACGGGGGGGCTGAGCCCGCTGCCGGGTCTGTGACACGTGTAGGTGCCACTCTCGGTGACACTGAAGCTGTCGCGTCCCTCCCGCCACCAGCGCCGCCCGTCCTTGAACCAGGCGGTGTCACCGTCGGTCCCCGAGCCCCGGCAGGTCAGTGTCACCCGGTCCCACAGCACCGCCGGCACCCAGGGGGGCTGCACCAGCAGCTGGGTGGTCCGGGCGCCTGCGGGTGACAGGGGACAGCAGCCTGCCGGGGCCACGGCGGGGCTGGGGACAGCGGGGCGGGGACACGGCATCCCCCGAGGGAGGGCTCACCAGCGAGGCCGAGGCTCCGGGCTGGAAGGGACAAGGGACAGGGCTGGCTGCGGGTGGCACCGCGGGGACAGCGGGGAGTGTGGGGGCTGTCCCCGAGCTGTGCTTGTGTGGCACCGAGCCCTCGGGGACGGGGACACTGAGGACACCCCGGAACTGGGGCCACCACAGCCCCCCCGTGCTGGCCCAGCTCACCCCCAGCAGCCCCAGGGGCTCTGTCCCCGAGGTCACATCCGCGTGGTGCTTGTCCCCCTGTCCCTGTCCCCACTGCTGCCCCAGCCCCACGATGCCTCCCCAACTCTGTCCCCCCATTATTGTCCCCCCTCTCCTGTCCCCACAGCCACCCCACGGCCCCGGTCACCTCCTGCACCGGCTCTGCTGCCCTTGGGGACCTCAGGGGACCCCCAGGCCCCCTCCCCCCGCTCTCTGCCCATCCCCATGCCCGGGGCACTCACCCCACAGGAGCAGCAGTGCCACCTTCCCGGCCATCCCCGTGTCCCCGGCCACCCAGGGCTGGCTGTCCCTCGCTGTCCCTGGCTGTCCCTCGCTGTCCCTCGCTGTCCCTCGCTGTCCCTCGCTGTCCCCTGCCTGGCGCTCCGTCGGCCGGGCTGGAAGGAAGCGAAGTGGCCTCATCCTCGTGCGTAGGTGGCCTTTGGTGGGGGTGGGGTGGCCACAAGCTGGGGACGGGCTGTGAGAATTGTGGGGACAAGGCTGGGTGACGCAAGAGGGGACACGGAGTGGGGGGGGGTCTCAGGAGTGGGGGGCTCGGGGGGTTTGGGGAGCCAGGGTTGGGTGCCCAGGGGATTGGAGGGGCCCCCAGGGGTTTGGGGTCATGGGATGGGGCTGTGGGGGGGTTGGGGTGGGCCCGGGGCAATGGGGGGCCCTGGGGGAATCCATGTCCCGGGGGGAGGGCGTTGGGAGGGATGGAGTTTGTGGGAGGGGGCTCCTCTGAGTGGGGGTCCTGGGCCAGGGAGACCCTGGGGAAGGTGAGTGCTGGGCTGGGGGTCCCAGGGCAGGGAAACTGCAGAGTGGGGGGGCCGTGGTTGGGGTCCCAGGGGAATGGGGGCCCCAGGGCCGGGCGGTGCCTGGGTGGGCCCGTGGCTCACAGCTCCTGCAAGGGGGGAGCCGCAGAGTTTGGGGGGAGCCCGGGCCCAGCGCTGCCCCCCCGCTGTGCCCCTGCTTTGGGGGGGTCACCCCGGGGGGATTCCGGGGGGCTCTGGCTCTGTGCCCCCCCCCCAAGCCCCAGGGACATTTTCCTCTCCTCGTTCCCATTTCCTCCCTTTTCTCCCTCAATTTCACAGCCCCCCCATCCCCCCCCCAGTTTGTGCCTCAGTGACCCTGGGGAGCGGCTGAGCAGGGAATGCGGCTGGGGAACCCCGGGGGGGGCAGCAGGGCTGAGGGGTCTGCAGGGTGGGAGGGGGGGTTGGGAGGCTGTGGGGGCTGGGGGTGTCCGGCTGTGCCCCCCCCACCCCCAACACTTTCACTTTCTCTCTCCTGCAGCAGAAGGAAGAGGCCGCTTGTGCTGAGCGTCCCACGGGGGGCGGCTCCTGTCCTGGGGGGCACAGCCGGGGGTCCTGTCCTGGGGGGCACAGCCGGGGGTCCTGTCCTGGGGGGCACAGCTGGGGGTCCTGTCCTGTCCTGGGGGGCACAGCCGGGGGGTCCTGTCCTGTCCTGTCCTGGGGGGCGCAGCCAGGGGGTCCTGTCCTGTCCTGGGGGGCACAGCCGGGGGGTCCTGTCCTGTCCTGGGGGGATCCTGTCCTGGAGTGGGGGGACACACGCTGGCCAAGGGGTTCCTGTCCCCGGGAATGGAGCCCCGGGCAGGCAGGAGCCCCCCAACTCCTCCTCCTCCTCCTCCCCGGAGCCATGGCCATCCCGGTGCGGGGTCCAGCCATGGCCCGGGGTGGGCACTGACCAGCCCTGCTCCGGCCAGCCCTGCACTGACCAGCCCTGCTCCGGCCAGCCCTGCACTGACCAGCCCTGCACTGGCCAGCCCTGCACTGACCAGCCCTGCTCCGGCCAGCCCTGCACTGGCCAGCCCTGCACTGGCCAGCCCTGCACTGACCAGCCCTGCACTGACCAGCCCTGCACTGACCAGCCCTGCTCCGGCCAGCCCTGCACTGACCAGCCCTGCACTGACCAGCCCTGCTCCGGCCAGCCCTGCTCCGGCCATCTCTGCTCTGGCCAGCCCTGCTCTGGCCAGCCCTGCTCTGGCCAGCCCGGCACTGACCAGCCCTGCACTGACCAGCCCTGCACTGACCAGCCCTGCTCTGGCCAGCCCTGCTCCGGCCAGCCCTGCTCCGGCCAGCCCCAGGTGGCTGCCAGCCCCCGAGGGTCGCCCCCCGCCCCCTCGGCTGTGGCTCTGGCAGCTCCGGGGCTGCTGCGAAGGTGAGAATTCCGCCCGGGGATGGAAAGGGCCCGGCTGCGGTTTGCTCAGCCCCGCCCGGAGCCAGTGGCAGCGGCTCTGCCCGGGCCTCTGATGGTTTCTCGGAGCGGGGCTGGCTGGAAACCGCCCCCGCAGGGCCAGCGGGGAGGGAACCGGGCCGGAAACGCAGCAATTGATGGTTCGGAGCCCCAAAATCCTGCCAATCCCAGAGCCGTCTGCTCAACAGCCCGGCCGGGACCGAGATGGGTCGGAACCAGGACCGGAGCAAAAGCCGATGAGTGCAGAGTTATTGATAACGGCGGGAAGGGGATTGGGAGGTTTGCTGGGCTTCTCCTTATCCTGCTCGGACTTTGTCAGCGATAAATTCAATTCATATCCCCGACTGACCAGGACCCCCTTGGCCAGCGTGTGTGTCCCCCTCCCCAGGACAGGATCCCCCCAGGACAGGACCGGACAGGACCTCCCGGCTGTGCCCCCCCAGGACAGGACGGGACCCCCCGGCTGTGCCCCCCATCCCAGGACCGGACAGGACCTCCCGGCTGTGCCCCCCCAGGACAGGACAGGATCCCCCGGCTGTGCCCCCCAGGACAGGACAGGACAGGACCCCCGGGATGTGTCCCCCAGGACAGGACAGGACCCCCCGGCTGTGCCCCCCAGGACAGGACAGGACCCCCGGCTGTGCCCCCCAGGACAGGACAGGACAGGACCCCCCCCGGCTGTGCCCCCCAGGACAGGACAGGACCCCCCGGCTGTGCCCCCCAGGACAGGACAGGACCCCCGGCTGTGCCCCCCAGCACAGGAGCCGCCCCCCGTGGGACGCTCAGCACAAGCGGCCTCTTCCTTCTGCTGCAGGAGAGAGAAAGTGAAAGTGTTGGGGGTGGGGGGGGCACAGCCGGACACCCCCAGCCCCCACAGCCTCCCAACCCCCCCTCCCACCCTGCAGACCCCTCAGCCCTGCTGCCCCCCCCGGGGTTCCCCCAGCCCCGTTCCCTGCTCAGCCGCTCCCCAGGGTCACTGAGGCACAAACTGGGGGGGGATGGGGGGGCTGTGAAATTGAGGGAGAAAAGGGAGGAAATGGGAACGAGGAGAGGAAAATGTCCCTGGGGCTTGGGGGAGGCACAGAGCCAGAGCCCCCCGGAATCCCCCCGGGGTGACCCCCCCAAAGCAGGGGCACAGCGAGGGGGCAGCGCTGGGCCCGGGCTCCCCCCAAACTCTGCGGCTCCCCCCTTGCAGGAGCTGTGAGCCACGGGCCCACCCAGGCACTGCCCGGCCCTGGGGCCCCCATTGCCCTGGGACCCCAACCACGGCCCCCCCACTCTGCAGTTTCCCTGCCCTGGGACCCCCAGCCCAGCACTCACCTTCCCCAGAGTCTCCCAGGCCCAGGACCCCCACTCAGAGGAGCCCCCTCCCACAAACTCCATCCCTCACAACGCCCCTTCCCCCGGACATGGATTCCCCCAGGGCCCCCCATTGCCCCGGGCCCACCCCAACCCCCCCACAGCCCCATCCCATGACCCCAGACCCCTGGGGGCCCCTCCAATCCCCTGGGCACCCAACCCTGGCTCCCCAAACCCCCCGAGCCCCCCACTCCTGAGACCCCCATGTGCCACCGTGTGCCACCCAGCCTTGTCCCCACCCTGCCCACAGCCTGTCCCCAGCCTGTGGCCACCCTGCCCCCACCAGGTGCCACTTACACACGAGGCAGAAGAGATCTGACCTCGCTTCCTTCCGCCCTGGCCCAAGGACTGCCACCCCTGGAGCGAGTGACAGCGAGGGACAGCCAGGGACAGCGAGGGACAGCGAGGGACAGCGAGGGACAGCGAAGAACAGCGAGGAACAGCCAGGGACAGAGAGGGACAGCGAGGGACACCAGCCCTGGGTGGCCGGGGACACGGGGATGGCCGGGAAGGTGGCACTGCTGCTCCTGTGGGGTGAGTGCCCCGGGCATGGGGATGGGCAGAGAGCGGGGGGGAGGGGGCCCGGGGGGGGCCCGGGGGTCCCCTGAGGTCCCCAAGGGCAGCAGAGCCGGTGCAGGAGGTGACCGGGGCCGTGGGGTGGCTGTGGGGACAGAAACGGGGACAACAAACTGGGAACTGGGGCAGGAACTGGGTGGGCAGTGGTGTGGGGACAGGGATGTGGCAGAAGGAACCTCAGGGCTGGGGCAGCAGCGGGGACAGGGGCACAGGGACAGGGACAGGGACAAGGGCCACCATGTGGGTGGGCCATGGGGACAGGTGCCATGGGGACGTGGCTGTGGGGACAGGAGCTGTGGGGATGAAGTGACCGGAGCAAACACGGGGTGTCCCCAGTGTCCCCATGTCCTGCCTCAGCCCAGGGTGACCGCGGTGTCCCTGTCCCCCAGACCCCTGTGCTACTCCGTGGGGACAGTTTGGGGACAGCCAGCACACCCCACCCCCGTGTGCCGCTGTCCCCGCGGTGCCACCCGCAGCCAGCCCTGTCCCTTGTCCCTTCCAGCCCGGAGCCTCGGCCTCGCTGGTGAGCCCTCCCTCGGGGGATGCCGTGTCCCCGCCCCGCTGTCCCCAGCCCCGCCGTGGCCCCGGCAGGCTGCTGTCCCCTGTCACCCGCAGGCGCCGAGAGCACCCAGCTGCTGGTGCAGCCCCCCTGGGTGCCGGCGGTGCTGTGGGACCGGGTGACACTGACCTGCCGGGGCTCGGGGACCGCCCGTGACACCGCCTGGTACAGGAACGGGCGGCGCTGGGGACAGGAGGGACGCGACAGCGTCATTGTCATCTGGAGTGGCACCTACACGTGTCACAGACCCGGCAGCGGGCTCAGCCCCCCCGTGAGAGTTTTAGATGGTGAGGGGGGGTGGGTTTGGGTGTCCCCTGCGGGACCCCGAGGGCTCCGGGTGGGCTCCGCTCCGCGGGTCCCCCCCCGGTGTGAGCAGAGCCCGTCCCTTGCTCCGGGGACATCCCAGAGCATCCCAGGGCGGCTCCCTCCTGGAGAGCCCGGGACCCCTGGTCCTCTGGGGGTGACCCAGTGTGTGACCGGACCCCCCCGGTGTGACCGGACCCCCCCGGTGTGACCGGACCCCCCTGTCCCCCAGACCCGCTGGTGCTGCAGGTGCCGGCGCTGCCGCTGCTGGAGGGGGACACGGTGACGCTGCGCTGCCGGGTGCGGCGGGACCTGCCGGTCACCGGGGTGCGATTTTACCGGGACGGGGAGGATGCGGGGGGGTCCCAAAGGGGGACCGAGCTGTCCCTGTCCCCCCTGCGGCTGCAGCACAGCGGGAGCTACCGCTGCGAGGGCTGGGTGACCCTCGGGGGATCACAGGAGTGGCGGGAGTCGCGGCCGGTGGCAGTGACAGTGCACGGTGAGTGACCCCCGCACCCCCCCGCACCCCCCCAGCCCCTCCCCGGGGACTCGGGGTCACAAATCCCCCTCCCCTCTCCTCCCCAGAGCTCTTCACGGTGCCGGTGCTGGAGGGTCCCCCCGAGCTCGCCGTGGGCTCCCCCCTCAATCTCAGCTGCCTCAGCGCCCCCAGCCCCCTGCGGCCCCCAGCCCCCCTGATGTACCTGTTCTACCGGGACGGGTGGTGGGTGGGGGGCTCGCGGGGGTCCCCGCAGTTCCTGGTGCCCGCCGTGGGGGTCTCCGACTCGGGGAATTACAGCTGCCAGGTGAGCTCCGAGGGCGGGACCGTGCGGAAGAGCAGCGCCCGGCTCGGTGTCACGGTGCGCAGTGAGTGCGGGGATGGGCACGGGGAGCCCCCGCAGCCCCCTCGGGACCCCCAGCCCTGCCTGGCACCATTCCCGGCTCTCCCCGTCCCTTCCCGTGTCCCCTCATCCCTTCCCCAGTCCCTCCCCAGGTCCCTTCATCTCTGTCCCGGGTCCTTTCATCCCCTCCCTGAGTCCCCCCGCCCCTCTCTGACCTCCTCCCACGGTCCCCAGGTCCCACAACCTCCTCCCTGGGCTCCCCATCCCTGTCTGGGTCCCCTCCCTGAACCCCCCAACCGTCCTTGTGGTTCCTTTCCGGGCCCCCCTCAGCTCTGCTTCTCCTCTCTCTGCCCCCCCCGTGTCCCTCACTGTCCCCCGGTGTCCCCTCCCCCGCAGGGGTCCCGCCCTCGGGGGTCTCCCTGCTGGCGCAGCCCCCCGGGGCACAGGTGGCCCTGGGGGAGCCGCTGGTGCTGAGCTGCGCGGTGGCCGCGGGGACAGGTCCCCTGTCCTTCACCTGGCACCGGGGGGGCTCGGGGGCACCGCTGGGCAGCGGCCCCCGCCTGGAGCTGCGGCACCTTGGGGACAATGACAGCGGCCACTATCACTGCCGGGTCAGCGACGGCGACAGCGTGGCCGAGAGTGTCCCCCTGAATGTCACCGTCCTGGGTGAGCGGGACCCTCGGCATGAGGGGCGGGGGGGACCCCACCCGCGCCCCCCCGTCCCCCCCGGCCGGGTGCCACCCCCTCCGTGTCACCTCAGCCCCGTCTGTGTCCCCGCAGTGCCCGTGGCCAACGCCACCATCAGCCCCGGGCCGCTGGCACAGCAGGTGCGCGCAGGTGAGCCCGTCAGCCTGCGCTGCTCGGTGCAGGTGGGCTCGGCCCCCGTCACCTTCACCTGGCTGAGGAACGGGCGGGAGGTGGCCCGGGGTCCCCTCCTGGAGCTCGGGCCCGCGGCTGTGGGACACTCGGGCACCTACCAGTGCGTGGCCACCAACCAGCTGGGCCAGGACGGGCAGCGCGTGTTCCGGGCACTCAGCCCCCAGCTGGCCCTGGCGGTGACCCCGCGGGGACACGGGGACACAGGTGGGGTCACGCGGGGTCACCGGGGAGTGCGGGACCCCCCGGAGTGCCAGGTGACCCTGACGTGTCCCCTCTGTCCCCAGCAGTGGCCGCAGGCGTTGGCGGCTCCCTCCTCCTCCTCCTGCTGCTGCTGCTGCTGGTGGCGCTGGGCTGGCAGCGGTGGCACCGCCGGGGTGGGTGACAATGGGGACAGCGGGGCCCCGGGGGGGTGGGGAGGCCGCCTGGGACGCGGGGGGGGTGGGCAGCACCCACAGCCCCCGCCTTGGGCGGCGCTGGGCGCTCAGGACCTTTGCTCAGGGCCCTCGAGGATCTGGGGAGGTGTTGGGGGGTCCTGCGGGGGTCCTGGGGCTGCTCTCGGGGATCCTGGGGGGATTTGGGGGGGGTCCCCCTCCCCTGCCAGGCTCGGGCTCCTGGGCGCTCAGGGGGTGCAGAGCACTGGGGGGGTTCAGGGCTTCTGGGGCCATCAGGGCTGCTCGGGGGTCCTGGGAGGGCCTGAGGCTCCGGGGGGGTTTCAGGGTTCCCGAGGGGCCCTTGGGGACCCCCCAAGAGTGACCCCTCCCCTCCTTCCCTTTGCAGCGTCCAGGAAGCAGCAGGAGAGGTGAGTGGGGGGCTCCAACCCCCCCGCCCCCTCCCACCCCGGCCCCCCCAGAGCCCCCCAGCCCCTCCCACAGCTCCCCTCTCTCCCCGCAGGGCCCCCCCGGAGCCCCCGGCCCCCCCGGCGGAGGGGGAGGTGCTGTACACCCGGGTGGTCAGCGCCGGGCAGAGGCGGGGTGAGCACCGGGGGGGGGGACACGGGGGGGACACGGCCCCCACGGGTGTCCCCCCCGCCCCCAGCCCACCGCCGCTGTCCCCCGCAGCCCCCCCCCGTGCCCCCGCGCCCCGGGACGCCCAGGTGACCTACGCCGAGCTGCGGGGACCCCACGGGCGACAGCGGGGACGCAGCGACAGCCACGGGAGTGTGCTGTGACCCCCGGGGCACGGGGGGAGCTGGGGGGCAGCGGGGGGACCCCACCCACGGGCAGCCACCCCTGTGTGTCCCCCCCCCGGTGCTCCCCTGCTCCCCCAGCCCCGCCGCTGCTGCCCCAGCGCTCCCCCCCCGGTCCGGCCGCTGCCCGCTCCCCGCCGCTGCTGCTGCCCCCGGGGTTCCCCGCCCCGCCGGCCGCAGCTCCGCCGCTCCCCCCGAGCAGCCGGGGCCGCCCGCCCGCTCCCGCTGCCTCTCCCCGGCCGCAGCCCCGCGGTCCCAGCCCGCAGCCGGCCCCCGCAGGCAGCGCTGGGAATCGCTCTGGGCAGTGCCCGGCCGCCGTCTGGTGGTGGCACCGCTGCTGCCGTGGTGCCGCTGTCCTTGTCCCCTCCTTCTCCCCCCGGCTCTTTCCCCCCTCTCTGCTCCCTCCTCTGACCCCCCTTCACTAAGAACACTCGGCCTCCTTTACCAATAAACCGTTCTCAGATTTAATAACTGCTCCTTTTGCATCCCAGAGATGGGGCAGGAGGAACCGGCCCCGACTGCCCCTCGGACGGGGGGAGCGGGAACGGGAACGGGAACGGGGACCCCCCCCGGCGGTGCTGTGGGAACTCACCGAGGGTACCCGGAGCACTCGGACGGGGCCCGGGGAGCCCCTGCAGGGGCTGGGAAGGGGCTGGGGGAGCCCCCCGGGAGAGGAAACGGGGAGCAGGGGGTGCTCCCGACTCACGGCCACCCCCCCGGGGCGGATGGGGGGGCACAGGAGCCCCCATGGGTGGGGGCACCCCCGGTGTCACCCGGCGCCCCCCGTTCCCCGCAGCGCCCCGGCTGCAGGCTGTCGTAGATGTCGCTGGGCTCCCACGGCTGCCCCCGTGGCCCCTGCAGCTGCACGTAGGTGGCCTGAGGATCCTCCCCGGGGGGTGCCGGGGGCTCCGGGGGGCTCCTGCGGGGGTAAGGGGGTGTTTGGGAGGGGGTGGGAGGTGCTGGGTGGGGCGGTGGGAACAGGTGCGTGGTGGCTGAGCCCGCGCTCACCTGTGCTGCTGCTCCCTGGCATCTGCAAAGGAAAACTGGGGGGGTGACTTTGGAGTCCCAGGGGCCCCCGGCCACCCACCCACGGGAATCCTGAACCATCACCAGACCCTCAGCTCCCCCCAGGTCCCCCCAGGATCTCTGATGCCCCCCAGAAACGCTGAACCACCCCAATTGCCCCAGAGCCCCCAGAGCCTGGCAGGGAGGGGGAGCCTCTGAACCCCCCAACCCCCCCCCCAACAGAACCCCCAACATCCCTGCAGGACCCTCCAGCACCACCCCAGACACCCCAGGGCCCCGAGCCAAGGTCACTGGGGGCTCAGCCCCTGCCAAGGCGGGGGCTGGGGGTGCCACCCCGTGGCCTCGGTGTTCTGGGGGTCTTCCCAGCCCTCCCCAGGACCCCATTGTCACCCACACATGCGGTGAAAGGCCACGATGACACCCGTGAGCAGGAGCAGGAACAACAGGGACCCAAGGACCCCTGCGGCCACTGCAGGGAACAGAAGGGGACACAACCGGGGTCACCGGTGTCACCCCAGAGGCTCTGCAGTCCCAGTGAGCCCATGAGCTCCCCTCCTGTGCCATCCTGCTCCGTTTGTGTCACCGCCAGGGACGGAGCAGGGCTGGACACGGGGGGCTCAGGCCCAGAGAGGAACCCCGCGTGACCCCACCTGTGTCCCCGTGTCCCCGCGGGGTCACCCCCAGGGCCAGCTGGGGGCTGAGTGCCCGGAACACGCGCTGCCCGTCCTGGCCCAGCTGGTTGGTGGCCACGCACTGGTAGGTGCCCGAGTGTCCCACAGCCGCGGGCCCGAGCTCCAGGAGGGGACCCCGGGCCACCTCCCGCCCGTTCCTCAGCCAGGTGAAGGTGACGGGGGCCGAGCCCACCTGCACCGAGCAGCGCAGGCTGACGGGCTCACCTGCGCGCACCTGCTGTGCCAGCGGCCCGGGGCTGATGGTGGCGTTGGCCACGGGCACTGCGGGGACACGGACGGGGCTGAGGTGACACGGAGGGGGTGGCACCCGGCCGGGGGGGGATGGGTGTGACTGGGGATGGCGTGGGGGGGCTGACCCCACAGAGAGGGATGAGGGGACGCAGGGTAGAGGGGGGGAGACTCAGGAAATGTCCCCGGGGGATACGGAGGTTCCGAGGCTGGGGGTCCCGAGGGGGCTGCGGGGGCTCCCCGTGCCCATCCCCGCACTCACCGAGCACCGTGACGCCGAGCCGGGCGCTGCTCTTCCGCACGGCCCCGCCCTCGGAGCTCACCTGGCAGCTGTAATTCCCCGAGTGGGAGACCCCCACGGCGGGCACCCGGAGCTGCGGGGACCCCTGCGGGCCTCCCAGCACCCACCCGTCCCGGTGGAAGGTGTACAGGAGCGGGGCTGGGGGCCGCAGGGGGCTGGGGGCGCTGAGGCAGCTGAGATTGAGGGGGGAGCCCACGGCGAGCTCGGGGGGACCCTCCAGCACCGGCACCGTGAAGAGCTCTGGGGAGGAGAGGGGAGGGGGATTTGTGACCCCGAGTCCCCGGGGAGGGGCTGGGGGGGTGCGGGGGGGTGCGGGGGTCACTCACCGTGCACTGTCACTGCCACCGGAGCCGACTCCCGCCACTCCTGTGATCCCCCGAGGGTCACCCAGCCCCCGCAGCGGTAGCGGCCGCTGTGCTGCAGCCGCAGGGGGGACAGGGACAGCTCGGTCCCCCTTTGGGACCCCCCCGCATCCTCCCCGTCCCGGTAAAACCGCACCTCGGTGACCGGCAGGTCCCGCCAGCCCCGGCAGCGCAGCCTCACCGTGTCCCCCTCCAGCAGCGGCAGCGCCGGCACCTGCAGCACCAGCGGGGCTGGGGGACAGGGGGGTCCGGTCACACCGGGGGGGTCCGGTCACACCGGGGGGGTCCAGACAGGTCCCAGGTGGGTGCCCCTGGCACCGGAGCAGCCCCGTGGCACGGGTGTCATCATGGGGGTCCCGTCACACTGGGATGTCCCCAGAGCAGGGGACAGGCTCCTGCCTTGTAAGGCCACCCCCGGCGTGGAGCCCACCCAGAGCTATCGGGGGCACCATCAGCATTTAGACCCCCCCTCACCATGTGAGACTTTCACGGGGGGGCTGCGCCCGCTGCCGAGTCTGTCACACGTGTAGGTGCCACTCCAGATGACAGTGACGCTGTCGCGTCCCTCCTGTCTCCAGCTCTGCCTGTCCTTGTACCAGGCGGTGTCACCGTCGGTCCCCGAGCCCCGGCAGGTCAGTGTCACCCGGTCCCACAGCACCGCCGGCACCCAGGGGGGCTGCACCAGCAGCTGGGTGGTCTCGGCGCCTGCGGGTGACAGGGGACAGCAGCCTGCCGGGGCCACGGCGGGGCTGGGGACAGCGGGGCGGGGACACGGCATCCCCCGAGGGAGGGCTCACCAGCGAGGCCGAGGCTCCGGGCTGGAAGGGACAAGGGACAGGGCTGGCTGCGGGTGGCACCGCGGGGACAGCGGGGACTGTGGGGGCTGTCCCCGAGCTGTGCTTGTGTGGCACCGAGCCCTCGGGGACGGGGACACTGAGGACACCCCGGAACTGGGGCCACCACAGCCCCCCCGTGCTGGCCCAGCTCACCCCCAGCAGCCCCAGGGGCTCTGTCCCCGTGGCCACATCTGCGTGGTGCTTGTCCCCCTGTCCCTGTCCCTGCCCCCCTGTGCCCCTGTCCCTGTCCCCACTGCTGCCCCAGCCCCACGATGCCTCCCCAACTCTGTCCCCCCATTATTGTCCCCCCTCTCCTGTCCCCACAGCCACCCCACGGCCCCGGTCACCTCCTGCACCCTTGGGGACCTCAGGGGACCCCCGGCCCCCCCCCGGGCCCCCTCCCCCCCGCTCTCTGCCCATCCCCATGCCCGGGGCACTCACCCCACAGGAGCAGCAGTGCCACCTTCCCGGCCATCCCCGTGTCCCCAGGGCTGGTGTCACTCGCTGCTGTGGCCACCGGTCCCCTGGGTGGTGGCTCCTTGGATGAAGAGGAAGGAAATGAGGTCACGTCTTGTCCTCACGCATAGGTGGCACTTGGTGGGGGCCAGGTGGGGAGAGGCTGTGGACCTGGTGGGACCTGGTGGGACCTGGGGGGTCCCGGGATCTGGGGGCTCCAGGGATGTGGGGAGCTAAGGTGGGATTTATAGAGGAGCAGTGTGGCCCAGGGATGGGGTCCCTGGGGAATTGGGGTGCCTGAGGAAGGGGAGACACAGGGGAGGGGGATCTGGGGGAATGTAGGTGCCCATGGGTGGGGGGACCAGGGGTGGGGGTCCCAGGGGAATTAGGCTGCAGGGATTTGGGATCATGGGATGCAGGTTCCAGGGATGGAGGGTCCTGGGGGACCTGCTCTGCCAAGGTGGGGTCCCTGCCTTCCACGGGAGACCCTTCCCCAAGGATTTCTCCAGTGGGAGCCCTCCCCGCGGGCTGCAGCTCTGCCCCGGCTGCTCCAGGCTGGGATCCTTCCTCAGCCGGGCTCGGTGCTTCGGGAACGGCTCCAGCGGGGGCTTCCCACGGGCTCACAGCCCCCTTCGGGCATCCCCTGCTCGGCCGGGGGCTCCTGCGGGGCTGCAGTGGGGGGGTCTCTGCTCCTCGGGGACCCCCACGGGCTGCGGGGCGATCTCGGGAGCCCCCGGTGCCCCTCTGGTGTTCCCCCGGCAGCCTCGGGCTCCTCTGGGCTGCGGCAATTCCGTCTCTGCCACCGCTGGGATTTGCCCTTCCCAGCTCCGGGGGCGTCCCCACCCCCGTCCCCCATCCCCCCCCCCCCCGCTCCAGGACATCCCGCGGGTCCCTGGAGCTGTTGGGGTCGCTGCCACGGCAACGGCCAGTCCCGACATGTCGCAACAGCGGCTCTGGACACGCCGTCACAGTGGCTTCCGACGCCTCCCAAGCGCCGGTGCCCTGTGACGGTGACAATCGGCCCCGGGACATTTGTCACACGTCCCGCAGCCCATGGCAGCGCGATGGCAGCCGCCGGCGCCGGCTCGGGATCCCGCTGCCCGCGGCCCGGGGGCTCCTCCCGGGGGGCCCGACCCTCCCCGCGCCGGCAGCTTTCCTCCCCGGGACTGACCCCCCTCCCTCCCAAGGTGCCCACCCAGGGGTTCTCGGATGGGGTAGGGGGCTCCCGCTGACCCCCAGCCCCTCCAGGAGGGTCCAGAGCTCCTCCCGGCATCACTCGGAGTCCGGGGCGGGGGTTTCGGGATCCCTCACACCGGCCTCGCCCGCAGGGCCCGGGACCCGGCAGCCCCATTGTCACCCTCCAGGATGCCCGCAAGCACCCGGAGCTGCTGCGCTCGGCCGGGTACAAACCCAAGAGCACCAGGCTCGTCACCAAGGACCTGATCCGCGACCTCATGTAAGGCTCTGGTCAAGCTCCGAGGGGTTTTGGGGACCTCCCGGGTGTCACTGCGCCATCCCAAAATCTCTGGGGAGCAGGGACTGGCAGCGTGCCCGGGCCACCCCCGGGGATCCCGCCCCCCGCATCCCCGCTGCCGCTTTCCCCACAATTTCCCCTCCTGGCCCAGCCCAGGGCAGCAGAGCCGGGTCCCCGGGGCTCCCCCGGCGCTCCCCGCCTTGCTCTGGGCTGGCTCGGGGGTCCAGGGGGCGGCTCGGGGAGGAGCCCTGGGGGTCTCGGTGCCGCTGAGCTCTGTCCCGGTGCTCCCCAGCATTCCCCAGGAGAAGCCCCCGCCCTGTCTCATCATCGGGGGAGAGGAATTCGAGAGGATCAAGGAATCCGCTCAAGCCCCGACCGAGCTGGAGCAGTGGGACCAGCTGAGGACGCTGCGAGCCAGACAGGACGCTGCTTTCGTAGGCATCTCCTCTCCTGCTGCCTCCTGTCCTGCCCCGGGGCCGGGCTCCAGGGCTGGGGGCTTCACCCAGGGGGTCCCTTCCGTCCCCAGGGCTTTGGGGCCCGGGGAGGGCTGCGGGGCTCCGGGCTGCACCCAGAGCCGGGCAGCAGCCCTGGGACTGTGCCCGGCACTTGCAGCCTCCCCCGGGCACCGAGTGCCTGCCCCGAGCAGCGGCACGGGGAGCCCGGGGCCGTGGCAGGGCCCCCCCGGGAGCCCCTCCCGGCCCCGCTCTGCGCCGGGAGCCCTGCGAGCCCTCGGCTTGGGCAGCGCTCTCTGCCCCCGCAGGAGAGGCTGAGGAAGGCGCAGCTGGAGGAGCAGAGAAAGGCAGAACTGGAGGACAGCAGGGACCCTTGGAGGGGGCTGCAGGAGCAGCTGCGGCAGGAGGAGCAGCAGCTGCTGCAGCGGGCGGCGAGGATGAGGCTGGAGCAGGATGAAGAGATCCGGGAGCTGAAGGCGGTAGGGCCGGCGCTCCCCGCGGGCCCCTGGCGCTGCCCGAGCCTCCCCTGCTCCTCGGGCTCCCGGGCTCTTCCTCTCCTTCCCTCGCCCTCCCTGCTGGCGGTGCCCCCGCCTGGCTCCCGGGCACAGACACCTCCCGTCCCCGCAGCTCTTCCTCAACGCCAAGTGCAACATGATCCGGGACAAGCAGCTCCTGGAGAAGCAGCTGATCCACCAGGAGCTGGCCGAGGAGGAGAAGCGCCTGCAGAAGATGCTGGAGATGGAGCGGGACAAGGGCGTGGGGGTGCAGGAGGAGCTGGAGCGCCACAGGAAGGAGGAGCTGATGAGGTGGGCAGGGGGCTCCCTCCTCCCCCACTGTGGGGGCATCCACGGAATCACAGAATAATTTCTGGGCTGGAAGAGACCTCCAAGATCATCCAGTCCAACCCAGCTCTGACACCTCAGCTGGACCATGGCCCCCAGTGCCACCTCCAGGCTGTTGTTAAACACACCCCGGGATGGTGACCCCACCACCGCCCCGGGCAGGCCACTCCAGAACTTTATCAACTCTTGCTGTGAAAAACTTCTCCCTGACATCCAACCCACACTTCCCTTGGCACAGCCTGAGGCTGTGTCCTCTCCTTCTGCCCGTTGCTGCCTGGAGAAGGAGAGCAGCCCCAGCTGAGCACAGCCACCCTTGAGGGAGCTGGAGAGAGGGATCAGGTCACCCCTGAGTCTCCTTTCCTCACCCAGCCCGTCCCAGCCACACCAGCCCTGTCCCTGGCGGCGCTGCCACCACGGGGAGCAGGAGGCAGCCCGAGGGAACCTTCTGCTGTCGTGTCCCCAGAGCCAGGCAGGACATGGTGAGGCAGATGGAGCAGAAGGCCGAGGAGAGGGCGCTGAGGGCCGAGGAGCTGTACCAGGAGGGCCAGAGGCAGCTGGAGCACCTGGAGCAGATGAGGAGGGAGGATCGGAAGGTGGGAGCCGCGGCCAGGGGGGTGCAGGGAGGTTCCCACCTGGCTGGGAAGGGCCTGGCAGTGCTGGAGCAGCCACGCTCAGGGAGTGGGGGCAGCAGCCAGCAGGACAGAGCTGGGCTCCCGTGGGCACCTGGTGGCATCCCTGGGAGGGGACCCACAGCCTGCCTGCCCTGAGAGAGGAGGAGGAGCAGGAGGAAGGAGCTCCTGGCCTGGTGGCCTCCAACCCCGTGTGGCATTTCCAGGCCTGGGAGCAGAAACAGGAGAAACAGAAGCAAATCCATGCCGAGATTCGACGTTTCAATGCGGAGAGCCAGAGGCTGAAGGATGAAGAGCAGGAGAGGGAGAGGCTGGAGGACGAGCGGGTGCTGGAGCAGCAGCGGCAGAAGGCTGTGAGAGCAGGGCAGGGGCTGCAGGAGCTGCCCTGGGGCTCTGCCCCATCCTGGGGCTCTGTCCCACCCTGGGGCTCTGTCCCATCCTGGGGCTCTGTCCCTCACCCCCTGGGACTCTGTCCCTGACCACAAGGCTCTGTCCCTCACCCCAGGGCTCTGTCCCTCACCCCGGGGCTCTGTCCCATCCTGGGGCTCTGTCCCTCACCCCGGGGCTCTGTCCCTCACCCCGGGGCTCTGTCCCACACCCCAGGGCTCTGTCCCTCACCCCGGGGCTCTGTCCCTCACCCCGGGGCTCTGTCCCACCCCACAGGAGCGCGAGGCCGCCTGGGAGGCAGAGCAGGAGCAGCTGCGCCTGGAGAAGGAGAAGGAGCTGGCCCGGCTCAGGGCCATGCAGCAGAAGGCCCAGGACTGGCAGGCAGAGCTGGTCAGTGGCCCAGGCACGGGTGACACGCTCCCCTGCCACCCTCCCTGTCCCCAGCCCGGCCAAGAGGCAGCGCCTGGGGGTGGGGGGTGGCTGGGTGGGTGGTCTGCAGGAGCAGCCCCCGGAGCCAGGGCAGGCGCTGGGGCGGTGCTGGCAGAGCCAGAGCCACGGCCAGGGGCTTCCATGGCTGCCCCAGGGGGGAGCCCAGCGCTGCTGTCCCGCTTTGGGCAGGATGCTCTGAGGGCCAAGAGGAACCAGGAGGCAGCAGACCGGGAGTGGCGCCGGCAGGAGCTGGAGAGGGCGCGGAAGAAGGCGGAGCTGGAGCAGCAGCTGAGGCAGGACCGGCAGGAGCAGGTGGCCCAGAAGGAGCAGTACCTGGCCATGCAGGTGGAGCAGGACCGCCAGGAATTCCAGAGGCTGCTCAAGTGAGGCACAGGGGACCGAGGGGCACCGGCTGGGGCAGGGGCTGGGGGGGCTCCCAGCTCCTGCTGCTGCTGGCTCCGGGGGCTCCGGTGCCAGCCCAGGCGCTGTGCCAGGTGTGGGGGCTGCGGCGGGGTCCCTGAGCCCCCCGGCTGTCCCGCAGGGCCCATCAGGAGCAGCTGGAGCGGGAGAAGCTGGAGCGGGAGCAGAGGGAGCTGCGGCAGCGCGCCCACGCCGAGTACCTGCGGCAGCAGATCCAGGAGCTGCAGCAGCAGCGGGAGCGGGAGCGGGCGGCCGTCCTTGAGGAGGGCCGGCAGCTGGAGCAGGAGGTCCGGCAGCGCCGCCAGCTCCTGGCCCAGCTCAGGCAGCAGAAGCTGCAGGAGTTCAGGTCAGGAGCTGCCGGCGCTGCTTTCCCTGGGCTCCCCGAGTCCTTTTCCCGGTGCCCCGGCCTCCCGGCTCCCTCTGCACCCTCAGCTGCTGCAGGGCTGTGCTGCCAGCTCCGTCGGGAGCCTGATGGGTTCTTCTTTCCTCTGCAGAGCCGTGGGGATGCCCGAAAAGTACTGCGCCCACGTGGAGCGCAAAGCCGAGAGCCGTACCAGCTCAGGCCCCCCCCAGGCCCAGCCCTACAGACTTGGGGCTCCCTTCGCATTGACCGAATTTCCCAATAAATGATGTGTTTGAGAAGGTTTTGTGTTTTCCGTCCTGCCCAATCTCTGATGGCTCTGAAGACGGACCTGCTGCTGGCCCAGTTAGAGAGGCTGGTGACGCCTCTGTCGTGACATGTTCGAGAAAGAAATCAAAATGGGCAGAAGATTCCTGGCCAGTAGGGGGCGCTGCACGGAGAACTAGTGGCCAGCAGGGGGCGTTATAGGGAGCACTTTTCGCCAGCAGGGGGCGCTGCAGGGAGCACTCGCGGCCAGCAGGGGGCGTTACAGGGAGCAGTCGCGGCCAGCAGGGGGCGCTGCGGGGAAGCATTCCTGCCCAGCAGGGGGCGCTGCAGGGAAGCATTCCTGGCCAGCAGGGGGCGCTGCGGAGAGCACTCGCGGCCAGCAGGGGGCGCTGCGGGGAAGCATTCCTGCCCAGCAGGGGGCGCTGCAGGGAAGCATTTGCGGCCAGCAGGGGGCGCTGCAGGGTGCATTCCTGGCCAGCAGGGGGCGCTGCAGGGAGCATTCCTGCCCAGCAGGGGGCGCTGCGGGGAAGCATTCCTGCCCAGCAGGGGGCGCTGCAGGGAAGCATTTGCGGCCAGCAGGGGGCGCTGCAGGGTGCATTCCTGGCCAGCAGGGGGCGCTGCAGGGAGCATTCCTGCCCAGCAGGGGGCGCTGCAGGGAAGCATTTGCGGCCAGCAGGGGGCGCTGCAGGGAAGCATTTCTGGCCAGCAGGGGGCGCTGCAGGGAAGCATTTGCGGCCAGCAGGGGGCGCTGCAGGGTGCATTCCTGGCCAGCAGGGGGCGCTGCGGGGAAGCATTCCTGGCCAGCAGGGGGCGCTGCAGGGAAGCATTCCTGGCCAGCAGGGGGCGCTGCAGGGAGTACTCGCGGCCAGCAGGGGGCGCTGCAGGGAGCACACGCGGCCAGCAGGGGGCGCTGCAGGGAGTACTCGCGGCCAGCAGGGGGCGCTGCAGGGAGCACTCGCGGCCAGCAGGGGGCGCTGCCACAGGGGCTGAGCCCCTCGGGGCCATGGCGGCCTTGGCCCCCCAGGGAAGGAGGCCCGAGGGTTTCACCAGGGGCCAGCAGCAGAGGAGGCGGCTCTGGCGGCTGGAATCCCCTCACTGCAGGTGGGGGAAGGTCGGCAGAACTCCAGCCCAGCAAAAGCCTCAGGCCCCAGCTGCTCCTTCCTTGTAAACATGACCTGGAGGTCCCTTCCAGAGGATGGGAAGTGACATCAGCCCCTCCTGTTCTGACTGGGGGACTTGTCCACAGGAGGCTGGAGCAGCTTTGTCCCTGTGGAATTTCCTGTGCTAGCGGTTGTTCCTTTTAACTCCCATCCCTGTCCTGCCGGGGCACAGGTGGGTTTTTCCAGCCCATTTCCTCTCCACGGCCCTGCAGGTAAAACCACAGGTTTGGGAGCATGGGAGGAGGAGGAGGAGGAGGAGGGCAGAGCAAGAGCCCCGTGGAAAACACTGCTCAGAAAAATAGCGTTTGCTGGAAAACTCAGTCAGTGGGTGTGCTGGTTTGAAAGTAAAGCAGCAGGAGAAATGAACACCACACAAACACCTCGGAGAGAGATTTCAGGCCGGAATTACAATTTAATAGAAAGATTACAATAAATGCAAGGATACAGAAAAACTGGCTGAAAACCACGAAGGCAGAGTGCAACCTGGCATCCTGTCGGTCAGAGTGGTGGAGGAGGAGATGGTTGCAGTCTTGTCGAAAGCAGTGGTCCTGGGGAAGGTCTGGTCCTTCTGTGGAAGGTCTGGTTCCTCCAGTGGTGGTGATGTCCCAAATCCCCAGAGAGCCCAGATTACACATGATCAGATTGGAACGTTCAGTGCCTCCCCCAGGGCAGGGAATTTCACAATGGAATTCTGCATTCCTGTGACTCACGGGGATGTTCTGGGGAATTCTTGATGGCCACAGGCTGGGACCTTGAGCCACGGTGGCCCAGCTGGCCACCCCTGAGGCCGGCTGCAGCTCCCACAGCTGAGTCAGTTTGGGAAGGCAAACAAACACTGCCTGGCAAGGTGGGCCTCCTCCCCTTACCTTGGTCACACAGCTTGGTCACACCTGGAGCTTTCTCCTGGTAACCCAGGACAATGGAAACGGAGCCCCAGAGCTGTGGGGGGCTGGTTCCTTGAGGGGCTGGGCCTAGGAGGGGGCAGCGCTGGCTCGGCTCTGAGCCCTGCGCTCCACCCGGGTGCAGTATTTGTCAGGAATTCCCGCGGCTCTGCAGAGGAAAGAAGAACCCATCAGGCTCCCGACGGAGCTGGCAGCACAGCCCTGCAGCAGCTGAGGGTGCAGAGGGAGCCGGGAGGCCGGGGCACAGGGAAAAGGACTCGGGGAGCCCAGGGAAAGCAGCGCCGGCAGCTCCTGACCTGAACTCCTGCAGCTTCTGCTGCCTGAGCTGGGCCAGGAGCTGGCGGCGCTGCCGGACCTCCTGCTCCAGCTGCCGGCCCTCCTCAAGGACGGCCGCCCGCTCCCGCTCCCGCTGCTGCTGCAGCTCCTGGATCTGCTGCCGCAGGTACTCGGCGTGGGCGCGCTGCCGCAGCTCCCTCTGCTCCCGCTCCAGCTTCTCCCGCTCCAGCTGCTCCTGATGGGCCCTGCGGGACAGCCGGGGGGCTCAGGGACCCCGCTGCAGCCCCCACACCTGGCACAGCGCCTGGGCTGGCACCGGAGCCCCCGGAGCCAGCAGCAGCAGGAGCTGGGAGCCCCCCCAGGCGCTGCCCCAGCCGGTGTCCCTCGGTCCCCTGTGCCTCACTTGAGCAGCCTCTGGAATTCCTGGCGGTCCTGCTCCACCTGCATGGCCAGGTACTGCTCCTTCTGGGCCACCTGCTCCTGCCGGTCCTGCCTCAGCTGCTGCTCCAGCTCCGCCTTCTTCCGCGCCCTCTCCAGCTCCTGCCGGCGCCACTCCCGGTCTGCCGCCTCCTGGTTCCTCTTGGCCCTCAGAGCATCCTGCCCAAAGGGGGACAGCAGCGCTGGGCTCCCCCCTGGGGCAGCCATGGAAGCCCCTGGCCGTGGCTCTGGCTCTGCCAGCACCGCCCCAGCGCCTGCCCTGGCTCCGGGGGCTGCTCCTGCAGACCCCCCACCCGCCCAGCCACCCCCCACCCCCAGGCGCTGCCTCTTGGCCGGGCTGGGGACAGGGAGGGTGGCAGGGGAGCGTGTCACCCGTGCCTGGGCCACTGACCAGCTCTGCCTGCCAGTCCTGGGCCTTCTGCTGCATGGCCCTGAGCCGGGCCAGCTCCTTCTCCTTCTCCAGGCGCAGCTGCTCCTGCTCTGCCTCCCAGGCGGCCTCGCGCTCCTGTGGGGTGGGACAGAGCCCTGGGGGTGAGGGACAGAGCCCCAGGGGTGAGGGACAGAGCCCTGGGGTGTGGGACAGAGCCCCAGGGGTGAGGGACAGAGCCCTGGGGTGAGGGACAGAGCCCAGGGGTGAGGGACAGAGCCCCGGGGTGAGGGACAGAGCCCCCAGGATGGGACAGAGCCCCAGGATGGGACAGAGCCCTGGGGTGAGGGACAGAGCCCCGGGGCAGCTCCTGCAGCCCCTGCCCTGCTCTCACAGCCTTCTGCCGCTGATGCTCCAGCACCCGCTCGTCCTCCAGCCTCTCCCTCTCCTGCTCTTCATCCTTCAGCCTCTGGCTCTCCGCATTGAAACGTCGAATCTCGTCATGGATTTGCTTCTGTTTCTCCTGTTTCTGCTCCCAGGCCTGGAAATGCCACACGGGGTTGGAGGCCACCAGGCCAGGAGCTCCTTCCTCCTGCTCCTCCTCCTCTCTCAGGGCAGGCAGGCTGTGGGTCCCCTCCCAGGGATGCCACCAGGTGCCCACGGGAGCCCAGCTCTGTCCTGCTGGCTGCTGCCCCCACTCCCTGAGCGTGGCTGCTCCAGCACTGCCAGGCCCTTCCCAGCCAGGTGGGAACCTCCCTGCACCCCCCTGGCCGCGGCTCCCACCTTCCGATCCTCCCTCCTCATCTGCTCCAGGTGCTCCAGCTGCCTCTGGCCCTCCTGGTACAGCTCCTCGGCCCTCAGCGCCCTCTCCTCGGCCTTCTGCTCCATCTGCCTCACCATGTCCTGCCTGGCTCTGGGGACACGACAGCAGAAGGTTCCCTCGGGCTGCCTCCTGCTCCCCGTGGTGGCAGCGCCGCCAGGGACAGGGCTGGTGTGGCTGGGACGGGCTGGGTGAGGAAAGGAGACTCAGGGGTGACCTGATCCCTCTCTCCAGCTCCCTCAAGGGTGGCTGTGCTCAGCTGGGGCTGCTCTCCTTCTCCAGGCAGCAACGGGCAGAAGGAGAGGACACAGCCTCAGGCTGTGCCAAGGGAAGTGTGGGTTGGATGTCAGGGAGAAGTTTTTCACAGCAAGAGTTGATAAAGTTCTGGAGTGGCCTGCCCGGGGCGGTGGTGGGGTCACCATCCCGGGGTGTGTTTAACAACAGCCTGGAGGTGGCACTGGGGGCCATGGTCCAGCTGAGGTGTCAGAGCTGGGTTGGACTGGATGATCTTGGAGGTCTCTTCCAGCCCAGAAATTATTCTGTGATTCCGTGGATGCCCCCACAGTGGGGGAGGAGGGAGCCCCCTGCCCACCTCATCAGCTCCTCCTTCCTGTGGCGCTCCAGCTCCTCCTGCACCCCCACGCCCTTGTCCCGCTCCATCTCCAGCATCTTCTGCAGGCGCTTCTCCTCCTCGGCCAGCTCCTGGTGGATCAGCTGCTTCTCCAGGAGCTGCTTGTCCCGGATCATGTTGCACTTGGCGTTGAGGAAGAGCTGCGGGGACGGGAGGTGTCTGTGCCCGGGAGCCAGGCGGGGGCACCGCGTGCAGGGAGGGCGAGGGAAGGAGAGGAAGAGCCCGGGAGCCCGAGGAGCAGGGGAGGCTCGGGCAGCGCCAGGGGCCCGCGGGGAGCGCCGGCCCTACCGCCTTCAGCTCCCGGATCTCTTCATCCTGCTCCAGCCTCATCCTCGCCGCCCGCTGCAGCAGCTGCTGCTCCTCCTGCCGCAGCTGCTCCTGCAGCCCCCTCCAAGGGTCCCTGCTGTCCTCCAGTTCTGCCTTTCTCTGCTCCTCCAGCTGCGCCTTCCTCAGCCTTTCCTGCGGGGGCAGAGAGCGCTGCCCAAGCCGAGGGCTCGCAGGGCTCCCGGCGCAGAGCGGGGCCGGGAGGGGCTCCCGGGGGGGCCCTGCCACGGCCCCGGGCTCCCCGTGCCGCTGCTCGGGGCAGGCACTCGGTGCCCGGGGGAGGCTGCGAGTGCCGGGCACAGTCCCAGGGCTGCTGCCCGGCTCTGGGTGCAGCCCGGAGCCCCGCAGCCCTCCCCGGGCCCCAAAGCCCTGGGGACGGAAGGGACCCCCTGGGTGAAGCCCCCAGGCCTGGAGCCCGGCCCTGGGGCAGGACAGGAGGCAGCAGGAGAGGAGATGCCTACGAAAGCAGCGTCCTGTCTGGCTCGCAGCGTCCTCAGCTGGTCCCACTGCTCCAGCTCGGTCGGGGCTTGCGCGGATTCCTTGATCCTCTCGAATTCCTCTCCCCCGATGATGAGACAGGGCGGGGGCTTCTCCTGGGGAATGCTGGGGAGCACCGGGACAGAGCTCAGCGGCACCGAGACCCCCAGGGCTCCTCCCCGAGCCGCCCCCTGGACCCCCGAGCCAGCCCAGAGCAAGGCGGGGAGCGCCGGGGGAGCCCCGGGGACCCGGCTCTGCTGCCCTGGGCTGGGGCAGGAGGGGAAATTGTGGGGAAAGCGGCAGCGGGGATGCGGGGGGCGGGATCCCCGGGGTGGGCAGGGCACGCTGCCAGTCCCTGCTCCCCAGAGATTTTTTGGGATGGCGCAGTGACACCCGGGAGGTCCCCAAAACCCCTCGGAGCTTGACCAGAGCCTTACATGAGGTCGCGGATCAGGTCCTTGGTGATGACTCGGATGGTCTTGGGCTTGGGCCGCTCTCGGGGATGTTTTGGCGCCTCCTGAGAGATCCGGGCGGGCTCACCCGAGCCCGTGACCTGCAGAAAAGAAAAGTCTGAGGGACCCGCGCCCCACCAGCTGGCGCTCCCCGGACACCGAGTGATCCCGGCAGGAGCTCCGGGCCCTCTGCCGGGATCGGCCCCGCGGGGCACCCCCGGAGGGGACAGAGAGCCCGGGGGGGGTCAGCGGGAGGAGCTGGACATTCTGCGGGGTGGGGGAGCGCTGGGGAACCCGCGAGGGACGGACGGGCTGAACTCCCGGCGGGGAAAGCTGGAGACGGCGGGCGAGGAGCGACCCCCGGCGGGAGCCCCCGGCACGGAGGGACCGGGATCGTGTTCCGCCACCCGCCGCTGCCATCGCGCTGCCGCTGCCGCTGCCGGCGCTGCCGGGGCTGTCCCGTCCTCCTGGAGCCGACCGCCGCAATGTGGTGGCACCGAGGGTTGAGTTGTGCCTGCTGTCGCGATGTGTCGGGACCCACCGTTGCCACGGCAACGCCCCAACAACTTGCAGGACGTCCGGGAAGGGGGCGGGGAATTGGGGGTGGGGCCTCAGGCAGGAGGGGCGGGGCTTAGGCTGAAAGAGGCGGGGCTTGGCGGGGCTGGGCCACCACACCTGTCCCGTGCGGTGCCCTCCTTGCGCAGAGCTCCTTAAAGTGCCCCTACAGGAGCACGACAGCCGCGACCCCCCTCCCTCCCTGGGGGGACCAGTGGCGCCCCCACCCCTCCCCCCCTGCCCCGCCCCCTGCTCTTTGCCCCGCCCTTTCAAGCCCCACCCCTCAACTCAGCCCCACCCCTCAACTCAGCCCCGCCCCTCTCATTGATCCCGCCCAAAGCCCCGCCCTTTGGTGGTGGCCCCGCCCCTCCACGTGGCTGCTGCCGCCGAGGCCGCAGGGTCCCTGCACCCCCAAACCGGGGGTCCCCCCTTGTAACCCAGCAGGAAGCCCCCCTGCCCTCCCCCAGCCCCAAATGACGACCACCCGAGGCCTGGAAAGAACAGGAGCTGTTTATTGGGGCACAGGGGTTGCTCCCCAAGGCGCTGGGGGGGCCCTCCAGCAGCCCCCCAAGGCACTGCGGCACAAGGCACCCAGCCAAATAATAAAAATAAAAAATGATTTTGGTCCTGACGAAACTGGCGGGGGGCGGGGGGGGGGGTGGGGCAAGTTAAGGCAGTTTGGGGGGGGCCCCTGGCAAGCAGAGGCCTGGGGGGGTCCGGGGGGGCTCAGAGGATCTGCCGGGGCATCCCGTAGCCCGTCATGCCGGCCTGCGAGGCGCCCCGGTTGGTGCCCATCTGCAGCCCGATGACGCTCTGCCCCTCCTTCAGCTTGTCCTCCGAGAAGACGCGCCGGTTCTCCTGAGACTTCCTGCGGGCACAAAGGGGGTGTCAGCGTCCCCGTGGGACCCCCACGGCCCGGCCTCCTCCCCACCCTTGCCTCCAGCACCCCACACCTACTTGGGGAACCAGTTGGGGTCTCCCACGAAGAGCCCGTCGCCCTTGGCCACGGCCAGGCTGCCCAGGTTCATCAGGGTCCTCTGCACGCAGGCCATGTTCTTCCCTGGAAGACCCACAGGAGGCTCAGCTCTGTCTCCATCATCTCCATCATCTCCATCATCTCCATCTCCATCTCCCATCTCCAAATCCAGCTCCATCTCCATCATCTCCACCATCTCTATCATCTCCATCATCTCCATCTCCATCATCTCCATCTCCACCATCTCCACCATCTCTATCATCTCCATCATCTCCATCATCTCCATCTCCCATCTCCAAATCCAGCTCCATCTCCATCATCTCCACCATCTCCATCATCTCCATCATCTCCATCTCCACCATCTCCACCATCTCCACCATCTCCATCTCCACCATCTCCTATCTCCATCTCCACCCCCGTCCCACCCCAGGGCCTGCGGGTCACTCACCCTCCCACAGATCCACGGTCTGGAAGATGTCGGTGGCGGCGATGCCGTAGCGCTCAGCCGCCTGCAGGAACTGCGAGATCTGCTCCATCTGCTTGAAGGCCATGGCCGACGCCTGGATTTTGGCCACGGGCGCCTGTCCCCGCGGGTGGAGGCTGTTGATGAGCCGGCACAGCACCTGCAGGCGGGGCCGGGGGGGGTCAAGGCCTTGCTGGGCGCTCAGCCCCTGCCCCCCTGAGCGGGGGACTCACCGTGCCGTCCTTCAGCCACTGCTGGAAGCCGTCCCTGCCGGCCGCCGGCTGTGCCACGGCGGCGCCGCCGTCGCGGCCGCACTGCTCCAGGATCCAGCGCACCAGCACCTGCTCCAGCTCGGGGTCGTACTGCCGGTCGATCTTCTGCTGCACCTCCCGGCTCAGCCCGTACGAGGGGCCCCGGTTGGCCATGCTGACTGAGGGCAGGGGGGGGTCTGCAGGGACGGGACCCCCGTCAGTGGCTCTGCCGGCACGGGGCGGAGGGAGCCGGCACAGCCCCGTCCTGCCTGCACGTCCGGCACGGAGCCTTATCAGCCCCGCCAGGCGCTGCCCAGGCTCTGCCCTCTTCCTGCCCAGGCCCCGGGGCTGTGCCCACCCCAAGGGGCGGCTGTTCCGGGCAGGGTGGGCAGCGCTGCCGCCCCTCTGTGCCCGGCTGGGCTCGGCTCTGAGCATCCCCAGCCCGCGGCTCGGCCCCGCCGCCGCCGCCGCCGCCGCCGCGCAGGGGCTTGGCAGGCACCGGGGGCCGGTCAGAGCTTGTTTGCCGATCTCGCCCGTTTGCTCGGGCCTGCAGCCAGATCCGGGACTGGCGCGGGAGAGCGTGGGGCCAGGGCTGATGGCAGCAGTGTCCCCACCCCGGCGGGGCAGCCAGACCCCGCCCCTGGCCAGGTGCTGCCGAGGTGCGGCTGGAGCGGTGCCACCCGTGCCGTGCCGGGGATAATGGACGGGGTTGTGCCGACACCGGGGGACGGGAGCCGAGCGGCCCTGCCCGTCCAGCCAGGCTGTCCCCAGCCCGCGGGGTCTCTCTGTCCCCTCTGCCCACCCGTGCATCGCCCCCACGCCCTGTCCTGGCATTTGGGGGCACTCAGAAGCCGGGACACGTGCAGGTGGCGCTGCCCGCCCGGTGTCCTTGTCGCAGCCGGGGACATGTGGCAGTTGGGGGTTGCCCACGGCCCCGGCTGTGCCAGGCTCGGCTCGTCCCCTGTCACCCACCGGCAGTGCAGGCACCAGGAGCAGCCCCGGACCGTGCTGCTCTCAGGGACAGCAGGAGAACCGAGCCCAGCCAGGTGTGCCCCCAGAGCCAAAGCCCGCGGCCGCCGCGGGGATCTCCGGGGCGCGGCCGGGGGCACGGGGATCCCGCGGGGGGGTTGGTGTGGGGAGCGCCCGGCCGGGGGCCAAGGCGTTGGGAAACAAAGAGGAGCTGGAACTGGGATCATTTCCCGACCCAGCCGGGGCTTGCCCAGGCGCGGGGGGGGGGACGGGGACACACCCGGAGCCGGCCACGCTGCCCCGGCGACCTCTGGACCCCGCGGCAGGGCGCTGTGCCCAGCGCCACCGGGGCTGGGGACCCTCCGGCCACCGCGGGGACAGAGAGGGTCACAGGCAGGGGGCAGCCACCCGGGGGTCTCCAGGGACAGCCTGCGCAGCCCCGAGATCTCTCCCGGGACTGGCAGCAAAGGCGCTGGACCCAGCCCCGCTGCCACCCAGCCCCCCTGGGCACCCCCGAGACCCCCCGGTGCCGACAGGGTGGGAACCTCAACCAGCAAAAGACCACCTCGGGGACCCCGGACACACCCCGGGGACAGCAGGGAGGGGCTGTACCCACGGCTCGACCACCCTGGGCTCCCCAGAGCCCCCCGGGGCCGGCGGGGAGGCGACCCCAAGGGGGGACACGGCCACCCCGGCGGCGGCGGGGAGGGGAGCGGAGCCAGCCCTGCGGGCGTGCCCCGGGGCTCCCTGCTCGCCGGGGCCGGAAGCCGCACCCGGGTCCCGTTTCCCGGGCGCGGCCGCGTGTCCCGGCGGCTCCGCGGGCGCGGTCCGGCCGCAACCGCCACCGGGGCGGGCGTGGGGACAGCCCGGGGAACACCGGGCGCGCCCCGGGGGCTGGGTGGCCGCTCCCGAGCCGATGCCCATCTCCGCCCCCGTGGCTGTCCCGGTCCGCATCTCCGCGTCCCGCTGCCCGCGTCGCTCCCGGTGCCCGGTGCCGTCCCGATCCATCCATCAGGTGCCCACCTGCGCCCGGTGCCCGGTGCCAGCCCCTCCCTACCTGCGGCGCCGGTCCCGCGCTCCCGGGGCGGCAGTGCCGGATGCCGCCGCCCGCGCCCTTTTCACGGCTGATGTCACCGCGGCCGGGGGCGGCCCGGGACCGCCCGGGACCGCCCGGCACCGCCCGCCCCCGGGGCGGGATCCGCCGGGGCCGCGGCCGGGGCTGGGACCGAACCGCCACCGCGCCCCGGGGCAGCCCCGCCCGGGGGAGGACACGGAGGGGGGCAGGGGGACAGCGGGGGGACAGAGTGGCTGTGGTGGGGACAGGGTGGCTGTGGTGGGGACAGGGTGGCTGTGGTGGGGACAAAGTGGCTGTGGTGGGGACAGGGTGACTGTGGTAGGGACAGAGTGGCTGTGGTGGGGACAGAGTGGCTGTGGTGGGGACAGGGTGGCTGTGGTGGGGACAAAGTGGCTGTGGTGGGGACAGGGTGACTGTGGTAGGGACAGAGTGGCTGTGGTGGGGACAGAGTGGCTGTGGTGGGGACAGGGTGACTGTGGTGGCCATGGTGGGGAAAGAGTGGCTGTGATGGGGACAGGGTGGCTGTGGTGGGGACAAAGTGGCTGTGGTTGGGACAGAGTGGCTGTGGTGAGGACAGGGTGGCTGTGGTGGGGACAGAGTGGCTGTGGTGGGGACAGGGTGGCTGTGGTGGGGACAGAGTGGCTGTGGTGAGGACAGGGTGGCTGTGGTGGGGACAGAGTGGCTGTGGTGGGGACAGGGTGGCTGTGACGGGGACAGGGTGGCAGTGATGGGGACAGAGTGGCTGTGGTGGGGACAGGGTGGCAGTGGTGGGGATGAAGTGGCTGTGGTGGGGACAGAGTGGCTGTGATGGGGACAGGGTGACTGTGGTGGCCATGGTGGGGACAGAGTGGCTGTGATGGGGACAGGGTGGCTGTGGTGGCCAAGATGAGGACAGAGTGGCTGTGGTTGGGACAGTGTGGCTGTGGTGGGGACAGTGTGGCCGTGGTGGCAGGGATTTTGGCAAGGACACACTGGCTGTGGTGGCAGGGGGACATGGGGGCTGCATGGGGACAGCGTGGCCGTGGTGGCTGAGGTGAGGACAGAGTGGCTTTGCTGGGGACAGGGTGGCTGCAGGGGCAGGGACAGGGTGACCACGATGGGGACAGGCTGGCCATACCCCCCCCAGGATTCTGGCAGTGCCTGTGGTGACAAAACCTGGCACGGTGGCAGCACCGGGCTGTGATGGGGACAATGCCCAGGGGACAGAAGCTCACGGTGCCACCTGCCGGGTGCTCTGATGACCATGGGGACAACCAGGGCCTGGCTCTGGTGGCAGGGGGGGACAGCTCAGGGCTGGGGGGGTTGGGGGGAGGACGTGACCCCCCCAGCACTGGCGGTGTCCCCGGTGGCGCCGGCAGAGCCGATGGCGTTTGCACAAGTCCCGTCTCCATGGGGAGCGCGGCCAAAACAACAAACAAAGCAAACCCCGGGCTCGGGGCCACCGGAACCGGCGGCAGGGCCACCACTGCCAGTGTCCCCGTCACCCCACCCACCCCCTGGTGGCACCCTCAGGCCGGGGAGCAGCCCAGAGGTGACCCCTTGGCCTCCCTGCGCCCCTCCCACACCCATGGGTGCCACGGGCTGGGGTGCCTGTGGTCACTTGGACCCTCTCCAAGGGCTGTGGGTGTCCCCCTGGGGATTTCCTGTGGCTGTGGGGACACGCGGGGGGGACACGGGGGGGGGCAGGGAGTGGCACATGGGACAGGGGTGACATGGGGGGAGCGAGGTGACACAGGGGCAGGGCCTGGGAGTGACAAACCAGCAGATTTAGGGGGGACACGGGGGGGGGCAGGACCCACGGAGAGGCCCAGGGTGACACAGAGCAGGAGTGGGAGGGTCCCAAGGGTGACAGGAACAGCGACACTGGGGCAGACCCCTGGAAAGGTCCCCGATGGTGATTTGGGGACAGCCAGGGGGGACAAGGCTGGGGACCACGGGGGTCTCACAGGGAGAGGGGTGGGGACAATGGGGGGGTCACCCAGGCAGGACCCCCAGGGGGCACAGGGGGTGTTGGCACAGCAGACACAGCGGGGAGGGGACCTTGGGGACAAACAGGAGGGGACACGGGGCAGGACGAGGGGCACAGGAGGGCGGAGCAGGGGGTGTGATGTGGGGCAGGGCCAGGGGACACTGGGCAGGGGGACACGGGGGGGACACGAGTGGCAGAGGGGACGGGGGGGGAAAAGGGGAACAGCCGGGGAAATGGGGGGGGCACCAAGGGACGGGGGGGGATGGGACAGGGGGACATGGGGGGGACACGGGGTGGGCGTGGCAGGGGGCACGGGGGTGGCAGGGGGACACGACGGGCGGATGTGGCAGAGTGACACAAGGGGACACGGGGGGGACACGGGGTGGGCGTGGCAGGGGGACAGAGGGGGGGGGTGACCCCGGGCGGGACCCCCTCGCTCCCGACGTGACCCGACGTGACCCGCGGCCCGAGCCCACGCGCGCGACCCCCCGGTGACGTCATGTCTGCGCCACGCCCCCCTCCGTGACGCGCTGCCCAGCCATGACCATATAAGGGCAGGAGCGCGCGGGCCACGCCCCTGCCGCGAGCGCGGGGCCGCCGCCAGGCCACGCCCCCCCCGGGGTGGGGAGGGGGGGACGAGGAGGGGGGGGGGGAGAACCGAGGGAGGGACCCCGGGACGGGGGGGCTGCGGGAAGCTGCGGGGAGGGGACGGGGACATTGGAGAGGGGACAAGAATGGCGGCCGAGATAAGAGGGGGAGGGCACCGATAAGATGGGGGGGGGACACTGAGAAGATTGGGGGGTGGGTGGTACCCCAAGGTGGGGGGAGACACGAGGAAAGTGGGACTGTGAGGAAAATGGGGGTACAGAGGAATTCGGGGGGGGGGGGCGACCCACAAGAAGATGGGGGGGGGACCAGGAAGGTTGGGGGGGGTCACGGGACACAGGTGATGGGGGTGGGGGGCATGAAGGGGGTCACGGGCCCTGCAGGGAGTACGAGGAGGGGGGGTTAGAAGGAGCAAAGGGGGGGGAAGTGGCAGAACCGCGGATGCCTCGGGGATGCTGAACCCCCCCAACAGGAGCCAGAGCTGCTCTCACGCCTCTTTATTCCCCTCCTGCCCATCCTTCCCCCCCCCAGCCCCCGAGCCGGGGGATCCCGGGGGTCCCGGCAGGTCCCTAGAGCAGCGTGGCCAGCTCCAAGCGCTCCGAGCAGCAGCCGCGGGAGCCCACCCGCTGCCGCCGCTGCTGGGCCCCCTCCCTGCGCCGCCGCGCCCCCGGGCCCTCGGGGCGGGGGGTCTGGCCGCGCTCCGGGGGTCCCCCCGTCCCCAAGGCCTCCGCTGACACCGAGCTCACCGGGGCCGAGGCGGGCTCTGCAGGGAGGAGACAGGCAGCGTCCGGCCCCGCCGCGGCACCCGCCGGGCCGGCCACGGGGCCCTGGGCACGGGGGTGGCGGGGGGGCCGCACTCACTGTGCCGCTGCAGGTCCCGCAGCGCGATGGAGGAGCCGGGCCGGGCCGGCGCCGCGCCCCGGTAAAGCTGCAGCGCCTCCAGCAGCTCCGATTCCAGCGCGAACTCCGCGTCCCACTCGTAGTTCTCGTCCACCGAGGTGTTCCTCCTGCGGGCAGCGGGGGGAGACCCCCGGGGAGACCCCAACCAGTGAAACCCCGGGGGATGGGTGGGTGTGAAACCTTGGGGACGGAGAGGAGAGCCCCGGGAGGGAGGTCTGAGGTGTCAGACCCCAGGGCTGGGTGTCAGGAGAGACCCCCAAGCTGCAATTCCCCAGGGCTGGGTGTCAGGAGAGACCCCCAAGCTGCAATTCCCCAGGGCTGGGAGTCAGGAGACCCCCCCAAGCTGCAATTCCCCAGGGCTGGGTGTCAGGAGAGACCCCCAAGCTGCAATTCCCCAGGGCTGGGAGTCAGGAGACCCCCCCAAGCTGCAATTCCCCAGGGATGGGTGTCAGGAGACCCCCCCAAGCTGCAATTCCCCAGGGATGGGAGTCAGGAGAGACCCCCAAGCTGCAATTCCCCAGGGATGGGTGTCAGGAGACCCCCCCAAGCTGCAATTCCCCGGGGATTGATGTCAGGAGAGACCCCCAAGCTGCAATTCCCCGGGGATTGATGTCAGGAGAGACCCCCAAGCTGCAATTCCCCAGGGCTGGGTGTCAGGGGCACCACCCCGGGGATGTGGCGCTGCCAGGGACGCCGGGGGGCTCTCTGGGCACAGGGACAGTGCGGGGCTGTCCCCAGCGAGCAGGGGAGGCACAGAGGCGGCTCCGGGCCCGGACACCCCGGCCCAGCTGCCCGCGGCAGGCCCGGAGCTGCCCCCGCACGCTCCCGGAGCCGATCCCCGCTCCTGCCCCGCCGCGCTCACCTCTTCCCGGCGCCGGCCTCCAGCCTGGCCCGTCCCTCCTCCGCTGCCGAGCCCGCGCTGGGCCAGCTGCCCCCGTCCCCCAGCGGGGTCCCCAGGAAGGTGCCCCCCAGCGATGGAGCCAGCGAGGGGGGCCGCAGGAAGGAGCCGCTGCCGCGGCCGCTGCTCTGGCTGGTCAGGCTGCCCCGCGGGAGCTTCTCCGGGCCCGCAGCGTCCGGCGGCCGCCCCGGGGGCTCAGTCCGGAGATGGGGGAGAGGCCCGGGGCTGGGAGAGCGGGGCCAGGAGGGGGAACCGGGCAGCGAGGCCTTGGCGGGGCCCAGCAGCAGCCGCGGGGGCTCAAGGAACGCGGCGGGGGCGGGGGCGGGTGGGGAGGGGGCGTTGGCACTTGTGTCACCGCAGTCCGGGCACAGCGTCCGCCCCGGCCGCGGGGGGCTGGCGGGGGGCTCCGGCCGGCCGCCGGCACCGGGGGGCTCCGCCGCCTCCTCCGGGGGGGGCCACTCGCCGTCCACGCACATCTCCTTGAAGAAGGGCAGGCTGAGGTACTGCAGGATGCCGCTGATGGCCGGGCCGGGGCCGGGGGGCACCCGAGGGGCGGCGGGCGGCCGGGGGGAGGCCGGGCGGGCCGCTGAGTCCCGGGGGGGCCCGCGGCGGGGCCCGGGGGGCTCCTGGCCGGCGCTGTAAGGCAGGGTGGCGGCGGCGGCGGAGGCCACGGGGCTGACGTCGGGGATGCTCAAGGCCACGGCCTCGTCCACGGGGCTGCTGCAGCTGCCGTAGCCGAAGTAGCGGCCGTGGCGGTGGCTGGAGGCTCGGGCGCCCCGGCGGGGCTGCCCCGCGGGCTGGGGGCGCAGCGAGACCCCCCTGTGCCACACGGGCTCGTCCTCTTCCTCCTCCTCTTCCTCCTCCTCATCCTCCTCCTCCTCCCCCCCGGCGGGCAGCTGGTGGAAGGGCTCCGGGGGCTCCCGCGGAGGGGGCTCGGGCTGCGGCCGCGGCTCGGTCTCCAGCACGAAGCGGCCGTCGGGGCCGCGGCAGATGCGCTCCAGCGGGACGTGCTCCCGGCCGCGGCTCTCGTAGGCGGGGAAACGCGAGCCGGCGATGCTCAGCCCCAGGCTGGTGCCGGCTTTCTCGCCCCACAGCAGCGTCCGCTGCAGGCTCCGGCACGGCGACGGCTGCAGCTTCAGCTTCACCGCGCTGTCGGGGCTGCCAGGGCCGCCAGCGTTGCTGCAAGGGAGAGGCGGCAGCTGCAACAGCAGCAGGAGCAGCAGCAGCGCCGGCCGCGCTCCCCGGGCCCTCCCAGCCCTGCTCCTGCTCTTCCCCATCCTTTCTCCGGCCAGAAGTGCCCGGAGGGAGCAGCGGGGGGAGCCCCGGCAGCCCGCGGCTGAGGGGCTGGGTCAGTGGCAGCAGCGGGGTGGGGCTGTCCCCAGCCTGTCCCTGTGCCCCCCGCCGGCGGCAGAGGGAGGGTGAGGAGGGCGGTGGGATGGAGGGAGAGGGGCAGGGATGGGAAGGTGGCATGGCCGGGAGGGCAGGGAGGAGGAGGAGGAGTGGAACCAGAGGAGGGACTGGGAGGAGCGGGACGGGGCGGGAATGGGATGTGGAGGAGCACGGCATGGCAAGGGAGGGACAGGGATGGCACGGCATGGCATGGCATGGGAGGGGACAGGGATGGCATGGCATGGCATGGCATGGGAGGGGACAGGGATGGCATGGCATGACAAGGGAGGGACAGGGAGTGTGGCGTGGCATGACAAGGGAGGGACAGGGAGTGTGGCGTGGCATGACAAGGGAGGGACAGGGAGTGTGGCGTGGCATGGCATGGCATGGCATGGCATGGCATGGCATGGCATGGCATGGCATGGCATGGCATGGCATGGCATGGCATGGACAGGGAGGGCACAGGGCACGGCAGGACAGGGTGGGAGTGTGGTGGGAGCGGGACGGGAAGGGGCTGGGCTGGAGGGAGCAGTGACCAGGCAGGGAGCGTGGCGTGGCGTGGCGTGACTTACTGCGGAGGTGGGAGCTTCTTGCTGGGGGAGAAGACGAGTGGTGGATCTGGAAGGCCATGAGAACACAGGGGGGGAATCACACGGCGAGCAACTCAAAAACGTGATGAGGAGGAGGAGGAAGAGGAGGAGGAGGAGGAGGAGGAGGAGAGGGCGGCACCCACACGGTCCCCACCCAGGCTGGCCCCGTGTCCCTTTGTCCCCCGCCCCCGGCCGGCCGGTACCTTGGCGGCGCTTGCGGAGGCGGGCGGCGCGGCGCCGGTTCATGATGCAGGCGGCCGTGGTGCTGAAGATGACGGCCACGCTGAGGAAGCAGATCCCCCCGATGAGCCCGGCCAGCACCGGCTGCGGCAGCAGCTCCGGCAGCTGCGTGCGGGACGGGTACACCTCCATGCCTGCCACAGACACAGCGCGCCCCCGCGGGTCACCGCGTGTCACCGCGTGTCACCGTGTGTCACCGCGGGTCACCGGCACCGCGGGGACACAGCAAAGCCTCGGCTCTCGGGGGGGGTGGGTCATGTCATTGCTCCCTCCATCCCACTCCCTTCCTGTCCTACTCCCACCGTGCCACCTTCCCTGTCCTGCCATGCCGAGCCGTGCCACGCCACACACCCTGTGCCCTCCCTTGCCATGCCATGCCACACTCCCTCCCTGTCCCTGTCCCCTCCCATGCCATGCCACACTCCCTGTCCCTGTCCCTGTCCCTGTCCCTGTCCCTCCTTGCCATGCCACACTCCCTCCCTGTCCCTGTCCCTCTTGCCATGCCGTGCTCCTCCACACCCCATTCCCCCCCTATCCCGCTCCTCCCAGTCCCTCCTCTGGTTCCACTCCCTCCCTGCCCTCCCGGCCATGCCACCTTCCCATCCCTGCCCCTCTCCCTCCACCCCACCGCCCTCCTCATCCTCCCTCTGCTCTGCCCTCGGGGGGACCCGTGCCCCCCACCCCGGAGGAGCGGGGATGCTCTGCTGACACCGAGGCAGATCTGTGCCTCTGGCTCCAGCTCCAGCCTTGGGGGCTCCTGCTCTGCCCCCGGCCCCAGCTTAGCAGCAGCCAGGCGGGGCTGGGAGCAGCACAGAGGGGCTTCTCCCCTCGGCAATCCGGATGCTTTGGCACCTCGGGCTGCTTTGGCATCCCGGCCTCACCTGCCGTGGAGACGTTCACCGTGTTGCTGGGCTCGCTGATGTAGCTGCCAGCAAAGGCCACCAGGCGGAACTCGTAGAAGGCGTCCTAAGGACGGGCGGGGCCATCAGCCACCCGCGGTGGCCGCGGTGGCCCCGCCGAGCCCTAAACCCGCCCCGGCCGCTCACCTTGATGAGCCCCGGCACCAGCACCTGGGTGTCGGAGCCGGGGATGGAGCGCTCCAGCACCTCCCAGGCGCCCTTGTCCTGCCGCAGCTCCAGCGCGTACCCGCTGGGGGCCACCGAGGCGCGCCCGGGGGGGTCCCAGCGCAGCAGCACCCCCCGCACCGTCTCGTTGGCCCTCAGAGCCCGCGGGGGGGACAGGAAGACGTGCACGGTGATGGCCGGCGGCTCCGCAGGCACTGTGGTCACTGGGAGGCCTTGGGGAGAGAGCGGAGGTGGGAAGGGGAGGGGAGCACTCAGGGTTGGGGGGCATCCCGGGGGGTGTGGGGAGACCAAAGGAGGGGCTGCTGAGGGCAGCCTCCCCCCGATGTGTTACAGCTGGGTTAATTATCCCGGAGTGGGAACAGCCCTGCCCTCAGAGCCATGGGTGGGATAAAGAGGGAGCGAGCTGGGAAGGGTCAGAGGGAGGCTGCTGGCTGGGCTGTGAGGAGCTGGGGACAGGAGGTGGTGCCAGGGACAGAAAAGGTGAGCTGCTGCAGGTGGGACAGACAGGGTGAGGTGGCTGTGCCAGGGACAGGAAGGGCTGAGCCAGAACTGAAGGAGAGAGACAGAGCCAGAGCTGTGTGGAGCTGCTCTTAGAGGGTACAGAGGAAAGGTGTGGAAGACTTTTTGAATATCAAGGTGCTGATGCTTGAAGCCTTCTGGTGATTCTAATGAAGCCCCTCGAGTGCAGTGTCCGTGTCACTGCCACATATCGACTGTGATGGGGCGGGGAGTGTTTTTTTGGGGGTGCTGCCCTTACCCCTGGGCACGGAGGTGACGATCTGGCTGAAGGGGCCGCTGCCCAGCTTGTTCTGGGCCAGGACGCTGAACTGGTAGCTGGTGTCGGGCTGCAGGTTCTCCACCAGGAGGTGTTGAGCCCCGGCCGGCACCGACAGCGACACCCAGTCGTGGTGCGCCCGCGGCGGCGACCTCACCCTGGGGACACCAGGGGGACCCGTGAGCCCGGAGCTGAGGGTCCTCGGGAGCGGGGGGACACATGGCGGGGGGTGGGCACTCACAGCGGGGTGTACCAGACGCTGAACCTCTGGAAGTAGCCTCCGTCAAAGCCGGGCTCCCAGGAGATGTTGGCTGCCAGCAGCAGTGGGAGCACGGAGACGTTGGTGACAGCGTGGGGACTGGTACCTGGCGGGCAGCAGCGTCACCCTGAGGGGCTTGGGGCACCCCGAGGGGCTTGGGGCACCCCGAGGGGCTTGGGGCACCCTGAGGGGCTTGGGGCACCCCGAGGGGCTTGGGGCACCCTGAGGGGCTTGGGGCACCCCTTCCAGCACGGGCTGGGGTTCGGCATTGCCCACCCCGGCGCCATCCCAGCCCACCAGCTCACCCAGGACGTGCACGGAGGTGGCAGTGGTGACAGTGGCCACCTGGTTGGTGGCCGTGCATTCCCAGACTCCGTGCTGCTCCTTGCTGAGGGGGTGGAGGACGAGGCTGCTGTTCCCATCCACCTGGGCGCTGCTCTTCCCCGCGCTGCCCACCTGTGGGGCATGGACACGCTGATGGGGGCCCACCACCCATGCAGGGTCAGAGCTGTGACACTGCCACACTGGGGACATTGAAAAGGGGGACATTCCAACCCTGGGGCTGGTTTGGAAGCCAAGGGACAGGGTTTTTTCGGCTCTGGAGAGGACAGCCAAGCAAAGTGGCCTTGAGGATGTCACCATGTGATGGGACCCCAGTTTGGGATGGGTTCGTGGGGACAGCGACACAGCCACAGGAGCGATGTAGGGACAAGGACACTGCCCCAGAAACGATGCCCTGGAGGCCAAAAGCAATCTCAGACCCCCTAAATCAGCAGCCCCTACCTTCACCCAGGTGATGGTGGGCGGGGGGTCCCCGTGAGCCGTGCAGGGGATCACCAGCTCCCGGCCCACCTCCTGGAAATATTCCTCCTTGGGCCGCACCGTGAAGGCGGGAGGGTCCTGCGAGGCAGAGGGGGGCAGTTTGGGGGGGCTCAGCAGAAGGAGGAGACCCCGCGGGTGGGTGGTGGGGGGCTGCTGACCTTCAGCAGGACGCGGGTGGGCCGGGACGGGCCGGCTGTGCCGTAGCTGTTGTAGGGCGTGCAGCGGTACAGCCCCGGCGCGTCGTCGTTGCCCGTGGCCACCACGATGGAGCCGTCGGGACGCAGCGACCAGCCGGGGAGCTGGGGAGGAGGAGGAGGAGGAAGGAAAAAACAACTCAGGGAGGAAGGATTTGGGAAGGTGGGGGGCGTCGTCGTTGCCTGTGGCCACCACGATGGAGCCATCGGGATGCAGGGACCAGCCAGGGAGGAGGAGGAGGAGGAGGGAAAAACGGCTCAGGGAGGAAGGATTTGGGCAGGTGGGGGGCATGGCCACGATGGAGCCGTCAGGACGCAGGGACCAGCCAGGGAGGAGGAGGAGGAAGGAAAAACGGCTCAGGGAGGAAGGATTTGGGAAGGTGGGGGGCGTGTCGTCGTTGCCCGTGGCCACCACCATGGAGCCGTCGGGATGCAGGGACCAGCCAGGGAGGAGGAGGAAGGAAAAACGGCTCAGGGAGGAAGGATTTGGGCAGGTGGGGAGGGTGGTGTTGGAGGGGGGGTCAGTACCTTGTCCAGCTCCAGCGGGCGCCCGTCCCTGGTCCAGGAGACGGAGAGCAGCGGGGGGTTGGCCCTGGAGGGGCAGCGGATCACGCCCCGCATGCCCTTGGGCAGGGGGGTCTCCGGGAGCATGGTGGTCACCTGCGCTGGGTCTGCGGGGGCACAGACGGGGCTGGGGTCCCCCCACGGCTCCCAGCTCGGCCCCCCACGGCCGGGGGGTGTGGGGTGGGGGTCTTACAGAGCACGGTGATGAAGGCCGAGGCGGAGGGCGGCTCCCAGAGCCCGTTGCTGGGCGTGCAGGTGTATTTGCCGGCGTCGTCCGGGGTGGCTCGCTGCAGCAGGAGGCTCCCGTCCACCAGGACACGGACCCGAGCCTGCAGGTGGCTGGGGAGGGATGGCACAGCGGTGACAGGCACAGCGGTGACAGGCACAGCGGTGACAGGCACAGCTGGCACCGTCCCTGCTGATCTGCCCCCGCCTGCAGTCACTGCCTGGCATGTTTTGGTTTTCTGAAATTCTTTTCCCGCAGACAAAACCGGTGAACAAGGGCATGGTTTGGGGAACTGTTCTGGTTGTTTCACATTCCATTCTCAAGGAGGGACTTTGCTTGATGGGCCTTTGATGTGACCAGTGGGTCCAAGGGTCCCACCTCTTAGGTGGGTGCGTTGTAGAAAGGTCTAAAGACAGGTTTTGAGCATAAAGCAGCCCCTCTTTGGAGCCATCAGCCCTCTGAGCACGACTTTTGTGTCCAACAGCGACACCCACCACACACCCAGCCTGCCCCTGGCCAGGTCTGGGGGTGCCATCCCCACTCCTGCCCTACCTGAGGTGGAAGACGTTGCTGCTGCCCTGGAACCAGGTGTAGGTGAGGTTCCCCGGGTAGGCCTCGGCCTGGCAGGCCAGGAAGGCATCTTGGGAGACGTTGACGGTGACGTTCTGGGGCGGCACCACGATGACGGGCGGCCCTGGCGGTGAGGGAGGGCGCGCACAGGTCAGGTTTTTTGGGGAGGGGCTGGGTGCTCAGGGGTCAGGAGCCCATCCTCACCCTGCACGAGCACGCGGGTGGTGTGGGTGGCGGTGCCCTCCTTGCTGGAGGCGTGGCAGGTGTAGGTGCCGGCGCTGGCGCGGCCCACGGCGGCGATGCTCAGCGTCCCGTTCCTCACCTGCAGGGACAGCGCCTGTGGCACGGCCACCCAAAGGGGACAGAAAGGCGCGGTGGCAGCGGCAGGGAGGTGCCAGCAGGGTGGGGATGGTCGGTGCTCCGCAGCCGCCCCGCAGAGGGGTTTGTGGGGTCTGTTGTCGCCCTCACCTGCAGCGTGTCCCCGCTCTGGACGGGCAGGTCGCTCCTCTTCCAGGTGACCACAGGCTGGGGGTTGCCAACAGCCCTGCAGGTCAGGCTCAGGGCAGCCTGGTCCCGCACCTCGACGTAGGCAGGGGGGGTCTCCAGGAAGGTGGGGGGCGCTGGAAGGCAAAGGCAGATCCAAAGCCTCACCCCCACATCCGGCCCAGCCCGGCGTTTGCCGTGCCAGCCCCGGGCAGAGCAGGGGGGGAGGGCGGGACGGGGCCGGTACCGTTGACGGTCAGGTGGATCCAGGTGCCGTTCTGGAAGTCGGCGTCGGTGCTGTGCCGGTCGAGGAAGAGCACCCGGCACTCGTACCAGCCCTGGTCCTCGGCGCGCAGCAGGTCCAGGCGCAGCGAGGCGCCTTCCTCCAGCCGGACGCGACCTGCGCGGCCCCGGCAGCGCCTCAGGGACAGCCGCGTCCCCCGGGGCCACCCCCTCCCCGGGGCCACCCCCAACCTGGGGCCACCCCCTCCCCCGGGGCCACCCCCTCCCCCGGGGCCACCCCCTCCCCTGGGGCCACCCCCTCCCCTGGGGCCACCCCTTCCCCCGGGGCCACCCCCTTCCCCGGGCCACCCCCTCCCCGCGTCACCTCCTCCCCGGGTCACTCCTTCCCCGGGTCACCCCCTCCCTGGGGCCACCCCCTCCCCGGGTCACCCCTTCCCCGGGGCCATCCCCTCCCCGGGTCACCCCTCTCCGGGCCATCCCCTCCCCGGGGCCACCCCTTCCCCGGGTCCTCCCCTCCCCAGGGCGCCCGCCCACGCTGGCACCACGGGGGGCTGGGAACGGCGGTGCCAGAGCTTGGTCACAGCGACAATCCAGCGCTACACACACACACACACACACACACACACACACGCGGGTGACACGGAGAGCAGGCGACAGCGGCTCTGTCGCCCGCCCCCGCGGCGGGTGGCCTCGGCGGGATCCCCCCCCGCCCTCCCAGCACGGCGGCTCCGCGCAGCTCCAGCATCGCTCCCAGCGGCCGGGCAGGACCGGTCCCAGCACCCCGAGCCCCCTTTCCCCCACGGCTCCTTCCCTCCTGGGAGCCCCCCGGCGCTCTCACCCTTAGGAGCCCTGCTCAGCCCCGGCACCCCCGCACCGGCCCCGCTCCCCGCGGCACGGGGGGGTCACGGTGACCCCCGCCCGCCTCGCAGGAACGAGCGCTGCAGCTCCCCGGGGGGACGCGGTGAGCGGGGCTCCCCCCCGGGCCCTGGGGTGCTCGCCCCGCTCCAGCCGCACGCCCCGCGGCCTCTTTGATGAGGAGAGGGATAAGGGCCGAAGCGAGAGCGGGCGCAGCCCGTTAATCCCCCGGGCTATTATCAGAGCCATAATCGGCTCAGGGTGCAGCGGGCAATTGGCTCAGCCCAGGATGGGGTGCGCGGCCAGCGGCCCCCAAGGAACGCAGCGGCACCCCCTGTTTGGGGCACCCCCCCTGTTTGGGGCACCCCTCCTGTTTGGGGCACCCCCCGTCCGGGGCACCCCCTGTTTGGGGCACCCCCTGTTTGGGGCACCCACCATCCCGGACACCTCCCGTCCTGGACGTCCCCCGTCCGGGGCACCCTCTGTCCGAGTCACCCACTGCCCGGAGCCCTCCCATGCCGGGCACCCCCTGTTTCGGGCACCCCCCATCTTGGCCACCCCCTGTCCGAGGCACCCACCATGCCGGGCACCCCCTGCCCCGGGCACCCCCTGCCCGGAGCCCCCTCCCATCACCCCGGCACCCCCTGCCCGGCACTCCCCACCCCACGCCGGGTGACCTCGCCCCGGGACCCCGCGGTGGGGACGGACGCAGCCCCGGCAGCGGCAGCACCGCAGCAGCCCGGGATGCTCTCCCGGCATCCCCGGAGCAGCAGCAGCTTCCCGAGGGCTTCCCGACCCGGGGGGGTTTGGGGGAGCCCCGCTGCCGGCTCCGCGCGGTGCCGCAGACGGTCCCGGGGCACCGCAGCCCCCGGGAGGCAGCGGCAGGGAGGTGCCAGCGGGCTGGCAGCGGGATCGGCATTCCGTGTCCCGCCAGACGAGCCCGGCAAGGATCAGGAGGAGGAGGAGGAGCGGCAGGAGCCGGGCAGGCGGGTTTGGGCACCGAGATCCACCCCGAGCCCTGCGAACCCCGCACACGGCTCGGGGTGCGAAGCCTTCCCGCAGCGCTCGGAGCTGCCTGCCAGCGCTTCTGCCCGCACCCCACAGCTGCGGGACGGGGGCTCCGCCAGCCCCGACCCCACAGCCGGGCCCGGGGAAGCGGGGCAGCTTCGGGAAGCGGGGGAGCTTCGGGGAGCTCTGGGAAACGGGACAGCTTTGGGAATGGGAAGCGGGGCAGCTTCGGCGAGCTCTGGGAAGCTTTGGGAAGCTCTGGGAAGTTCTGGGAAGCTCTGGGAAGCGGGGCAGCTTCGGGAAGCCCTGGGAAGTGGGGCAGCTTCGGGAAGCCCTGGGAAGCGGGACAGCTCTGGGAAGCTCTGGGAAGTGGGGCAGCTTCGGGAAGCTCTGGGAAGCTCTGGGAAGCTTTGGGAAGCTCTGGGAAGCTCTGGGAAGCGGGGCAGCTTCGGGAATGGGAAGGCCGGCGCTGCCAGCAGCTGCCAGCCCCCAGCCCCAGGCGCGGCGGGAGCAGCCGGCTCCCGAACAAAGGTCCCTTTGGAAGGGATCAGAGTGGCCTGGGGACGCCCCTCAGCCTCCCCCGCTAATCCCCCTGTGCCGGCCCCAGCCCCCTCCTCCTCCTCCGCCACCCTGCAAAAACAAAACGCTGCGGGCCCAGCATCCCCCCGCCGCCCCCCCGCGCCTGCCAACCGACATTCAGCGGGACACAAAGGGGGCTGCGGCCCCCGCCACGCGGCCGGACCGGCCAAAGGGGGGGCCTGAGCCAGGCCAGAGACCACCGACCCTCTTCTAGAGAGGCGACAGTGGCCCACGGCACCGTGCGTGCTGGTGGCACCCAGGGGTCTCCCCAAGCGCTGTCCCGGGGGGGCAGCGGCAGCCCCACCCTGCCCCCCAGGACGCCCCAGGTGTCCCCCAGGAGGGACGCTGGTGACAGCAGCGGCCCCTCCGGGTGACACCTGAGCTGCTCCACCTGGGAAGCGCCGGAGAGAGGAGAGCAGAGCAGAGGAGGGGGGGTCGCCCTGCACCCACCGCCCCCTTGCCCTTCCCGGCGGATGGAAAACAAACCGCGCCCGCTGCCATGGCGACGGCCGCCAGCCCCCCCCCCCTTGCCCACCCAGCTCGCCCTCATTCCAGCCAGCAGCCCCTTCCCCCCAGCCCTGAGCCCGATCTGCTCCCGCAGCCCCCGGGGCCGAGGGGACACGGGGGGAGCGGCGGGCGGGACACCGCCGGGCCCTGCCTGGGTAACCGGAGCTGCGGCAGCCCCGGGGCCTCCCGGCGCTCAGGTAACCGGAGCCCGGCCCGGCCTCCCGGCAGAGCAGGTGCCTCCTCCTGGCCTGGGGGGCTCCGTTGTCACCGCTGCTCCCCCAGAGCCAACGGGGAGCTGCTGGGAGCTGAAAACCCCGAGCCTCCCGTCCGGCCGGGGCAGGGGCAGCAGCAGCAGGAGCGCTGGGGGTCCCAGCCGAGGTGATTTTTAGGATTTTTAGGCAATTTTGCCAGCAGCAGGGTTTGGGGTCGTGCTCCGGCCCCCCGAGGAAGGGTCGGAGCGCGGGTTTCGGTGCGCGGCTGGCACAGAACGGCGGGGCCGGGCTCAGCCCGAATCACCCACGGGCTGCCAGCCCTCCCTACCCCCGGGACACTCCCGTGGCCTTCCCTCGATCCTCTCGCTGGGATCGCTGCGGCTCTGCCAGCGCTCACTTTAAATACCCGGTAAAGCGGCCGAGATCCCCCTCCCACGCCCAGCCCGTCCCCGGGCCAGCTTTGCTCCAATTAGCAGCGCCCCCGAAATCCCCTCCCCGAGCCTCAACCTTCAGGCGACCCGCACGGGCCGGGGCAGCGCCCGCAGCCCCCCCGGGGGAGGCACCGGACCCGGGGGTGGCACCGGACCCGGGGTGGTACCGGACCCGGGGTGGCACCGGACCCGGGGATGGCACCGGACCCGGGGATGGCACCGGACCCGGGGGTGGCACCGGACCCGGGGGTGGCACCGGACCCGGGGGTGGAACCGGACCCGGGGATGGCACCGGACCCGGGGATGGCACCGGACTCGGGGGTGGCACCGGACCCGGGGTGACACCGGACCCGGGGGTGGCACCGGCCCCGGGAATGGCACCGGACCCGGGGTGGTACCGGACCCGGGAATGGCACCGGACCCGGGGGTGGCACCGGACCCGGGGGTGGCACGGGCAGGGCAGTTCCGGGGTGGGGGGGATGCCCCAGCAGCCAGAGGCCACCGGGGTGGGCTGGGGGGCTTCTCCCACATTTTTCCCCCGTGGGGATCCCTCTCTGCTGCCGGCCTGGGCAAGGGATCTGCGTCCCCTCCGCCAGCTGGGGACCCCCATCGCTCCTGTCCCAGCCCTGCGGGACGGGGATTGGGACTCACCTGCTGCGCAGGGACCTCCGCGGCCCCTCAGCCGCCCCCCCGAGACCCCTGGAAGAGCCCCCCCACCTCCCCGCGAGTGGGATGGAGGCGGTCCGGGAGCAGCAGGACCCAACCTCAGCGAGTGGGGACACGGGACAGCCCACGGGGGACCCCCGCCCGCCCCGGCCCCGCCACTCACCCGCGTACTCGGGGTCCACGCGCGGCGAGTAGAGCCCGAACTTGATGAAGATGGGGAGGACGAAGCCGAAGCGCACCCACTCGATCACGTAGAGCGGCGGGCGCGCCTCGTGTGCGCCCAGGAGCCCGCAGCCCAGCACCGCGCTGCCCCCGACGCGCCCCACCACGGCCCGGGGCTCGCTCCGGCCGCTGCCTGCGGGACCGGCACCGGGGCGCGGCTGAGACGGGGCACTGCCTGCCACCGGCATGCACCGGCACCGGCACCGGGACCCCTCCCCTGCCCCCCCCGGAACTCCCCGGGACCCCAAAGCGATCCCACCGCCGCACAGCCGGGACCTTCCTCCCGCCCCCGGAGCCCTCCGCCCCCGGTGTCCCCAGCTGTCCCCCCCGCCTCCTCCCGCCTCCCCGGGACCCGGCACCGGCCAGACCGGCCCCGCCGCCCTCCCCCGCTCCCCCGGGGCGGCCCCTCACCCCCGGCTCCGGCGAGCAGGCTGAGGACGGCGGCGCGCAGCCACCACCGCATAGCCCAGGCCCCCCCTGCGGCGGCTCCCGCGGCGTCACCGGGGCCCGCGGAGCGGCGGGCTCGGCCGGGCAGCCCCGGGGGCACCGGCCCCGGGCGGGGGGCGCGGGGGTCTCCGCCTCCCGCCGCTCCTCATGCCCGGCCGGCCGCGCTCGGCTGCGCTCGACTCTTCCCGGCTGCTTTCGGCTCTTTCCGGCTCGGTTCGGGTCCGTCCGGGTCCGCTCGGCTCCGGCCGCCGCCGCCGGGCGGCCGCAAACAAACCCGCGACGCCGGGAGGGGCCGCCCCGGCCACGCCCCCCGCCGCCCGTTGCCGCGGCGACGGCCAATCAGGAGCCGCCGCTGGGCGCTTCCCGAAGCAACCAATGGCGGAGCGAGGCGGCGGGGAGCCAGGGATGCTGGGAAGTGTAGTACCCCGGGGGGGGCAGGGGACAGGAGGGGTGACACCGAGGGGTGTGGGGGGGACAGCGAGGGGGACACGGGGGGACACATGGGGGACCACGAGTGGAACCGGGGGAGGCACCGGGGGCTACGGGAGGAGCACCTAGAGAGAGGACACGAGTGGGACACATGGGTGGGACACACGTGGGACATAGGGTGGGACACGGGGGGGGGGACACGGGGAGGGCACGGGGAGGGACTGGAGAGGACACGCGAATGAGAAAGGCAGGTGGGACACACGAAGGGGACACATGGGTGGCACTGAGGGAAGCCGAGGGGGTGACACATGGGTGAGACACATGGGTGGGACGGGGGGGGGGACACACGGGGGGTCACGAATAGGACACAGGGGTGACACACGGGTGGGACACACGAGTGGGAACCATGGAGGGGACACAGATGGGACATGAGCAGGACACATTGGGCAGGACACGCCGGTGGGACAGGAGGGGAAAACACTCCTGGGACACAGGTGGGACCAGGGGACACAGAGGGGACACATGGGTGGCACTGTGGTGGGCCAAAGAGGGGACGCAGGGGTGGGACACGGAGGGGACACACGGGTGGGACACGGACAGGACACGTGGGTGGGCGTTGCAGCGGGGTTTGGGTGTGTGATCCCCCCGTGGGACACAGGGACAGGTGGGTGGCACTGGGGGCTGTGACAAGCAAGCCCAGCACCATGTCCCTCTGTCCCCTCTGTCCCCTCTGTCCCCTCTGTCCCCTCTGTCCCCTCTGCGTGTCCCAGCGCTCCCCGCTCGCCCTTCCCCACCCCAGCTCCCGCTCTTTAATCCCACCCTAAATGTGTCCCCACACAGGGACAGCCACCGCTGCCACGTCCCCATCCCGCAGTCTGAGCCGGAGCTGGGCTGCTGGCCAGGCTGGGGGGTGGGTGGGGGGAGGACAGGAGGGGACACAGGGGACAAGGGGGGACATCCCGGCGGTGTGAGGATGGAGGGACGGAGGGCCCAGCCGACCCCGCACGTGTGACACCCACCCGGCCCCGCTGGGAGCGGCGCTGGGGCCGTGCCCCCCCAGCCCAGCCCAGCCCAGCCCCCCTTGGAAGGGGGTGGGGGGTCCCTGGAGCCCCCCCAGGCCGGCCTGGCCGCGGGGGACTCTGAGGACAGCGCGGAGTTAAGGGCAATAATTCTGCCGTAAGCAGCTTTCGGCCGCTGCGGCCCATGTGCTCCCGTGAGCTTAGGCCGGACACCGCTGTCCGGCGCGGCCACTTTGTCCCCACCGTGTGTCCCCACTGTCCCCAGGGACCGGGGCTGGGCACCCCAAACCGCCTGTGCCCCAGCTGCCTGCCCGTGGGCTGGTGTGGCCTCGCTGTGTCCTGGCTCGGGGACACGGGTGTCACCCAAAGCGCCACCACGGCGGCGCCGGGGGCAGCCGTGCAGCCCCGGGGTTTTGGGAGTGACCCCACAAAGCCCTGGGGAGAGGGGTCAATCTGCCCCCAATCCCAATCCTGCCTCCCAATTCCTTCCCAATTCCCAGCTGGATCACCAGCGCTGCTCGGTGTCACCCACCCCGGTGTCACCCGTTGTGGTGTCACCCACCCCGGTGTCACCGCCCCAGTGTCACCGCCCTGGCCCCCTTGTCCCCCCCAGGGGAGGATGTGGGGGGACACTGTGGGGTCCCAAAGGAACATTTGGGGACGGTGGAGCTGCTGGCTGAGGCGCTTGGCCCCAGCCGTGCCCCCGGGGCGCTCCCCCCGTGTGCCACCCGCCCATGGGAGCGGGGAGGGTGACAGGGAGGGTGACACTGCTCCCAAGCCAGCGGGATTTAAATGCCACCAAGGTTAGGAGCAGCTGAGAGGAGATTTCCCGGGATTGGATTTTTGGATGGAGATGCCTCAATTCCGGCTAAGCTACGCTTTAAGCGTCCACGTCCCGGGCCGGCCCCCGGGCAGTGACACGCTTGTCACCCTCCACGTGGCACCGGGGCGGGTGACAGCTCTGGGGTGCCCTGTGGGGGCCGAAACGTGACCCCTGAAGGACCCCAGAGCCAGAACCACCCCCGAGCTGTGATCCCAGGGACCCCAGAGCCAGGAGGCCAGAACCAGGACCCCGAGGAACCCCAGAGGCAGGACCCAGAACTGGGACCCCAAGTGATCCCAGAAACAGGACCCCGAGACCCCGGAATGAGCACCCCAAAGGATCCCAGAGCCAGAAGCCAGAGTTGGGACCCCAAGGCCAGGACCCAGAGAGACCCCAGAGCTGGGACAGCAAGGGATCCCAGAAGCAGAACCCAGAGAGACCCCAGACCCATGACCCTGCAACCAGGACCCTGAGAGACCCCTGAGCCAGGACGCAGAGCTGAGATCCCAAAGCCAGGACCCCAAAGAACCCCAGAACCGGGACCCTGAATGACCCCAAAACCCCCTGAGGGAGCTCCAAGCCGGGATCCAGAACCCCGAGGAACCCCAGGGTGCCAGAGCCAGCACCCCAAGGGGGTCACCCCAGAGCCAGGACCCCAAATCCCAGGGCGCAGCTGCCAACCCAGCCGGGTCTGGGGGTGCCGTGGCCAGGCCTCCCCTGGATGCCAACCCCAAAAGCAGACCTGGAGAGAAGCCACAGGCCAGTCCTTTAATGCAGGAGGGGACAGACGGGGCTGGGAACACTTCTGTGCTCCCAAACAAAGGCAGGAACTTTGGGGTGCCCGATCCCATCCCCGCGCTCAGCTCTCGCCGCTCTCCCCGGCGCTGTGGAGGGACAGAAGCCACCGGGGTCAGCTGGGAGCCACATCTGGGGGCAGGAGGGGACCCCCAGAGGTGACAGGGGAGGGTGGCACCTACCGCAGGCACTGGCAGAAGCGGAGCACGGCCTCCTCCTGGCCCGCGGTCTCGATGGAGCCGGGCCGGAGGCGGCGGATCTCGCGGATGGCGTCGCCGCCGGCCAGGTGCCGCTCCTTGCACAGGTAACAGGCCAGCAGCGTGCCCGTGCGGCCCTGGCCCAGCGCGCAGTGAACGGCCACCGCCTGCACACGGGGACACGGAGCGTGGCTGGCACTGCTGCCACTGTCCCACAGGTGTCACCCCCCAGGTGTCCTCCAGATGTCCCTCAGGTGTCCCCCAGATGTCCCCCAGGTATCACCCCCAGATGTCCCCTCAGGTGTCCCCCAGGTGTCCCCCAGGTATCACCCCCCAGATGTCCCCCAGGTGTCCCCCAGGTGTCCCCCAGGTGTTCCCCAGATGTCCCCCAGGCATCACCCCCCAGGTGTCCCCCAGGTGTCCCCCAGGTATCACCCCCCAGATGTCCCCCAGGTGTCCCCCAGGTGTCCCCCAGGTGTCCCCCGGGTGTTCCCCAGATGTCCCCCAGGCATCACCCCCCAGGTGTCCCCCAGGTGTCCCCTCAGGTGTCCCCCAGGTGTCCCCCAGGTGTCCCTCGGGTGTCCCCCAGGTATCACCCCCCAGGTGTCCCCCAGTTGTCCCCCAGATGTCCCCCAGGTATCACCCCCCAGTTGTCCCCCAGATGTCCCCTCAGGTGTCCCCCAGATGTCCCTCAGGTGTCCCCAGGTGTCCCCCAGGTATCACCCCCCAGGTGTCCCCCAGATGTCCCCCAGATGTCCCCCAAATGTCCCCCAGGTGTCCCCCAGATGTCCCCCCAGTTGTCCCCCAGATGTCCCCCAGGTGTCTCCCAGGTATCACCCCCCAGATGTCCCCCAGGTGTCCCCCAGGTGTCCCCCAGGTGTCCCCCGGGTGTCCCCTCAGGTGTCCCTCAGGTGTCCCCCAGGTATCACCCCCAGGTGTCCCCCAGGTGTCCCCCGGTGTCCCCTCCGTACCTCCCCGCGCCCATTGGCCTCCTCCACGATCTGCAGGAAGCTGCGGATCTGCTCGGGGCTGGGCGGGGTGAAGTCGGGCACTCGGAAGCGGTGCAGGCGGATCTGCGGGCAGCAGCCGTGGTGCGGCGGGGCGCGCTCGCTCAGCGACACCAGGTGCCGCACGCCGCGCTCCCGCAGGTAGCGGTAGTGGCCCGGCTCCCGCGGCATGGCCAGCCCCGCCAGCCGCCCCTCCACCACCCACGAGAAGTTGGGAGGCTCCGATGCCCCCATCGCCTGTTCGGGGACAGGGGACACTGCTGCTCTGGGGACCCCCGCCCGGGCCAGAGCTCTGCGACAGCGCTGCCGGGACCCCCGGGGCTGATCCCCTGGGACCCCCCAGCTCAGGAGCCCCAAAACCTCCATTTCAGACCCCCAGGGCTGATCCCCTGGGACCCCCCAGCTCAGGAGCCCTGGAACTCCCATTTCAGACCCCCAGGGAAAATCCCCTGGGACCCCCCAGCTCAGGAACCCCAGCTCAGAACCCCTGGAACCCCCATTTCAGACCCCCGGGACAGATCCCCTGGGACCCCCCAGCTCAGGAACCCCAGGTCAGGAGCCCCAAAACCTCCATTTCGGACCCCCGGGGCAGATCCCCTGGGATCCCCTGGCCAGCACCCCCCAGCTCAGGACCCCTGGGACCCCATTTCAGGTCCCCAGGACCCCCCAGGCCCCCCAAACCACACCCAGCAGACCAGGGTAACCCAAACTGCCCCGCACCCCCTGGCCAGGCCCGCGGGGACTCCCAAACCAAGCCCCCAGACCCCAAATTCACACCCCCCCAATAGAGACCCCTCATGGCAGGACCCCCCCCACCAGGAGAGTGGAACCCAAATCAGCCCCCCCCACCTCATCAGCCCCCCGGAGCCCCCCGGCCCGCCCGGCTCGGCCCTCCCCTCCCTCCGCACGGGATCAGCCCCGGGCCCGAGCCGCGCTGGGCCCCGCTGACCCCACAGCCCCGCCGACCCCACAGCCCCGCCGACCCCACAGGCCCGCTGACCCCGCAGCCCCGCCGTACCGGGGAGGCCGCACGGGGCGGAGCGGGGCCGGAGCTGAGGCGGGGCTGGGCCGGAGCCGGGACAGAGCTGAGGCGGAGCGGGGCCGGGCCGGGCCGGAGCTGAGGCGGAGCCGTGCCGGAGGTGAGGCGGAGCTGAGGCGGAGCTGGGCCGGACTGGGCCGGAGCCGGGACAGAGCTGAGGCGGAGCCGGGACGGAGCTCGGCCAGGCTGGGCCGGAGCGGGGAAGGAGCTGAGGTGGAGCTGAGGCGGAGCCGGGCCGGGCTGGGCCGGAGCTGAGGCGGAGCTGGGCCGGGCCCGGAACGGGGAAGGAGCTGAGGCGGAGCTGGGCCGGGCCGGGCCGGGCTGGGCCGGAGCGGGGAAGGAGCTGAGGCGGAGCCGGGCCGGGCTGGGCCGGAGCTGAGGCGGAGCTGGGCCGGGCTGGGCCGGGCTGGGCCGGAGCTGAGGCGGAGCTCGGCCGAGCCTGGAGCGGGCCCAGAGCGGGCCCGGAGCCGGACCGGTCTCGGAGCGGGCCCGGGAGAGGCCGCAGGAAGCGGCGCGGACGGGCCCGGGGGTGACACCGCGGGGAATGGGGACACGGGGGAGGCCGGGGGGGTGTCGGGGGGCGCGGGCGGACGAGGGAGGACGGACCGGGACACCGGGGCTGTGGGACACGGGGCAGTGATCCGGACCCACCCGGGACAGGGAGCTGAGCCCCCCGGGGCTGGACCCCCCAGGACAGGTGCCTGGGTGGGCCTCAACCACCCCAAAGACCACCAGCACCCTAAAAACCCATTTCTCCGTTTATGTGACGGGGGGTGGCTGTGAGGGACGGGGGGGGTTACACAGCAGAGATCGGGGACACCTGAGGGCTTCAGGTGAACCTCAGGGCTCCAGGTGCATCCCAGGGCTTTGGGGACACCTCAGGGCTCCAGGTGCACCTCAGGGATCTGGGTACACCTCAGGGTTTCAGGTGCACCTCAGGGCTCCAGGTGCACCTCAGGGATCTGGGTACACCTCAGGGCTCCAGGTGCACCCCAGGGCTCCAGGTGCACCTCAGGGCTCCCAGGTGCACCTCAGGGCTTTGGGGACACCCCAGGGCTCCAGGTGCATCCCAGAGCTCCCAGGTGCACCTCAGGGCTCGGGGGACACCTCAGGGCTCCAGGTGCACCCCAGCGCTTCAGGTGCACCTCAGGGCTCCAGGTGCATCTCAGGGCTTCAGGTGCACCTCAGGGCTCCCAGGTGCACCTCAGGGATCTGGGTACACCTCAGGGTTTCAGGTGCACCTCAGGGCTCCAGGTGCACCCCAGAGCCCCAGGTGCACCTCAGTGCTCCAGGTGCACCTCAGGGCTTCAGGTAGACCTCTCCCACCAGCTGGCAGGGGAAGTTCCTCCAGCCGAAGATGGGGCTTCGCTGGGGGCTGTCGTACATGGCCGACACCACCTCGGAGCCGGAGATGCTGCTGTCCCACATGTACACTGAGGAGATCTCCCCCACCAGCGACTGCTGGGCATCAAAACCGCCCCCGAAGCTGTCCTGGTCCTGCCCCAGCAGGATGGAGGCCGGCACTGCCACCCTGTAGCCCTTCTGCAGCCCCTTCCTGGGCCAGGGCTTGCCGTTGAACCAGAAGGCGACGATGCCGGTGGAGGACTCCCAGCTGACGCAGACGTGCTCGCTCTCCCCGAGGGCCACGGGCACAGTGAAGAACAGGAACTTGTCACCCACGGCCAGCTCGTAGAGCCCGGGCTTGGGCTTGAAGAGCAGGATCTCGTTGCTCTGCTTCTTGGTGGCGTAGGAGAAGAGGCTGTGGGGCCGGCTGAGGTCGGTGTAGGAGCGCAGGCAGACGGTGAAGTTGTGCAGGGGCTGCCGCAGCTGGGCCGTCACCCGCACGTGGGCGGTTTTGGACTCTTGGGGGAACACCAAGGTCGAGCCCACCAGGTCTGGGAGAGGTGAGACAGAAGTGGCTGCTCCTGGTGACCTCCAGCATCATCACCCCCAGCCCGGGGTGACGGGGTGGTGAGGACAAAGCTGTGGGCAGCAGTGTCCCCTGGGTGCCCCTGGCCCCCCAAAAACCAACCCCCTGGAGAACCTGGCTGGATCCCCAGGGCCCCCAGACCCCCCAACACCATCCCCCTGTGCCACCCCCAAAGCCCCCTGCCCAGCACCCTTGGGACCCCTCAATAAAACCCCCAGAGCCCCAGCTCAGACCTTGCCCATCAGGACTCCTGGCCCCCCAAAACCAACCCCCTGGAGAACCTGGCTGGATCCCCAGGGCCCCCAGACCCCCTACCTCAGACCCCCCATGTCCAGATCCCCTGGGACCCCCCAGCTCAGGACCCCTGGAACCCCCATTTTGGACCCCCAGGGAAAATCCCCTGGGATCCCCTGGCCAGCACCCCCCCCAGGTCAGAACCCCTGGGACCCCATTTCAGGTCCCCAGGACCCCCCAGCCCCCCCAAACCACACCCAGCAGACCAGGGTAACCCAAACTGCCCCGCACCCCCTGGCCAGGCCCGCGGGGGCTCCCAAACCAAGCCCCCAGACCCCAAATTCACACCCCCTCCAATTGAGACCCCTCATGTCAGGACCTCCCCCCAGGAGAGTGGAACCCAAATCAGCCCCCCCACCTCATCAGCCCCCCGGAGCCCCCCGGGCCCGCCCGGCTCGGGCCCTCCCCTCCCTCCGCACGGGATCAGCTCTGGGACAAACCCCCCGGGACAAACCCCCCCGGGACAAATCCCCCCGGGACAAACCCCCCCGGGACAAACCCCCCCGGGACAAACCCCCCGGGACAAACCCTCCCGGGACAAATCCCCCCGGGACAAACCCCCCCGGGACAAACCCCCCCGGACAAACCCCCCGGGACAAACCCCCCCGGGACAAATCCCCCCGGGACAAACCCCCCCGGGACAAACCCCCCCGGACAAACCCCCCGGGACAAACCCTCCCCGGGACAAACCCCCCCCGGGACAAACCCTCCCCGGGACAAACCCCCCTCGGACAAATCCCCCGGGACAAACTCCCCCGGGACAAACCCCCCCGGACAAACCCCCCCGGGACAAACCCTCCCGGGACAAACCCCCCGGACAAACCCCCCCCGGGACAAACCCCCCCGGCCAAACCCGCACCGTTTATCCGCAGGCTGTAGGAGGCCAGGGCCCTGCCGCGCAGGCTGGTGGCCGTGCAGGTGTAGGTGCCCAGGTGGGAGTTGTTGAAGGAGGGGAAGAGCAGGATGCCCTCGGGGCCTTGCTGCAGGGGCACCGCGCTGCCGCTCTTCTCCCACAGGAACTCCTGGGGGCTGCGCCGGGCCGGGCTCACACTCGAGCAGGGGGCACGCCTGGGGGGGCAGGTGCCCGGGGAGGGGAGGGCGGGGGTCTTACCCGGGGTCTCCGGTGACTTGGCAGCTCAGCATCAGCGGGTGGTACTTGGTGGGTGCCGGCGGCTCGGCCCAGATCTCGGCTCTCTTGGCTTCTGCAGCGCCCGGAGCTCAGCCCGGCCTGGGGCTCTCCCTGCCCTCTGCGACCCCCGGTCCCCCCCCCGCCACCCCCGGCACTGCTGTGCCCCCAGTCCGGCCCTCGGGGTGCCCCTGCGGGCTCTTGCTGTGCTGCCATCGCCTCCCTCCTCCCAAAACCCCTGTGCCCTGCACGGCCCCTCTGCCGTGAGCTGGGGGTGTCCCCCGGGGGTCCCCCCGCGCCCCTTCTGGGACCCCCGTCCCCCCCTTGCCGAGCTCGGGGTGCCCCCCGGGGGTCCCCCCGCACCCCTTCTTGGGCCCCCGTTCCCCCCTTGCCGAGCTCGGGGTGCCCCTTTCATGGCACAGATATCGGGGGTCCCCCCGCACCCTTTCTGGGACCCCCGTCCCCCCCTTGCCGAGCTCGGGGTGCCCCTTTCATGGCACAGATATCGGGGGTCACCCAGCACCCCTTCTGGGACCCCCGTCCCCCCCTTGCCGAGCTCGGGGTGCCGCCCGGGGGTCCCCCCGCACCCCTTCTTGGACCCCCGTCCCCCCCTTGCCGAGCTCGGGGTGCCCCCGGGGGTCCCCCCGCACCCCTTCTTGAGCCCCCGTCCCCCCCTTGCCGAGCTCGGGGTGCCCCCCGGGGGTCCCCCCGCACCCTTTCTGGGACCCCCGTCCCCCCCTTGCCGAGCTCGGGGTGCCCCTTTCACCACATGGTAACTGCGGGTTCCCCCCCCCGCCCCCCTCGGGGCGCCCCCCTGCCCCCCCAGAAACCCACCCAGCCTGCCCCCCCCTCTGCACCCCCGTGTCCCCCCGGGGGGCTCCCCCCGCCGCTACCTTGTGGGGCCGCGGGGCTGGAGAGGGCAGCGAGGATGAGGAGGGAGAGGCAGGGCCACGCCATGGCCGCTGTCACCGCTGCGGGGACAGCGGGACGGGGACCTCGGAGCGAGCCGGGGCTGCTCAGGGGCCACCCAAGGGTGGCGGTGACTCTGGTGGTGACGGCGACCTTCGTCCCCGAGCCCCGGGGGCTGTTGGGCCGTCAGGCCGGGGCCGGTGCCCGGGCGCGGGGGGCGGGTTTTGGGGACAGTTCCCCTGTCCCCAGGGGAGGGGCCTCCTCCCGTTCCTGACTCGGGCAGCGCCGGAGCCGCGCAGGGAGCGGCCGTGGGGCAGCTCGGGGGGGCGGCGGGGCCTGGGGAGGGGGTGCCGCGGGTGTTGGTGGCACTCGGGGGACACCCCGTGCCCCCCAGCTGGGGAACCGGCGGGTCAGAGGCGAAGGGAGATACGGAGATGGGCTGTGAGCGCTGGGGAGGGGACAGCGGGGCCACCGAGGCCAGCCCGCGGCCCTCAGCCCCCCAGCGCCTCCCGGAGCCGGCTTTTCACCACCACGTCTCCCTTCACCTCGTAGCTGAGGCTGCTCCAGGCCAGCAGGGCGGGCGGCAGGCGCAGGGACAGGAAGGCTGCGCGCATCTTGTCCGGCGACAGCCCCGTGTCCCACAGGTAGACGTCGCTCAGCTCCCCCGAGAAGGAGTTGTAGGGGTCGAAGGCGCCGCCGAAGCTGTCCTGCTCCTGGCCCAGCAGGATGGCGGCCGTGGCGCCCACCCTGTAGCCCCTCTGCAGCCCCTTCCTGGGCCAGGGCTTGCCGTTCAGCCAGAACTCGGCGATGCCGGTGGCCGATTCCCAGCTGGCGCAGACGTGCTCCCAGCCCCCGCGGGCCTCGGGGACGCGGAAGGTGACGAACTTGCCGCCCACGTAGAAGCGGTACTCCTCGGGTCTGGGCTTGAAGAGCAGGATCTCGTTGTCCTGGGCTTTGGTGGCGTAGGAGAAGAGGCTGTGGGGCCGGCTGAGGTCGGTGTAGGAGCGCAGGCAGACGGTGAAGTTGTGCAGGGGCTGCTCCAGCCGAGCCCGCAGCACCACGTAGGCGTCGCTGGGATCCTTCCGGAACACGAACACCTTTCGGTACAGGTCTGGGGACAGCAGAGAGGGGAGCTCGGGGTGTCCCACCGCCCGCTCTGGCTGTCCCCGAGCCTTCCGCTGTCCCCCCAACCCGGGGTGACTCCCTGCTCCAGCATCCTCCCCGGACCGAGAGTGATCTCAGCCCTCCGGACCTGCTGGTTCCTCTCCCCCCAACCCCGGTGTCCCCCCCGGACCTTCCTGGGCCACGATCCCCGCCAGGCCGGCCAGGAGGGGCAGCCAGAGCTGCAGGTGGCCCATGGTCGGTGCTGGAGCCGGGCGGGAGCGGCGCTGCCGCCGGGTTTATGTGCCCGAGGGTGGGAGGGGACGGGCGGGGGGATGTGTGTCCCCCCCTCGGTCCCATCGCCAGCAGCCTGGCGTGCCCGGGAGGGGCGGTTTCATGCCCGGGAGGGGCGGTTTCATACCCTGGAGGGGCGGTTTCATGCCCGGGGTGGGGGACTGATTTCATGCCCGGGGTGGGGGATTGATTTCATGCCCGGGGTGGGGGATTGATTTCATGCCCGGGGTGGGGGATTGATTTCACGCCATCACGGGGCTGTGCCACAAGACCTTGGGTCACCCGCCTGCACGGGGCTCCCCTTGGAGCTGGGGGCCCTGGGCATGTCCCCCCCATCCCCCCTGTGGTGACAGGGACAGCCCAGCCTTGTGCCCACCCCGGACCGCTCCGTCCCTTCTTTGCTCTGGGCAGATCCCCGCGGGAGGAGCTTTGATTTGGGATCATCCCAGGGAAAGCTGCTCCTGACCCCCGGCTCGGGGGGCTCTGCTCGCCCTGCCCTGCCCCAGGGGATGGACAGAGATGGACCCCAGCTGGCCGAGTGTCCTGGGGGTCTGGGGGGGGTCCCAAGGGGACCGGCCGGGGGGAAGCGGGGGGAGGGGAGGCTCTGCCTGCCCCAAATGTCACTGCCGGGCTGAGGGGCCGGAATCTGGGCTGGGGGTGTGGATGGATCCCGCAGATTTTGGGGGTCCGGGCTCAGATCTCCGCAGTTCAGCGGGGAGGAGCCCCCCCCCCCCCCGGGTGCTGCGGGGCTGGGCTCGGGGGGTGCAGCCCCCCCCGTTGTCCCCGCGCTGCCGTGCCCGTGGCACCCCCGTGACTGCACGCGCCCGGCCCTCGTGGGCTCTGGGCATCGCTTCCTCAGGAACTTCTCTGCCAATTTGGAAGCACGAGGAGCACCCACCCACCCCACCCCCCCGCATTTCCCGTCCGTCCCGTTCCCCCCCCCGGGCCCCCCATCACCTCCCAGTTCCGTCCAGTCCATGAACTGGGCTGGCCCGGTGCCTCTGGCCGTTGTGTTTATTATTCCCGCTGGATCCTCTTGGCTTGTCGGGAGAGATGGAAAAAACCCCATCCAAACGCTTCCCAAATTTCCCCCTGGAACCTCGGGGATCCCCCCGCCCCAGGAGCCTGGGGTGACCCCCCCCGAGTCCCAAAGAAGGGGCTGAGACCCCAAAGGGAGGGGACAGAGGGTGGAGGGCACCAAGCTGAGTGTGGAATGGGGGGTCCTGAGTGGGTGCTGGGGGTGCTGTGGGGTTGGGGGGCACTGTGGGGCCAGGGGGCAGTGCCCAGGGGCAGGGGCTGGTGCTGGGCAGCCCAGGGTGGGTGCCAGGCTTGTGCCAGGTGCTCAGGGGTCAGCGCTGGGCAGGTCAGGGTCAGTGCCAGGCTTGTGCCAGGTGCTCAGGGGTCAGCGCTGGGCAGCCCCGGGTCGGTGTGGGATGGGCTGGGGGTCGGTGCCCAGGGGCAGAGTTCGGTGCTGGGAGGCAGGGCTCAGCGCTGGGCGGCCAAGCTCGCTGCCCGGGCATTGTCCGGGGGCCGGGATCCGGTTCCAGGGAGCCAATTCCACCGCCGGGGCTCAGTGCGGGGTCGGTGCCGGGGCTCAGTGCGGGGGTCAGTGCCGGGGCTCGGTGCCGGGGCTCGGTGCCGGGGCTCGGTGCCGGGGTTCAGTGCGGGCTCAGTGCGGGCTCAGTGCCGGGCTCAGTGCCGGGCTCAGTGCGGGCTCAGTGCGGGCTCAGTGCCGCGGTGCCGCGGGTCCGTCGGCGCAGCCCCCGGAGCTCGGCCCTGCCCGGCAGCGCCAGGCCAGCAGCAGCGCCAGCGGCCCGAGGCCGCAGTGCAGCACCCCCAGCCCCTGGCTCAGCCCCAGCGCCAGGTCGAAGTGCTGGAAGGAGCCGCAGGTGGGCCGCAGCAGCCCGGCCTGCAGCAGGAACTCCGCTCCCAGCCCCGCTCCGTAGGGCGCCCAGAGCGCCGGGAAGAGCCAGAGGAGCGCGGCCCCGGCCGCCCGGCTCTGCCTGAGGCGCGGCACGGCCAGCGCGGCCAGCGGCAGCCCCGCGGGCAGCAGCAGCAGCAGGCAGAGGCACAGGGCGAGGTGCAGCAGGTAAGCCGGGCTCAGGGCGCTGACGCTCCGCCGGACACAGCCGCTGTCCCCCTCCACGCCGCTGACCAGCGCCGCCGGCACGGCCAGCAGCAGCGCCGCCGCCCACAGAGCCGCGGCCCAGCGGCGGCTCCGGCCGTCCCAGCGAGCCCAGGCCGTGCCGCAGGAGCCGCCGGCCACCAGCAGCGCCTGGGCGAAGAGGCTGCAGTGCCAGAGCAGGTGCGCCAGGCGGCACGGCCCCGCGCCCAGGTGCCAGCCCCGCGCCGCGCCCGCCGCCAGCGCCGGCAGCAGCGCCGCGAACAGCGCCCAGGCCAGCGCCAGCTGCGCCACCAGCGCCCGGCTCCGCGGCCAGCGCCAGCCCTGCGGACGCGTGCTCAGGGCCAGCAGCAGGGAGCAGGTGGCCAGCGCGGCCGCGGCGCAGGTGGCGCCCAGGAAAGGGGGAGCCAGGCGCTGGAAGAGGGGGCAGAAGGGGTTGTGGCAGGGCGCGGCCGCCTCGTAGTCGGGCGGGGTGGCGTTGCCGTAGCTGCTGTCGCCGCTGTCGTAGAAGGAGGAGATGTCGCCCATGAGCTCCTCCAGGTCCAGGGAGTCCTGGGTGTGCGGGGTGCCGGGGGTCTGCGGGGGGGGGTGGGAGTTGATGACATCCCGTGCCGGTGGTGACAGCGCTGGTGGCCTCGGTGGCCTCGGGGAACATCCCTGGGGAGGAGCAGGGCTGGGGACGGGGGGGTTGGGAATTTGGGTTGGCGGGGGTGATTTGGGGGGGGGTGAGGGTCAGGGCTGGGGGGTTCTGGTGGCTCTGAGGGGCTGGGGCGACATTGGGGGGTGAAAGGGCTGAGGAGGAATCTGGGAATTGGCAGTTTTGGGGGAGGGCTGAGGGGCAGATTTGGGGGTGAAAGGGCTGGGAACCTCCAGGGACCGGGAATTGGGGTTGCTGGGGGTGATTTGGGACGGGGCTGAGGGGACATTTTGGGGGCTGAAAGGGGGGGGGGTCTGGGGAGTGACAGTTGGGGAGGGGCTGCGGAGCAGATTTGGGGGTGAAAGGGCTGAGGAGGAATCCGGGAATTGGCAATTTTGGGGGGGGGCTGAGGGGCAGATTTGGGGGTGAAAGGGCTGAGGAGGAATTTGGCGATTGGCGATCAGCAGCGCCCCCCGATCCCGGGCATGGGGCTCTGTGTCCCCCCCGGCGGTGCGGGGATCGCGGGCAGGGCCGGGCCGGGCCGGGCCGGGCCGGGTTATCGGGGAGGGACACGCTGCGGGCAGGGCCGGGGACGGGCGGGGTGAGGGACCGGGGCCGTTTCCTCACGGGAGGGGCCACGGAGCGCGGGGGGGGATGCGGGGAGGGTGGGCAAAGACCCCCAGGGTGGGCACAGACCCCCGGAGGGTGGGTCCAGGGACCCCCCCCGATCCTGCTCAGCTCCAGGGACCTCCCGATCCTGCTCAGCACCAGGGACCCCCCTGATCCTGCTCAGCACAGGGGACCCCCCCGATCCTGCTCAGCTCCAGGGACCCCCCCGATCCTGCTCAGCACCGGGGTCCCTCACCCCTCTGCTCACTGCTGCCGACTCCTGTGACCCCCACGGGACCCCCCAAACCCCACCCAGCACTGGGGGTTCCCACTCTCCCAGCACCCCTGCGACCCCTCCTCAGCACTGGGGACCCCCATGGGGTGGGATGTGACCCCCGTGGGCAGCAGCGGCGGGGACAGGAATTTGGGGGGGGGCTGTCCCTCACCGCGGGGACAGGAATTTGGGGGGGGGGGGGCTGTCACTCACCGCGGGTACAGGAATTTGGGGGGGGGGGGGGCTGTCCCTCACCGCGGGGACAGGAATTTGGGGGGGGGGCTGTCCCTCACCGCGGGGACAGGAATTTGGGGGGGGGCTGTCACTCACCGCGGGGACAGGAATTTGGGGGGGGGGCTGTCACTCACCGCGGGGACAGGAATTTGGGGGGGGGCTGTCACTCACCGCGGGGACAGGAATTTGGGGACAGGAATTTGGGGACAGGAATTTGGGCTGTCACTCACCGCGGGGACACAGTTGCCCATGACGGGTTTCCCACGGTGGCAGCGGCTCCTTTGGGTGCTGGGGGTGGCTCGGGGGGTGGGGGGGTCACTCTGGGTGGGGAGGGGGGGTCACTGGGACAGGCCTGGAGGTGTCCGGGGGTGATTTTTGGGCTCTCCCTCCCCCGGCCCCGCTCCGCAGGGAGCCGCGCAGTGCGGGCGGGAGATAAGCGCTGCCCCCAGAGCCGCCCCTCCCGCCGCTGGAAAACCCAGGGAATGCCCCCCTGCTGCCGGGACAAAACAAATAAAATAAAATAAATTTAAAAAAAAAAGCCCCCGAGGAGGAGCCGCCACCGTTTCTCGAGCAGGAAACCAGCGCGGGTTCTTGGCAGGACAAATTTCAGTTAATTAGGAATTGTCGGTAATTTTTTTCCAGGCGCTCCTGGGGATGCGAGGCCGGCGCCAGCTCCGGGGAGGGGTTTGGGGGGCAGGAAAAGGGGGGGGTTTGGGCACTGAGGGGAGCCCGCGGTGCCCTCCCCCGGCCCTGGAGGGTGGAACTCCCGGTTTTTCCCCGGGAGGAAGGAAGGAAGAGCTCCGGGGGTCATCCCGTGCCGGTGGTGACAGCGCTGGGGGCCTCGGGGAAGGTCCCTGGGGAGGGGCAGGGCTGGGGGGGGCTCCGGGGCTGGGAATTGGGGTGGCTGGGGGTGATTTGGGACGGGGCTCAGGGGGCATTTTGGGGGGTTCGGGTGGCTCTGAGGGGCTGGGGGGACATTGGGGGGTGAAAGGGCTGAGGAGGAATCCGGGAATTGGCAATTTTTGGGGGACCGAGGGTCAGGATTTGGGAATTGGCAATTTTTGGGGGGCTGAGGGGCAGATTTGGGGGTGGAAGGGCTGGGAACCTCCAGGGATCGGGAATTGGGGTTGTTGCTGTTGTTTTGGGGTGAATGGGGAATTTGGGAGGGGATTTGGGGGTGGAAGGGCTGGGAGTTTCCAGGGCTTGGGATTGGGGGGTTCACTGCACTTTGGGGGGGAATTGATAACTTGGGAGGGGCTGAGGGTCCCCTCAAAGGCTGGGGGGAGTCTGGGAATTGGCCATTTTGGGGGGCAGAGGGGCAGATTTGGGGGTGAAAGGTTTTGGGGATCTCCAGGGATCAGGAATTGGGGTTGCTGCTGCTGTTTTGGGGGGGACAGGTAATTTGGGAGGGGATTTGGGGGTGAAAGGGCTGAGGAGGAATCCGGGAATTGGCAATTTTTGGGGGGGCAGAGGGGCAGATTTGGGGGTGAAAGGTTTTGGGGCTCTCCAGGGTTGGGGTTACTGCTGAGGCTCAGGATCAGGGTGCCTGTGGTGACTTTGGGCTCCGAGTTTTGGGATCTCCGTGGCGGGGTGAGGGAGGGAGCAGCAGTCTGGGGGCTCGGGGGAGGTTTGAAGGGGGGGGCTGAGCTCTGTCTGACCCCTGACCCCTGACCCCCCCACCCACCCCCCACCCCCCAATGACCCCCGAGGCAGAGAGCCAGGCAGGCGGAACGTGTGTAATCCAGATATATTTATAGGATTATTTTCTTTCTTTTTTTTGCTTTTTTTCTTTTTTTCCGAGATTAGCACAGGATATTAGAAAGGTTATAAAGTCACATCGAGACGGTCGTTGGCTCCCTTTTTTTATGTACAGACCAAAAAAATAAACCCAAAAAACCAAAAAAAAACCAAAAACAAACAAAAAAAAAACCCAAAAAACCACAGCACAACAACACAGCCCAGCCTCTGCCCCCCACCCGGGCCTCTCCAGAGCTCCCCCCCAAAAATATGGCTTTCGTGTCTATTGAGAGTTCAGTGCCGGCCGGGGAGCGGCTCCCGAATCCTCCCGGGATCCTCCCGGGATCCTCCTCCTCCTCCTCCTCCTCCTCCTCCTCCTCCTCCTCCTCCTCCTCCTCCTCCTCCTCCTGGCCCCGGCTCGGGGATTCTCCCGGCCCCCGACCCCTCCCCGAGGAGGAGCCCCCAGGACGCCCGGGGGGGCGGGTGGTGGCCTTGGGCCCTCCCTGTCGCCTGTCACCTCCCCCCGGTGCACGGTGTCACCTTGAGGGTCCCTGTCACCTCCCCCCGGTGCACGGTGTCACCTTGGTCACCTCTCCCTGGAGCACGGTGTCACCTCGGGGGTCCTGTCACCTCCCCCCGGTGTCACACCTCGGTGACGCCCCCAGCCCTGCTCAGGTGTGGCACAGGTGCCGCCCCTGGCACCTCCTGTCCCCGCCCCGCCCAGGAGGGGACAAGGACAAGGTGTCACCCCCCCCGCCACGTGAGGGGTCACCTGGAGGCTCTCAGGGCCACCCAGCAGCTGCTGCCCCTCCTGTCACCCCAAAATGGGGCTTCGGAGCCCCAGAGGGGGTCACCAGGGCCGGGTGGCTTCTCCTGGGGTGTCCCCGGGGTGTCCCCGGGGTGTCCCTGGGGTGTCCCCGGGGTGTCCCTGTCCCTGGGGTGTCCCCTTCTCCAGGGGTGTCCCTGTCACTGCTGCCACCCGGGATGTTCCCGGCTCGGGAGGGTCCCTGTCACCCCCCCAGGTCACGCCGGTGTCCCCTGGCGTTCCTGTCGCCCCCCAGGTGTGACACACAAAGCTCCTCCTCCCTCAGGTGGATCCTCCGACCCCACCCAGCCCCTCTGCCCCAGGCTCAGCCTCTCTCTGTCACCTCGGCAGGTCCCCAAGGCCACCCCCCCAGGTGACACCGGGCCCGTCCTCCTGCCCTGCCACTCCCCACACCCACGTGGCACCTCAAAAAACCATCCCAAAAAACCCACCAGGGCACCTCAAAAATAATCCCAAAAAACCACCAGGGCACCTCAAAAATAATCCCAAAAAACCACCAGGGCACCTCAAAAAAAAAAAAAAAAAAAACCAAAAAAACCCCAAAAACCCCACCAGGGCACCTCCAAAAAAAAATCCCTCACTGTCACCGAGCTGGGCCTCCCCTGCCTCACCCCAGCCTTCGGAGGGGGTGACACTTCCAGCCCCCCCCGGGGACCAGGTGGGAAAATTCTGCCTCCACCCCCCAGGTGAGGTTTCCCACCCCTGGTGGGACTTCCACTCCTTCCTGAAGAGCACCCCCCTTGTCCTCCAGAGCGCCCCAAAATCCACGGGGTGACCCTCACAGGTGAGGTTACCCCCTCCCAAACCCCAAAATCCACGGGGTCACCTCCCAGGTGAGGTTCCCCCCTCTCCAAAGGGCTCTCAAATCCACGGGGTGACCTCCCAGGTGAGATTATCCCCTCCTAAAACCCAAAATCAACGGGGTGACCTTTCAGGTGAGGTTCCCCCCTCCTCCCAAAGGGTTCCTAAACCCCAAAATCCATGGGGTGACCTTCCAGCTGAAGTTACCCCCTCTCCAAAGGGCTCTCAAGTCCATGGGGTGACCTTCCAGGTGAGGTTATTCCCTCCCAAGGGGCTCCCAAACCCCAAAATCCATGGGGTGCCCAGCCCAGGTGAGGTTCCCCCCTCCCAAAACCCCAAAATCCATGGGGTCACCTTCCAGGTGAGGCTCTCCCCTCCTCCCAAAGGGCTCCCAAACCCCAAAATCCACGGGGTGCCCAGCCCAGGGGTGGCTCCTGTGTCCCCCCCCTTGAGTCCAGAGCAGGATTTGGGGTCCCAGGACCCCTCACCCCGAGCCCAGGGGTGCCCTGGGGGTGCAGCCCCCCCACCCTGGGGGGCGCGTGGCCGTGGGGGGAGCCGGGCTGGGGCTGTGCTGGAGGGGTCGGGGAAGGGGTTTTTGGTTTTTTTTGTCTTGGAAGCGACGGTGAAAGAGGCAGGAGGAAGGCAGGGTGAGCCCCCCACCCCTGCCCACCCCCACGAGCCTCTGTGGGGACCCCCCAAACTCCCCAAGACCCCCAAATCCGGGTGTTTTGGCTGTTGTTGGGTTGGGGGGCTCTGGGAGCCAAGAGGAAAAATCAGCCCTTTCCAAACTCCCCCCTGCCCTGGGGAGGGGCTGGGGAGGGACCGGGGGGGCTCTGCCCCTGCTCTGGGGGGGTCCCAGAGGAGCAGCCCCCCAGCCCCGAGGGCGCTGCCTCCTGCACTGAACATCTCAATAGATGGTTAAAAAAATCGGCATTTCCAATCAGGAGAATTTAGGAGGAAAAAAAAAAATAAAATAAATAATAATAATAATAATAAAAATAAAAATAATAATAAGAAAAAAATAATAATAAAATCGGGGCCTTTTTCCCCCTCTGGATTTGGCCCCCTCCCCGCCCCTTCCACTCCCAAAAAAAGAAATCAACCTCCCCCCTCCCACTGGGGTGGGAGCTGTGGGGGGCTCCCGGCCTCTCCGGGGGTCCCACCCTGGGCTTTCAAACCCCCCCCCACCCCCCAGGTTTTTTCACTGCACACCGACTGCACGAGGACAGCTCTGCTCACTGCTCCACAAGAACCACCAAGGATAAAACCGGGCCTGGGGCCAGCTCTGCTCCCAGCTGCAGTCACCCCCTGCCACCCGGGGGGACAAACGGGGACACTCGGGGGGGTCCCCGAGCTCGCCCCGGGGCGGGGAACCCGGAGCTGATTTTATCCTTGGACATCAAAGAAACCCAAAAAAAAAAAAGGGGAGAGAAACGAAGGGAAAAAGAGCGACATCGACCCCCACACAACCCCAACACCCCCGCCGAGGGCCCGAAGCAAAGAGCAGCCACAAAACCCAAAGCCGAAAATACAGAGAAAAAAAAAAAAAAATCAGGAAAAAAAAAAAAAAAAAGGTCCAAAACCAACAACAAAAATCAAAATAAAAAGGAAGAAGGAAGAAGTCGTTTCACTCACTGGGGGTGGTTCTGTGGGTTCGGGGCGTGGTGGGGGGGATGGAGGTGCAAGCAAGCAAACGGGGGTGGTGGGGCTCTCGCTGCCGGGTTTGTACAAAGTCTCAACGAGGCCGCCGAGGCTCTCCCTGCTCTCCGTCCCTCTGTCCGTCCCTCCGCCCGCCCAGAGAAAATCCGTTGGGTTTTGTGGGGTTTGTGGTCTGGTTGCCGTTGCCTTCGGGGTTCTCTTGGCTCCATTTCTCTCTCTCTTTCTCTCTCTCTCTCTCTCTCCTTCTCTCTGAGCCCTTTCTTAGATGAAATATTCCTTCTTGTCGTCGCCGCCGGCCTGGCCGCCCTCGGCGTTGATGATGGCGGTGTCGGCGTCCGGAGCGTCGTCCGAGCCTTTGGCCTCGTGGGTCAGGTACGTTCCTGGAGGGGGGAAATGGGGCTGGGGGTCACGGGGGGGTCCCTCCCACACAGGCAGGGGGGAGGTTGGGCTGCCTGGGGGGCTCTGAGGGGCTTGGCTGCGATGGAAAAGTCGCTGGGATTGGGATGGGATGGGATGGGATGGGATGGGATGGGATGGGATGGGATGGGATGGGATGGGATGGGATTGGGGTTGGGATGGGATTGGGATGGGATGGGATGAGCATTCACTCACACTGGGAATAAATTCAGGGACATTCCTGACGTTCCAGCCTCGGAGTGAGGCTTCCTGGGATCCCACATCCCGCTCTGGACTCAAGGTGGGGGACGCAGGAGCCACCCCTGGGCCGGGCACCCCGGGGATTTTGGAGTTTGGGAGCCCTTTGGGGAGAGGGTAACCTCACCTGGGAGGGTCACCCTGTGCATTTTGGGGTTTGGGACGGGGGAATCTCACCTGGGAGGGTCACCCCGTGCGTTTTGGGGTTTGGGAGCCCTTTGGGGAGGTGGGAACCTCACCTGGGAGCACCCCCAGACCCAGGGAGGGGCTCCACTAGAGCCGCAGTACCCGGAGCAGCTTCACCTCCCAGCGCCTCTTCGCTCCAGGGACACAACCCCGAGACCCCCGAGGGGTTCCAGCCCCCCCTGCAGCCCCCCCTGCAGCCCCCCGGGGCCGTACCTTTGTGCCTGATCAGGTAATGTCCCAGCACGATCAGCAGGCTGAGCAGCAGGAAGACGATGACGGCCACCACGCCGCCGATCATGGCGTGGTAGGTGCTGGAGGTGGAGGGCACCGGGCTGGCGTCTGCCCAGGTGAGGTGGGAGAGGAGAGAGAGAGGGAAAAATAAAAAAAGAACAGAAGGAGCTGAGAGCCTGCAGGGCTCCTCTGCCCCCTCCAGCCCCAGGGGCTCCTCCTCGTCCTGGCTGCGGATCCTGGGAGGGAGAACGGGGAAGGCAGCGGGGAGAGGGGGGAAAGCAAAACCCTTCCAAAAATGGGGTTTTGGCCCCAAAAAGGGAGGATGAGCAGGCTCGGGTGGAAGGTGACATGCAGAGGGGATGGGCACCCTGATTTAAATGCTTTTTGGCAAATATTGAGATGAACATTATACACATAATGCAAGAAGGTTGTGCTGTGTTTCCTTTTTATTTGTGGCATTTAAAAATGTGATGAGGGGATATTTTTTTTTAATTGTAGCAAAGTGTAAAAACAAAAGGCTAAGGTTTGTTTGTTTTTTCCTTTGTAACACCTAAATTGAACCAAGCCAAAATGCAGGGGTGGGGGGAATCATCCTGCGTTCCTGTGAGAGAAGATTGCTGCTAAAGGACAACTGGATTTTTTTATGGCCAAGAAGGGTTTATGACACCCAGTCCCATGCACAGATAAAGAAACTGCAACACTTGGGGAACCTTTGGAACAGATAAAGGAAACAGATGTTTAAATAGGCATGAGCCTCTTTTAAATATGTAACACAGAGATCCTTAAATACCCAAAAAATCTGAAAGGGTGTGTGTTGGTTTGCACCCTCAGCTGAGTAGCTCTCTTCTTCTGCCTCCCTAATTGTCTGTTTTCATTTTATTTTATTTTTATTTTATTTTTATTGAACTTATGAATTAATATAAAAAGCGAAACGTCGTTTTTTCACAACCCCAAGGAGAGCAGGACCCCAAAGCTGGTCCCAAATCAGCCTCATCCCGTCCTGGATCCAGCCCTGGGGCACAGCACCAAATCCTCCTCCCGCTGCGCCCCTCACCAGCTCAGGGTGGGGACAGAGCCACGCTTGGAAAGGACAGAGGTGGGGGAGACACTGGGGGGGAGCAGCAGGACAGAGGGACAACACCAGACACGGACACAAGGACAAGGGGCAGCTCGGGGAGCTGCTGCCACAGCCCGCCGGGAACAGCTCCCGCTGGAAAAACGCCGAAAATCCACAGGCAGGGAGGGGCTGGAGCGGCTGGCAGGGCTGTCCCCAAGGCCAGGGCACTGTCCCCGAGGCCAGGGCACTGTCCCCAAAGCCAGGACGCTGTCCCCAAGGCCAGGGCCGTGTCCCCATGGCCAGGGCCGTCCCCAAGGGCAGGGCTGTCCCCAAGGCCAGGGCGCTGTCCCCAAGGACAGGGCACCGTCCCCAAGGTCAGGGCACTGTCCCCGAGGCCAGGGCACCGTCCCCGAGGCCAGGGCACCGTCCCCAAGGTCAGGGCACTGTCCCCAAGGCCAGGGCACTGTCCCCAAGGCCAGGGCGCTGTCCCCGAGGCCAGGGCGCTGTCCCCAAGGGCAGGGCACTGTCCCCAAGGCCAGGGCACTGTCCCCAAGGTCAGGACTGTCCCCAAGGCCAGGGCGCTGTCCCCAAGGACAGGGCTGCGTCCCCAAGGCCAGGACTGTCCCCAAGGCCAGGGCGCTGTCCCTAAGGCCAGGGCACTGTCCCCAAGGCCAGGGCACTGTCCCCAACGGCAGGGCTGTCCCCAAGGCCAGGGCACTGTCCCCAAGGCCAGGGCACTGTCCCCATGGCCAGGGCGCTGTCCCTAAGGCCAGGGCACTGTCCCCATGGCCAGGGCGCTGTCCCTAAGGCCAGGGCACTGTCCCCAAGGCCAGGGCACTGTCCCCAAGGGCAGGGCACTGTCCCCAAGGCCAGGGCGCTGTCCCCAAGGCCAGGGCACTGTCCCCAAGGGCAGGGCTCTGTCCCCAAGGCCAGGGTACTGTCCCCAAGGCCAGGGCACTGTCCCCAAGGGCAGGGCTGTCCCCAAGGGCAGGGCACTGTCCCCAAGGGCAGGACTGTCCCCAAGGCCAGGGCGCTGTCCCCAAGGGCAGGACTGTCCCCAAGGCCAGGGCACTGTCCCCAAGGCCAGGGCACTGTCCCCAAGGTCAGGGCCGTGTCCCCAAGGGCAGGGCTGTCCCCAAGGGCACCGTCCTCCTGCGGAGCTCCTCCGGGCCGGGCTGGGGAGCAGCGGGCGGGCAAAGGGAGAGAGGAGAAGGAGCTCTTACAGTACCTTGGCTGAGAGCTGGAGTGAAGGATGGAGCCATGGGAGGAGCATGAGAGATGGGCTGGGAAGGGCCTGGCGGAGGGGCTGGAGTGGAGTGAACGTGTGGGGTGGGGAGCTGGGGAAGATCTGGGGAGGACGACAAAAAACACAGGACACCGATCAACGGCCGGGCAGGGACAGGCTCAGGACACCCTGAGGGGACCCCCGGTGGGTCCATCCACGGCCCCACAGCTGCTTCTGTCACCAACCTTCGGGACACTGGGATGGTCTTCCCCCATCTCCTGTCCTGCCGGACCCCCTGAGGGCCCTGCAGAGCACGGGGAGTGTCACCCAGCGCCAGGTGCCACCCACAGGGTGTCACCCAGCACGGGTGTCCCTCGGAGCTGGGCAGGGGTGGCACCAAGGTGGGCAAGGAGAGCTGGGCTGGGCACAGGGGTGGCTCCCAATGCCTGAGACCTGAGTGGCTTTGGGGACAAATTCCACGAAGGGAACCGAGCCTGGACACGGAGCTCGTCTGCTGTGACAGGGGTGGTGACACCAGGGGACAGCAGCTGCCACCTCTTCATGGACAGCACGAGGCACCCGGGGTGGGTGCAGAGAGCTCTGGGTGCTCACAGGACACCACACAGGGGACAGGGGGGGACACACCACGGGGCAGGCTGAGGGAGGGGACACTGGGGACAAAGTGCCACCTGCTGCAGGGGAAGCTGAGCGCTCGGGAGGGAGGGAAAGGAGGCAGGAGAAGGGAAGAGCCAGAGCACGGGAACAGGGCAGGCCCGAGGCTGGGAGGAGAGCGGGAGCAGCCCAAAGGCAGGGAAACATCCCAGGGACATGGGGACAGCCCATGGGGTGGGAGAGGGCTGGGAAGGGCACCGGGAGCTGGGCTGGCAGCTGCAGACAGAGCCCTGTCCCTCGTGTGACACAGCAGGACATGGGGACATGGGGACACACATACAGAGCCTGTCCCTCGTGTGACACAGGGACATGGGGACATGGGGACACACACACAGAGTTCTGTCCCTCGTGTGACACAGGGACATGGGGACATGGGGACACACACACAGAGCCTTGTCCCTCATGTGACACAGGGACATGGGGACACACACACAGAGCCTGCTCCTCGTGTGACACAGGGACATGGGGACATGGGGACACACACACACAGCCCTGTCCCTCGTGTGACACAGCAGGACATGGGGACATGGGGACACACACAGAGCCCTGTCCCACGTGTGACACAGCAGGACATGGGGACACACACACACACAGAGCCTGCTCCTCGTGTGACACAGGGACATGGGGACATGGGGACACACACACAGAGTTCTGTCCCTCGTGTGACACAGGGACATGGGGACACACACACACAGAGCCTGCTCCTCGTGTGACACAGGGACATGGGGACACACACAGAGCCCTGTGCCACGTGTGACACAGGGACATGGGGACAGTACCACGTGCTGAGCTGCCCCTTCCCACCCAAGGATGGGATGACACAGGTGACATGTCAGGGGTGACATGCGTGATGTGTCAGGGGTGACACAGGTGACATGTCAGGGTGACACAGGTGACATGTCAGGGTGACACGGGTGACATGTCAGGGTGACACAGGTGACGTGTCAGGGGTGACATGTCAGGGGTGACATGTCAGGGGGGGACATGTCAGGGTGACATGTCAGGGTGACAAAGGTGACATGTCAGGGTGACACAGGTGACATGTCCGGGGTAATATGTCAGGGGTGACATTTCAGGGGTGACAGAAGTGACGTGTCAGGGGTGACACAGGTGACACGGGTGACATGTCAGAGGTGACACATGTGACACAGGTGACACGGGTGACACCTCCCCGCCCCGGCCGGCCCGCACTCACCGCTGACGTCCAGGTTGTACTTGGCCACCACGGAGCCCATGGAGCTGGTGGCCGTGCAGACGTAGGTGCCGCTGTCACTCTTGTTGAGCAGGGGGAAGATGAGGACGCTCTCGGAGCTGAGCTGCAGCGGCGCCTCGCTGCCCTCCTTCTCCCACAGGAACTCCTGCGGGCTGAGCAACGGGACACGGCGTGGCAGGGGGGACACGGGTGACACGGGTGACACGGGTGACGTGTGCACCCTCGGGGCACCCAGGGGTGGGGGAAATGATCCCTTTGGGGTCAGGGTTGGAGAGGAACAGGGGAGGGGTTTGTCTGCTCTCCCCAAAGCCACCCAGCACCACCCAGCACTGCCCAGGTGGGGCTCGCTGTGGGATGGGGACACAGCAGGACATGGGGACACACAGAGCCCTGCCCCTCGTGTGACACAGCAGGACATGGGGACATGGGGACACAGTTCTGTCCCACGTGTGACACATGGCATGGGGACATGGGGACATGGGGGACACACAGAGCCCTGCCCCTCGTGTGACACAGCAGGACATGGGGACATGGGGACACAGTTCTGTCCCACGTGTGACACATGGCATGGGGACATGGGGACACGGGGACATGGGGACACGGGGACATGGGGACATGGGGACACACATCACCCAGCTCTGGGTGGGGCTCGCTGGGAGGAGGGGCTGGCCAGGGCCCGAGGAGGAGGAGGAGGAGGAGGAGGAGGGAGGTGAGGAAGGCCTTACATGGGGTTGCCCTGCCCGTCGCACTGCAGCTGCAGCTTCTCCCCCTCCCGCGGGTACTGAGGGTGGGGCTCGATCTTGGCCGTCGGCTTGTCTGGGAAAAAAAGGGGGAGAGAAGAGCCTGGTGAGTGCCTGGCACCCCAAATCCTGACCCTGATATTCCAAATCCTACCCCTGGCACCCCAAATCCTGACCCTGATATTCCAAATCCTACCCCTGGCATCCTAAATCCTGCCCCTGCATCCCAAATCCTGCTCCTGGCATTCCAAATCCTGCCCCTGGCATTCCAAAACCCGCTCTGGAACCCTAAAATCTGCCCCTGGGACCCCAAAATCTGCCCCTGGAACCCCAAAATATGCCCCTGGAACCCCAAAATCTGCCCCCGGAACCCCAAAATCCCACCCTTGGAACTCCAAATCCCACCCCTGGGCCAGTTCTGGCTGCTCAGGGCTGAGGGGTGAGAGCACCCAGGGGTGGGGCAGCACCCACGTCCCAGGGAGGGGAGAGGGAAATGGGGAATGGGGACAGGACGAGGGAAGTGGTGCAGGGACGAGTCTCTGGGAGCTGGGGACGAGCAGGACACGGGGCCAGGAGTGGCCAGCTGTGTGCAGGGAGGTGCCACCACGCAGAGGACGTGTCACTGCGCCCCGTGTGTGACAGGACCACGACGGCCGCGCGTCCCTGAAGGCACCAGGCCACCCCTGTGGGGTCTGCTGGACCCCCAAAACGTCCCCCCACTCACCCCCCCCCCCAAAAAAACGTACAGTGGACCTGCAGCTTCTGCGTGGTCGACCTCTCCGAGTTCTGCAGGGACTCGTGGTCCACCGTGCAGGTGACCTCCACCTCGTTGTCCTCCTTGGTGACACGGAACTCCACCCTGCTGGTCACCGTGAAGGTCTTGCCGTTGGGGTCCTCCACCACCTCGGTGCCCGAGTCTGTGGGGACAAGGGGGGGGCGATCAGAGCTGGCCATGGTGTGACCCCCCCACCCACCAGAGCTGTCTGTCCTGGGTTATGGAAACCAAAAATGTGTGTTCTGTTTCACCTGCTGAGAGCAGCTGGGGAGATGTTTTTTCTTTATCTCCTGTAACTCTGGGGGGAGGGCGGCAGGTGCCTTCTGATAACGGGCCAGGTGTTAAACCAGGTGGGGCAGGGTTTGTTATCTCTGTCACCACCTGTCCTCCCTCCGGGGGATATCTCCTGTTAATGGGCCATTGAGGATTATCTCCTGTTAATGGGTCATTAAGGATTATCTCCTGCTAATGGGCCATGAAGGGTTATCTCCTGCTAATGGGTCATTAAGGATTATCTCCTGTTAATGGGTCATTAAGGATTATCTCCTGTTAATGGGTCATTAAGGATTATCTCCTGTTAATGGGCCATGGAGGCTGACCAAGCCATCATCCACATTCCATCATCCCAGTGTGAGATGCTCCACCCAGTGAGGAGGAGCCAACCATTCCCACCTGGATAAAACTGAGACACAGGAACACCAGGGATCTGCTTCCACTGGATTCCCGGAGGGAGAGCGGACCCTTCTCACCATCCCTGGACCCTTCTCACCATCACTGGGCCCTTCTCACCATCCCTGGACCCTTCTCACCACCCCTGGACCCTTCTCACCATCCCTGGACCCTTCTCACCACCACTGGACCCTTTTCTCTCAGGATCATCTCTGCCCCACCAGAACCACCTCTGCCACTCCAGGAGGACTCACTTTTGGGCTGCTCCCAACCCCCTGACCCACAGCTCTGGAGCTCTGACCCTGTCAGGGTTCTCCAGGATTGTTGTTTGTTTGTTTGCTGGTTTGGTTGGGTGGTTTTGTTCCCTACTCCATTTGCATTGTTAATATTCCCAGTAAAGAACTGATATTCCCATTCCCAAATCTTTGCCTGAAAGCCCTTGATTGCAAAATTATAGTTTGGAGGGGGGTGAGGGGTTTCCATTCTCCATTCCAAGGGAAACTCCAGCTTCTCCCCTGGTCAGATACCAAACCCAGGGAGTGTCCCAGCCCTCGGGACGGGGCCACCCACCCTTGAGCTCCCTGTTTCCCTTCCTCCAGCGCAGCTGCGCCGCGGGTTTGCTGCCGGAGGAGCGGCAGATCAGCCGGGCCACCTTCTCCTCGTCGATGGGCTGCTCGTGGCCGAAGATCTGGGGCTTCTGGGGGATCCCTGGAGGAGGAGGAGGAGGAGAGAAAAAGCCACAGATCTGTGAGCGTGACGTACACCGAGTGACACACACCGTCCGGCAATGGGATCCTGGCACCCCAAATCCTGCTCCTGGAATCTCAAATCCTGCCCCTGGCATCCCAAAACCTGCCCCTGGTACCCCAATCCTGCCCTGGAATCTCAAATTCTGCACCTGGCATCCCAAATCCTGCCCCTGGCACCCCAAATCCTGCCCCTGGCATTCCAAAACTTGCTCCTGGCACCCCAAATCCTGCCCTGGCACCCCAAATCCTGGCCCTAGCATTCCAAAAGCTGCTCCTGGCACCCCAAAACTTGCTTCTGGCACCCCAAACTTGCCCTTGGCATTCCAAAACCTGCTCCTGGCATTCCAAATTTTCCCCCTGGCACCCCAAATCCTGCTCCTGGCACCCCAAATCCTGCCCTGGAATCTCAAATCCTGCCCCTGGCACCCCAAAACTTGCCCGTGGCACCCCAAATCCTGCTCCTGGCACCCCAAAACCTGCCCCTGGGAACTCTGAAATCCCACCCCTGGCACGATGGGGTGGGGAGGGGGCGGGCAGCAGCAGGTTGGGGTGGGGAGTGTCCCCGTGTCCCCGTGTCCCCGTGTCCCTACCCAGCACGGTGACCAGGGCCTTGGCCGTCCTGACGGGCATGGTGAAGATGGAGCAGGTGTACTCGCCCTCGTCGGCCAGCACCACGTCGCTGATGCTGATGGTCAGCTCGTTGGGGGTGGACCTCTCCAGCTGGATCCTGTTATCCCGCAGGGCTTGAGAGGGGGAAAGAAAAAAGGGGGGAAAAAAGGGGACAAGGGGGCTGAGTGCCACCACCCCCTCGGCTGGCTCTGCCTGCGGTGGCAGCAGGAGGGGACAGAGTCACCCTCAGAGGTGGCTCCTGGCTGTCCCTGGTGGTTTCCTGGCTGCCAGCTGCGGCTCTGGGGGTGTTTTTACCTCGTTTCTCCCCGAAGTAGAGGGTCTGCTGGGCGGGGTTGGACCACTGGAGCGAGGAGTCGTCGGGATCCTCCACCTGGCACTTGAGCACCACCGTGCCCCCGGCCACCACCGTCTCGTCCGACGTCGTGGGCTGGCTCTCTGTGCACGGAGAGAGGGGGGGATTGGGGGGGTGTCCCTGGGTGTCACCTCCCCTCAGAGCACCCCAGGGAACAGCAGTGTCCCCAAAAGCCACCTGAGCACACCCAGTGTCCCTGTCCCTCTGCAGGGTTTTTTTTCCCCCTGAATTCCACTCCCCAGCACCAAGGAACAGCACTGACCCCAAAATCCACCTGAGCTCAGAGCACCCCTGAGCACCAAGGACCAGCAGTGTCCCCAAAAGCCACCTGAGCACACCCAGTGTCCCTGTCCCTCTGCAGAGATTTTTTTTTTCCCTTTGAATCCTGTTCCCCAGAGCACCCCCGAGCACCCCAGGAACAGCAGTGTCCCCAAAAGCCACCGCCTGTGTCCCTGTCCCTCTGCAGGGTTTTTATTTTCCCCTCTGAATCCCATTCCCCAGCACCAAGGAACAGCAGTGTCCCCCAAAAGCCACCTGAGCACAGCAAGTGTCCCTGTCCCTCTGCAGGGTTTTTCTTCTCCCCGTGAATCCCAGCAAGGAACGGGGCTGGGATGGCTCCTGCCACCCCCCTGCAGCACCCGGGGGGACACAGGGGACACCTCTGTCCCTCACAGGGACAGGGGACACTTCTGTCCCTCACAGGGACAGGGGACTGGCTGACTCAGTTAAAGACAACAACGACACAGACTCCAGCTGAGAAGGTTGACAGTAATTCCCTTTATTTTTGGTTATTTCTTCCCTTTTTTGCTGTTCTACAGAGAACAACTCAAGGGGTGGGAGAAGGACAAACTCCTTCAGCAACATTGGTCAAGTCAGAGGGACAGCAAGAAGTCCCTCCTGGGGAAAGGGATGGGAACAAAGGTCACAGTCAGGAAAACGTGGCTCTTGGTGACAGAAAACTCTCTGGGAACAGAGTTCCAGAGAAACCCAAACACCACAGGCACACCCCAAAGCTACAGGCAGCTTTTCTGTAAAGCTGCTGTGAAAAACACCTGGATGTTCCTGGCAGCTTCTGCAGTGGGTTCCATCCTTCCAATCCAGCATCAGGGGCCTCTGCTGTGATGCTGTTCAAGATCACAACCACACAGGCTCTGACACAGAAGGTTGACAATAATTCCATTTATTTTTGGTTATTTCTTCCCTTTTATGCTGTTCTACAGAGAACTTTGTTTTATGAAAAACAGCCCAAGGGGTGGAAGAAGGACAAACTCCTTCAGCAACATTGGTCAGAGCAGAGGGACAGCAAGAAGCCCCTCCTGGGGAAAGGAATGCAAACAAAGGTCACAGTCAGGAAAACAGAATATTTATGTCTCTTGGTGACAGAAAACTCTCTGGGAACAGAGTTCCAGAGAAACCCAAACACCACCGGCACCAGCCAGGGCCACACCTGGCACCGGGGATGCTCCTCCACGCCGGCAAAGGCGGCCCCAGCCCAGGGAGTGCCACCCGCGGGGTGTCACTGTCACTGCCGCTGTCCCCGTGCCACCCCTAAGGGGACGGATCCGCTCCGTGTCCCTCCCCAGCGTTCCCTCAGCTCCTCCTCCTCCTCCTCCTCCCCTTCCTCCGGGCTCCCGGAGCAGCCCAAGGGCAGGGAAGAGCAGCTCCGGGATCAGATAACCCCCCCGCCGCCCCAAGGACGGCTATTTTTGGGAAGCCGCCGTGCCAGGGGGACAATGTGGCACAATCCCCGGCAAACGGAGAGGGAGGGACACGGGCAGGGGCTCCAGGTGGGGACATCCCCGCGTGGCGCTCCGGGGACAGCCAGGACAGCCAGGACAGGCAGGATCCAGGGTGTTGCTGTGTTTCCCCTCCCGGGGATAAATCAGCGGCTCCATGGGGGCCCAAAGCTCCCCGCCGGCAGCTCCAGCCCCCCCAAAGCCGCTTCCCTCCTCCCACAGGATGCTCCTCTCCTCCTCCTCCTCCTCCTGGATGCTCTCAGAGCCGACATTCCCAGAGTCACCCTGGCTCAGCGTGCAGGGCTGGGAAGCAGCTGCTGCTCTGCTCTTCCTCCTCCCTGAACCCCGCACAGCCCCTGCCCTCCCCTCAGGGCCAGAGGGGGCTGGGATTGGGATCGGGGGGATGGGATTGGGGAGCTGGGATTGGGAATCAGGGGGATGGGATGGGATCAGGGAGCTGGGATGGGATTGAGGAGCTGGGATGGGATTGGGGAGCTGGGATGGGATCAGGGGGCTGGGATGGGATCGGGGGGATGGGATGGGATCGGGGGGATGAGATCAGGGGGATGGGATTGGGGGGCTGGGATTGGGGGGATGGGATGGGATTGGGGGGCTGGGATGGGATCGGGGGGCTGGAATGGGATCAGAGGATGGGATTGGGGGGCTGGGATGGGTTCGGGGGGCTGGGATGGGATCAGGGAGCTGGGATGGGATCAGGGAGCTGGGATGGGATCAGAGGATGGGATTGGGGAGCTGGGATGGGATCAGGGAGCTGGGATGGGATCGGGGGGCTGGAACGGGATCAGGGAGCTGTGGAACCCCTTGGATGGCCCCGCTCGGCCCCGTTTCCCCCTCCCACCACGCTGGTGGCACTTCTCGCCCAGCCCAAGGCAGCGGCGCCCTCAGGGGAGCCCCGGCCATCGGGATCAGCCCCTCCCGGGGCTCGGAGCCGCTCCTGCCCCCCCGGCAGAACTGCAGCAGCAGCGGCAGAGCCAGCTGCTCACACCCCGAGCGCTGGGAGGGGGCAGAGCAGAGGGAAACCCCCCCTGACAACCCTTCCCCGTGTCACAGCTCCCTGGGGACACCCCCAAAAAAACAGGAGACCCCGGGGGCACAGGGCAGGGTGACCCCAGCACCCAGCACCCTCCCCTGAGTGTGACAGCCAAGAGCTGAAAACTCCTTTTTTTAATTTTTTTTTCTTTATTTTTTATTTTTTTGGAGCGGGTTTTTTAGCTCCAACCCTCCGGCCGATCTCCAGCACGACTGTTGCCAAGGGAACCAGCTCGGTGCTCTGCCGGTTCTGTTGGAGGGATCTCCCTTTGCCCAGCGAGGCGTCTGAGCCCAGCTGGGTGCCCCGGCACCGGGGGCTGGGTGGCTCCGTGTCCCCCAGGGAGCTGCCACTCTGTCACTCAGCTGTCACTCACTCAGCTGTCACTCAGCTGTCCCCAGGGTTAAACACACCCCGGGTGCTGTCAGGGGCTGAGGGGTGGGGGGAGCCCTGGCAGCTCCGCTCCCCTCCCGGGGGACCCCTCCTGACCTCCCAGAAATGGAATTATGGACGAGCTGGAACTCCTGGATCACCCAAAAAATCCCAACCCAGCGTTGTGCAAAGGTTCCTGGAACTCCAGCAGCCTTGGGAATGTGATCACTCCACCCTCCTGACCTCACAGAAATAGAATTATGGATCTCAACCAGAGCTGGGACTCCTGGATCACCCAAAAATCCCAACCCAGTGTTGTCCAAAGGCTCCTGGAGCTGTGGCAGGCTGGGAATGTGATCATTCCTTCCTCCTGACCTTCCAGAAATGGAATCAGGGAGGAGCTGGAACTCCTGGATCACCCAAAATCCGAACCCAACATTGTCCAAAGGCTCCTGGAGCTCTGGCAGGCTGGGAATGTGATCATGGGAATGGGGGGCAGGGGGGGGTCCCAGGGAGCCCTGAGCAGCTGGGACCAGTGGCCACTCAGCAGCGCCAGGACTCATTTCCCTGGAAATCACAGAGAAAAAAAAAAAATAAAATAAAAATAAAAATAAAAATTAAAAAAAAAAAAAAAAGCAGCCTGGGAAAGGCGAGCCCGGCAGCAAACGCCGTTTGAGGTGTTGGAGGCGATGATGAAAAGCATCTGCCAGCTCTGCCAGCTGCAGCAGCGCCTGGAGCGTCACCTGAGGACGGGGCAGCTCCGGGGGGCGCTCAGGGAACCTTCCCAGCCCCTCCCAAACTCCCGGGAATCGCTGCTGCTGCTCCAACCCCGGCACCCTCCGGGCACCGCAGAGCCTCGGTGGGAGCTGCAGCATCCAACAGCTGCCCTGGGCACCCAATACCTGCCCCGGGTACCCAACACCTGCCCGGGGGTCTCCAACACCTGCCCCGGGCACCCAATACCTGCCCTGGGCACCCAACACCTGCCCCGGGCACCCAATACCTGCCTGGGGGTCTCCAACACCTGCCTGGGTGTCTCCAACACCTGCCCGGGGGGATTCCACACCTGCCCCGGGCATCCAACACCTGCCCAAGGGGATCCCACACCTGTCCCCAGGTACCCAGCACCTGCCCGAAGGTCTCCAACACCTGCCCGGGGGTAATCCACACCTGCCCGCGGTCCCTGCGCCCTCCCTGCGGGCGGAGCGTCAGGCCGGGCGGGGATAAATCCACCCAGCAGCTCCATCGGTGCCCAAAGCTCCCCCGCCGGCAGCTCCAGCCCCTCCAAAGCCGCTTCCCTCCTCCCACAGGATGCTCCTCTCCCTCCTCCTCCTCCTCCTCCTGGATGCTCTCAGAGCCGACATTCCCAGAGTCACCCTGGCTCACCGTGCAGGGCTGGGAAGCAGCTGCTGCTCTGCTCTTCCTCCTCCCTGAACCCCGCACAGCCCCTGCCCTCCCCTCAGGGCCAGAGCTGAGCGTGTTTAACCGGAGTTTCACCGGAATGGTTACACAAATTCCTCCCCTTTGGGTTTGCTCTGCCTCGGGGCTGCCCAAGCGTTCCTGGCTCCTCATCCTCCTCCTCCTCCTCGCCCAGGACAGCCCCGGGTGGGAGAGGGGCTCCCTGGGAGGGGGATGGAGAATCTCAGCCCCTCTGGGGGGAGCTGGGGCAGCACCGAGGCCGCTCCCACCGCCCGCTGGAGGCTCCGCTGCTCTCGGTGCCCGGCCAAGAGCAGAGGGACCTGGGCTGGAGCAGATGGTTCAAGCTGAGCTGAGCCGGTACCGGGAGGAGGAGGAGGAGGAGGAGGAGGAGCAGAGCCATCTGACCGTGGGGGTGTCACAGCACCTTCCAGGGCCCGCCGAGCCACTCAAGAGCCAAAGCACAAGCAGGGCTCCGCTCAATCTGTGCAGAACCAGCGCTGGGGATGTCGCTGTGGGGCACAATGCACGGAGACACGGAGCGGTCAGAAGGCTGCTGGACTCTTCGTCAGGAGGAGCCACAGGTTTATTTTCTAAGCTTCTTTTATACTTTTTACAAATTGTAAATAGACCCCTGGGAACTATTGGTCACTTCCAGAGACCACCACGTGAAGTCCCTCCTCTGGGAACGAATGTGGGAAAAACAAGATGGTTTACAATGTGTGACTTTGCTTACAGTAAAAGTGCCTGGGAACAGAATTTCCTAAAACCAAACCACGACAGGCACGAATCGTAGCAACAGGGGGGGGGAACCTGGACAGCCAAGGGGCTGGAGAAGCAGCCTGGAGAGCAGCCCAGGCTGGCCAAGGGGTGACAGCCGTGCCCAGGAGAACCAGCCCAGCACCACCAGCAGAGCCCACCGAGCTGCCATCGCCGCCAAAACCACCTCGGGCATCACATCCACAGCCTGCCCCGTTCCCTCCCACCGCTCCCGTCCTGCAGGGACCCGGCTGGGCACAGGAGACACCCTGGGCTGGGCACAGAGCGGGGTCGAGGCAGCCAGGCAGGAAAAACAAACAGCAGCAGCTCTGCTGGCCGCTCCCTCCGTCGGGCTGCCCCCGGCAGGAGAAGCTCCATCCCGCTCCCCTCCGCCTCCCCCGGCGCTGCCAACACCCCTGGAGAGGCGAGAAGGGCAGGGAGAGGGAGAAGAGGAAGAGTTCTTTTCGTTCCAGGCAGGGAATCCTGGGCAGGGAGGGCGCTTTTCCCCTCCGGAGGAGCTCGGGGTGCTCAGCTCCTGCTCCGGCAGCATCGCCGGGGTTTCTCCTCCCTCCTGCAGGCCAGGCCGGGCCAAACCCCGGGGGCAGAATTCCTGCCCCGTTTCTCCCCCCGCCTGCAGGCCAGGCCGTCACACTCCCAGCAAACAGAACCAGGGCCGTGCCAAACCCCGGGGGCAGAATTCCTGTCCCCCCCGCACCGCCCCCAGCAGCAGTGCCAGCGCATCCCTCACCGTCTGGGCACCTCGGCAGAGCCTGAGCCCCCGGCTTTGTCCTAAAAACCCAGCCCTGCCTGTTGAGCCTAAGGCGTGGTGCCAGGCAGCTGAGCGCTGGATTCCGCTCCCCAGCGCAGGGATGCTCTCCCTGCTCCCTCGGGCTGATCCCAGCCCTGGAACGGCTCCTCTCCCCCCCGCAGGCAGCTGAGCGCTGGATTCCGCTCCCCAGCGCAGGGATGCTCTCCCTGCTCCCTCGGGCTGAGCGCTGATCCCAGCCCTGGAGCCGCTCCTCTTCCCCCCCAGGCAGCTGAGCGCTGGATTCCGCTCCCCAGCGCAGGGATGCTCTCCCTGCTCCCTCCCCTCTCCCTCGGGCTGAGCGCTGATCCCAGCCCTGGAACGGCTCCTCTTCCTCCCCAGGCAGCTGATCCAAGTCATCCGAAATCAGGCCAAGCAGGTAGTGAGCGATGCTGAGAGGTCGCCCTCCCTCCCTCCCTCCCTTTCCACGCCTCGGCAGGGCTGTCACCGCTTCCCCGGGCTCTGGAGCCAAGGGCTGGTGCTGCTGGCACGGCAGCCGGGAGAGCAGATGGCCAGCCCCGATGGCACCGGGGCTCTGGCACGCCTTCCGCGGGGAGCAGCGCGGGGGCAAGCAGCCACCGGGGGCTTCTCTTTGCTCCAGACCACCCCCCTGTGCCCCCCTGCCCCACACCACCCCCCTGTGCCCCCTCCCTGTGCCCCCTGCCCCACACCACCCCCCTGTGCCCCCTCCCCGGGCTCTCCCTGCCCCAGCCTCCCACATTCCAGCACTGACACCTCCCAGCACCTGCAGGTGGCACCTGCTGTGCTGGATTCCTCTGGGGAATGTTGCTGTTTTGTTGTTTTGTTGGGGTTTTTTTTTCCCACCCCCAGAACCCCCTGAAGCCTGTGACCATGGAGTTTGACCCTTTTTCCCTCTCTTGACCCTGTTGGCTCAGGTCCAGCTGTCTCCCCTGAGCAGAGACCAGATAAAATCCTGTTTCTTCCTTGTTCTCTCTGCCCTGGAACCCTTCAAGAATAAAGCCTTGGGCTGATCCTGGGGGGTGAGAGCCTCTTTTGGAACCTTTCACCCTGTCCCCTGAGATATTCCTCCAAAGCCTCTCAAGGAAACTGAGCCACAGGAGCCCAGGAGGGCGGGCAGGGGGAGAATTTCACTGCTGGGAGCCCGGGGATGGCACAAGCCCCTCTCCAGACCCCATCCCACGCAGGCTGGCTGGAGCTGGAGGCTCAGGGTCTCTCCCCAGGACAGAGGGAGCCTCCTCTGGGTGGCCTGGCCAAGCAGACACCTCTCCCAGAGAGACAAAGCCACCCTGCAGGACAGGGACCAGGCTGAGGACGCCTCCCCACCTCCTTCAGCGGCCAAAAGGGGGGGAAAAAAAACCCCAAAAAAACAACAGCCCCAAGCCATCTGGGTTTTTGGCCTCCCAGGGCATTGTCCAAACAAAAGGGTTACACAAGGCCCGGGTGGAATAAGCCTGCAGCCAGAGAATGAGCCTCACACAAGGACAACCACGCAGCAGCAGCAGCCGCCCAAACAGCCAAAGTGCCGACGGCAGCACAACGGCAGCCAAGGGCACAGACAGGGCCCCCGGGGCAGGACCGGGGCTCCCAGGGCAGGACCGGGGCTCCCGGGGCAGGACCGGGGCCCCCGGGGCAGGACCAGGGCTCCCAGTGCAGGACCAGTGCTCCCAGTGCCCCTCTGTGCAGGACCAGTGCTCCCAGTGCCCTCCTGAGCAGGACCAGTGCTCCCAGTGCCTGGGTGGCTCCCAGGGGGCTCCCCCAGCCCCTGCCCGTAGTGGCAGCACTGCAGGAACGTTCTCCAAGGAGGAGCCTCCAGCGCGGCCCCAGCGAGGGGAGATCTCCTCGGGGGCTCCAGAGTGAGGCACCAAACCAGGCAGAGACACCACAGCAGCGACTTCTCCCCAAGCACCTCCCAGCCAGCCAGGCAGCTCCTCCACTCCTAACGTGGGGTGTTTTTTGGGGGGGGAGTCTGTTTGTCCAGCCGCGCTGGCCCCTGGCACTGGTGGCCACAGCAGAGGCCAGCCCGGGAGGAAATCTTGCAGTGTCATCATCGGGGCTGCGCCCTGTCCCAGGACAGCCCCGGGTCACGGCCGCCTCCCCCCGGGCAGCGGCGCTCCCCCGGGATGCTCGGCCGCCCCCAGGCAGCCCCCCAGGCTGGGAATGTCCCCACGGCGCGGGGTGAGCAGCACCCACACCCAGAGCGACTCTTCCCGGGTGCCCGTGGGAGGAAGCGCGGCCAAAAGCAGAACGAATCCCCGGGATTCGTGAATGGGAACGCAGCCACCAGCCCCCAGAGGCGCTGACAGCGGCTGAGATGGGTGCGGGGGAGCGGCGGGGGCTGCGGGCTCAGCCCGTGTCCCCAGCGCGCCACCTCCCCACCCGCGCAGCCCCCGGGAGCCGCCAGGCTGCTGCTGCTGCTGCTGCTCCAGAGCCCCCTCCCTGCCCTCCCGGCTGGGGATGGGGATGGGGACGGGATCCGCCTCCCGCAGCACCTCCGGACCACAACACCGCGGCTCCAGCAGCCGCCTGCTGCACCTCCCCACCCAAACACGGGCAGCGAGCGGCGACTCTGTCACGACAGGCGCCTCCCGACACGCCGAAGGCAGCCGCCAGCAGCCAGACAGGGATGGCGGGTCCGAGCCGCCGGCGGCCACCCCGCAGGGACCCGCAGCGACGGGGAACGCGGCGCTGCCACCGGGGAACGGCGGCAGAAAATCACAGCCCCTCCGCGCCTGTCGCGACTGCGAACCCCCCTTTGTCTGGCGAGCCGGGGAATGCCGCTGGATGCCCCGGCAGCATCCCGGCAGCATCCCGGCGGGACGGGGAGCGGCCGCCGCCGGGCCCCCCCGCGAGCATCCCGGGGAGGCGGCTCCCACCGGAGGCACCGGGGACCCGCCCCAGCCACGGCGGGGATGTCACCGCCGCTTCCCCCGGGGGATGTCACCGCCGCTTCCCCGGGGATGTCACCGCCGCTCCCCCCGGGGGATGTCACCGCCGCTTCCCCGGGGATGTCACCGCCGCTTCCCCGGGGATGTCACCGCCGCTCCCCCCGGGGGGCTCCATCCGCCCCTCGGCGGGGTCTGCCCCCCCTCCGCGCGTCCCCGCCGAGCCCCGGCACCCTCCCGGCGGGGCGGCTCCGCCGCACCGGGGTCTCTCCATCCATCCATCCATCCATCCATCCATCCATCCATCCATCCATCCATCCATCCATCCATCCATCCCCCCCCTCCCCGCTCCGCGGGCAGCGCCGGGAGGGGCCGAGCGCCGCCGCCGCCGCCCGCCGGGGCCTGTCTGGAACCTTCCGCCGCCCCGGCCCCGGCCCCGCCCCGGGCGGTCCGCGGCCATGGAGCGGGGGGGACACGACGGGGCAGCACCGGCGCCGCCGTGACCTTGAGCCCCGGCGGCCGCTCGGGGCCGCGGGAGCCGCACCCGCAGGCGGCGGCGGGGCGGGCCCCGAGGGCCGGGCCGGGCGGGGCCGGGCGGGGCGGGCGGCACCTGCCTGACCCACATAACGGCGCCGCTGCCTTCCCGCCGCCCCCCTCCCCGCACCTGTCGCTCGGCTTCCCCCGCACCCCCGGCCATGGCGGCGGGGACCGGGAAGGGGAAGGGATGGAGGGAGGGAGGGAGGTTCGCCCGCTCGCCGCGCCGCCACTCACCGTCGCGGGAGAGGTTTCCCCGGGCGCTGCCGAGGCAGGCGGCCAGCAGCAGGATGCCGAGGGCGGGGGGCTGCATGGTGATGCTGGCGGCGGGAGCCCGCGGGGGCCGGCGCGACCGAGCCGCAGCGCGGGCGGCGGGCGCTGCTCCCTCCGCTCCGGAGCCGGCGGTGCGGCAGCGGCGGGGATTAAATAGAGCGCGAGGAAGAGACCATTCGTGCCGGGGGGGGGGAGGAGGAAGAGGGGGGGCTGGGGGGGTGCCGCCCCCCTCGGCCCCCGTGTAAACACGCCCGCTCCGGCCGCCGGCCCCCCCCGAGCCCTGAGGCGAGGTGGTGCGCGCCGCGCGCGCGGCTCCCCGCGGGAGGCAGGTGCGCGCGGGGCGGCGGCGGCGGCGACGGGGACGGGGACGGGGACGGGGCCGGGGGTCCCCTCTGTCCCCTCGGTCCCCTCGGTCCCTGTGGTCTCCTCCGTCCTCTCGGTCCCCTCCGTCCCCGTGATCCCCTCGGTCCCCGTGATCCTTTCGGTCCCCTCTGTCCCCTCCGCCCCCTCGGTCCCCTCTGTCCCCGTGATCCCCTCGGTCCTTCGGTCCCCGTGGTCCCCGTGAACCCCTTGTTCCCCTCGGTCCCCGTGATCCTCTCGGTCCCCTCGGTCCCCTCTGTCCCCTCTGTCCCCTCTGTCCCCTCGGTCCCCGTGATCCCCTCTGTCCCCTCCGTCCCCTCGGTCCCCGCGGTCTCCATCCCGCCCCCGCGCTCAGCGAGCCCGGTCGGAGCGGAGCGGCGATGCCTCCGCCTCTCAGCCCCAGAGCGGATCCCGGGCTGGGCGGTCCCGCCGTGCCAAGGGGTCTCCGCCGGTCCTGGGGCCGGGAGCGGGAGCGGCCCCACCGAGAGGTACCGGTCAGGTCAGGGCCGCTCTCGGCTGGAGGGGTCGCCCGGGGCCGGGCCGGGTCACTCGCAGGCAGCGCCCGGCTCGTTGGATGGAGCAGGCAGGGTGAGAGGATGTCACCCGTGCTGGGCTGTCACCTGTCCTGGGGTGACACCTGTCCTGGGGTGACACCTGTCCTGGGGTGCTATCCTTGCTGGGATGTCACCTGTGCTGGGGTGTTACTCTCAGTGGGAAGTCACCTGTGCTGGGGTGTCACCTGTCCTGGGATGTCACCCTTGCCGGGGTGTCCCCCTTGCCGGGATGTCACCCTTGCTGGAATGTCATCCTTGCCGGGGTGTCACCCTTGCTAGGATGTCACCCTTGCCGGGATGTCACCCTTGCCGCGGTGTCACCCTTGCCGGGATGTCACCCCTTTCGGGGTGTCACCTGTGCTGCCCGCTGTGGCCCAGCCCGCCGCTGCCCCTGCAGCCGCTCCCACCCGGTCCCACGGCTGCTCCTTTGCAGCTGGGCCACCTCTGGGGTGGAGCCCGTCCCGTTCCAGTCCCGTTCCAGTCCCGTTCCAGTCCCTGTCCCCGGTGCTGGCTGTCCCCTGGCATCTCCCAGGCAACCCCTTTATCCGCCCTCACCCGAGCGTGCTCTCATCCCTCAGATCATCCCCCCGAGCTCCGGCTCACGCCAGCCCAAAAATTCCCAGCCCTGGAAAGATTTCACCGCTCCGGGGAAAAAAACCTTCCCAGCTCCTTTCCAGAGCGGGATTAACCCCTTTTTCACCTCACGTGCCTTCCCGAGGCGCTGCTGGCAGCCTCCTGCGCCGAGGCTGTTGCTCCGGGGACGGTTCCCTGAGTCACAGTCCCCGTGGGAGGGAAGCGCCCGTGGGAGGGAGGAACAGCTCGGTGCCGGTCACAGCCCCATCCCCGCGCTGCCCCCGGCCCGACCTGGCCCTGGAGGCGACAGCGCCGCTGCCACCTGGCCCTGGGGGCAGAATTCGAGGGGCCGGGTGAGGCCACGGGAGGTTCTTCCCAGGTTTTTTTGCTCTTTGCCCGGTTGGAGAAAGGCTCTGGAAGCCCCCGGGGTGTGAGAGCAGCAGAGGGAATCCAAGCCCTGCTCCCGCTTGGAGGGAAGCTGGGGAGGGTCCCGTGGGGGTCTGGGGGGGTGTGGGTGGCTCCTGGGGGGGCGATTCCTCTGCAGAAAAGGGGGTCCTGGGTGGCACCGGCTCCCCATTTTTTATTTTATTTTATTTTGTGACCCCCCCCAGCCTCCCTGGGATGTCCGAGCTCCAGGAGGCTGCGTGGGGGTCGCGTCCCCTCCTCCCCAGCCTCTCGCTGCCACAGCCGGGGGGCTCCAGGCACGGCTTTTAACTCTTTCCCTGCCTCCCTGCCTTCAGCAGCCCCCGAGCCCCGTGGCTGCAGCGCCCACTCCCCATCGCTCGGGACAAGGGGAGAGGAGGAGGAGGAGGAGGAGGAAGAGGAGGAGGTGTTCAGCGTGCAGCAGGTGCCGAGGCGACGCTCGCCACAACAAATGGCTGTGATTCAGCCCCGGGAGCATCTGGCAGCGGTAGCGAGCCCGGGGGAGCCGGTGTCACGCAGCCGCTCTGCCGAGGCGTCCCCCGGAGCCCTGGGGGAAGCGGAGCTCGCCCGGCCCGGCCCGGCCCGGCCCGGCCCGGCACGGATCGGCTCTGCCCTGCCCGGGGAGGACGGAGCTGCTCAGCCCCCTGATTCTCTGATTCTCTCTGGCAGGTGTGGAGTCGCAGCCGTGTCACCTCCTCGCTCTCTCCCCGGGAGCTGCGCTGTCCCAGACCCTCCCAGGTGCCCTCAGCGGGGCGGGAAGGGCTCTGGGGATGCACCTGAGGGGGTTTCCACACCTGGGCAGAAGCCACCAGGTGTCAGTGGCCTCTTGCTGGCATCGGTGCGAGAGGTGCCAGCCCTGGGCACCTGTGAGCCCGGCCCAGCCCAGCCCAGCCCAGCCCGGCCCAGCCCAGCCCGGCCCAGCCCTGGCTGCAGCTGATCGATGCCTCAGGGGCAGGATCAACCCCCCCGAGCTTCATTTTCCCCCCAGGCCCAGCTGGGACGTGGAGCTAAAACGCTTCCCCCGAACCCCTGGGCAGTGCCAGGTGTGATCCCGCCCTTCCCCTCCCCGGGGTCTCAAGCACCGCGGCTCTTTGGCTGCTCCCTCATCACAGCTCCGGAGAAATCCCTCTCTGATCGGCTGGACTGAGCTCTCTGGCCTTGCCACCCATCTCCTGGCTTTTGGGCTGGGGCCAGAAACTCCCGTCTGCCCTTGGCAGTCCCTCCCAGCGGCTGGGGCTGAGGGTGGAAGGTGGAACGGATCCCTCCAGGTCACCCACCGGGCCCCAGAACACATTTCCCGTTAAACAACCCGCCCCAGGCACGGACGGCATCTCCCCGGAGGCACAGAAACCTCCAGGGGAGCTGTGAGAGCCGGAAGGGAGAGGGGAAGGAACAGATCCCATCCCTGTGAGCTCCTCAGCGCCCAGAACCGCTCCCTTTAACCTCTGCCTCTCTCCGCGGGGCTCCCTGACACGCTCAGCCCTGTTTGTTTTTATACCTTCGCCTGATTTATTTTTTTTTTTTAGCTCTTCAGAAAGCCCTTCATTAGCCCCACGCTGGGCTGGAGTGTTCGCTCCTGTCTGGTGTCAGGATCCCTGGGTTCCCCTGCTCTGAGCAGAGCAGAGCAGAGCAGAGCCGGAGCTGCTCTCCAGCCGCCTGAAATTCCCGGATCCCGCCCCAAACCCGAGCCAGGAGCGGCCTCCCCTGCTCCTCTCCCTGCTCCGGGGAGTGTGTGGGACGTGGAGCTGTTCCGAGCCGGGTCCCACCGCGTGGTCTGGGGGCGGCTCCTTGTCCCCAATTCCCTCCTGGTTGTCACCTCCCTGGTGGCATTTTGATCTCTCTGATCCCAGCGGGATGAGCCTGGAGTTCCCCCCCGGGCTGCGGTTCCATCGGGGCTTTTGGCGGCTCCCTGGAGCTGCTGCTGCCCAGCCAGATGTTCGGGTCTTCTTTGTCCAAGGCAGAAAAGGGGCAGTTTATTTATTTACAGACCTCGACATTGATAGGATTCCAGCAGTGACCGTGGATTGGAGGATGGAAATTGTCCTCTCCAACCACGCTGGTCAACCCATCAACTCTCCTCTCCTCCAGAAAGGAGTGCAAAAAATCATTATTGACATGAAAAGAGCGTGAGAAAACTGCGTTACAAAAAAATGTAAAACATCAGAAGGCTGAAACAGAACTTTAGAAAAACACCTGGGCAGAGGTGGGAGCGTTGAGTTCCCTTCCTGTGCTTTGTCCAAGGCAAAAATGGGGCAGTTTATTCACAGACTTTGACATTTATACAATTCCAGCAGTGGCCGTGGATTGGAGGATGAAAATTGTCCTCTCCAACCATGCTGGTCAACCCCACAGTCCATTAACAGTCTCTTCTTTATGAGAAGAATGTAAAATTTAATATTTATAGAATTCTAGCAGTGGCTGTGGATTGGAGGATGAAAATTTTCCTCTCCAACCCCCCTGGTCAACCCATCAGTTCTCCCCTCCTCCAGAAAGGAGTGCAAAAAATCATTATTGACACGAAAAGAGCGCGAGAAAACTGCTTTACAAAAACCGTAAAACATCAGGAGGCTGAAGCAGAACTTCAGAGGAGCAGAGGAGCCGCTGGTTTCGCTTCCCTGGGTTTCCCACGTTTCTTCAGCTTCTCCTGGCTCCGTCCCCGAGGGAATTTCCTGAGCAGGGAATCCCTCCCGCAGCCCGAGGGCAGCAGCCCTGCCCTGCAGCACTGACAGAGGGGCCGCTGGCACGGAGGTGACACCGATTTTCCCCCCGAGTGACTGAGCCGGTGACACGAGGCAAACATCGAAGCGCTGAGCAGGAAACCCAGCTATGGGCTCTGCTTCCCCTGTGAAATGTGTTTTGGGTTTTTTTTTTTTCCGCAGGCTTTGCTTGTTGGAACATCTTCTGCTTGGTTGGAGATGGCAGCAGAGCCTCTGCAGCCCCGCCAGGGAGCCAGGCAGGGGAAGGGATGGGGATGAGCCAGCCCTGATTGCTTTTTTTTTTATTTTATTTTATTTTATTTTATTTTATTTTATTTTATTTTATTTTATTTTATTTTATTTTATTTTATTTTATTTTATTTTATTTTATTTTATTTATGGGTTTTGGGGTGGGCAGAGCTCAGCCTGAAACGGGTGAAGGGATCAGATCAGGATTTCTGGAGATGGTCCTGGGGGTGCTGAGGAGCTCCATCACTGTGGTGGCTTGGGAGAGGAAGGGACAGGCTGGAGTTATCATCCAGGTGGGCCTGAAATGGGTGAAGGGATCAGATCAGGGTTCCTGGAGATGCTCCTGGGGGTGCTGGGGAGCTCCCTCAGCCTGGGCAGCACCAGGTGGAGTCACCATCCCTGGAAGTGCCCAAAAGGCAAACCTGGGGCTGTGCAGGCAGGTGAGTCCGGCCGTGCTGAGGGAAAGGTTGGGCTCGGCCTCCAGGAGCTTTCCCAGCCCCAACAATTCCCTGAATGTTCGGCTGCCCCAGCCCTGGAGCTGTGAGGGGCCTCTCGGCCAGGTGACAAAACTGGCTGCAGAAAAGTGATAAATATAGAATTTAAAACATAATTTAAAAAAAAATTATATATCTAAATATATATAAAATATATGTTTATATTTATAATAATACAAATATAAAAACAAACTAAGGAAATATTATAAATATAAAAATATATATTTAAATAGAAATGTGTTTATATTTCTAAAGATAGATGTAATGTATAAAAATATAAATATATATAAAAATAATATGCATTATATATTTTTCATACATAGTATATAATATATCTAATATATAATATAATATAATATAATATAATATAATATAATATAATATAATAAAGATATAATATATGAAAGATACAATATATAATATATAATACATATTAAAACATGTAATATAAAAAATATATATAAATATATATAACTAATATATAAAAATAATACAAAAATAAATATAAAAAATATTTAAAATCTAGACATATAAAAATTATTAAAAGCATATAAACGTTTTAAATCTATAAGAATACTGAAACAATATATAAATGAAAAAAACCATAAAAATATAAAAATATATAAATATAAATCCATGAGTGCCCCGTGTCCCAGCTCTGCAGGGCCCTGGAGCTGCCGCGGGCGGGGTTCAGCTCAGCCCACGGCAGAAAGTTCTGGATTCAAATCCCAGCTGCCTTCCAGATCTCCAAGAAAGAGCCCTTGAGGAAAGCGAGGGGGAGGATTGGCAGCTCCTCAACGAAGCCGGGAATTTCGAGAGGGATTTTTTGGTTTTGTTTTTGTTTTTTTTTGAGAATTTCGCCCACCTCTGGCAGAGCTGGGACGGAACATCCCGGACCAAAGCCCTGAAACCCCGCGGCAGGAGGGGCAGCAGGACAGGGACACATCCCCAGCGCCCCTGAGCCAGCAGCTCCCCAAAATCCCCAAAATCCCCAAAATCCCCAAAATCCCTGCCCCGGGCCCCTTTGGGATCCCGGCTTTGCCACCAGCCCTGCCCTGACCCCCAAGCTGAGGACAAACGTTGTTTTCCTCCGAGGAGCAGCACAGCTGGGAGGCTGGAAGCCAAATATTTATCAGTGATTCAAACTCCCGAGTCTGACTTTTGGGAAAGATGAGTGTTTAAAGCTGCATTTTTTTTTTTTTTTTTTTTTTTTTTTTTTTTTTTTTTTTTTTTTTTTGGTGATAAAAATCATCTGGGAATGCGATCAACAGTTTATTGAGGAGGGGCAGCTTTCCAGGGAAGGGCTGGAGCTGTGTCTGGGCGGGTTTGGGTTGGAAATCAGGGAAAGGTTCTCCCCCCAGAGGGTGCCCAGGCTCCCCGGGGAAGGGGCACGGCCCCAGCGCTCCCTCCCAGGCACCGGGTGGGGAATTTTGGGGCTGTGCAGGGCCAGGGGTTGGACTCAGCTCCTCGTGGGCTCCATCCAGCTCGGGATATTCCGCGATCCTCCCAGGATAAAATCCTCCGGGGAGAGCCAGGCACTTTGCCGCGCTGCTTTTTATTTTTGGGATGAGCTGCTCCGCCGCGCTGCTTTTTTTTTTTTTTTTTTTTTTTTTTTTTTTTTTTTTTTTTTTTTTTTTTGGCGGGGGGATGAGCTGCTCCCAGCACCCAAAACTCTTCCCTGTCCCCCTCACCCCACCCCGGAGCAGGAGCCGTGCTCTGCCTCCTCCAGGACTCAGCTGGGAAAGGGGAATTCTCTCACTCCAGCTCCCCCCCGAGATGCTGTCCCCGGCTGAACCCAGCCCAGGCCGGCAGCGAGAACCTGCGGGAAGGGAGAGAGGAGCGTGAGCGCCGCTGGGAGCGGGAGCTCTTCCAGCTCCCACAACCTGGCACCTTCTCCTCGGATTAAATCCTCGGACGGGCTCTGCTGAGCCCGCCCTGGCTGCCCGAGCATCACCTGCAGCCGGGAAAAGCCTTTTCCAGCCCGGGAATGCGGCTGGAATAACCCAGCTCCCTGCGGGAATCGCTGCCGGGACCGAGCGGAGGGAAAGAACCGGCACCGGGGGCAGCGCTGGCTCCGCGGATTTTGGGGTGGGGGGCGGCTGGGAACTCCCCCCGCTGCAAAACCCCGGCGGTTCAGCGCTCGTTTTCCCACCCGTGACCATTCCCCGAGGGGAAACATCTCTGGCAGGGCGGGAGCGGCGCTGGCTGCCTTTCCCAGCCGGCGGTAATTCCCAGCTCCAGCCCCGGAGCCTCTCCGGCGTTTCTCCCTCTCTCCATCTCCGTCGGGATCTCGGTTGCTCGCCGGGAGTTCGCGCTGTAAATCAGATTTTTTTTACACCTCGTTAGCGCCTTTCCAGAGGTGCGGGGTGCTGGGAGAGGGGATCATCCTCGGACATCCATCCTCGGGCATCCATCCTCGGACATCCATCCATCCTCGGACCTCCATCCATCCTCGGACATCCATCCATCCTCGGGCATCCATCCATCCTCGGACCTCCATCCATCCTCGGACCTCCATCCATCCTCGGACATCATCCTCGGACCTCCATCCATCCTCGGACCTCATCCTCGGACCTCCATCCTCGGACATCCATCCTCAGACATCCATCCATCCTCGGACCTCCATCCTCGGACATCCATCCTTGGACATCATCCTCGGACCTTCATCCTCGGACCTCCATCCATCCCCGGACCTCCATCCATCCTCGGACATCGTCCTCGGACCTCCATCCTCTGACATCATCCTCGGACCTCCATCCTCGGATATCCATCCATCCTCGGACCTCCATCCATCCTCGGACATCCATCCATCCTCGGACCTCCATCCTCGGACCTCCATCCTCGGACATTCCCGAGCGCCGGATCCTTCGCTCCCTGCCCCTGATCCCAAAGTCCAGCTCAATTCCACCCGCCCGAGCCGGGTGTGACCCGGTTCCTTTTTTTAAAACCGTCCCCCAAAACTGCCCCCTCTGCTCTGAGCTGCGAACCAGGGGTTGTGGAAAAGCCGGGGGAGAGCTGGGTGTGTGTTCCCAGTGCTTCCCAGCCCTTCCCAGCGCTTCCCAGTGCTTCCCAGTGCTTCCCAGCGCTTCCCAGCGCTTCCCAGCGCTTCCCAGCGCTTCCCAGTGCTTCCCAGCCAGCCCAGGTGGGATCACGGCACCGGAGGCTCCCGGAGGAGCTCGCTCAGGTGGGAATGCTGCCCACCTGTCGGGTTTTTTTGGAGTTGTTTTTTTTATTTTTTTTGATTAAATGGTTCAAAGGGCCCTTCCCAGCCCAATTCCTGGCGCCTCTGCTGTAGCAGCAGCCATTTCTCCCTCTTAAATTCCCATTAAATGTCTCCTCCCTCCCTCCCTCCCTCCCTCCCTCCCTCCCTCCCTCCCTCCTCTCAGTCCCCTGCTCAGAGTGCACCTCTGCTCCTGAGATCCTCCTTTTTCTCCTTGCCTGCCCTTCCCTGGCAGCATCCGGTGGGATATTAATATTCCAGACAGAAGTGATCCCAACGAGCCCGTTACGCCAATTAAATCAGAATTATTTTTTTTTTATTTTTTTGCTCCGGATGAAGAACTGGAGCTCCTCTCCTGTTTGCTCTGCTTCTCGTGTTTGTACACACGGATTCCTGGCCATCAAAGCCGCTGGTCCACCCCACGTCCTTGTCCTGCTGTGAACCGGGAATGGTGCAAATCCCTCCTGGAACCGGGAGGGTTTTCTTGCCTGGCCATGGGGTTTTTCAGAACCAGCTCCTCTGGTGGTTAAAAATCCTATTAATTTCCAGCCCGTGCTCCTGGCGAATTTATATTTATTTATTCCTCTGCCAATTTCTGCTCTGGATTAACCAGGGGCTGCTCACTCCATGGGTTTCTTTTGCTTCCCTGCCGGATTGAGGGCGAGGATTCCTCCTTCTCCTCATCCTTCCCTGAGCTCTGCCATCCCTCCTGGATCCCCATCCCAGGGCAGAAATCTCCGGGATCAGCCCCAAACAGGATCCCTGGATCCCTCCCTGTGATTCCTGCTGGAATCACCCCTGGGGGATATTTAACCCTTGCATGGCCAGGATTTGGGATCATGATCAGATCGGTGTGACCCTGCACTGGACAGGGACTGGGAATGGGATCGTCGTCCCCAGGGTGCCCCCCCAAAGCTGCTCCATCACTTTTCCCCTCACCTGGACAGAGGAAGGCAAAACACAACAAAAAGCTCCTGAGCTGAGACCGAGGCAAGAGGAGCAACTCCCACCACGGGCAATACTGGCTCGAGTTGGGAAATTAATTGAGTTAATTGAATTTATTACCGCTGAGATCAGAGTCAGGTAATGAGAAGTAAACCCAAGACTTAAAATCACCTTTTCCCCTCCACCCCTCCCTCTTTCCCAGCTCAGCTTTGCTCCTGATTCCGTTCCTGACACTGGAAGGGCTCCTCACACTCCCCCCCTGCTCCCCAGAGCCCCTCGTGCCCCTCTTCCTTCCCTGCCCCGGGTTCCTGCAGCCTCTTCTCTCACTCCTCTGCTGCTTCTGCACAATCCCTTCTCCCCCTTTTTTATTTTTCTCCCAGAGGATGAAGATTCACCACTCCTGCAGCTCCCCAAAGCTGGAACAGCCACCACAACACAACCTTCCTCTCTTGGTTTGGACAGACAGGTATCAGCCAGGGAAAGCTGGAGTTTCCCTTGGAATGGAGAATGTAAACCCCTCACCCCCCGCCAAATTATAATTTTTGCAATTAAGGGCTTTCAGGCAAAGATTTGGGAACAGGAATAACAGTTCTTTACTGGGAATATTAACAATGCAAATGGAGTAGGGAACAAAACCACCCAACCAAACCAGCAAACAAACAAACAATTGTGGAGAACCCTGACAGAGTCAGAGCTCCAACCTGACATCCTGTGGGTCAGGGGGTTGGGAGCAGCCCAAAAGTGAGTCCTTGTGGAGTGGCAGAGGTGGTTCTGGTGGGGCAGAGATGATCCTGAGAGAAAAGGGCCCAGTGATGGTGAGAAGGGTCCAGGGATGGTGAGAAGGGTCCAGGGATGGTGAGAAGGGTCCAGGGATGGTGAGAAGGGTCCAGTCTTCCTCCGGGAATCCGGTGGAACCAGGTCCCTGGTGTTCCTGTGTCTCATTTTTTATCCAGGTGGGAATGGTTGGCTCCTCCTCACTGGGTGGAGCATCTTACACTGGGATGATGGAATGTGTCCTGTCCTTGGTGAGCCTTCATGGCCCATTAACAGGAGATAACCCTTAATGACCCATTAGCAGGAGATAATCCTTAATGACCCATTAGCAGGAGATAATCCTTAATGACCCATTAACAGGAGATATCCCCCGGAGGGAGGACAGGTGGTGACAGAGATAACAAACCCTGCCCCACCTGGTTTAACACCTGGCCCGTTATCAGAAGGCACCTGCCCCCCTCCCCCCAGAGTTACAGGAGATAAAGAAAAAACATCTCCCCAACAGCTTTCAACAGATGGAATGGAATCCAAGACACTTCCAAAGGAAATCCTCCTCCCCAGGTGGGGATTTCTTCTGCCTGGTTCAGTTTTAGGGGCTGAGGAAGGCACAGTTCAGCCTCTCCGTGCCAGGGGGGCTGTGGCATTTTATGAACAGTGTGGGGTTTTTTGTTTTGTTTGGTTTTGGTTTTTTTTTCCCTGAATCAAACGGTGCACTCATCAGAAAACGGACCTTGCTGGTTGATGTATGCTGGAGAGTGCCACGCAGGTTTACTGTGCTGGATAAATAAAATATAATAATGCTGAGACTCAAGGACTCCCGTGGAGTCATTCAGGAGAGAGGCAGAGGGCCAGTGAATGAATTTGGACAAGACTCAGAAGAGAGATTTATTTATTGTTTAAACAGAAGGGAAAAAAAAAAAAAGGAGAAAAAAAAAAAAAGGCAGAAAGAGCCTTTCATGCCACAGAAAGGGATCCTGAGCCTGGGCTGAGGCACAGAGCAGATCCTGTGCTTCAGGAATGGGAGGAGAAGGGGAGGAAAAGGGGAGGAAAAGGGGAGGAAAGGGAGAGGAAAAGGGGATTTTCCTGCTTTGTGGATGCCCAGGGCTGGGCTCGAGGTGCCTGGGAGGGAGGATCAGCCCTCCCTGGCCTTGGCCACTGGCCCAGGGAGCTGTTTCCAGTCAGAGACCGGTCCAAAGGTCCAGAGCTGGGCTGCCTGGAGGTGTTGTCACCTCCCTTTGTCCTCAGGTGCACCCAGAGGCGAACCCTGCTCTTTATTTACTTTCTTTATTGCACCTGGCCGGGCTGGGCCTCAGCAGAGGGACACAGGAGCTGCTCCCAGGGTGGCACTGGGGACGCCCCAGGGGAGCAAGGGCAGCTCCCTGGCCCCAGGTGAGCCCCTGGCCCCAGGTGAACCCCTAGCCCCAGGTGAGCCCCTGGCCTCAGGTGAGCCCCTGGCCTCAGGTGAACCCCTGGCCCCAGGTGAGCCTCCGGCCCCAGGTGAGCCCCTTGCCCCAGGTGAACCCCTGGCCCCAGGTGAGCCCCTTGCCCCAGGTGAACCCCTGGCCTCAGGTGAACCGCTAGCCCCAGGTGAGCCCCTGGCCCCAGGTGAGCCCCTGGCCTCAGGTGAGCCCCTGGCCCCAGGAGAACCCCTGGCCCCAGGTGAACCCCTGGCCTCAGGTGAACCGCTAGCCCCAGGTGAGCCCCTGGCCCCAGGTGAGCCCCTGGCCTCAGGTGAGCCCCTGGCCCCAGGAGAACCCCTGGCCCCAGGTGAGCCCCTTGCCCCAGGTGAGCCCCTGGCCCCAGGTGAGCCCCTGGCCCCAGGTGAACCCCTGGCCCCAGGTGAGCCCCTGGCCCCAGGTGAGTCCCAGGCCCCAGGTGAGCCCCTGGCCTCAGGTGAACCCCTGGCCCCAGGTGAGCCCCTGGCCTCAGGTGAGCCCCTGGCCTCAGGTGAATCCCTGGCCCCAGGTGAACCCCTTGCCCCAGGTGAGCCCCTGGCCCTAGGTGAGCCCCTTCCTCGTGCTCAGCTGCCGGAACAGCAGAATCTGCCAGCCGGGCCAGGTTAATTGCCAAACTTCCCTCCCTGTTTGCACCTTTTCCTGGAGCCCATCCAAGGCTGCTGCGAACACAAAGGGATTCATCACTCTCGGGCTGTCTGCAGCCAGCAAAGCCCGAGCAATGTTTGACAGCCAGGAATAATTACCTTGCCAGCTTTGCTTTATCCACATTTCAAATTCAGGAGGGGGAGATAAAACCACTTTTCCCATCCAGGCTGGAAGCTCCCACACCCCGGGAGGGACCAGAGGCACTGGGGCATCTCCTGCTTCCTCCTTTTTGTCTTCCTCACCGCTCCCTCTCCTCTCCAGGAGCTGCCTGAGGGGTTTTGGGATGTCCCCATCCCCAAAAAAAGATTCTCCCCTCGACCCGGCACCAGGAATCCTGCCCGGCCCTGGGGGGACAGCACCCCGAAAGGTGAGCTCCGGGCCGATTTATTTCGCTCATCCTCCACGTCTTTTAATTAAATTAGCCGGAGAGCACAAAGGGTTGCCTGACCCCGATTGGGTTAAACGAGCCCGTCTCCATGGCAACCGGCGAAGGGCTGATATCTCTCTCTCTCTCTCTCTCTCTCCTCCAAACCCTTCCACATTCCTCAGCTCCCATCCCGGGTTTTAAAGGCACCGAGGTGGGTTTGGGAGGAGCCGTGCCTGTCCCAAAGGGGTTTTTTTTTTGGGTTTTTTTTGGGTTTTTTTGGGGGGTGACAGCTCTCCCCCAGCTGGTGGGACCCCTGGGAGATGCTCACCATGGCAGGGGTGGCCCTGGGTGGCATTTCAGTCCCTCCCACCCCAGGATGGGGTGAAATGCTGCAAGAACCATCATCGCTGAAAGCCCAGCCCCAGCCCCGGGGCTGCTCCTTGGGCCTCCCTCTTCCTCCCCAGCTCTCCTTCCACCGCTCCTGGCCGATCCCAGGGACCCCCAGCAGATCCCACAGGGGCCCCGGGGTGTCCCCAGTGGATCCCCAAAGGTCCGAGGCTTTAAGGACCCCTCCCACTCTGTGACTGCACCTCTTGGACAGGTGAGGACACCTGGAGTGCTGCACCTGGAGTGCTCAGGGAGGTCAGCAAAGCCCCCCCGGGGGTGCTCAGCGTGTAAATCATTACAAATGCACCTGTTGGAGTTGGCTTTTCACAAATATCGAGATGAGTGCTGTACGTGTAACGTCAGAAGGTTGTGCTGTATTTCCTTTTTATTGGTGGGATTTAAAAACGTGATGAGGGGGCATTTTCTGATTGTAGCACAGTGTAAAAACAAAAGGCTAAGTAGTTTTGGTTTTTTTTTTCCTTTGTAATATCTAAACTGACCAAGCCAGAAGGAGTCATCCTACATTCCTGCATGAAGGTTCCTAAAAAAAGGACAATTGAACCTCTGAAGAACTTTGAAAAGAAGGATTTATGAGATCTAACCAGACAGAGAAGAGCCCACGACAGATAAAGCTGCATGCCTGGGGAGGGGAATTGAAACTTCACAAAGATAAACCCAGCCCAAAACGAAGGTTTGAATCATGCATCAGAGCCTGTGGAACGTGCAACACAGAGAGCATTAAAACAAAGGCTCTGAAAGGGGTGAGGGGTGCTGGCTGGCCGGGTGTCAGCACCCTCGGCTGGCCGAGGAGCTTTGTTTTCCTGTCTCCCAATTGCCTATTTTATTATTGTTGTTATTATTATTATTATTATTTTTATATTATTATTATTATTTTATTTTTATTTTTATTTTATTTTTATTTTTATTTCTATTTTTTGTTTTTATTTTTATTTTATTTTATATTTTTATTTCTATTTTTATTTTATTATTAATTTTATTTTATTTTTATTTTATTATTAATTTTATTTTATTTTTATTTTATTTTTATTTTTATTTTTATTATTAATTTTTATTTTTATTTTTATTTTTATATTATTAATAATTTTATTTTATTTTAATTTTATTTTTATTTTTATATTATTATTATCATTATTATTAATATTATTATTATCATCATTATTAAACTTATAAATGTTTCTAAAGAGTGAACCTCCTTTTTCACACGGTGCCACAGCACCCTGGCAATTTCCCATCATTATTTTCCCAGAAGAAGGACAGGCCCCTCTCTCTTTTCCCCCCTCCTGGGAGTCAGGGCAGGCTGCAGCTGCCTCATTTCCCCCGGATGGATGGAGCCATCCAGGGAGGGTCGGGGCAGCAGAGGCCCCCGATAAATCCTCAGCCTCATCTGCAGCAGGTGGGGAGAGCTCCACAAAGGCTGAACGCTCCACGGCTCCTCTGTCCTTCAGCACCACCCTGGAACCACAAAAGCTTCAGAGGGATTTGATGGATTTCCCCTCAGCTCCCCTGGCTGCTGGGTCTCTCAGGGGGGAAATCAGCCACCAGGAGATTTCCTCAACCTCAATGAGATGAGCTCCTCTCTGCTGGTGGCACCTCCAGCTCCCAACCCTCACCACGCTCACACCCCCGGGGTGGATCTCCAGGTGGATCCTGGCTGAGGAAAGGGGCAGGAAAAGAGATTCCAGCCCCTCACAACCCCAAAATCACCTCAAATCCCCTCTGAGATGTTGCCTGCCGTGTTTTGGTTTTAGGAAATTCTGTTCCCAGGGACCTAAACTGGTAAACAAGGTCACACTTGGTAAACTCTCTCATTTTCCACACGCTTTCCCATGGGAGGGACTTCAAGTGGTGGTCTCTGTGAGTGACCAGTGGTTCCAGGGGTCCCACCTCTCAGGTGGGCACATTTGTAAAAGGTATAAAAGAAGTTTGGAAAATAAACCTGATGGCTCCAGTCCTCTGAGGAGTCCACAGCCTTCTGAAATCACGAGTCCACATCTCCTCTTTGCGTCCCACAGCGACACAAAGCTGGGTCTCTCAGGGGGAATGAGCCACCAGGAGATTTCCTCAACCTCAATGAGATGAGCTCATCTCTGCTGGTGGCACCTCCAGCCCCCAACCCTCACCACGCTCACACCCCCTGGGTGGATCTCCAGGTGGATCCTGGTCGAGGAAAGGGGCAGGAAAAGAGATTCCAGCCCCTCACAACCCCAAAATCACCTGAAATCCCCTCTGAGCAGATCACAGAAGAACCAGAGGCTGGAGGAGCTCTCCGTGACCATCCAGCCCAAGCTCTGCCCACTCCCCACCTTGTCCCCACCCTGCAGCTCTGAGTGCCACCTCCACGCCCTTCCTTGGACACCTCCAGGCCTGGACACTCCAAACCCCCCACCCCTGGGCAGCCCCAAGGCCTGAGCACCCTTTTCCATGGAGAAACCCCTGCTGCTGCCCCAGCTGGCCCAGCCTGAGGCCGTTCCCCCTCCTCCCCGTGGAGGTTTGCAGCACAAAGCCCGGGCTGCAGCCTGCCAGAGCCGCCCCAGCTCTGCTGAGGACCCAGGAGCTGGAGCCAGACAAAGAACTTGGATCCATCTGCTGCTGAAGTCATCTCCTCACGCCATGGGCAGGGAGCTGGGAGAGCCTTTGGATGGCTGCTGCTGCTGCCGCTGCCGCAGTGATAAATTAGATCACTTTTGAGAGCACTTTGGAGCTGGACGGGGAAAAAAAAAAAAAAAATTCAGTTGCTCTGCTGCCAATTTCATCCTGTAAGTGGAATTAATGCCTTGCTCCAGCTGCACTCTCCAGCCACGGGCAGGGCTCCCGTGCTCCGTCTCCAAGGGCTTTGGCTCTCTGGGAAGTGCGTGTGTCTGAACCAGCAGGCAGCAAACGGGGGAGAAACCACAGCAGCAGGAGCCCTTTGGGGCTTTCCAGTTGGATTTGGGCTGAAAAACCAGGCCTGAGAGCACCTGGAAGGCAGGGCTTGTGTTTGGGTTCTTCTCCAGGAGGTGGTGAAGAGGAACAGCCTGGGAAGGTTTGGAAATTTGAAAGGGGAGACCAGGAATTGAAATCCCAGAATATTCTGAGCTGGAGGGATCCACAAGGATCATCAAACCCAACCCCAGGCCCTGCACAGACCCCCCAACAGCCCCAGCCTGGGCTGGGAGAGTTGTCCAAGCTCTCCTGGAGCTCTGGCAGCCTCGGGGCTGTGCCCATTCCTGGGGAGCCTGGGCAGTGCCCAGCACCCTCTGGGGGAAGAACCTTTCCCTGATCTCCAGCCCAAACCCCCCCTGGCACAACTGCAGCCCTGCCCTGGGTGCTGTCCTGGTCACAGAGCTGAGCTGACCTTCAGGAGAAGCTGCAGCCCCCTCAGCTGAACAAACCAAGTCCAGACCTTTCCCCTTCCAGACCCTTCCCCACCTTCCCAGCCCTGCTGCTCCATCAGGAGGGAGGTGAGGGTTTGGTGGGGTTTGTAAAACCCAACTTGACACTGAATGGGGAAAAAAAACCAAAACCAAACCAAACCAAACCAAACCAAACCAAACCCAACCAAACCAAACCAAACCAAACCAAACCAAACCAAATCAAACCAAACCAAATCAAACCAAACCAAACCAAACCAAACCAAACCAAACCAAATCAAACCAAACCAAACCAAACCAAACCAAACCAAACCAAACCAAACCAAACCAAACCAAACCAAACCAAACCCTCTCTCTGCCTCCAAGCGACACCAGATCTGGACGTGGTTCAGCTGCTGCCTTGCAATGCACCAGAGACCTGGGGCTGGGAGGAGACCTCAGCTGTGGCACCTGCAGAGCAGCAGGATGGCCCCAGGAGGTGACACACAACCCCAGGAGGTGGCACACAACACCAGGAGGTGACACACAGCCCCAGGAGGTGGCACACAACCCCAGGAGGTGACACACAGCCCCAGGAGGTGGCACCCAGCCCCAGGAGGTGACACACAGCCCCAGGAGTGGCACCCAGCCCCAGGAGGTGGCACCCAGCCCCAGGAGGTGGCACCCAGCCCCAGGAGGTGACACCCAGCCCCAGGAGGGGGGACACAACCCCAGGAGGTGGCACCCAGCCCCAGGAGGTGACACACAACCCCAGGAGGTGACACCCAGCCCCAGGAGGTGGCACACAACACCAGGAGGTGACACCCAGCCCCAGGAGGTGGCCCACAGCCCCAGGAGGTGACACCCAGCCCCAGGAGGTCACACCCAGCCCCAGGAGGTGACACACAGCCCCAGGAGGTGGCACCCAGTCCCAGGAGGTGGCACAGAGCCCCAGGAGGTGGCACCCAGCCCCAGGAGGTGGCACACAGCCCCAGGAGGTGGCACCCAGCCCCAGGAGGTGACACCCAGCCCCAGGAGATGACACACAGCCCCAGGAGGTGACACCCAGCCCCAGGACAGGATCTGAGCCTGGAATGATGGAGGAGGCAGGACTGGAGGAGCACAGGCCAGCAGAGCTGGGCGTCCAGCCACGGGCACAGCTTTGGGAGGAGGCAGGAGAGCGCTGGCTGGGGCTGCAGCAGCAGAAATTCATCCCCGTGCTGGGGCTGGAGAAAGGAAAGGCAGGAGGGGACGTGGGGATCCTGAGGGGTGAGGCTGGGGAAGGCAGCGTGGGTTTGTCAGGCTGAGTGTCAGGCCTGTCCTTCTGGCTCGGGATGTGCTGTTCCCTGCAAGATGCAGGAACAGAAATTCCCAGATGAGCCACGAAATGTTTGGGAAATTGCTTTAGGAAGTGGCTCTAACAGCCCCCAGTCTGCTTAAATCAATTTTTTTATTTTTTTTTTCTTTCCCATTTCCCTGGTGCAGATGGTCAGTGCTGGGGGAGTCTGGAGTGGCAGAGCTGGGGGGGGAACCGAGGGTGGAGAGTGGGAGAAGCTCTGTTTGTGGGGTTTTTTTTTGGTTTGTGGTTTTTTGGGGGATTTTTTGGTGGTTTGTGTTTTATTTGGTGTGGGGGTTTTTTTTGTGGTTTTTGGTTTTTTTTTTTTTTTTTTTTTTTTTTTTTTGTTTGGTTTGGTTTTTTTGGGTTTTTTTGGGGGGTTTTTTGGGGGTTTTTTTTGGGTTTTTTTTGGTTTTTTGGGGTTTTTTTTTTTTGTTTTTTGGGGTTTTTTTTTGTGGTGTTTGTTTGTTTTTTGTTTGTTTTTTTGGCAAGGATTCCTTGCCTGGTGCCAGGAAGATTTAATAATAATAATAATAATTCCTGGAATTGCAGGCTCAGGGGGTTGTTACCTGGGCAGGCTGGAGAAGGAACAAGAGCAAGAGAGCAAAGAGAGCTGAAGAGGAGGAGGAGGAAGAGCACAAAGTTCCCGTTACAATCCATTAAATCTCCTTCTACACAGAACATTCTGACACCAGCCAAGCCAGTGCAAGGCACAAACCCCACAGCATTTACCTGCAGCCTGAAAGAATCATTCCATGACCGTGCTGTGTTGGATTTCAAACCCTAAAAACGACCCCTCCTGCCGAGCTGGTGGGGTCTGCTCTGAGCCTGGGGCTCTTGGTGAGGAGAAGGGCGTTGTTTAATCAAAAGGGGATTTACCTTCCCCGTGTTCTCCAGTTCTCCAGTACCTGAGGCTTTAGACATCGAAACTCGCTTGCAGTTCCATTTCACTTACAGGTTCCACATTCTCCAAACCTAAGCAGTCACGTCTATAAGGCTTTTATAAGGCTTTTTATATATTATATTATATTATATTATATTATATTATATTATATTATATTATACTATATTATATCATATTATATATCCTATTATATATCCTATTATATATCATATTATATATTGTATATTGTATATTATATATTATATATTATATATTTATATTTATATTTATATTTATATTCATATTCATATTTATATTTATATTCATATTTATATTTATATGGCTTTCCTTTTTCATCTCCCCCAACACCTGGGCTTTGATCCACCCTGCACCCCACAGGCTGCCGAGGGACCCTTCACAAGCTGAGGGTTCCCAAGTGTCCAGTGACCAGGACAAGACACCTCTGGTGGCTTCAGCCCACTCCAGAGAAGAGAAATTTTTGTTTGGGCAGCCCCCAAAGCAGCAGGATCCTGGTCGGTGGCATCCACAGAGGCTTTTCCAGGGCAGCAGCAGCAGCAGCAGCAGCAGCAGCAGCAGCAGCAGCTCCCCTCTGTCTGCCCCAGGTGTGCAGACACAGGTGTGGGGGAGCCTCTCCCAGCCCGGTGCTGAAAACTCCTCCTTCCCAGCCTCATCAGCTCCTTTGGGTGAGCTCTCAAAGGCTCCTCACATCTGATATTCCGAGGATCCTGCCTGTGAGGCACCTGCTCCGACTCCAGGCAGCGTTAAGAAGCACCAAATCCATTTGATAATTAAATGTTTGCTGCCACCTAATTGTCCCTTTCTCTCGGAGCGCAAAGCCTGTCTCCCTGGCACTCTCCCCGGAGTGCTGAGCTTCAAAGGGAGCTGCAGAAGAAGTTTTTTGTTGGTTTTTTTTGGGTTTTTTTTCCTTTTCTTAAAGCACAGGGTAGATTTAAGATGGAGCCATCTTCGAAAAACTGTCAGGGAACCAAGATAAGAAGAAAAAAAAAAAAAAAAAAAAAAAAACCACGGGAGAAGAGCAAACCCAGCGGGCTAATTATAAACAGGCAAATATAGCAGGAAAAAGCAGATTGCAGCAGGCTGATAAAGTGACAACAGCAACGGCACTGCCAGAGCTGGAGCTTACCTAGGAACCCCCCCAGGCACTGCTGAGCCCAGGCTGGGCTCTAAACCCCCCCAGGCTGGGCTCTAAAACCCCCCAGGCTGGGCTTTAAACCCTCCCAGGGCACTGCTGAGCCCGGGCTGGGCTTTAAATCCCTCTCAGGGCACTGCTGAGCCTGGGCTGGGCTTTAAACCCCCCCAGGCTGGGCTCTAAAACCCCCCAGGGCACTGCTGAGCCCGGGCTGGGCTCTAAACCCCCCCAGGCTGGGCTCTAAAACCCCCCAGGGCACTGCTGAGCCCGGGCTGGGCTCTGAGCACAGCTTTGCTCTGTGGATCTCTGCAGAAATCTGCCCTCTGGGAGCTGGCAGGGCAGCCCAGACCATGGTCAGAAGGCAGAAAATGACTCCAGTCTCTCTTTATTGCTCTGGAACCCTTCTTCCCTTGGTGCTGTTTAACAAAGAACCCACCCAAGGGGGTGGGAGAAGGAGAAACTCCTCGGACCACGTTGGTCGAGTCAGAGGGACAGCAAGAGAAGTTCCCTGCCAGGGAATGGAATCCAAACATGGGTTAGGGTTGGGTTATGGGGAGGGTTGGGTTGGGTTGGGTGGCTTTGCTGGGTTGGGGTTTTTGGATACATTGAGGGTTGAGTTTTTTGGGTTGGATTTTTGGTTCGATTTTGGGGTTTTTTGGGGTCGGGTTTGCTGGGTTAGAAGAAAGACAAACTCCTCGGACCACATTGGTGGAGTCAGAGGGACAGCAAGCAAAGTGTCCCCCAGGGAATGGAATGCAGAAGACGGGATGCTGTTAGAAAAACTCGTCCCTTGTCGACAGGACAGTGCCCAGGAAAGCGTTTTGGAGAAATCAAAACGTCCCAGGCACCAACCATGACTCCTCAGCCCCAAACCAGAGCAGCCCTGGGCCTGGGGAATGAGTTTCCCAACCACCCCTGGGGTTCGAGGGTGCGAAAAACAAGGTTTGCTTTTTATAAAAATTATAAATTTAATAGAAATAAAATAAGGATGGACAATCAGGAGACAGAAAAAAACCAAAGCTCCTTCGGCCGAGGTGCCCAAAATCAGCACCAAGGCCCCTTTCAGAGCCTTTGTTTTAAGGATCCCAGTGTTGCACGTTCTACAGAAACTAATGCAGGATTCAAACATTCATTTCGGGTGTGTTTTTTTTTACTTTGTGAAGTTTTAAGCTCTTCCCCTCCAAGTTTGCAGTTTTTATCTGTGCAGGGCTCTGCTCAGCCCGGTCAGGTCTCATAAATCCTTCTTTTTCAAGGTTCTGGCCACCAGAGAGTCAATTGTCCTTTATCAGGAATCTTCACAGGGGAATGTGGGAGGGCATCTCCCACCCTCTGGTTGGTTTGAGATGCCACAAAAAAACCCAAAAAAACCAAAACCAAAAACAAAAACAAAACCCAAACCAAACCAAACCAAACCAAAACAAAAACACAAAAACAAAACAAAAAAAACCCCAAAAATCCCAAACCAACCAATCAAGCAACCAACCAACCAACCAAACCACAGAAAAAAACCAAAGAAACCCCAAAAAACCAAAAAACACCAAACCAAAACACAAAAAAACCCCCCAAAAAAACCCAAAAAAACCCCCAAAAACAAACAAAAAAACCCAAACCACCAAAAAACCCCCAGTCTACTACGTTCCAATCAAAGAATATACCTTCCCCACATTTTTAAATTCCACAAATCAAAAGGAAACACAGCAAATACAGCACGACCCTCTCGCCGTACGTGATACCTACAGCCCTCATCTCGACATTTGCCAAAAAAGCCAACTCCCAAACGTGCATTTGTGACAGAAGCAAAGCCCTGCCGGGGGCTGGTGGGCCCTGCTGCTGCTGCTGCTGAGGAACCCCAGGGTGGGCAGCTGAGCTCCGGGTGGGCTCCAGCCTCCCCCTGCCCGTGCTGAGCAGAGAATCCCCCAGCTCCTGGCCAGGAGCTTCTGCTGGGCTATAAATACAAACCCAGAGAGCTGGGGGATGGCTCTGGAAGCACGAGCCGAGGGGAGGGGTGGGTGTGTGCAGGCAGCTCTATTTTCAGCTGCTGCCACCCAGGGAAAGGTTCTGGAGTACTTGCAGTTGAACTTTCAGGGTTTTTTTGTTTCTTTTTATTTTTTTTTTCTGTTTTCTCTTTGAGTTTTTTGGTGGTTTTTTTTTTTGTTTTGTTTTGGTTTGGTTTGGTTTTGGGTTTTTTGGTGGGGTTTTTTTGTGGTTTTTTGGGGGGTTTTTGGGGGGTTTTTTGGGGGGTTTTTTGGTGGTTTTTTGGGTTTTTTTTTTGTTTTGTTTTTTGGGGGTTTTTTGGGGGTTTTTTGGGTTTTTTTGGGGGGCAGTCTCGGGGAAACGTGCAAGTAAAGAGGGGTGGGATTGGGAAAATGTCCAAAATGATGATATTCCTGTGCCAAGGAATACCTGGCATTCCCGATTTCACTGCAAGCACAAAGCTGCAAAAAAAACCAGTTCAGGTCAGGGACTGGTGTGTCTGGGACCCAAAACCTGAGCGTCAACCTGCAGCACATCCTTTAAAAAAAAAACCGATTTGGGGAGGATCCGACGGGAACAGATCGGCTGCAGCAAGCCCTTGAGAGCGACAGAAAACGACTCTGACCGAAGATTTTCACAGCAAAAACATCCCCCGAGCGGAGACCTGGCGCTCTCCCCACCTGCCTTCCCCTCCCTCCTTCCAGAGGAGCGATTTGCTGCCCTCTCCTGCTGGAAGGCAGCCGGGAAAGGGCTGGAATTTGGGGGTTGCAGGTGCCTGGGGAGACGTTTTGAGGGCAGCCCAGGTGAGCCCAGGGCAGGTGTGTTGCCATGCTCTCGTGCCTGCCTGTTTTGGTTTTAAAAACTCTATTTTCAAGCACAGTTTTGATGCACAAGGTCATGTTCTGTAAACTCCCGAAGCTCCCACATCTGTTCCCAGAGGAGGGGCTTCGGTGATGGTCTCTGGAAAACGACCAGTGGTTCCCAAGGGTCCCACCTCTGGGGTGGACACATCTGTAAAATGTACAAAAAGAGTCAGGAAAATAAAGGAGGGGTCTCTTGCTTGCAAGAGCTCCACGCAGCCTCTTTGATGCACTCCCTGCCTCGCTCCTGAGAGTCCCCTCGCCAGTTATACAGGTGTTTGGGTTTTTTTTACCTTTACCTTTACCTTTACCTTTACCTTTACCTTTACCTTTACCTTCACCTTCACCTTCACCTTTACCTTTACCTTTACCTTTACCTTTACCTTTACCTTTACCTTCACCTTTACCTTTACCTTCACCTTTACCTTTACCTTTACCTTTACCTTTACCTTTACCTTCACCTTTACCTTTACCTTCACCTTCACCTTTACCTTTACCTTTACCTTTACCTTTTTTTACCTTTACCTTTACCTTTACCTTCACCTTTACCTTTACCTTTTTTTACCTTTACCTTTACCTTTACCTTTACCTTCACCTTCACCTTCACCTTCACCTTTACCTTCACCTTTACCTTCACCTTTACCTTTACCTTCACCTTTACCTTCACCTTTACCTTTACCTTTACCTTTACCTTTACCTTTACCTTTACCTTTTTTTACCTTTACCTTTACCTTTACCTTTACCTTTACCTTCACCTTTACCTTCACCTTTACCTTCACCTTTACCTTTACCTTTACCTTTACCTTTACCTTTTTTTACCTTTACCTTTACCTTTACCTTCACCTTTACCTTTACCTTTACCTTTACCTTTACCTTTTTTTTACCTTTTACCCACGGAGGCACCCCCAGGTTGGGCTGGGCTCAGGTGCCCTCAGCCCCCCTGGAGCTGCCACCGTGGCAGGGACACAGGGAGGCACCTGGGGGAGGACAAAAAACCCCCCCGGCCCTGCCCGCTGGGATGAAGCTGTTGCTGCCGAGCCGGGCTGAAGCATCTCATTGATTGCAGAGAAGGCCAGATAAGGGCTTTATCTGGGATGTCTCAGTCTGGGGGAAGAGAAATTGAAGCATGTTTTTTGGGTTGTTTTTTTTTTTTTGTCTGGACAATCCCACCCTGGGCTGCAGGAGCTGCCTGCCAGGATCTTTGGCTGTTATCATCCCTGCCTTGCTATCGTGTCCCTGGGCTGACAATCTCCTCCAGCCCAAAAAAAAGGAGAAGAAATCAATGGCTTATCAGCTGCAAGCTGCCACATCAAACCTCTCTTCAGGGGGACTTCCCATTGCTTTGGCAGCTCCAGGAGTGAGGGACGCATCCCAAGGATATTTGACTGTGGAGGGCTGGGCTGGGGGAGAAGAGAAGCTCTCCAAAAATGCCTGCAGGAAAAAAAAAAAAAAAAACCAAAAACCAAAAACCAAAAACCAAAAAAAAAAACAAAAAAAAACACAAAAAAAACCCCAAACAAACAAACAAAAAAAACCCACAAAAAAAACCCATAAAAAAACCAAACCAAAACAAAACAAAAAAACCCACAAAAACAAAAAAAAACCCAAAATAAACCAGCTGCATGCTCCTAGGCTTAGACAGATGCTGCTGCACCTGGGGCACCTGGACTCACAGCAGGCACAGCAAGGGTTTTGGGGCTGGGACCTCCTCTGCTCTGCTCCCCTGGCACCTGACTGATGCCATCCGTGGATCTCCAGGGCAGAATTCCTGCTTTAAACAGATTCCCCCTCCTCTCCTCTCCTCTCTGGCAGGACGTGGGTTTGTTTGGAATTTTTCCTTCGCCTTCGCCAGTAGAGAATTCCCGTCAGGAGAACCCATGCCCATCATTTCTGATAAAGCTCTGCAGTCCCTGCCTGGCAGCCTGGCTCCTGCATCATCCTCTGACAGCTCCTCACCTGGCAAGGAATTCACTCCCTCGGGGATGGAGCTGCCAGCAGCTCCCTCACGCCCCTGGGTCAGCCTGAGCTGGGGCTGAGTCCTTTGGTGGTTCCTCAGGGGTTCAGAGGTTCCACGCTGCTCTGGGACCTCTCAGCAGCTCCCAGCTCCCTCAGAGCCGCCGTGGCTGCAGGGTGGATCCAGCCCAGGGGGATCAGAGTGCAGGGGATGTGGCAGGAAAGGCTATTTCTGTCTTGGCTCAGCTCTGATCTCAGCTCGGCTGGCTTGCCGTGGGTGTGCAGGGAACAGCCCCCACCAGGGTTATTATCCTTCCTAAGAGCAGAGCCTGCTGTGTGCAGGCAGCCAGGGATCCAAAAGCCCCTTCCAGACCCAGGGATGGACTCGTGGAGCTCTTTCCTTCCTGCCCTGCTCCCCTCAGGTCCTGTGAGGTCCCATCGGTGTGGGATTTGCACAGCAGGAATCCCAGATCCCGAATTCATCGGGTTCCCTGGCACATCCAGTCCCTGCGACATCCTCCCAACCAAATCCTGGGCACATTCCAAGCTCCCAGGAGGCCAAAAAGCCTCTTCAGCCTTTGCCACAGTGGGGAAAAAAAAAAATTGGAAATGCTCGGTGGGCCTGAGCTTGGGGAGGTGCCTGTCCTGGAGATGCAGCATCACCTGGGCTGATCCTGCAAAGCAAAGCTCTCCAGCCCTGCCTGTCCCTCAGACTCCATGAATTATCCAGGCTTTGAAATCAGGCAGCTTCATGGCTTTTTTTACTCCCAGCTCCCTTCCAAGTCCTCTCTAATGATTTTTTTATTTTTTTTTTCCTGGTTTCCCTGACCTGATTCTCTCTGTGCACCACTCCCAGCCCCGGGAGAGGCCCGGGGTGTTCCCTGTGCCCTGCTTGGCGCTGCCAGAGCAGCTCAGGCTGTCACAGGCAGGGCACAGATGGGGCTCTCGGGGCCTGGCTGTGCTCTCTGCTCTCCCTCCCAGCTGCTCCTGCAATTCCCCAGCCTTTGGAGGCGGCAGAAGGACACGGCTCTGCCTCGGTGCCGTCACCCAGGGCTTGGCAAAGCTGCTCAGCCCCGCGCTCTGCCAGGGCCAGACGTGAGGCTGGGCTCTCCCTGAGGGGCTTGAGCAGCCTGGGAGCTGCTGCCAGGTGGATTTCTCAGGTGTTTGCACTGACAGGACCTTGAGTGTTTCCCACACGTGGGAGCAGCCAAGCCCTGGAGCTCCAGGACAACGAGCCCCAAGCTCTGCAGGCACCAGGAAGGGTGAGAAATGAGGCACAGAGAGAATCAGGTCAGGGAAACCAGGAAAAAAAAAAATTAAAAAATCATTAGAGAGGACTTGGAAGGGAGCTGGAAGTAAAAAAGCCTGGATGAAGCTGCCTGGTTTCAAAGCCTGGATAATTCATGGAGTCTGAGGGACAGGCAGGGCTGGAGAGCTTTGGTTTGCAGGATCAGCCCAGGTGATGCTGCATCTCCAGGACAGGCACCTCCCCAAGCTCAGGCCCACCGAGCATTTCCAATTTTTTTTTTTTCCCACTGTGGCAAAGGCTGAAGAGGCTTTTTGGCCTCCTGGGAGCTTGGAATGTGCCCAGGATTTGGTTGGGAGGGAAGAAGGGAAGGGAAGGGAAGGGAAGGGAAGGGAAGGGAAGGGAAGGGAAGGGAAGGGAAGGGAAGGGAAGGGAAGGGAAGGGAAGGGAAGGGAAGGGAAGGGAAGGGAAGGGAAGGGAAGGGAAGGGAAGGGAAGGGAAGGGAAGGGAAGGGAAGGGAGCCTGGAGAGCAGAGGTGGAAGTTTGGATGCTGGCAGGGAGCTGCACCTTTGCCTTGGGCTGCTGCTGCTCCAGCCAGAGGCTGCTGAGGAGGAACAGGGAGCAGGGATCAGGGAGCTTGGGATCCTGTTGGGATCAGGGAGCAGGGCTTGGGCTCCTCCATCTCGGTCCTGGCCCTTGGGGACACTCCTGGGCTGCAAACAGAGGCCAGGAGAGGTGAGAGGCCGTGTCCTCCTGCCACCCTGCTCCGAGGGACCTGCCAGGACAGCCAGCACCCCTCGGAGGGGTGGCAGCCCTTGCCAGGTGCCACCTGGCACTGAGGATCCGGAGCAGAAGGTGCAGGAGGAGGCTTTGGGCAGACAGCTCCGCAGGGAAGGTGCGGATCCCATTGTATCCCAGATGATCCCAGCATCCCTCAACAGATCCCAGCATCTCCTGGTGGATCCCATTGTATCCCAGATGATCCCAGCATCCCTCAACAGATCCCAGCATCTCCTGGTGGATCCCATTGCATCCCAGATGATCCCAGCATCCCTCAACAGATCCCAGCATCTCCTGGTGGATCCCATTGTATCCCAGATGATCCCAGCATCCCTCAACAGATCCCAGCATCTCCTGGTGGATGCCAGTGCCTTCCAGGTAATCCCAGTATCTCCCAGTGGATCCCAGCAGATCCCAATGGATCCCAGTATCTCCCAGCAGACCCCAGGATCCCCCAGCGGATCCCAGCGGATCCCGAGGCAGGGGAGCCCAGGAGCTGCTGACCCCGGAGCAGGGGCTGAGGATGTTCCATCCCCTTGGATTTCTGAGCTGGCAGCAGCAGCTCCCAGCCGTGCCCCTGGGGCAGAGCAGAGTGAGATCCCAGCTCTCCTGAGCTGCTCTGGGCTTTCCCCGTGGCCCTTTGTTTCTGTTTTTTCGTCTGAGCTTCCCTATGCTGCGAATGTTTGAGCTTGTTTATCCCTTTCGGCTCGAAAAACTCCACAAGCCCCAGCAAAAAAAATGCTAATAAGGAGCATTAGCTGCAGTTAATTGAACCGCTTCTGTGATCCTCATAATTATCTCCTGGTACAGCACCTACCCTGAGAACAGCAGGATGGATGCCAGAGATAATCAGATAGAAGATCTAGGGGGGGGGGAAAAAAAAAAAACCAACAACAAAACATTTAATTTTCTTATCCAAATTAAGATTTTTTTTTTTTCCGCTTTGGATTGATTGCCTCACTTAAATATTTGCTGCTGCTGCTGCTGCTGGGGACTGCAAAGGGAAGGGTGGGTGCTCAATTATTTACAGCCTGGCTCGGCTGGCTGGGCGCGCGCCGGGAATGCAGAGGGAGCTGTCGCCGGGAATCTCGCCGGAGATTTTTCACCGCCGACCAGGGGGGAACGATCTGCAGAGAGTCAGAAAGGCTGGGGAAACCTTGCCCGGTGATAAATGGAGCTGTCAGCAGGGCTGGGTGATCAGAGCACCCCCAGAGCACCCCTGAGCTCGCAGGGCGGGAGCAGATATTGGCTCCGGGGGTCGGCAGGGGGGAGCGCTCGAGGTCGGTGCCCTCAAAAATCTCATTTTTTAACGCGCCAGATCCTGTCCCGGCGCCCCTCAACGGATCCCGGCGTCTCCTGGTGGATCCCAGGGTGTTCCAGGTGATCCCAGTGTCCCTCAACGGATCCCAGCATCTCCTGGTGGATCCCAGTGCGTTCCAGATGATCCCAGTGTCCCTCAACAGATCCCGCCGTCTCCCGGTGGATCCCAGTGCGTTCCAGATGATCCCCGTATCTCCCAGGGGATCCCAGCAGATCCTGATGGATCCCAGCGTGTCCCAGATTATCCCAGTGTCCCTCAACAGATCCCAGCGTCTCCTGGTGGATCCTAGTGTGTTCCAGATGATCCCAGTATCTCCCAGTGGATCCCAGCAGATCCTAATGGATCCCAGCGTGTCCCAGTGTCCCTCAACAGATCCCAGGGTCTCCTGGTGGATCCCAGTGTGTTCCAGATGATCCCAGTATCTCCCAGTGGATCCCAGCAGATCCTAATGGATCCCAGCATGTCCCGGCGACCCTCAGCGGATCCCAGCGGATCCCGGTGGATCCCAGTGTGTTCCAGATTATCCCAGTGTCCCTCAACGGATCCCGGCGTCTCCTGGTGGATCCCAGTGCGTTCCAGATGATCCCAGTATCTCCCAGGGGACCCCAGCACATCCTAATGGATCCCAGCGTGTCCCAGACTACCCAGTGTCTCTCAACAGATCCCAGCATCTCCCGGTGGATCCCATTGTATCCCAGATTATCCCAGCATCCCTCAACAGATCCCAGCATCTCCTGGTGGATCCCAGTGCATTCCAGGTGATCCCAGTATCTCCCAGTGGATCCCAGCAGATCCTAATGGATCCCAGCGTGTCTCAGATGATCCCAGTGTCCCTCAACAGATCCCAGCATCTCCCGGTGGATCCCAGTGTGTTCCAGATGATCCCAGTACCCCCCAGTGGATCCCAGCAGATCCTAATGGATCCCAGTGTGTCCCAGATTATCCCAGCGTCCCTCAACAGATCCCAGCGTCTCCCGGTGGATCCCAGTGCATTCCAGATGACCCCAGTATCTCCCAGTGGATCCCAGCAGATCCTAATGGATCCCAGCGTGTCCCAGATGATCCCAGTGTCCCTCAACGGATCCCAGCGTCTCCCAGTGGATTCCAGTGCATTCCAGATGGCCCCAGTACCCCCCCCCCGGCGGATCCCAGCAGATCCTAATGGATCCCAATGTGTTCCAGTGGATCCCGGCACATACTACTGGATCCCAGTATGTCCCAGATGATCCCGGTATCTCCCAGCAGATCCCAGAAGATCCTAATTGATCCCAGCGTGTCCTAGATGATCTCTGTACCCCCCAACAGATCCCAGTACCTCCCAGTGGATCCCAGCAGATTCTGAGAGATCCCAGCATGTCCCAGATGATCCCAGTATCTCCCAATGGATCCCAGTATCCCCCAGCGGATCCCAGCAGACCCCAGTATCTCCCAGCAGATCCCAGCGTGTTCCAGATGATCCTAGCAGATCCCAATGGATCCCAGATGATCCCAGTAGATCCCAATGGATCCCAGTATCTCCCAGAAGACCCCAGCGGGTCCCCGCGGCCCCGGGCTCTCCTCAGCGGGGCCCGGGGCCGTGTTTTTCCCCTCCCTGGGGTTTTATCCGTGACCGGGGCCGTGTTTTTCCCCCTCCCCGGAGCTTTATCCGTGACCGGGGCCGTGTTTTTCCCCCTCCCCGGAGCTTTATCCGTGACCGGGGCCGTGTTTTTCCCTCTCCCCGGGGCTTTATCCGTGACCGGGGCCGTGTTTTCCCCCTCCCCGGGGTTTTATCCGTGACCGGGGCTGTGTTTTCCCCCTCCCCGGGGCTCTGCCCGTGACCAGGGCTGTGTTTTTCCCCTCCCCGGGGTTTTATCCGTGACCGGGGCCGTGTTTTTCCCCTCCCAGGGGCTCTGTCCGTGACCAGGGCCGTGTTTTTCCCCTTCCCCGAGGCTTTATCCGGGCCCAGGGCCGTGTTTTTCCCCTCCCCGGGCCGCGGAAACCCGGCCGGGCCCGGCGGAAAGGGCAGGACGGGCGGACAAAGGGAGCGGGGCGGGGACGGGACAGGGGCACGGCCGGGCCCGGGGGCCGCTGCGAGCCGCACAGCCCCGCTGCAGAAAACACCGGGGAAACAAAAAAAAAAAACCGACAAAAACCCACCAGACAAACAGCGGGGAACCAACAGCGGGCAGCGGCGGTGGGAAGGCGGCGGAGGAGCGGCGGAGCCCTCGGGGTGAGGCGCGGCCTGCGCGGGACGAGGCCTGAGGGGGGGAAGGAAAAACCGCCCCCGACTGAGGCGATTTTTGTAAGGAAAACAGGCGAAAGCTGAACCGCCGAGGTTAGAAGATGGCAGGAGTTGTGAGGGGTTTTTTTTCGGCTCCTAAAAGTGCTCCCAGAGCGCTGGAGAGGGAGTTTGGAAAAGGGCGCGGAGTGTGGGACAAACCGCCCCCGAGTGAGGCGATTTTTGTAAGGAAAACAGGCGAAAGCTGAACCACCGAGGTTAGGAGGTGGCCGGGGTTGTGAGGTTTTTTTTTTCAGCGCCTAAAAGTGGTGCAAGAGGGCCGGAGAGGGAGTTTGGAAAAGGGCGCGGAGTGTGGGACAAACCGCCCCCGACTGAGGCGATTTTTGTAAGGAAAACAGGCGGAATCTGAACCGACGAGGTTAGAAGGTGGCAGGGATTTGGAGGGGGGTGTTTTTTCGGCTAAAAGTGCTCCCAGAGCGCTGGAGAGGGAGTTTGGAAAAGGGCGCGGAGTGTGGGACAAAGGGGGACGGCTGTAAACTGAAGGGGGGGAGGTTTAGGTGGGATTTTTGGGAAGAAATTCCTCCCTGTGAGGGCGAGGAGGGCCTGGCACGGGTTTTTCCGTGGCTGCCCCATCCCTGGAAGTATCCAGGGTCAGCTTGGCCGGGGTTTTTGGAGCAGCCCGGGGTAGTGGAATTGTCCCCGCTCATCCCTGGGTGATCCCGGATCCCTTCCCACCAAAACCATCCCTTAGGGCCACAGAATTTTCCATTTTGTGGCTGAGATCCAACCTTCTCCCCAGGAACATCAGCCTCTCTCCACTCCCTTTTATCCCTGATGTGTTTTTGTTTTGTTTTGTTTTGTTTTTTGCTTCAAACTGAGATGCAAAAAAAAGAAAATCCCCCTCTGGGGATCGATGCCCAGCAAAACGCAAACGGATCGTTTTGTGTGTGTGGCACTCGAGCTGCTTTTCAAAAGACCACAGGCTGCATTTGGACTGAAAGCTTAGAAACGTTGCAAAAAGGTGAAAAATCGGCCACTTAAGCAGCAAGTTTTGGCCCAGCCACTGATGGCACAACCTCCCAGAGTTGTGTCTGTGTCTCATGTGATCGTTTCGGGGGAGCAAAATGCAGGAGTTCCTGATAAAGGATGATTTAGATGAGCCCAGTCCCACAGAATGAGCGAGGCTCAGGCACTGGAGGGTTTATAAAAAAGGTGTGACACGGTGGTGAAACCAAGAACAAGACACCTGGCTGCCTTCTGGGTGCTGCTGAAACGCTTCGCAAAGGAAGAAAAAGGCGTTTACAAATCTAGGGAAAAAAAAAAATAAGAATAAACCTGCTGTGAGGAATTGGGGAAGAGCCTGCACCGTCACAGCTGAGAGTGGATTTTTGGCCTCGAGTCACACAGCTTTACCCTCTGCTTGGTGGCTCCTGGAGAAGGTTTTATTGGGGAATTGGGTGGTTGTACCTTGTGGTTGTATTTATGGTTGTGCTGTAAAACCTTTCTCTGGATGCCACAAAGCAATCCCAGCTCTCACAGGGGTTTTCTGTCTCTGCTTCTTTTGGTGTGCAGAGGATTTCTGGATCTCCCAGCCCTGGCGAGGCTGCCCCTGGAGCAGCTTTTTAGGCGAGGTGGAATCTGAAAGCTCCATCACTCATCAAACCGCTCAGGGTTTTGCCTTTCCCAGCTGTTTTATGGGCTGGTAAATCCTCTGGGGTTCACCCTGGGCCGCTGCATCCTTGCTTGTGGCTCGTGTTCTGCCTGTCTGCGGCTGGGAGGTGGCCAGGGGGGAGCTGGGGGACAGCTGGCAGCTTCTTCCACTCCTGGCACGCATCTCTGTGTGCTGGGGACACGTCCCTTCCCCCTCTGTGCCCCGACAGGGATGCTCTCCTGGCTCAGGACGTGCTCTTCCCACAGAAAATGGGATGCACAGGTCCTCCCCCAGCCTGCTGCTCCCTCCAGTCCCTGCTTCCCAAATTTGCCACCTCTCAAAGGTGCAGAGGGGACAGTTGGGACCTCAGGGAAGACCAACAAGATTATTGAAGGTACAGAAACATCTGGCAGGTGCCCCCCAGGCCCCCAGAGCTGCCTGTTGGGATGAGGATGAGGATGAGGATGAGGATGAGGATGAGGCAGTGCTGCTGCCCCTCTGGCACATCCCTGCAGCCCCTGGTTCTCCCCACACCTCCCCTGACAGAATTGTGGCATTTCCATCAGGACCCACTCAAACTCCTGCTCCTTCCCTGGGTTTGGGCTGAGGGGAGCTCCAGGCAGGAGGAACGAGGGTTCTCAGTCATTCTTCCGAGTGCTGGTGCTATTTCATTAATCATCTCCAGATTTTCTGCTTGCTGGTGACTTCAAAGCAGGCACTTTTTGAGGTGCAGCCTCCCAAAATCACACTGAAAAGCTGGTGTCTTCAATCCCCCAGGAGGAGCTCGCAGCCACAGGCTGTGGGAGATTTTTCTCATCCTTTACAGTTTTATACCTTTGTCTAAGATTCTTTTTTTCTTTTTTTTCTGTGACATTTTTAAGCACAGCCTGCAGATGGGTGTTTTCTAGGCTTTGAGCTTTCTCCAGGTCCCAGTGTGAGCACAGTTGGTTCCCAGAGGGATTTATTTCAAGGATTATCAATTTACTGCGTTATCTTTTGCAGCAGTAAAGGGGTTTCCTTCTGACAGCAGTTCAACCCCTGCCTTCTTCCCCACCATTCCAAGGTGGGTTTTGCTTGTCAAGGCAACCACAAAGCTCTCCCTGAGTAAAAGGAAAACCGAAATCCTTTGGGTGTGCTGAGCTTGTCAGTGCCGTGCCTCTTCAGCACCACACAGCTCAGTTTGGGCAGCAGGCAGGTGTTCGTCAGCCCAGGAAATTTGGGATTTCAGCCATCAGCACAGAGGTGCCCCAGCTTGAGAGGCACCAAGGAAAGCAGGGAGGCAGCAGGAGCTTGTCCTGTGCAGGTGGAACACGACGTGGGGTGATCTTCATCACCTCAGCACGGCTGCTTTTGGGTGGGGGGTTTATCCTCAATTCCCAGGTTCTGACCGTGGTTCCGCTGAGGGGGTGAATCTCCTCCTGCTTTATTCCTGCTCTGGGCTCTTCCCCAGGAAGAGCTGCCCGAGGTCGGACCTTCAGGTCACGCTGACCTTGAGGCAAAAGCTCCCCAGTGTCAGGGAATTCCTCCTCTTGGATTGGATTTGGGAGCCTGGAATTCCTGCCGCCCGGGGATTCCAAACGCGCTGCTCCGCGCCGGAGCCTGATCAATTGTTCCTCGGTCAGTGCCCGTAAATGAACCTCTCCTGTTGTTTTGACACCGTTTTCATTTTTCTTTCCTCCAAACCCCCACCCCAACAGAAGAGGCACAATATTTCTTCATTACACCCCTGACTGACAGCTGGCTGAAAAGGAAACCCACCGTGGCCGCTCTCCCTTTTCATCCCTCCGCTCGATACCTCAGCGTTCCCCTCGGCGTTTCCTCGCCCCCGGCAAAGCAGCGCTGCCCTCGCCATTGTTAAATCCTCTTTCATCTTTATCCCTGGCCCCTTCTGCAGCCAGGAGGATGCCGGTGATGCTGAGGGAGATGCAGCCACCAGCTCTGCTCCAGGATTTAGCTCTGCCCGCAGCCCCGGCGCCCGGGCGATGCTGCGGAAAGGTTGCCAGAGAGGCGGGTACCAGGTTTTTGCTGCATCCCCGCCGCCAAGCAAGAGATGGATCATCCCTGGGATTATTCCTGCGCAGGGGAGGGGATGCTGGAGGTGCTGCCGTGCCGGGGAGGTGCCGGCGGGTGCCGGACCCCGTGGATTTTTCAGTTCTGGAGCCGACGCTCCCCTCACGGTGAGGTCTCTGTGGCGCAATGGACGAGCGCGCTGGACTTCTAATCCAGAGGTTCCGGGTTCGAGTCCCGGCAGAGATGATCTCCAGGCAGGTGTCTCTTTTATTTTAGCGCCCCTTTCCCTCCCCAGCTCCTGGTGGGTCACCTTGATAAGGCCCCCCGAGGGTTGGCCTGGGGAGGGAATGGCTTTTTCCCGGCTCGGCTGATGGATGTGACGTCCCTAGGCTCCCTTCTTCAGGCATTGCTCCTCCATCATCTCCCCCTTCCCTCCTTGCCTTTGGTTTCTCCTCCCAAGCAGGTGTTTTAACCCCACGTGTCCCCCCCAGTCCTGATAACCTTCTTCCTAAGGGAGGTTCTGTGCTCTCCAGCTGGAGGGGCAGAGGGACAGAACCTTCTGGTGGCGTTTCCTGCGGTAAATGGGGAATTTTTGCGTTTTTTCACAAGGGTAGGTCTCTGATGTGAACGTCCACCTTGGTAAATTCGGGTAACTCGGTGCTCCCTTGCCTGGACCTTTGTACTCTGAAGTGGTTTTAAACTGCCAGAGGGCAGGCTTGGGTGGGATGCTGGGAAGAAATTGTTCCTTCTGAGGGTGGCACAGATTGTTCCATGGATGCCCCATCCCTGGAAGTGGCCAAAGCCAGGTTGGATGGGGCTTGGAGCAGCCTGGGATGGTGGAAGGTGACCCTGCCCATGGCAGGGGTGGGACAGGACAAGTTTTAAGGTCCCTCCCAACCCAGACCATTCCATGCTCTCCCATTGACTGCATTTCTGGTCTCCAGTGCAAAACCAGTCCTTCTCCATCTCTGGGCTTGGCTCGTTTATTTTTCTCCTTGTGGTGTCTGTGCCAATGCTGGAGCTCAGCCTGTTTGGAAAACCAGGCCCTGGTGGTGCTGGAAGTTCTGCTCCCGTGTTCTTCATGGCAAAATTGTCATTTCCATCACATCCTGGGGGAGAAGGGGCAGAAGGTTACTCTGAAAGAGAGAAAATACGTGGGCAGGGAGTGGGGATGCAGCCAAAGGAAAATTCGGTAGGAAATGAGGGGAGAAAGGGCAGATTCTGCAGGGATCACTTCTGCCTTCAGCACATGGAGAGTGGAACATCTTCCTTCGCCTTTTGGGACAGCAAAATAAATCTGTGATTCCAGCTTAGCCGTGGTTCCTCTGGGAAGAGCTGGAGCTCCTCTTCCCTCAACATGAGCGTGGAAGAGCTCAGGAGCAGCTCCTTGGTGTTACCAGGTGTCTTCTCCTCCTGCTGCTGTGTCTGGGAGGCCCAGAGTGCCACAGCCTTCGGGTTCAGGTGAGCCCAGAACCCACAGGAAGGGTGGGATGTTCCTCTGGCAACCCTAGAGCCAACAAAAGTGGTGGGATGATCCCATGGTGACCCCAGAAGTGACAAAAAACAATTAAACTGTTCCCCTGGCAACCCCAGGACCAACAAAAAGAGTGGAATTCTCCCATGGCAACCCCCGGGCTGACAAAAACAAACTGTTCCTTCCCCCTGGCAACCCTGGAACCGGCAGCAAAAGCTCCGGAACGATCCCCTGGAATCCCCAAAACCAACAAAAAGTCTGGAATGCTCCCCTGGAATCTCCCTTCCCATCAGCTCTGGACTGTCCCTCCTGCCCCAGGGGCGAGGTTGGGCACCTCTGCTCCCCTCTCCTTCAGCACCCACCCCAAACAGTGACATGAGGGGACACTTTGTGCCCCTCATCCTCCCTCGTGGCTTCCCAGGAGCTCCCAGGCTCTGGTGTTGAGGTTTATCCCTAAATAAATTTCATTTCTGGCTGACTTTTCATTTCCATGCCTGTGCCAGGGGTGGGGGGGTGGAAAACCCCCCGGGCTGGGCAGGGCCAGGGGGCTCTGCAGGGTCTGTGCCACTGCCAGGAGCTTCACCAGGTCTGTGGGGTCTTCACACAGATCTCTGTGGGGTCTGTGCCAAGACCAGAGCTTCACCAGGTCTGTGGGGTCTTCACACAGATCTCTGTGGGGTCTGGGGGTCTGTGCCACTGCCAGGAGCTTCACCAGGTCTGTGGGGTCTTCACACAGACCTCTGTGGGGTCTGGGGGTCTCTGCCAACGCCAGGAGCTTTAAGGAAGCCAAGGAGAGCGGCTGCACCTGCACCGGGGCAGCCAAAACACGGGCAGGCTTGGGGGTCTCTGGGTTTTTGGGGATGGAGGTGGGGGTCTTTCTTGGGTTTGGGGGTCTCCAAAGTATGGGGCAGTGAAGGTGGGGGGGGTCTCTGGAGCTTGGGGTGGTCATGGGGGGGTCCCTGGAGCCCTGGAGAAGGGAGGAGGGAGTTTTCCCCTGTGTGGGATGATGGAGGAGGGGGGTCTCCACTGCCCTCCTGGGGATGGAAGTTGTTGGGGAGGGGTCTCTGCTGTGCTTGAGGGTCTCCAGAGTACGGGGTGGTGGCAGCCAGGGCTCTCTGGAGCGTGGGGTGGTCCAGGGGCCGGAGGGTGAGACTTCAGAGACCCCAAAGGTCCAGAAGCTGCACGAGGTGCAGTGGGGTCTTTGCTCTCTGAAGGAGAGCGGGGGTCTCGTTGTCCCGCTGGAGTGACCTGGGGGTCTCTGCTGGATGAAGAGGAGGGGTCTCCATGGGGTGAGGGACACGGGGCTGGAAGGGGCAAACTCTGAGCGGTTCCTGCCTCCGTCCGCATCCCGTATCCCGTATCCCGCACCACCGGCGCTCACAAGGGCTCCTACCGGGACCGTACCGGGGCCGTTCCTGGGCGGTACCGGGGAGGTCCCGGGGCCGTTCCTGGGCGGTACCGAGGAGGTCCCGGGGCTGTTCCGGGGCGGTTCCAGGGCAGTCCCCTGGCTGTTCCTGGGCGGTACCGGGGATGTTCCGGGGCGGTCCCCGAGCGGTCCCGAGGCTGTTCCTGGGCGGTCCCGGGGCGGTTCCGGGGCGGTCCCGGGGAGGTCCCAGGGCGGTTCCGGGGCGGTCCCGGGCGGGGCGGTCCCGGGGCGGTCCCGGGGCGGTCCCGGGGCGGTGCCGCGGTCCGGGCCGGTCGCGCCATGGCCGCCGGTGCGGGACTGGCGCTGCTGGCGGCGCTGCTGGCGGCGGCCGGGGCCGAGCGGGTCCGGAAGGTGAGCGGGGCTCGGGGGGTACCGGGATCGCGGGTACCGGGGCTGGGGGAGGCCGGGGCCGGGCTGCGGAGCCCCCGCCGCGCTCCCCCGGCCTCTGCCCGGCGCTGCTCCCGCTCCCGCCGCGGTGCCCGAAACGCCCCCGCGTCCCCTCCCTCTCCCCCGGGGAATCTGAGATTGCCGGGACGAGAAACGGGGATCACCCAACCCAACCCAGGCTGGGTGACCCGGTGAGGGTGGCACAAGGACGTCCCGGTGGGTTTGGGATGTCTCCGGAGCGGGGCACTCCGTGCTCGCCCAGCTCTTCCAGGGCTCTGCCACCCTCAACGTAAAGAAGTTATTGCTGGTGTTGGAGGGAAACTTTCGGTTTCGTTTGTGGCCTCGGAGGATCTTGTCTGGAGCAGGGGCTGGGCTGGACCCCACCCCGCTCCCGAGATCCGCCCGGTCCCGCTGGGGCCCAGCCTGGCGGGGTCTGGGGAGGAGAAGCGGCTCGGCGGGGCCGCAGCCTCACAGCGGGCACATCCCCCGTGGGGCTGGAGCCAGCCAGCCCTCCCTCCGTCCTGACACGTGTGAGCCCTGTCCTGCCGTGCAGGGCCACCCCTCTGTGCCCCTCGTCTCCCCTTTGTCCCAATACAGTGGGACCCGCATGGCCTTGGGGTGGGAAGGGGCTGTGGGATGGAAAGGGGCTGTGGGGTGAGAAGGGGCTGTGGGACGGGAAGGGGCTGTGGGGTGGGAAGGGGCTGTGGGACGGGAAGGGGCTGTGGGGTGGGAAGGGGCTGTGGGACGGGAAGGGGCTCAAAGCTGTTCCCAAAACGTCCGGCCCTGAAATGCTGACCGAGCGTGTTGAGCAATCCCAGGGCTGCAGAGTCACGGGAGCCGCCAGTTTGGAGGCAGCTCCGATGTCCCATCCTCCCGGGACGCCGGGCTTGCCCTGCGGGGCTCTGGGCTTGCCTTGCCCTGCTCTGGGCTTGCCCTGCGGGGCTCTGGGCTTGCCCTGCAGGGCTCTGGGCTTGCCTTGCAGGGCTCTGGGCTTGCCCTGCGGGGCTCTGGGCTTGCCTTGTCCTGCGGGGCTCTGGCCTTGTCCTGCAGGGCTCTGGCCTTGTCCTGCAGGGCTCTGGGCTTGCCCTGCGGGGCTCGGAGCCGGCCCAGCCCTGCCCCTGCCCCGCAGGTCTCCATGCAGTACAACCCCGGCTGGAACGGCTCCTCGGTGAACCTGCTGCACGTGCGGGCGGCGGGGCCCGGGGACAGCCTGCACTACGTCTGGAGCAGCATCGGCGCCCCCGCCGTGCTCCTGGTGGCCACCAAGAGCCCCAGCAGCGCCCTGAGGGTCAACTGGACGCAGCTGCTGTCGGCCAGCCCCGCTGGAGCCGTCTGGATCGACCCTCCCGACAGCGTGGTCTATTCCACGGCCGTGGTCTTCACCAAGGTACCGCCGGCGAGGGGCTGCTCCGGGGCACCTGGGGGTGCAGAGGGTCCCCGGGGAAATCCCCACCATTCCCATCCAGGGAAGGAAGCGTCTGTCTGGCCTGAGGCAGCCCTGTCCTGTTCCCTGCTGCTGCTCCCAGCCCTTCTCCCCTCCCTTCTCCCTGCAGCTGTTCGAGTTCAGCGAGGCCAAACCTTCGGGAGAGCTCTTCTACCCCACCTACGACCTGGCCCGGTTCTCCTGGGACAGCCTGGAGCGCAGCCTGAACCGCACGGCGCTGACGGCCGAGCTCCGCGGGGCCCCGGCCGGCCAGCCCGGCTTCTCCAACGGCAGCCTGGCCTTCAGGGTATGCCCAGGGGCAGGGGACACCCAGCCTGGCCTTCAGGGTATGCCCGGGGGCAGGGGACACCCAGCCTGGGCAGGGAACCCCCAGCCTGGCCCTCCGGGTACACCCAAGGACACAGGAACACCAGGAAATTGAAATTCTCCCCCTGCCCGCCCTCCTGGGCTCCTGTGGCTCAGTTTCCTTGAGGGGTTTTGGAGGAATATCTCAGGGACAGGGTAAAAGGTTCCAAAAGAGGTTCTCACCCCCCAGGATCAACCCAAGGCTTTATTCTTGAAGGGTTCCAGGGAAGAGAGAACAAGGAAGAAACAGGATTTTATCTGGTCTCTGCTCAGGGGAGATAGCTGCACCTGAGCCAACAGGGTCAAGAGAGGGAAAAAGGGTTGAACTAGATGGTCACAGGCTTTAGGGGGTTCTGGGGGTGGAAAAACCATTCCAACATCAAATGTCCCATCCAAAGCAGCTCCTGGACAGGGAATGCCCCACCTGGGGGCAGTGCCTGTGAGCTGATGCCTTAGGAAGGCTGACTTGAAACAGAGGCTGGACAGAGCTAGAGAATAAAGATATTCATTAAAAAGGTTTCCAGGACTCACCCAGGGCGTTACAGGAGCCTGACCCAGGCTGCACCCAGGGTGGGTCGGGAATGGCCACATAAAACCGGCTGCCCCATCATGAGATTTTACATTTTTATCAGTTTTGCTCCATTTGCACATTGGGGTTTAATTATCCCAATCACAGCTCCAGGCTGTGAGGTCCCATCCTTCTGGTTCCTCCCTTCAGCCCACCCTTGGTGGTGCTTTTTGGGCTGAAGGTTGTCCTTGGTCCTCAGCAGGGAAAGGATTTGTTTTGTCTGCTTGTTCTGCGAAGAGAGCTCAGTGACACTGAATGTGAGGCTCAGAACTGCATCCTTAGGATCTGAGGTGATAAAACCTGAGGCACCACCAGCCCCCTTGCAGGTGACAGCCTCGTGTCCCTCGCAGGTGACAGCCGTGTGTCCCTTGCAGGTGACAGCTGTGTGTCCCTTGCAGGTGACAGCCCCCTTGCAGGTGACAGCCGTGTGTCCCTTGCAGGTGACAGCCTTGTGTCCCTTGCAGGTGACAGCCCTGCATCCCTTGCAGGTGACAGCCCCCTGGCAGGTGACAGCCTTGTGCCCCTTGCAGGTGACAGCCCCCTTGCAGGTGACAGCCGTGTGTCCCTTGCAGGTGACAGCCTTGTGTCCCTTGCAGGTGACAGCCTCATGTCCCTTGCAGGTGACAGCCCCCTTGCAGGTGACAGCCGTGTGTCCCTTGCAGGTGACAGCCTCATGTCCCTTGCAGGTGACAGCCCCCTTGCAGGTGACAGCCGTGTGTCCCTTGCAGGTGACAGCCGTGTGTCCCTGGCAGGTGACAGCTGTGTGTCCCTTGCAGGTGACAGCCTACGAGGCCGGTGGCCGCGCCGGGCGCCTGCCCAGCCTCCTGCACACGGCAGACAGCTCCCAGCTGGAATTCATCCTGGCCGGGGTGGCCCCGCGGGGGAACCGCTCCCGCTTCCTGCTGGAGGTGGCCACGGTGGAGGAGGCGGGGGCGGCGCGGCGGCTGCGCTCCCAGAGATCCATCGACGACGAGTACACCCCCACCATCTTCGAGGTGAGACCCCCAAGGGATGCTCCTGGTCACTGAGGGGTCTGAGGGGATGCTCCTGGTCACTGAGGGGTCTGAGGAGATGCTCCTGGTCACTGAGGGGGTCTGAGGGGATGTTCCTGATCACTGAGGGGTCTGAAGAGGGGTCTGAAGGGTCTGAGGGGATGTTCCTCATCACTGAGGGGTCTGAAGAGGGGTCTGAAGGGATGTTCCTGGTCACTGAGGGGTCTGAAGAGGGGTCTGAAGGGTCTGAAAGGATGTTCCTGGTCACTGAGGGGTCTGAAAAGGGGTCTGAGGGGATGCTCCTGGTCACTGAGGGGTCTGAAGAGGGGTCTGAAGGGTCTGAGGGGATGCTCCTGGTCACTGAGGGGTCTGAAGAGGGGTCTCAAGGGTCTGAAGGGATGTTCCTGGTCACTGACAGGTCTGAAGGGTCTGAAGGGATGCTCCTGGTCACTGAATTTCTAGGGTCTTGGTCCTTAGCTAACTCAATCACTTATCTTCCTGCTTAGCATTCCATAGCTCCAATCTCGCTTTTAACTCTCTCTCGCAGGTTTTACACTCTTTAGCACCTTTCACCAATAACTCACCTCTGCAGGGCCTTCCTGCTTCATCCTCCCCTCCCCTCTCCCTCCCCCAGGTGCTGTCCCTGCTGGCTGAGCCCCGGAACGGCAGCAGCAGCTCCACCCTGGGCTTCCTGCAGTGGAAGGCGACGGCGTACGGCTCGCCCAGCCCGCGGCGGGAGGACGGCATCCGCTGCCGGCCCGGGGGGCTGCAGGTGGCCAACTGGAGCCTGCCCCTCGCCAGTGTCGTCCAGGCTTATTTTGGGGACAGCCTGGGCAGCAGCTGCACCGTCAGCGCCCTCAATGTGTCCTTTGGGGGAGAGGAGGGAGAGGTGTACCAGGAGAAGCGATACCTCAGCTGGTGAGCGGGGTCCCGGGGGGTTTGGGGGGTGCTCCTGGTCACTGAGGGGGTCTGAAGGGTCTGAGGGGTAGTTCTTGGTCACTGAGGGGTCTGAAGAGGGGTCTGAGGGGATGTTCCTGGTCACTGAGGGGTCTGAAGAGGGGTCTGAAGGATCTGAGGGGATGTTCCTGGTCACTGAGGGGTCTGAAGAGGGGTCCCAAGGGTCTGAGGGGATGTTCCTGGTCACTGAAAAGGGGTCTGAAGGGTCTGAAAGGATGCTCCTGGTCACTGAAGGGTCCCAAGGGTCTGAAGGGATGCTCCTGGTCACTGAGGAGTCTGAAGGGAAGCTCCTGCTCACTGATAATGTGCAGTTTTGGGTGGGACTGGCAGGTCACAGGGTTTCCCTGTTTAGCAACAGTCTCCATTCCAAAGTCTTGAGCTTCCCTGTAACCCTGCAGCAAAAGCTGCACGGTTCCTCGAGGAGCCTCACCCCAATGCCCTGTGTGGGATCTCGGCCTGACCCCCCTGAGGTGGGAAAGCCCCAGGGCCCATCCTGAGCTGTGCCCTCTCGCAGGTCGGTGCTGCTGGGCTTCGGGGAGCCCCCCCGGGACCCCTTCTCGCCGCTGGTGATCTCCATCACGGCCGTGGCGCTGGGCACGCCGCTGGCCGCGCTGCTGCTGGGCGGCTGCCTGCTGCTGCTGGCCCGGAGGAGACGCTACTCCGAGTACGAGCCCATCAACTGAGGGGCCAGCGAGCCCCGGGACCCTCCCAGAGCCCGGGATCCCCCCCGAGCCCCGGGACCTCCCCGAGCCCGGGATCCTCCCCGAGCCCGGGATCCTCCCCGAGCCCAGGATCCCCCCCGAGCCCGGGACCCTCCCTGAGCCCGGGACCCTCCCCGTGCCCGGGACCTTCCCAGAGCCCCGGGATCCTCCCCGAGCCCGGGACCCTCCCTGAGCCCGGGATCTTCCCCGAGCCCAGGATCCTCCCTGTGCCCCGGGACCCTCCCCGAGCCCCGGGATCCTCCCTGAGCCCCGGATCCTCCCCGTGCCCGGGATCCACCCTGAGCCCGGGATCCTCCCCGAGCGGGGGTGACACCTGCAGCCTCCTCCCCGTGTCCTGCTCCTTCTCCTTCTGCCACGTCCTGCAGATCTCCCGGACTTTTTATTTTTTCTTTTCCTGATCCATGCAGCTAAAGGGAAGAGATGGGGGGAAGTTTTGGGCAGGAGAATCCTTTTTCTCTTCCTCCTCCTCCTCCTCCCAAAGGGATACAACCACTGCTGTCCTGGCTGCAGGGCTGGGACTGGCTCCAGTGCCACTTCCAGGGGATGCTTTGGGTGATCCCAGCAGATCCCAGCTCCTCCAGCCGGGGGCTCACGGACTCCTCCCTGCTCCACCTTCCTGCTGTGCTGGCCTGGGGACACCCAGGGACACCCAGGGACACCCGGGGACACCCGGGGACACCCAGGGGACACCAGGGGACACCCGGGGACACCCGGGGACACCAGGGGACACCAGGGGACACCCAGGGGACACCCAGGGGACACCCGGGGACACCAGGGGACACCAGGGGACACCAGGGGACACCCGGGGACACCCAGGGACACCCTGACAGCAGCTGCTCCAGCTCAGGGCTGTGTCCGGAGGGGCTGCTCCAGCCCGGCTGCTGCTCCTGGGTGCCCCGAGCCCCGGGATGAGCCCCGGGATGAGCCCCGGGATGAGCCCTGGGGCTGCTGGGGCCTCTCCCCCTGCCCTGGGGCCGTGCTGGGCTCTCAGCTCTCCATCACCGACTTGTCTTCAACCAAATAAAAGTGGATTTCTAAACACAGCGTGTGTCAAACTGCTGCTCCTGGGGGTGAGGGGGAGGAGGGCAGCTCCCGGCAGGAACGGGAGGTGCTGGAGCTCAGCAGGAGCCAAGGGAGGCTCTGGAATTGGGTGATGCTGTGAGGTGTGAGGGGCAGGGGGGGCACAGAGAGTCCAGGGCCCGCTGAGAGGTCCCTTGGAAGAGTCAGAGAATGGTGGGATCCCAGCTGGGAGGGACCCTCAGGGGTCACCAGGCCCTGCACAGACCCCCCAACAACCCCACCCTGGGCTGGGAGAGCTGTCCAAGCTCTCCTGGAGCTCTGGCAGCCTCGGGGCCGTGCCCATTCCCTGGGGAGCCTGGGCAGTGCCAGCACCCTCTGGGGGAAGAACCTTTCCCAAAATCCAACCCAAACCCCCCTGGCACAGCTGCAGCCCTGCCCTGGGCGCTGTCCCTGTCCCAGAGCAGAGAGCGGAGCTGCCCCTGCTGAGGAAGCTGCAGACAGGCTGAGGTCTGCGTCCTGAAGGAGGAACAAGCAAAAAAAAAAACCCAGAAAGTCCCAAAGTTCTCTGTCAACCCTGCAGAGCAGGAACGCCCTCCTTGACTGCAGCCACAGCCACAGCAGGGGAGGCTCCAGGGGAAGCCTTCTTGTGTTTTTTTTTTTTTGAGCAGGGAACTGAGGTGGTGGCTGTTCCTTCTGGCTGCTCTGTGCAGGGCTGAGCTGTGTTGAGGATTCTGGACTAAAATAAAATTAAAATTAAATAAAATAGTTATAAAATAAAATAATAAAAATAAAATAAAATAATACAAATAAAATAAAATTCAATAAATGATACTATAAAAGAATAAAATAAAATATAAAATTAAATAAATATTATAAAAGAATAAAATAAACTAAAAAATTAAATAAATAATATTATAAAAGAATAAAATAAAATATAAAATTAATTAAATAAAATAATATTATAAAATAAAATAAAAATAAAATATAAAATTAAAAAAAAATCAACACGGAAGCTGCCTGGCTTTTATTCCTAAAGTGTGCAGGGTCTGGGGGGGCGGGGTGAGGGGTCTGGGGGGCAGGGTGAGGGGTTTGGGGGGGCAGGGTGAGGGGTCTGGGGGGGCAGGGTGAGGGTCTGGGGGCAGGGTGAGGGTCTGGGGGGGCAGGGTGAGGGGTCTGGGGGGGCAGGGTGAGGGTCTGGGGGGCAGGGTGAGGGGTCTGGGGGCAGGGTGAGGGGTCTGGGGGCAGGGTGAGGGTTTGGGGGGGCGGGGTGAGGGTTTGGGGGGGCGGGGTGAGGGTTTGGGGGGGCGGGGTGAGGGGTCTGGGGGCAGGATGAGGGGTCTGGGGGCAGGATGAGGGGTCTGGGGGGGCAGGGTGAGGGTTTGGGGGGGCAGGGTGAGGGTCTGGGGGGGCAGGGTGAGGGTCTGGGGGCAGGGTGAGGGGTCTGGGGGGGCAGGGTGAGGGTCTGGGGGGGCAGGGTGAGGGTCTGGGGGGGCAGGGTGAGGGGTTTGGGGGGGCAGGGTGAGGGGTCTGGGGGGGCAGGGTGAGGGGTCTGGGGGCAGGGTGAGGGGTCTGGGGGCAGGGTGAGGGGTTTGGGGGGGCAGGATGAGGGTTTGGGGGGGCAGGGTGAGGGGTCTGGGGGCAGGGTGAGGGGTCTGGGGGCAGGGTGAGGGGTCTGGGGGGCAGGGTGAGGGGTCTGGGGGCGGGGTGAGGGTCTGGGGGGGCAGGGTGAGGGGTCTGGGGGGCAGGGTGAGGGGTCTGGGGGCGGGGTGAGGGTCTGGGGGGGCAGGGTGAGGGTCTGGGGGGGCGGGGTGAGGGTCTGGGGGCAGGGTGAGGGGTCTGGGGGCAGGGTGAGGATTTGGGGGGGGCGGGGTGAGGGGTTTGGGGGCGGTGCCGATCCCGGGAGGCCCCGCCCCCTGCAGTACCGCGCTCCCACCACGCGGCGGCGCCAGCAGCAGCGCCCGGGGCCCCTCAGCCCCGCGGGGCCGCTCGGGCTGCAGCGCTGGCGCCACTGCGCATGTGCGGAACCCGGGTGCAGTACCGGCCTTTGGCCACCAGACGGCGACAGCGCGCCGCGGGCGGTCCGGGTGCGGAGCGGGCGGGATCGGTACCGAACCAGGTACCGCCCCCGGTACCGAACCAGGTACCGCCCCTGGTACCGAACCAGGTACCGCCCCCGGTACCGAACCAGGTACCGCCTCTGGTCCGGGACCCCGGTACCGCCCGTGGTACCGCCTCTGGTCCGGGACCCCCGGTACCGCCCCCGGTACCGCCCCCCGTCTGGGACCCCCCCGGTACCGCCCCCGGTACCGCCCCCGGTCCGGGATCCCCCGGTACCGCCCCCGGTACCGCCCCCGGTCCGGGACCCCCGGTACCGCACCCGGTACCGCACCCGGTCCGGGACCCCCGGTACCGCCCCCGGTACCGCCCCTGGTCCGGGACCCCCGGTACCGCCCCCGGTACCGCCCCTGGTCCGGGACCCCCGGTACCGCACCCGGTACCGCCCCCGGTCCGGGACCCCGGTACCGCCCCTGGTCCGGGACCCCGGTACCGCCCCTGGTCCGGGACCCCCCGGTACCGCCCCCGGTACCGCCTCTGGTCTGGGACCCCCGGTCCCGCCCCTGGCCCGGACACACCGGGGTCACTCGTGTCCCCGCGGTGCCGGCGCGGGGCAGTGCCCGGGGCGGTGGCGCTGGGACAGGGACGCGGTGTCCCGCCAGCGCATTCCAGCCTGAGTCACCGCGGCTGCGGCTCCGGCTGCCCGGGCCGGGCCGGTACCGCACCCACCGAACCGGTACCGCACCCACCGAACCGGTACCGCACCCACCGAACCGGGCTGAGCACCCACCGACCCCCTCAGCACCCACCGAACCGACCCCGCACCCACCGACCGGGCTCAGCACCCACCGACCCGGCTCAGCACCCACCGAACCGGTACCGCACCCACCGACCGGGCTCAGCACCCACCGACCCTGCCCAGCACCCACCGACCCTGCCCGGGCACCCCCCGTGCCCCCCATAACCCCTAAACCCCCCCAAACCGCATCCTCAGCACCCCCCGTGCCCTCCACAGCCCCCAAACCGGGGGATTTGGGGGGGGTTTAGTGGGATTTTGGGGGGATTTGGGGGGGTTTGGTGCTGCTCGGGGGTCCCCAGGGGCAGCCGGGGCTGAGGTGCCCCCAGCAGCCCCTTTTTCATCTCTTATTTTTAATCTCTCATTTTTAATCTCTAATTTTTAATCTCTCATTTTTAATCCCTAATTTTTAATCTCTCATTTTTAATCTCTCATTTTTAATCTCTCATTTTTAATCTCTCATCGTTTTTAATCCTTCTCTCCCCGCCCCCGGCCCCCCCCCGCTGTTATTTCCGGCCCCGGTTCGGGGAAGCGGCGGCGGCTTCTGAGAAACGCGCCGGGGGCGGAAACCGCGGGGGGAGATCGGCAGCGCCGGGCAGGAAACGGCACCCCAAAAACGGCACCCCAAAAACTGATACAGCACCCCAAAAACTGACACAGCACCCCAAAAACTGCCATGGGCACCCCAAAAACTGATACAGCACCCCAAAAACTGACACAGCACCCCAAAAACTGACACGGGCACCCCAAAAACTGACACGGCACCCCAAAAACGGCACCCCAAAAACGGCACCCCAAAACCGATACAGCACCCCAAAAACGGCACCCCAAAAACTGACACGGCACCCCAAAAACGGCACCCCAAAAACTGACACGGCACCCCAAAAACGGCACCCCAAAAACTGACACGGCACCCCAAAAACTGATACAGCACCCCAAAAACTGCCATGGGCACCCCAAAACTGATACAGCACCCCAAAAACTGACACGGCACCCCAAAAACTGACATGGACACCCCAAAACCGACGCAGCACCCCAAAAACTGCCATGGGCACCCCAAAAACTGACATGGTACCCCAAAACTGCCATGGACACCCCAAAAACTGATACAGCACCCCAAAAACTGACACGGCACCCCAAAAACTGATACAGGAACCCAACCCCCAGAACTGCCACGGGTGCTCCAAAACTGCCACAGGCACCTGAACCCCAAAACTGCTACAGGAACCCCAGAACTGCTATAGGAACCTGCACCCAAAACTGATCCAGGCACCCCAGAACTGATACAGGAACCCCAAAACTGACACAGCACCCCAAAAGTGCTACAGGCACCCCAGAACTGCCACGGGCACCCACACCCCAACACCCCCAAGCACTAGTCCAGGTCCCCCCACCCCAAAACTGCTCCAGACACCCACACCCGAATTTAGGGGCCACCAACACCCCAAATCCCTGGGAACCAACACCCCAAATCCCTGGGAACCAACACCAACACCCCAAATCCCTGGGAACCAACACCCCAAACCCCTGGGAACCAACACCAACACCCCAAATCCCTGGGAACCAACACCAACACCCCAAATCCCTGGGAACCAACACCCCAATCCTCACCTGCAGCCCGGCCCCGCCCCGGCACCCACACCCCAATCTGGGAGGCACCCAGGCCCCAGGAGCCCTGCCAGGCACCCACACCCCAAACCCTGGGAATCCCCACAGCCCCAGCTCCAGCTGCACCCCGAGGCCCCAAAAACGCCCCCAAACCCCCACCCCACCCTCCCTGCCTTTGCATATTTCCAGTTTTGCATTTCCCACCTCGCCCCGCCCCGGGGGGGGAACCAAAGGGGCCCAAAATATCCCCCTCAGACACAGCTTTGGGAAAAAAAACCAAAACAAAACCCGAAAAAACCCAAAACAAAACGAGAAAAAAAAAACAACCAAACCCCAAAACCAAAATAAAAAGCAGAAAACCCCCCCACCCCAGCAGGGCTGAGTCACTGCAGGCTGCTACAGGCACCCCAAAACTGCTAAAGGAACCCCAAAAACTGATACAGGCACCCCAAAAACTGCTACAGGCACCCCAAAAACTGCTACAGGAACCCCAAAACTGCTAAAGGAACCCAAAAAACTGCTACAGGAACCCAAAAACTGCTACAGGAACCCCAAAAACTGCTACAGGAACCCCAAAACTGCTACAGGAACCCAAAAACTGCTACAGGCACCCCAAAAACTGATACAGGCACCCCAAAACTGCTACAGGCACCCCAAAAACTGCTACAGGCACCCCAAAACTGCTACAGGCACCCCAAAAACTGCTACAGGGACCCCAAAACTGATACAGGCACCCCAAAAACTGCTACAGGCACCCCAAAAACTGCTACAGGAACCCCAAAAACTGATACAGGCACCCCAAAGCTGCTACAGGCACCCCAAAACTGCTACAGGCACCCCAAAAACTGCTACAGGAACCCTAAAAATGATACAGGCACCCCAAAACTGCTACAGGCACCCACACCCCAAGCCCCCCAAGCAGAGGGGTTTGGGGTCAGGGACAGGAAAGCCCTGCTGTGGATTTTGGGGTGGTTTGGCCTCTCCAGAGGGGATTTTCCAGCTGAGAGAGGGACAGAGCCACCCCGAAGCTGCAGGGATGGGGATCTGGGGGTGCAGGGACCCCCGAAAGAGGGAGGAAAAGAGGTGCCCTAAAAAGGGGAGGGGGAGAGCTGGGGCACCACTGAAAGGCTGGGAACAACCTGGGAACAACCAACACCTCAAACCCCTGAGAACAACCAACACCCTAAATCCCTGGAAAAACCCCAAATCCCTGAGAACAACCTGGGAACAACACCCCAAACCCCTGGGGGCCACCAAGACCCCAAATCCTTGAGAGGCACCAACACCCCAATTCCTTGAGCCACCAAGACCCCAAATCCTTGGGAAGCACCAAGACCCCAAATCCTGAAAAGGCACCAAGACCCCAAAAACCCCGAGGACTGAGAACCAAGGACATTTATTGACCAAACTCGGAGCTTGCTTTGCACCACAAGCAGCGCCTGGCTGTAGCACCACGGCTGAGCTGGGCCGGGCTCCGGGTGACACCCTGGGGACACCTCAGGTGACACCCTGGGGACACCCCCCAGGGATCCAGGTGACACCCTGGGGACACCCCTGGGGACACCCCTGGGGACACCCCTGGGCTCCAGGTGACACCCTGGGGACACCCCCGGGCTCCAGGTGACACCCTGGGGACACCCACGAGCTCCAGGTGACACCCTGGGGACACTCCAGGTGACACCCTGGGGACACCCCGGGGACACTCCAGGTGACACCCCAGGGGACACCTCAGGGCCTCCAGGGGACACCCTGGGGACACCCACCAGGCTCCAGGTGACACCCTGGGGACACCCCTGGGGACACTCCAGGTGACACCCTGGGACACCCACCGGGCTCCAGGTGACACCCTGGGGACACCCTGGGGACACTCCAGGGGCTCCAGGTGACACCCTGGGGACACCTTGGGGACACCCACAGGGCTCCAGGTGACACCCTGGGGACACCCCCGGGCTCCAGGTGACACCCTGGGGACACCCTGGGGACACTCCGGGTGACACCCCAGGGCCTCCAGGTGACACCCTGGGGACACCCACCAGGCTCCAGGTGACACCCTGGGGACACCCTGGGGACACTCCAGGTGACACCCTGGGGACACCCCGGGGGTCCAGGTGACACCCTGGTGACACCCTGGGGACACTCCAGGTGACACCCTGGTGACACCCCGGGGGTCCCACCCCCGAGCCCTGCCAGCCCCACCCCGGGCTGTGGGGGCAGCCCCAGGGTGGTTTTTTTGTGGTTTTTTTTTCTTTTTTACATTCAAAAAATCAGCTTTTGTGCAGATGGGTGGCTGTCTGGAGGAGCGAGAGAGGAAGGGAAGAGCCACCAAAAAAAACCAAAAAAACCCAAAAAAAACCCAAAACCAGATGAAAAAAAAAATGAAAAAATAAACCCCAAAGCAGCAGCTGCTGCCAGCTGTGGTGACACCGAGGCCACTGCTGCCTGTCACACCCCCCTGGGCTCTGCTGCTCCAAGGGGAAGTTCAAGGGGTTTTTTTGGTTGGGTTTTTTTTTTTTTTTGGCCACAAAAATGCAACTCAGAACGAATTCCTCCTTTTTGCACCAGCAGGTCAGTACAAAACGGATATATTGTACAGATTGATAGCATGGACAGGTTCTCTACATCCTCCCCAGCCCCAGCAGGGCTCAATTTGGGGTTTTTTTTTGTTGTTGATTTTTTTTTACGTACTTCCAAATGCACTGGTGGTCTCTGAACTGTCTCTGTGCAGCTGTTTGGGGCGGGGGGCGCAGCTGGGTGTGACCCCCCCATCCCCACAGGGAGGGAGGGGCTGGGCAGGGGCTCCAGCTGCGAGGGTCCCCCAGGTCTGGCAGCCCCTGGGGGGGATCATTTCCAGCCCCCAGCGCTTCTGCTCCAGCAAGAGAGAGAGAACAGAGAGAGAGCTGCGAGTTCAGGCAGGGCAGCAGCAGCAGAAGGTGCTATTTCCAGAGGGGGAAAAAAAACACAAAAAAAAAAAAAACCCAAAAAAAAAACCCCACAACCACAAAAACCCTCCAAAAACATCTGCTCCAGGCTCAGCTGCCTGGCCCAGCCCAGCCCAGCCCAGCCCAGCCCAGCCCAGCCCAGGCAGGAGCTGCCGGAGCTCCCGGACGGTTCCTGCCCCCCCTCCCCATCCAGGAGTCCCAAAATCCAGCGGAGCTCTCCAGCAGCGTCCTCTCCGAGGCCAGCAGAGTAACAACGACTCCTCCAAAGGCTCCGTTTCCCAAAGCCAGGAATCCTCCGTGAGCGTCCCCCCCCCAAAAAAACCTGGGGGGGGGGGGGGTCCAAAACCTTCCTCTTCCTCTTCCTCCCCGAGCTGCTCCAGGGATTCTCCTCCTCCTCCTCCTCCTCCTCCTGGGGTGGCTCCAGTCCAGCTCCAGCAGCACTCCCTGAGGGAGGGGGGGCAGCTCTGCAGCCCCAGGGGGGGCCAAGGTCCTCTGTCCCCCCCCGAGGTCCTGGGGGTCGGGGCAGCTCCGGCCTCACCGGATCATGTAGGCCAGGCTGGCGCCCAGGCCGGCCACCCCGGCGAAGGCCAGCAGCACCTGCCGGACGCTGCCCTCCAGGTCCTCCAGGCGGAAAAAGTCCACAAAGCCCTCCTGGGAGAGAGAAATGGGGGGGTCAGGGCATGGGCAGGTGGTCCTGCTGGGGAGGGGGGCAGGGGAGGGGGGGGGATGGCCTGCCTGGGATAGCCCAGTGGGCTCCCCCAGCCCCAAATCAACCCCTGGGGCAGCCCAGTGTGCGCCCCCAGCCCCAAATCAACCCCTGGGGCAGCCCAGTGTGCGCCCCCAGCCCCAAATCGGCCCCAAATCATCCCCTGAGCTCCCCAAATCGGCCCCAAATCATCCCCTGGGACAGCCCAGTGTGCGCCCCCAGCCCCAAATTATCCCCTGGGACACCCAGTGTGCTCCCCCAGCCCCAAATCGGCCCCAAATCATCCCCTGAGCTCCCCAAATCGGCCCCAAATCACCCCCTGGGACAGCCCAGTGTGCTCCCCCAGCCCCAAATCGGCCCCAAATCATCCCCTGGGACAGCCCAGTGTGCGCCCCCAGCCCCAAATGGGCCCCAAATCATCCCCTGGGCTCCCCCAGCCCCAAATCATCCTGAAATCATCCCCTGGGGCAGCCCAGTGTGCGCCCCCAGCCCCAAATCGGCCCCTGGGCTCCCCCAATCGGCCCCAAATCATCCCCTGGGCTCCCCCAGCCCCAAATCGGCCCCAAATCATCCCCTGGGCTCCCCCAGCCCCAAATCATCCCCTGTGCTCCCCCAGCCCCAATTCATCCTGCACATCCCCTGGGCTCCCCCAGCCCCATTTCATCCTGCACATCCCCTGGGCTCCCCCAGCCCCATTTCAGCTCCCAGCCGGCTCAGCAGCCCCAGCACTGCCCTGGCTTTGGCACTGCTGCCCCCCCAGGCCGGGCAGGAAGAACATTTCCCATCCCAAAAACCCACTCCAGGCAGAGCCCCACGGTGGTTCCCTGGGCACGGTGAGCCAGAAAAGGCTGGGGCAGGTCGGGAATTTCGGGAATTTCGGGAATTTCAGGGATTTCACAGGAATTATTTCAGGAATTCGGGGCAGTGACTCACCCAGCCCCGCTGGCTCTCCAGCCACTCCCGCTTGGAGGAGACCAGCGCGTCGGTGATGATCGCGGCCAGCGGGCCGATGCTCTGCTCCTGCCCGATGCTCTTCAGGTGCTTGGCCACGAAGGCCCCGAAGGCGACCAGGGTGACCACGCGGCCCCAGTTGGTCACCCCGTCGCTGAAGACGTGGGCGGCCACCTCCACCACCGACTGCAGGTCCTCCTCCTGCTGGATCTGCAGCTTCCGCAGCATCCCTGGGATGGGGGGGGAGATTCCCGTTTTTAGGGACCCCCGGGAGGGGCAGGGAGAGGCTGGGACCCCCCCAGGCAGACCCCCAGAGCTGCAGGAGCCACGGGGAGGGAGGGAGGGAGGGAGGGAGGGAGTCCTGCTTCTCCTCCTGCCACACCTGGGCCAGGTACAACCCCAGCCCCTGACACACTTGGGGTTCCTGCTGGGGAGCAGCTGTGGTGTGTGAGCCCCTCACAGCCCCATCCCTCAAGGGTTTCCAAGCTCCACCACATCAAAACCACAGAGCAGGGACCAAGGGCAGCCCACCCCAGGTCAGGAATGAGGGATCAGCGCCTGGAAAAGCAGAATGCCCAAGCTTGGGGACAACTGTGGTGTCTGAGCCCATCCACAGCCCCATCCCTCAGGGGTTCCAAGCTCCATCACATCAAAACCACAGAGCTTGGGGCAAGTAGGGACCAAGGGCAGCCCACCCCAGGTCAGGAAGGTGGGATCAGCACCTGGAAAATCAGAATTTCCCAGCTCAGGGCCAGCTGTGATGTCTGAGCCCATCACAGCCCCATCCCTCAGGGGTTCCAAGCCCCACCACATCAAACCCAAAATCTGGGGGGGAAGAGGGGCCAAGGGCAGCCCCCCCCAGGTCAGGAATGAGGGGTCAGTGCCCTGGAAAATCAGAATTCCCCAGCTCAGGGCCAGCTGTGGTGTCTGAGCCCATCACAGCCCCATCCCTCAGGGTTTCCAAGCTCCATCACATCAAAACCAGAGAGTAGAGACCAAGGGCAGCTCCCCCAGGTCAGGAATGAGGGGTCAGCACCTGGAAAATCAGAATTCCCCAGCTCAGGGGGCCAGCTGTGGTGTCTGAGCCCCTCACAGCCCCATCCCTCAGGGGTTCCAAGCTCCACCACATCAAACCCCAAATCTGGGGGGAGCAGGTGGGACCAAGGGCAGCTCCCCAGGACAGGAATGAGGGATCAGAGCCCTGGAAAATCAGAATTCCCCAGCTCGGCCTCCTCGTGGCCCGGGGGAGCCAAGGCTTTGCGAAACCGAAAGGCGCTGCCGCTGCTGCCGGTTGTTGTTGCTCAAACCCGCAGGAAAGAAACTTCCCCCGGGCAGTTTCCATTCCCCCGCCCCGCTCAGGAAATCACCATCCCCAGAGAGAGAAACCCCCGAAACTCACCGGGAATTCCAGAGAAAACACCGGGAAGAACACCGGGAATAACACCGGGAAATCCCAAAATTCCCGTCAATCCCGCGATTTTTTTTTCTTTTTCTTTTTTTTTTTTTTTTTTTGGTCCATTCCTGGGTCCCTTTTCCCCGTTTTCCCCACCTTTATTCCCATTTTTTCCTGGCTCCAAAACCTCCCTCTTTTCCCAATCCCCTTTTTTTCTCAGGCAGAATTTCCGGTCTTTTTTTTTTTTTTTCCTTCATTTTCCCGGGCTGGAATCGAGGATTTTTTTTCCCAGGGATTTTTCCCTGATGCCACAACCCCAAAAATTCTTGAAAACTGATCCTCATTCCCTCTTTAATTACTCCCGGGCTTTCCCCCCTCTTCAGTTAATCAGGAATTGGGATTTTTAAATAATTAACTTTAACCTGTGGGGGTGGAATGGGATTGGGACGGTGAAAAAATGCGAGGAAAAAAAAAAAAAACCTCGTGAATGAGCTAAAAAAAAAAAAAATAAAAAAATTCCATGACTCAGCCTGGACATCCCTCCGCAAGGATCATTCAACAGGCACGTCCGGGAATTGGGACAGAGGAACCGATCCCAGCAGCAGAGCTAAGGATGAAACTGAAGCTCTTTGTGTTCCAATAAAAAAAAAAAAAAAACAAAAAAAACCCCCCCCAAAAAACCAAAAAAAAACCCAAAAAACACCCAAAAAATGGAAAAAAACCCCACCAAAAAAAACCGACAAGCTGAGAAATCGGCACATCCTCCTCCAAAGGCCGGGCTGGACAGGGCTGGGAGCAGCCTGGAGGTGCCCCTGCCCGGGGGTCTTGGGGGAGTTTTTAATTTTATTTCAACCCAAATTCCTCCTCGGTTCTGCCAGCACATTGCCCAGGAGACTTCCCCAAAAAAAAAAAAAAAAACAAAAACAAAACAAAAAAAACCCTCCGCACCCAAACTGGATTCGAAACTCCTGAGCGAACTCCTCTTTGGGCGCTGGGGATTTTATTTTATATTTTATTTTATTTCTTTCTTCCCTCCGGTCCGGGGGCGGGGGGGACACACGAGGAGCAGCCGGGGTTTAATCTGTAACTAAATTATCTCCTCCGCACACCCCACCGGCGCTTTCCCCTCTCCCCGGACAGAACAAAGTTCAGTTTCGCTTTTGATCGCTTCGCTTTAACCCTTTCCCAGCCACAGCCCGGCCCCGCCATCGCCCCCCGCCCGCCGCCCCCTCCCCAAAACCCCAGAGGCGGCAGCGGCCTCTGAAAATCGCCCTCCCCAGGAAAAACCGGGTGGGTTTAGCGGAGGGGTTCGGCCCCACACCCACCTTGAAAGGCCAGCTCGTGTTTCTCCATGACGCCGTCGCCCACCCTCCGCAGCGTCTCCAGCGCCTTCTCCATCACCGCATCCCCCGCCGCGCCCGGCCGCCCGGGACCGCCCAGGAGCCCCGGGAAAAGCTTCTTCGCGCTGGGCTGCTCCTCGCCCGCCACCTCCCGCAGGTAGCGGCTGATGAGCTCCAGCGAGTCCTGCCGGAGCCCGTCGGGGGGCCCGGGGGGGGTCCCGGGCAGGGAATCGGCTCCGGGGCCGCGCTCGCTCTCGGGTTCGCAGCCGTCCAGCTCCTCTTCGGGGCGCCAGAGAGTCGCGCCGCAGCCAATCAGCGGCGGCGGCGGCGCGCCGCAGCCAATCAGCGCGCGGGGGGGGTCGGCGCGGCCGGCGGCGGCCCCGGAGCGTTCGCGGGGCGGCTCCGCAGCGGCGGCGGCGGCGGCGGCGGCCGCGGGCTCCGCGCGCCCCCCGGGCCCGCCGGGGCTCAGCGCCGGGCCGCCGCCGCAGTACAGGTTGAAGCCGATGAAGGCTTTCGGTTTGACGGCGAACATGGCGCCCGGTGCGAGCGGCCGGCGGGCTGCGGGCGTGACCGGAGAAGTGCTTTATATAACCGGCGGCTCTGACGCCGGCAGGGGCGGGGCGAGAGGGCGGGACCGGGGCTCTTTTGCCACCTCCGCTTCCGTTCTTTCCAAAGAAAAAAAAAAAAAAAAAGAGCGGAAAGGGGGATCGTCCCCTCCGCGCCCCCCTCCCCGAGCTCGGTACCTCGCTCCCGGTGCCGCCGGCTCTTCCCGGTACCGGGCAGCAGCTCCTCAGCACCAACCCCCTCCTCATCCCTGCGAGGGATCCCCCCCAGGCAGAGCCCCCCCAGCACCAGGGACCACCCTCATGGCACGTGTGTCCCCTCCCCTGCCTCGGCCGCCGGCTCCGGTGCCGGTTCCGCAGCACCGAGCATCCCCGGCGGGACCCCGGGAACCGGCACCGCATCCCCGGCGCGGACAAGGAGGGGCTCGGAAGCGGGGAGTGGGTGTGAGGCGGCAGGGTGGGATCGCCGCGGGGTGAGGGGTGATGGTTTGGAACCCAACGCGGGGAGATTCCGGCTGTGGAAGTGCGCAGATAACAGCGAAGGGGATTTTTGTCCCGCGGGTAATCGGGCGCTGGGGGAGGCTGCCCAGGGAGGTGGGAGATGCCTTGAAACGCTCCGAGCCGGGAGGGGCAGAGCTCTTGAGCAGCCGGAGCTGGTAAGGATGTCCCTGCCTGGCAAAGGAAACCCCAACCCAAACTCTTCCGTGGTCCGGTTCGAGCCCGTTCTGACCCCGGCTCTGGGGAGCTGCCCCGGTCCTTCCAGCCCTCGGGGGCTTGTCCCACATCCCCCCCCAGGGCTGAAACCCCCCTGCACACACAGAGCAGGGCAGGACCCGTCACCTGGGTGTGTCACCCTGGGGTCACCTGGGTCACCCCGGGGTCACCCAGGTCACCCCGGGGTCACCCGGGTCACCCCAGGGTCACTCTGAGGTCACCCAGATCACCCCAGGGTCACCCCAGGGTCACTCCGGGGTCACCCAGGTCACCCCAGGGTCACCCCAGGGTCACTCCAGGATCACCCCAGGGTCACCCAGGTCACCCCAGGGTCACTCCGGGGTCACTCCAGGGTCACCCCAGGGTCACTCCAGGGTCACCCAGGTCACCGCAGGGTCACCCAGGTCACTCTCGGCACCCTTGGGGCACTGGGGATCAATTCTGGTCTCCCCTGGCCCTCCCTCCAGCCCTGGGGCTGAGCCAGCTGCCCTCAGTGTGTTTGGGGCACAGCTGGGCCGGGGGAGCAGCCTCGGGGGGTTGTGCAGGTGGATCAGAGCCCCCAGGAAGAGGGAAACGCGGTGGCTTTGCCCTGGGGCGGTGAGGAAGGGCAGGAGGTCTCCAACACCCCTTCTGCTGGATCCCTTTCCAGGGGAAAACTCTGGGATGGGGAGGTGGCTGTGGGGGGAAAGGCTCTGCTGTCCTGCAGGGCTGGGCTGGGGCCGTGCCCACCTGAGTAACCTCAGAGCCCTTTGGTGCCTCCCAAGACACTGGGAATTTGGGGTCTGGAGCCCCTGAGATCACAGTGACATCCCAAAAGGGTTCCTGAGGAACGTGTGCTGGGGCCACCAAAGGCCACCGAGGTGTGAGCCTCACCTGGGAAGTGACAGCAGCCCCCGTGACCCCAGCTGGGATGTGATGAGTGAGACACCGGGACAGGGCTCTGGTTTCCCCCTCCCAGCACCAACAAGGGACCCAGGAAAGTGCTGCCCCTGCCAGCAGTGGGGTCTTGGGGACAGGAGGTCCCAGTGCCTCGGGGTGGGGATGAAATCCAGATGTTGGGGGAGCACAGCTCCTCCCGCGGGGTCTCACAGCTCCTGAGAGCTGCCACCTCCCTGCTCAGCATTTCTGGGGGGCAAACTGAGGAAGCCAAGCCTCTGCCCGCATTCTGAGCCGTGTTTGGAGCAGAGGAGGAGGCTGTGGTGAGCTCAGGGCCCCATCCCAACGCCCCGGAGCCCTCAGGGCCAGCAGAGCCAGGGCTGTGCATCCCCTTGGGGGTCCCTTCATCCCCCCAGCTCCTGTCCCCGCTGCCACCCCCCCAAACCAGGGCTGAGCGAGGAGGGCATGGGGTCCAGCGAGATGAAACTCGTCCCTCTCAAAATCCTTCCCACGGCCCCGAGGAATGCGCCCTTGTCGGGAAGCGAATTCTTTGGCAGCGGGAGCAATAATAACAGGGAGCTCTGGCAGCGCCCGCCGCATTTTTGTGAGGCGGTGCCAAGCTCCAGCACAAACACGGCCCCGGGGCTGGAACAGCACGTCCCTGCGGGTCCCTGCTCGTCCCCTGCGGGTCCCTGCGGGGCCGGGGTGAGCCCCCCGGGGCTGGGGAATTCCCGGCGCTGGGAATCCGGGAGGATCGCTGCGAGCACCGCCCAGCCCGGTGCCACACCCGGCCAGCTCCGGGGGAAAGGTGCGACCGAGGAAAGGTCAAGGTGAAACCCTCCAGGGTGGCCGACGGTGGGACAGGGCAAGGGGACAGTGTCCAAGGCCAGGGTGGATGGATTTGGATCCACCTGGGCCAGCGGGAGCTGTCCCTGACCGTGGCAACCCCTCCAACCCAAACCATTCCATGGCGAGGTTGTCCCGGACTGGAATTCCTGGCACGGGGGGATAACCTGGCTCCTGCCCAGCTTGGAGAAGGACCAGGGGGGGTTTGAGGGGGCTGAGACCCCTCAGCCCCATCCCCTCGGGGCTGCCTGGAGGTGGGCAAGGCAGGAGTGGCCGTGCTGCTGCCCCCCGAGGGGTGACAGTGGGGACACGGCGGGGCAGGCTGGATGTCCCCGCAGGGCAGGGCAGCTGCAGCTCCAAGGAGTGGGGCAGAGAGGGTCCAACCCCTCCCCTGAGCCCCCCCAGCCAGGTGGGAGACCCCAGCACCCCTCACCCACAGCGAGGGGTGGGGAGGGGGCTGCCAGCAGCACCCCCTGCCCCCTGCACTGCCCACCCGGCTCTGGGGTGGGAACGACCCCCCTGGCACAGCTCCCAGCCCTGCTCAGAGCTGCTCCTGCCGGGGGTCTCCAGCACACCTGGAGAGGCAGGGGGAGGGGGCTGGGGGGGCTGTCCCCTCCCACTGTCCCCTCCCAGCACAGGGACAGCCCCGGGGCAGCGAGGCCCCTTTGCATCCTTCACTTCAATTTCCCCTTTCTGGTTTTATTTCCCCTTTTTGAGGTTTAATAAAAAGCAAGCACAGCACTCCAGAAGAGGTGAACATGTAAAAAAATTATATATATATATATATATTCTTTTTTTTTTTTTTATATATATATATTTGTATCTATTTACAAGGTGGCTGGGACAGACAGCAGGACATCCCAGCAGGGTGTGCCAGCCACTGCCCCCGCCGGCTCACACAGGGGCTGGGGAAGTGCTGGAGCTCAGAGCAGCACCCTGCGGGCACCAGGGGCAGCTCCCAAGCCCCCCACATCCCCTCTGCCCTTCCCCAGAGAGCAGCCAGAGCCGGTTTCTCACGGCAGGAGAGATCCAGGAACCACCTGGAGGTGGACAGCACATTCCAGCAGCACACCCTGGGCAAACACCCACCCCTGGAGTGACACAGGTGACACAGATTTCCCAGGGGAACGCCCAGGTGAGCAGGAACAGGCAGCAGGAAAACCCTGCCCGGGGCATCCTTCACTCCTGCCTCCCCCCTCTTTCTCCTTTGGCCCTCGTGCTTCCAGAAAGTGGGGCAGGTTTTTGGGGGGCTGCCCTGGCCAAAAGGCCACTGGGATGATGCAGGGCACCAGGAGGGGACAGTGCCACCCCCCAGCACCTGTGCCTCTCTGCAGGGACAGCTTGGTGGGCTTTGGGGCTTTTTGTTGTTTGGGTGTTTTGTTTTTTTCCCCTGGCTTGAGACAAAGAAAACACAAGAAAGGGAAAAAAAAAAAAAGCAAAAAAAAAGCAATCCAAGCTTGGGATGCCCAACACTTTCAAAACACAGCTTTGCCTCCCCACTCTTCAAATCCCACTCTGGTGCTTTTTTTTTTTATCCCTTTCTGGGTGGTTCCTGCCAGTGCTGCCTCTCTCCCCACTCCGTTCTCACTTCCAGCAGCACAAATGCCTCTCCCCACTCCTGCTTTGGGGAGCACCCAAGGCTGGGAGCAGCCTGGGGCTGCCTGGGCAGTGCCCTGAGCTGTGCCCTGAGCTGTGCCCTGAGCAGTGCCCTGAGCTGCTGCTGCTCTCAGCTCTGAGCAGACACAGACCTGAGCAGGACAGAGAAGCTGCCCCTTGAGGCAGCTGAGCCCCTCTGGTTGGGTCCCTCCGGCCAAATCCCCTCAAAGCCCCCCAGGCAGGCCAGCTGAGGTGGGGCTGTGCCCCCAAAGCAGCACAGGGATGTTTCCAGCACTGCCCAGCCCCTCTCCCAGCCCCCTGGGAGCTCAGAGCCCAGGCAGCTCAGCCCAACAACACCCCCAGGGAAGTTTTGGGGTTTTTTTTTTTTTCATCTCGGCCAATTTCTTCACTTTGAAGCTCTAACGCACACACCTGACATTGCCTTCAGGTCAGGGATCACACCTGAGGGATCAGGGATCACCCCTGCCAAACCTGGGATCACACCTGCCAGTCTGGGATCACACCTGAGGGATCAGGGATCACACCTGCCAAAGCTGGGATCACACCTGCCAGTCTGGGATCACACCTGAGGGATCAGGGATCACACCTGAGGGATCAGGGATCACACCTGCCAAACCTGGGATCACACCTGAGAGATCAGGGATCACACCTGAGGGATCAGGGATCACACCTGCCAAACTTGGGATCACACCTGCATTACATGGGATCACACCTCAGGGATCAGGGATCACACCTGCCAGTCTGGGATCACACCTGAGAGATCAGGGATCACACCTGAGGGATCAGGGATCACACCTGCCAGGCCTGGAAACACATCTGCTAGACCTGGGGTCACACCTGCCAGTCTGGGATCACACCTGAGAGATCAGGGATCACACCTGCCAGATTTGGGATTACACACACCAGGTCTGGGGTCACACCTGCCAGGTCTGGGGTCACACCTGCCAGTCTGGGGTCACACCTGCCAGGTCTGGGGTCACACCTGCCAGTCTGGGGTCACACCCCCTGCCCAGCTGGGTCAATCTCTGCCACCCCCCACACCTGTCACCCCTTCCCAGCCCTCAGCCCCACCCTTTCCCCTCCTCCAGGTGCCCCTCCAGGTGAGCAGGCAGCGCCCCAGTGCCCCCAAGGAGCAGGCAAATTAAGGCAAAGCCTCCCTGAGAGGAAGGGCCGAGCCAAGCCTGCCCTCCCCACTCAGCTCTGGGCTGTGTTCTCTGGAAAGACTCAAAGAAAACCACGTGGATTCTGCTGCTCCCGTCCCCTATGGTACAGTGAAGTTCAATCCATTGAGCCAAAAGGAAAAAAAAATTAAAAAAAAAAGAAAAAAAGAGACAAAAAAGAAGAGGGCAGAGAGTGCAGGCTACCCCGCCAGCTTGCTGGTGACCAGCGAGGATTTCCTCTGGGGCAGGTCCTGGGGCGTGGGGATGTGGTCTCCTGTCACCAGGTTCTTGTCAGGCCCTGCACTTGGCAGCTGCTTGTTCTTCATCTTGGCCTTGGCCATGTTGTAGTCGCCAGAGTCGAAGTATTTTTGCTGCAGGAGGATGAGGAGGAGGTGTTTGGGTTACTGTGGGTGTGCAGAGCCCCGCAGGGATTGCTCTAAAGCAGGAAAACATCACCCCAGGGAGGGGGGGAAATCCAAGCAGGGAGCCTGGCCTGGCTGGAAAGAGCCTTTGGCCAAGAGCCAGTGACTCAGCCCAGCTCCTGGGCCTGACTCAAGGCAGCCCTGACACACCAGGGACCTTTGCCTGGCTGGGACCAGCCTTGACCTACTCAGCAGGGCCTGAGGCACAGCTGCAGGATCCTCTGGCCAGGCAGGATGAGCCCAGGCTGATAGGAACAGGACTTTTGCCCCAGGGAACAAACCCTGGCTGCTGCCAAGGCCTTTCCTGTAGTCACTGTTTGCCGTGTTGAGATTTTTCTTAAATTCTTTCCCAAAGATTTGAAACAGTAAACAAAGCGACTCTCTGTAAACTCTCTTGTTTTTCACTTTTTCCCTCTCCTCAAAAAGAACTTTGCTTGTTGATATGGCCAAGGAGCCCAAGGATCCCACCTCTTAGGTGGGCACGTTGTAAAAAGGATAAAAATAAGTTCTGAGAATAAAGCAGCCCCTTTTGGGAGCATCAGCCTGCTGAAATCAGGAGTTTGTGTCTCGTTCATTGTGTCCCACAGCGACACCATCCAGCTCCCAACAGCTGCAGGGGCCACCTCCCAGCTCAAAGGGCATCCCCAGTGCCTTATCACACACTTATCACACATTTATCACACATTTATCACACACTTATCACATCACATCATCACATCCATCAGCCCAGGACTCTGCTCCTTGCCTGCCCGGCCTCAGCCCGGTGCCCAGGAGAGGCTGGGAGCTGCACAGGGCTCTGCTGGGCACAGGGAGAGCCTGGGCCTGATCAAATCCTCTGCCAGGTTTGTGGAGCTGAGCTTGGAGCTGCCCCTGGCCAGGGCTGAGCCTTGGGAATGCCAGCACTGGGGGAAAGGGAAGGGATTGTGCAGAGGGAATTGTGGCCAGAGAGGTGAGAGGCTCTGTGGGCACCAAATCAGGGAGGAAGGAGGGGCCAGGAGGAGCTGGAGCTGAAATTCCCTGGCAGCCCATGGGGAACAGAGACTCCCCTACCTCTTACAGGATTGATTTTACTGCTTTTCCAGCTCTGATTTGATGGAAAATAAATTAATTTCATTCCCCCCAAGTCAAGTCCCTTTTGGCCCTACTGATGCTCAGGGGACTGAGGGGGTTTATTCCATTCCTGAGGGGTTTTATTCCATTCCTGAGGGGGTTTATTCCATTCCTGAGGGGTTTATTCCATTCCTGAGGGTTTTCATTACATTTCTGAGGGGGTTTATTCCATTCCTGAGGGGGTTTATTCCATTTCTGAGGGGGTTTATTCCATTCCTGAGGGGTTTTATTCCATTTCTGAGGGGTTTATTCCATTCCTGAGGGGATTTATTCCATTCCTGAGGGGGTTTATTCCATTCCTGAGGGGGTTTATTCCATTTCTGAGGGGTTTATTCCATTTCTGAGGGGTTTATTCCATTCCTGAGGGGTTTATTCCATTTCTGAGGAGTTTATTCCATTTCTGAGGGGGTTTTATTCCATTTCTGAGGAGTTTATTCCATTTCTGAGGAGTTTATTCCATTTCTGAGGGGGTTTTATTCCATTTCTGAGGGGTTTTATTCCATTTCTGAGGGGGTTTATTCCATTTCTGAGGGGTTTATTCCATTCCTGAGGGGGTTTATTCCATTTCTGAGGGGGTTTATTCCATTTCTGAGGGGTTTATTCCATTCCTGAGGGGTTTTATTCCATTCCTGAGGGGGTTTATTCCATTTCTGAGGGTTTTCATTACATTTCTGAGGGGTTTATTCCATTTCTGAGGGGTTTATTCCATTTCTGAGGGGGTTTATTTCCATTCCTGAGGGTTTTCATTACATTTCTGAGGGGGTTTATTCCATTTCTGAGGGGTTTATTCCATTTCTGAGGGGTTTTATTCCATTCCTGAGGGGTTTATTCCATTTCTGAGGGGGTTTATTCCATTTCTGAGGGGTTTTTATTCCATTCCTGAGGGGGTTTATTCCATTCCTGAGGGGGTTTATTCCATTCCTGAGGGGGTTATTCCATTCCTGAGGGGGTTTATTCCATTCTCAAGGAGCACAAGGTTGGCTTTGCAGGGCAGGTGCAGCCAGGCCACTGGAGCAGCACATTGAAACCTCATTAAAACTTCAGTTTTGGAGGGATCCCAGCACTTGTTTCACCTCTAATTCAGGTTTTTTTTCCCCCTCCAGGTTTCAGGCCAGGCTGATGGGACAGAGTGGGATGTGCTGGGGGGGATGCAGAGCCAGGGAAGGAGGGGGGAAGCTGTGGGGTCTGTCCCTCTGAGGGACACTCACATACCCCTTTCTGCAGCCTCTTCATCAGGAAATCTGAGCCCCCAGGCTTCTGGCCCAGGTTGGGGTATTTGGCCTTGAGCTTGGCCTCCTCTGCCCTCTCAGGGGGGATGGCTCTGTCCTTCTCCTGACTGTCCTGAAACACAAAAAACGGGGGGGTCAGGGGGCCCAGCAGCCACCTGGAGTGCTTCCCCTTGGAAAATGTCACCAAAATGTCCCCAAAAACCTTCCCCAGGCACAAAGAGCCTCTCCCTGCAGGAGCTGTGGGGGCCAGGCAGAGCCCCTGACCCACCTGGGAGCCCCTCCAAGCACCCAGGCTGAGCTTTGGCTTGGCCAGCTGGGCTTTTAGGCTGGATTTTGGGGTAGGAATTCTTGCCTGTGAAGGTGCCCAGAGCAGCTGGGGCTGCCCCTGGATCCCTGGCAGTGCCCCAGGCCAGGCTGGACGGGGTTTGGAGCAGCCTGGGGCAGGGGGAGGTGTCCCTGCCCACGGCACTGGGTGAGTTTTAAGAGCCCTTCCAACCCAAACCGATCCCTGATTCCCTGATCTCCCTTCCCACATCACCCTGGGGAGGGATATTTATTACATGATCCATAATTCCAAGGTTCTGCTGGAGGGTTCTGGCTGCTCCCAGGTAGGATCTGGGTCTCCTGGGAAGGATTTTGGGGGGGGGGGGTCCCAGTTGGGGTTTGGGGATCCAGGGGAGGATTTCCAGCTCCTCAACGGGATTTTGGGGCTCTTGGGAAGCATTTTGGAGGATCTCAGGCAGGATTTGGGGGGTCCTGGGGAGGATTTCAGGAATTCCAAGCAGGACTTTGGGGTCTCCTGGAGAGCTTTTAGAGTTCCCAGGTAGGATTGGAGGGGTCAGGGGGGGCTGAGAGCAGCACCCAAAGCTTTGACCCCTGAAACCATTCCACGATCTCTGGATCCCAGTTACCCTATCCCACCCCTCACCCCCTCCCCAACCCCGTTACCCCCATCCCAGCTTCATCCCAGCCCCTTTATTCCCATCCCAGGTTACTCCCAGCCCTTCCCAGCCCCTTTATTCCCATCCCAGGTTAATCCCAGCCCCTCTCAGCCCCATTATTCCCATCCCAGGTTAATCCCAGCCCCTCTCAACCCCTTTATTCCCGTCCCAGGTTAATCCCAGCCCTTCCCAGCCCCATTATTCCCATCCCAGCTTAATCCCAGCCCCTCTCAGCCCCTTTATTCCCATCCCAGGTTAATCCCAGCCCTTCCCAGCCCCTTTATTCCCATCCCAGCTTCATCCCAGCCCTTCCCAGCCCCTTTATTCCCATCCCAGGTTAATCCCAGCCCTTCCCAGCCCCTTTATTCCCATCCCAGGTTAATCCCAGCCCCATTATTCCCATCCCAGGTTAATCCCAGCCCTTCCCAGCCCCTTTATTCCCGTCCCAGGCCCCTCCAGCCCCAGTCGCCCCCATCCCCCCCCGCCAACCCCACACGCCGCCATCGAGCCCGAGCCGGAAGTCCCGCCCAGTCCCTCATCCCCACAGCCAATCGGCGCCCGGCATTCGCCAGACGGACAAGAGAAACAACCAATCCCCGCACAGGACTGGAAAGAGGGACGTGTGGCCGAGCCAGTGGGAGACGGCCGGGCACCCCTTCCCTCCCCCGGGGGTTCCCCCACCTGTTTCTCCTGTCCGGTCTCCTCCGTGAAGGCGCCGGTACCGAGCGGAGCTGCCATGGCGGCGAGGCGGGGCTCCGCGCTCTCTCCGCTGCGTCCGGCCCCGCGCCCTGCTCCAAAATGGCCGCCACCGCCTCCACCGCCCCAGCTGTTTGACGGGCAGCACCTCCGCCCAATGAACGCAGAGAAGTGGCCGCAGTGACATCACACCTAACCAATCAGTGCGCGCTGAAGGCGGGGCATGGAGGGAAGGCGGAGCAAACAAAACAGCAGGGCAGGCATGACTGGCACAAACATTGGCCAATAGGAAGAGAGAAACGCCGAGAGGGTGGAGCAAGAGGCGGAGCTTCAGGTGCGCCGGTCCCGCCGCGCCGCCGGTTCGAGACCGGGGCCGGGGGGATGCGGGGACACCGCGCGGGACCGGGGGATGCGGGGACATCCCCGACGGCAGCGACCGCTCACGGTGCCCCGAAACCACCCCCAGCCTCGTCCCCGCCGTGGAAAGGGGCCTGGGGAAGGAGGGACCCACCCCCAGCCAGCAGCTGAGACCAGCCGCAGCTGATGACACCAGTGTCACCAGCACCCACCAGTGTCACCAGCACCCACCAGTGTCACCAGCACCCTGGGGACCCCCCCCGCCCCTCCCGAGCACTGCCAGCGCCCCTGGAAACGCCGATCCTGGCGGCTGCACCCACGGAAACACGGACAGACCCTGGGGCTGCAGAGAAATACTTTTAAGTGAACTACAGGAGAATAAAGTGGGGGAGCAAGGAAGGGGGGGTTGTGAACAAAAAATAATCACAGTTTTAACTCTTTTTTTTTTTTTTCTTACTAAGAAAGAGCAGCCCGAGCCATGAGGGCACAGCCCGGGGGTTCTTTGCAGAGCTGCTCCTCCACGGAGACACGCCGGGGAGGTTTGGGTGCCCCGTGCCAGCCAGGGATGGGGAGGGTGGTCCTGGCTGCCCAAAGACCCCCAAACCCTGCCCCAGGAGGGTGTGAGCTCCTCAGAGTGCCCCAAACCCTGGCCCAGGAGGGTGTGAGCTCCTCAGGAGATCCCCGAGTGCCCCAAACCCTGTCCTAGGAGGGTGTGAGCTCTTCAGGAGAACCCAGAGTGCCCCAAACCCCGGCCCAGGAGGGTGTGAGCTCTTCAGGAGAACCCAGAGTGCCCCAAACCCCGGCCCAGGAGGGTGTGAGCTCCTCAGGAGATCCCCGAGTGCCCCAAACCCCGGCCCAGGAGGGTGTGAGCTCTCCAGGAGAACCCAGAGTGCCCCAAACCCCGGCCCAGGAGGGTGTGAGCTCCTCAGGAGATCCCCGAGTGCCCCAAACCCCGGCCCAGGAGGGTGTGAGCTCCTCAGGAGAACCCCGAGTGTCCCAAACCCTGTCCCAGGAGGGTGTGAGCTCCTCAGGAGAACCCAGAGTGCCCCAAACCCTGGCCCAGGAGGGTGTGAGCTCCTCAGGAGAACCCCAAGTGCCCCAAACCCTGGCCCAGGAGGGTGTGAGCTCCTCAGGAGAACCCAGAGAGCCCCAAACCCTGTCCCAGGAAGGTTTGAGCTCCTCAGGAGAACCCCGAGTGCCCCAAACCCTGACCCAGGAAGGTGTGAGCTCCTCAGGAGAACCCAGAGTGCCCCAAACCCTGGCCCAGGAAGGTTTGAGCTCCTCAGGAGAACCCAGAGTGCCCCAAACCCTGGCCCAGGAAGGTGTGAGCTCCTCAGAGTGCCCCAAACCCTGGCCCAGGAGGGTGTGAGCTCCTCAGAACCCCGAGTGCCCAGCACAGCTCCCAGGTCCCCAGGAACGTGTCCCAGCCCCATCTGTGCCTCTCCCCCGAGCCTGGGGTGGGGGGCTCTGTCACCCCCAAGGGCAAGGAGGAGTGAAGAGCTGCTGCCACCTCCCCCTGGAGGCAAAGGGGGCTGTGGTGGTGGTGGTGGGGGGGTCTCTCACCTCCCACCCCTGCCTGGGGAGGGGAAAACAAAAAAATCCCCTGGTCCCTCCCCAGGCTGAGCCCACCCAGTGCCCCAAGGAACCCTCTGAGGGGGGAGAGACCCCTGCCTCACACCCAGGGCTCTTTGAGAAGGGGTTTGATGGGGGGGTGAGGAGGAGGAGGAGGCTTTTAGGACTTATTGAAGGCGGCCAGCACGGCCCAGATCATCTCGGTGGCCCTGCCTTTGGCCGCCTCCACCTCGGGGTCCATATCCAGCAGGTCCTTGGTCCTGTTCATGGCCACGTCGTACTTGTCGTCGGCCAGGCTGGCGAAAACGTTCTCCAGCACGTCCGAGGCGTGGGCCAGCACCAGCAGGGCCAGAGTCCTGCGCTCCATGCGCTGGGGATCGTTGACCCAACGCTCCAGGACGCTCTCCTGCAGCTTCCTCACCAGGCGCTGCTTCTCGGAGGCGTTGCTGACCGGGTGGGTGGTCATGTCGAAGAGCAGGAAGTTCTGCTTCTCCGTGGTCAGGATCCCTTTCTCCACCAGCGCCTTGGCCAGGCGCTCCCGCACGTTGCGCAGCTGGTACTGCAGCTTGAAGGGGTTCCAGGTCTCTCCTGGAGAGGGGTTGAGAGGGGAGGGGAAAAGGTTTTTCTGGTCAAGATTTGCTTCTCAAATCTCAGAGTTCCTGACAGACTCTCCTGTGCTGTCCTGCTGTAGAGAGGATTCGCCCAAATTCAGCCTTCCCCTGCTGTCCCCATCACCAGGAATGAGCCAGGGAGAGGAGGTTTGGAGAGGTTTGAGGGTCCAGGGTGGTTTTGGGGCTCTGCCCTCTTTTCGGGGTTCCCTCACCACCAGATCCTGGAGCTCCTCCCTCCTCCCAGGGAGGTGGTGGGGTCACCTGGTGTGTTTAACAACAGCCTGGCTGTGGCACTGGGGGCCATGGTCCAGCTGAGGTGTTAGAGCTGGGTTGGACTGGATGATCCTGAACATCTCTTCCAACCACAGAAATTATTCTGTGATCTCAGGGTAAATCCCTTTCCAAAGCCTCTTCCACCTGTGGGTCACCCCAGGCTGGCTCAGGCCTCAGCGAGGACCAAGATTTCCACTGAGCTCCCAACAGAAAAAAAAACAAAACACCCAGAAAATCCTTCTCTGCCCCCAAATTCAGCCTTCCCCTGCTCTCCCCATCACCAGGAATGAGCCAGGGATTCAGGACTAGGCAAGGGAGAGGGGGTTTGGAGAGGTTTGAGGGTGCAGGGTGGTTTTGGGGCTCTCCCCTCTTTTCAAGGCTCCCTCACCAGCAGCTCCTGGAGCTCTGGCTGCAGAGGCTGATGCTGGACCTGGGCTCCTGGCTGGGTTTTTTTGGTGGCTTTGGGGGTCCCTGAGGGAGGTTGGGACAGGAGGGAGCTGGGCCAGCCCTACCCGTGAGCAGCTCGATCCAGGTCTGCACCGTCTCGGCCGCCTCGGTGGCCTTGATGTGCCGGAGGGTCTCGTCCAGCAGCACGTCCCCGGTGGGAGCGTCCGACTTCAGCAGCACCTGCGGGAGCAGGGGGGGCACGGCCTGGGCATGGAGGCAGAGCCCTGCTGGGCTGGCCTTTGGCCTGCTGCTGCTCTCCTCTGCCTCGTTTTTTAGGCTTTTTTAGGTTTTTTTTAGGTTTTTTTAGGGGTTTTTTTAGGGTTTTTTAGGTTTTTTTTAGGTTTTTTTAGGGGTTTTTTTAGGTTTTTTTAAGTTTTTTTAGGGTTTTTTTAGGTTTTTTTAGGGTTTTTTTAGTTTTTTTAGGGTTTTTTTAGTTTTTTTTTAGTTTTTTTTAGGTTTTTTTAAAGTTTTTTTTAGGTTTGTTTTTTAGTTTTTTTTAGGTTTTTTTTAGTTTTTTTTAGGGTTTTTTAGGTTTTTTTAATTTTTTTTTTAGTTTTTCTAAAGTTCTGTTTCAGCTTTTTGCATTGAGCTTTTGCAACCGAGTCAGATTTGTCATGGCAGGGATTGTGGTCCTGTCACGATTTTAGGATTTCAAGTGAACAACTTTCTTGTTATTGTAACTGTTTAAACATATTTACATTCTTCTCATAAGGAAGAAATTGTTGGTGGGCTGTTGGGTTGCCCAGTGTGGTTGAAGAGGAAGATTTTCTTCCTCCAATCCATGGTCCCTGTTAGAATTCTATAAATATTAAAATAGAGTTTAAAAAAAAAAAACCCTAAAAAATAATCAAATCAATTAAATTAAAAATTGAAAATTAAAAATTAAAAAAAATAAATTAAATAAATTAAATAAATAAAATTTAAAATTTAGGATTTAAAATTAACATTAAAAATTAAAAATTAAAATTGAAAATTAAAATTGAAAATTAAAATTAAAAATTAAAGTTAAAAATTAAGAATTGAAAATTAAAAATTGAAAATTGAAAATTAAATTAAAATCAATTAAATAAATTAAATAAATTAAATTAAAAGATTTAAAAAAGGAAGTTTCCCTTTTTAACCTTAACCAGCCCAGGGTGTGAGTGTCATTCCTCTGTGCTGAATCCCCTCCCAGAGCAGATCCTGCTCCTGCTGCAGGGATGGGGTGGGCAGAGCTCCCCAGACCCTGCCCAGGGTTCCTGCAGGAGCCTCTGCAGCCCTGCAGGTTCACAGCTGTGATGCTTTGGTTTGCTAAAACCCTTTGGGAAAGACTTTTCTGTCACCAGGAGACATAAATATTCTGTTTTCCTGACTGTGACCTTTGTTCCCATCCCTTTCCCCAGGAGGGGCTTCTCCTTGGTCCCTCTGACCAATGTGACTGAAGGAGTTTGTCCTTCTCCCACCCCTTGAGTTGCTCTTTGTAGAAACAGCATAAAAGGGGAGAAATAACCAAAAATAAATGGAATCACTGTCAGCCTTCTGAGCTGGAGTCTGTGTGGCTGTGATCTTGAACAGCATCACAGCAGAGGCCCCTGATGCTGGATTGGAAGGATGGAACCCACTGCAGAAGCTGCCAGGAACATCCAGGTGTTTTTCACAGCAGCTTTACAGAAAAGCTGCCTGTAGCTTTGGGGTGTGCCTGTGGTGTTTGGGTTTCTCTGGAACTCTGTTCCCAGAGAGTTTTCTGTCACCAGGAGACACGTTTTCCTGACTGTGACCTTTGTTTACATCCCTTTCCCCAGGAGGGGCTTCTCCTTGCTGTCCCTCTGCTCTGACCAATGTGACTGAAGGAGTTTGTCCTTCTCCCACCCCTTGAGTTGCTCTTTGTAGAAACAGCATAAAAGGGAAGAAATAACCAAAAATAAATGGAATCACTGTCAGCCTTCTGAGCCAGAGGCTGTGGAAGAGCAGCAGGGGCTCACCTTCCTCTCCAGCAGCCTCTTCTTCCTCAGCGAGAGCGGCTCCAGGCGGATGCGGCCGCGCAGCGCCAGCTCGATCAGGATCCCGCCCCGCAGCCCCGAGGAGATGCAGTCGTTCCAGAAGGAGGTGTAGCCCTGGGGGGGAGGAGGAAGAAGATGAAGGAGAAGAAGAAGAAAAAGAAGAAGAAAAGAAGAAGAAAAGAAGAAGAAAAGAAGAAGAAAAAGAAAAGAAAAGAAGAAAAGAAAAGAAGAAAAGAAGAAAAGAAAAGAAGAAAAGAAAAGAAGAAGAAAAGAAGAAGAAAAGAAGAAGAAAAGAAGAAGAAAAGAAGAAGAAAAGAAGAAGAAGAAGAGAAGAAGACAACGACGAAGAAGAAAAAGAAAAGGAAAAAGAAAAGGAAAAAAAGGAGAAAGAAAAGGAGAAAGAAAAGGAGAAAGGAAAGGAGAAAGGAAAGGAAAAAGAAGAAGAAAAAGAAGAAAGAAGAAGAAGAAGAAAGAAGGGAGAAGGAAGAAGAAGAAGAAAGAAGAAGAAAGAAGGAGAACAAGGAGAACAAGGAGAACAAGGAGAAGAAGATGATGATGATGATGGGCAGGAATTCTCCCTCTGCTCAGCATCCTGGCCTGCTTGGAGCCTGCCCCTCTCTCTCCCTGCCCCTGCCTCTCCAAAGCTTCCCCAGATTTCCAAAGGGAGGGGATTTTTTCCCCCCCACCAGCTGAGGAGTTCCAATTACTCCCCTTCCTGCAAACCCTGAGCAGCCCCAGGCTGTGCCCTCCTTGCTGCACCCAGCCCCAGGGTGTCAAAAATCCAAGGGAAAGTGGGAAAAGTGGGATCATTCCCAGGGGGACAGCAGGAGATTGCTGCTGCAGAGGGGCTGCACCCAGCCAGGAGCTCTGCCAGGCTGTCCCCAACATCCGTGGATGTGCCTGGCAGCTGCAATCTGCTCTCCTCCTTGCAGAAATTCATCCCCCTGGCCCCAGGACTCCCCCTGAGGGTCTCTGGATGTACCAAGGAATCAGCATCAGGCCTGGGAGGAGTTGGGGAAGGTTTGGCAAACAGGGACCACCCCCCAAAGAACCAGGAATTTGGCCCAGGAAAGAGAGGACAGAGGGAGAAGAGGGCAAGGGAGATCAGACACGTAAAAAGGGAGAGGGAAATGGGCACAAGACAGCCCTGGAACTGCAGCCAGGGAGAAAAATCCACCTGGACAAGAAAGCCCAGGTGAAGGGGCAGGGAGGGAGGTTCAACAACACCCAGCTGAGGCTTTCCAAGAGAGGTTTGGAGCAGTGGGGCAGCCCAGGTGACCTTTCCCTTCCCTTCTTCCACTCCTCTCTCCCTCCCTGGTGAGAACAAAGCTCGATTCTTTCCTCCTGTGCCAACAGGAAGCGAAGTTCCTTGGAATCCTGGGCAAGCCAGGGCTCAGGGAGGGGCTCAGGGGGCTGGGCTGGCGTTTGAGGGGTGCCCAGGGGAAGGGGGAGTCTCTGTGGGATCAAAGCCACCAGCTGCTCCTTTGCAGGGAGACCCCAACACACCTGGGATGGGTTCCCCAATGGGAAAAATCTCTTTTTCCTGCTGCTCCTTCTCTGGATGGCAAACAGGGAGGGCAGGACAGGGCTGAGAGCTACCAGGGAAACTGGAGGCAAAGCCCCAGTCAGCCTCTCCCCAAGGAAAAGAGGCTCAGGCCTCCCCCAGGGAAGGTTTTCCAGGTGAATTCCCATTTCCAGAGGGTCTGTTTGAGCAGGGCAGCTGGACACTGGGCTTGCCCAGCACAGAGATCCATAAAAGATATGAAAAAAAAAACAAAACCTTTATTTGCCTGCTTCATTTCCTTGTGAGGGGAAGACAAAGCCACCTTTCATCCCTGCCCTCCTGGTTTCCAGGTTTTGCTCATGGCTTTAACAAACAAGTTCTCCAGGAAAGGGTGTGAAGATGAGCAATGAAACCTTTCCTGGCCTCAAGGGCACGTCCCCTCCCTCAACCCCCCTAGGAAATTTTAAATTCCCAACCAGTTGAAAGCTCCTGGGTGGTTATTTCCAGCTCCTGGTTACAAAAGCCAGGCTGGTTAGCAGCCAGGTCCTCCTACATGGACAGCCTGGTACTTTAAATAATGAAATTACACCCTGAGCTCATTGAATTTGGCAAAAATTGTCTTGTTTTTTTTTGTTTTTTTTTTTTTCCTCAGCCATTAAAACCACGGAGCTGTGAAAACAGAGCCCAGCTCAGGGCCAGGCTGCTGCTGCTGGCCCTGAGGTACAGGAATGTGGAAGAACAGGATGAAAAAAAAAAAAAAAAAAACCAAAAAGGAAAAGTGTGACAAGGTTTTTTGTTTTTTTTTTTCCTGTTGTGCTCTCCCAGGCTCCTGGTGGCTGAAGGGCCGTTCCCCAGGGTACACTGACCAAGCCAAGAACACCAAACACAGCCCAGGATAAAAGCAGCCCATGGGACACCCCACTCCCAGGCTGCTGTCAAATATTTGCTCCAGGATTATTTGCATTGTGTTTGTTCCCTTTTACAGCCCCGAGCTCCTGCCACTTCCTACTCGGCTCCCAGGTTCTCCCACAGGACCCTGCCACTGTCACAGCCCCTGGGACAGCTCAGGGACCGAGCCACAGCAGCAGAGCCCTGGGGAAAAGAAGCTCCAGGCTCCTCACAAGGGCTCCATCCCACCCCTGAGGAATGAAGAGGAGGAGTCCCAGCCACCACAGCTCCTCAGGGTGGGAGACAGGCTCATCATGGGGTGGTTCCAGCTGGAAAAGATCTCCAGGAGCCACTCTTGACCAAAGTGGGTTGGCTGGAGCTGGAAAGCCTCTGTAGAAGCTCCTGTTCTGTCCCTGTCACCCCAAGAAGCACGTTGGGCACCTGGTTGGCTTCCCCTGCTCTGCAATTCCTCATCTGGCTTGTCAGGAGCAGCAGATTTTAGGATTGTTTGGAACGGTTTGGGACCTTAAAGATCAGCTAATGCCATTGCCTGTCAGGGCAGGGACACCTCCCACCACACCAGGCTGTTCCAGGCCTCGTCCAGCCCGGCCTTGGACACCTCCAGGGATGGGGCAGGTGTGGAATAACCTGTGCCAGGGCCTCACAGGCAAAGATTTCCCCAGGCTGATGCAGCAGGTGGATGAAGAAAAGGCAGGCAGGGCCAGGCAGCTCAGAGAACTGGGGCAGGAGGCATCCTCCCCTTGCCCAGAGCTCCTTTCCAGGCAGAGCTGATAAAGGAGTTCCCAGCAGCTGATAAGATCAGCTCTGTTTGACCAGGATCCCCTCCCCACGGGGAACGGCCCTGCAGGAACCCCCAGCTCTGCAGTGCCCCCAGGAAAAGCCAGTGACAGGCACACAGGAGGAGGGAGTGACATTCCCAGCCCAGCACCTCTCCTGCCTGGCCCAGGAAGCCACCAGAGATGCAGCTTCTGTCCCCTCTCCATGGTGGGTGCAGACTCAGCCCAGCTGATTCTGCTGCCCTCTCTGCCTCTGTCCTCAAGAGCCACCTCTGCTCTTTTCCACGTTAATTTTCAAAGAGCAGAGCGGTGCTCAGGGTGTCCCTGTGTGTCACCTGGTGCTTTGGGACACCAGAGGAGGATGTTCACCCTTGGATAAACCAGGTGAGGCTCCTTCTACCCTGTGGCTTCAGCCCTGGAAAGAACAACTCCCCCCCTTTGCTCTGCACAGTGACAGTGACACAACAACACCCCCAGGGCACCTCTCACCTCCTGCCACTGTCCCCAAGGCAGGTCCCAGCCGTGCCCACAGCTCAGGTTGTCATCTCCTGGCACGGGGTGCCCAGAGGAGCTGTGGCTGCTCCTGGATCCCTGGAGGTGCCCAAGGCCAGGCTGGATGGGGCTGGGAGCAGCCTGGGGCAGTGGGAGGTGTCCCTGCAAGGGTTTGGAGCTGGATGAGCTCTTCAGTCCCTCCCAAATCCAAACCACTCCACGATTCCCTGGGTTCTGAGCAGTTTCTAAGGGAGAGCCCCTTAGAAAGTGCTTCGAATTCTTCTCTAATTGAGCAGAACCCATCCAATCCCTTCTGCTGCTGCCCCAGAGCCTCAGCTGCGGGCACTGCCAGGCCACTGCCCAGGTGCCAGCAGACAGACAACTGCCTCACCTCCTTGTCCTTCAGCCCCAGGAGCAGCACCTCCTCCATCAGCGTCAGCCGGATGTCTTTGGAGTCGTCGGGATCGTCCTCGTTCAGCTCCCTGTCGGCAGCCGCGTCCTCCTCGCCGTCCGGCTTCTTCTCCGAGCTCCTGCCCTCCGCCCGCCGGCCCCGGTGCGTCAGGGTCGTCATCTCCGGCCCAGGTTTGCTAAAGGCGATGGACACGACGGTGCTGAGCCCCCAGACCCAAACCCGCTCGCCAAAACCAAGGGGGGGGCTCGCCCCTTCTACCCCAGGGCTTGCAGCTCCCCCTCCCCAGGGCGGTGCCAGGAGCGCCCCTCAGCCCTCGACGTGAGGGAACGGTGGCAGCGCCAGGCTGTGGAGGGAGCCCCGAGGAGCAGAAAAGCCCCCGAACCGCTACCGGGTGGGTCCCGCAGCCTGAGGGGACGCGGGGCACCGGCAGCATCTGGGGACGGCCCCGTCCCACCGCCCGCGACCCCCGCCCGCGACCCCGGCCCGGCCCTGCCTCAGCCTCACTCCCCGGGGCTCTGTTCCCCCTCTCCCGGCCCGGCTCTGCCTCCCGACCCCGGCCCGGCTCTGCCTCACTCCCCGGGGCTCTGTTCCCCCTCCCGGCCCCGGCTCTGCCTCACACCCCGGGGCTCTGTCCCCCCACTCCCGGCCCCGGATCTCCCTCACCCCTCAGCCCGGCTCTGTCCCACCCCTCCCGACCCCGGCCCAGCTCCATCCCACCCCCCCGGGCCCACTCCGTCTCGCCCCGCTCCATCCCGCCCGCCGCCGCAGCGCCCCGCGGGTAAAGATCCGCCCTCCCCCAGGAGGGTTGGGGGGCTGCCAACACCCCCCGCCCGCTGCCCGGCCTCACGGCGGCCCCGCCTCACCGCGGCCCGCCGGGTCCGCCCGGCCCGCTCCGCTCCGGGGCCGCGGGCAGGAAAAGCCTCCGCGGGGCCGCCGCCGCTTCCTGGGCTCCGCTAGCCCCGCCCACGCCGCGGCTCCGACCAATGGGAGCCCGCGCGGGCAGGGGCAGCCAATGAGAGCGGCCGGGCTGGGCTGAGGGGGCGGGACTTCCTCCTGTCAGTCAGCAGGTGGCTCCGCCTCCGCCCGCGTGTCCCGTTCCGTTCCCATCCCCGTCCCGTGCCCAGCCCCGTTCCCATCCCTGTCCCGTGTCCCGTTCCGTTCCCATCCCTGTCCCGTGTCCCGTTCCGTTCCCATCCCCGTTCCGTGCCCAGCCCCGTTCCCATCCCTGTCCCGTGTCCCGTCCCGTTCCCATCCCTGTCCCGTGTCCCGTTCCGTTCCCATCCCTGTCCCGTGTCCCGTTCCGTGCCCAGCCCCGTTCCCATCCCTGTCCCGTGTCCCGTTCCGTGCCAGCCCCGTTCCCATCCCAGCCCCGTTCCCATCCCTGTCCCGTGTCCCGTTCCGTTCCCATCCCCGTTCCCATCCCTGTCCCGTGTCCCGTTCCGTGCCCAGCCCCGTTCCCATCCCAGCCCCGTTCCCATCCCAGCCCCGTTCCCATCCCCGTCCCGTGTCCCGTTCCGTGCCAGCCCCGTTCCCATCCCCGTCCCGTGTTCCGTTCCGTGCCCAGCCCCGTTCCCATCCCAGCCCCGTTCCCATCCCCGTCCCGTGTCCCGTTCCGTGCCAGCCCCGTTCCCATCCCTGTCCCGTTCCCATCCCAGCCCCGTTCCCACCCCTGTCCCGTGTCCAGCCCCGTCCCGTGTCCCGTCCCGTGCCCATCCCCGTCCCGTGTCCCATCCCCGTGTCCCGTCCCCGGTCCCGTCCCCGGTCCCGTCCCGCCGCTAAGGGAGCACTGCCGCCGCTGCCCAAGGTTGAACGCCGTTTAACAGAGCACTGATGAGGAACATCCTTAACCCAAGACTCAAAACCGTCAGGAAAGGTTCCGCTGTCCCCGCCCGCAGGACAAGGAACGGCTCGGTGCCGGAGCAGGGCCTGGCACGGTGGCCAAACCCTGAAATGAACCGTCCCGTGCGCACCCAGGTGCTCCCGCAGCTCGGAGCAGACGCTGCCGGTGGCGTGCACAGCCGGCGTCAGGAATTCCTGCACTCTGGCAGGGAGTCTGGAATCTCAGGCATGGAGAGGGCTGCTTCTGCACCTGAGTGCTTCTTGGTCGGGAAGAAATGCAAAGCATCCAACTCCTCCAACTGTCCCGGTAAGAAAAGCCAAAAAAACCTGTAACCCCAAAACTGTAACAGCTGTAACTGACAGCCCAGCCCTCTGGAAATCACCCCAAAAGTGGAGAGGCTTTGGGGCAGGGCAGGCTCTCAGCTCAGAACCAAACTTGTGCTGCAGGGGGGTGAATTTCCTCCATCCCCATCAGGAGCTGGGGGTCCCCAAAGCCAAGGATTTCTGCTCCTGCAGGAAATGATTTGGGGATCCTTCAGCTGGGCTTCCTGAGGTTTTCCTTCCTTCCAACCCCTTCCCCTGGAGCAGAACAGATCCCTGGAAACCCAACAGGCCCAGGGAAGGGGAGCAGAGAGCGCAGCTAAAAGGGCTCCTTGGGCTCGCTCAGCTTCCTCCTCTTGGGCAGCACGTCCTGGCTGGAGGAGAGCTCAGCCTGCTGCACCTGCCAAAACAAACAAAAAACCACAAAAAATATAAATACAAAATACATGGTGTTGTTGTGGGACACGATTAATGAGACACGGAGTTGTGATTTAGAAGGTTGATGCTTTAAAAAGGGGCTGGTTTATTCTTAGAACTTATTTTTATCCTTTTTACAATGTGCCCACTTAAGAGGTGGGATCTTTGGACTCATTGGCTACACCAAGGGTCAACAAGCAAAGTCTCTCTTTAGAAGAGGGAAAAATGAAAAACAAGAGAGTTTACAGAGAGTGACTTTGTTTACTGCTTCCATCTCTGGGAAAGAGTTTAAGAAAAATGCAAACATGAGAAACAGTAACTACAGCATGGAATTCCAGGAGCTCCGTGGTGTCAGCAGCCTCAGCAGGACAGAGGTGTGACACAGCCAGATGTGCTGGGCCTGCAGGAACATCTGGATGTGATTTCCTGGCAGAAGTGAGCAGCTGAAGGAAGGCTGGGATGGATTTTTTTGACCCAGGGTTTGCCCAGCAGAAGCAAAAGGAAGCCACACTCAGGGAAGGGTGCTGGGCATCTCTGCTGGCACCAACTGCTGATGGATCAAACCAGCAGGAATTTGGCTGAAGAGCATTCCCAAACAGGACAGCAACTGAAATAAAGCAGCTTTCTGTGTTACCTGCATCAAATCAGCTCCCAGCTCTCTGGGACAGAATTCTTTTTGACAGCCTTGAATTGGATGGGAATTTAGGAAGTGATGAGAATTTCCTTCTGCCAATAGCAAATGCATTCAAAGCTCCTGAGTTTTATTCACTGTTTGGAACAGAAATGATGAGAACCAAAGGAAAGAAAAGTGGTACTAACAATGCAGCTTTGGAATATCTTCCCACTTCTTGTCCTGCTCTCTGACACAATCAGCTCAGACGTTTTGCGGGTCAAGTGATCAACCTGCAATTAGAAAATTAGATTTTTTTTGTTTTTTTGCCTTGTGACAGCAGCAAAAAAAACCCAAAAATACACACTGGAGAGCACAGCAGGGCTGAGAGGTGGAGCATTGACTGCTCTGTGCCAAAATTGGAATATGGGAGTGTTTAAATGGTGAGAACCCATGGAAGTCAGAGGTTTTACAGCTGGCAGAAGCACTGTGTGCTGGTTTTACACAGGAAATCAGCCCCACTCACCTGCAGCTATCCTGTTCTGAGGAATCTTAAGGACCTGTGTGAAGCACTCCTCCATCTATAAATGCCACCAATTTCTAGGTGCAGAGGATATAACCTGAGCTATAAACTTGAGTTTTGAAGTTTTAAATCGACTTTTAACCAAGCTTTGGTTTGTCAGAATTAGTGGAATTCCTGCTGGCCAGTGAATTAAGGTGGAAATTAAACATTTCCCTTTTCACTCAGTGACAGTCCCAGCATCTGTTTGTTTTGGGAGCTGTGCTACAGAGGAACAGCCTCAGAATGGTTTTGGAAAACAGCAGCAAGTAAAATGCAAAGGGATTTTTGTTGCTGGAAACAGTGGCTGTGGGAAATGAAATCCAGCAGATCTCACTCAGAGCAGGGAAGGAGCTCCCCAGAAGCTGAAGGTGACAGGGCAGAGTTTTCATACCTGAGGATTAGAAACACAGGGAGGAGTCTGGATCCCTGCAGCCCCCTCTTCATGAGCTGAATTATTTTCTGGAAGAAAGAAGGAGTTGGAGAGTTCAGTGAAGCTGTTAACAACAGCACACACAGCCCAGAGCAAACACCAGCAGCTCTGCCCCAGGGAACACTTCATCACTTGATCCCTGAGGTGTCCAAAGCCAGGCTGGAGCCACCTGGGACAGTGGAAGGTGGCCCTGCCCACACTGGATGAGCTTTAAGGTGCCTCCCAACCCAAACAATTTGGGGGTTTGTAGTCACTGCCTGTCAGGTTTGGGTTTGCTGAAGTTCTTTCCCAGGGACCTAAACAAGGTCACACTTTTTAAACTCTCTTGTTTTTCACATTTCTCTCCCAAGGAGGGGCTTTGCTTGCTGACCCTTGGTGTGAGCAATGGGTCAAAGGATCCCACCTCTTAGGTGGGCACGTTGTAAAAAGGGATAAAAATTTAAAAGGAACCAAACAGACCCAGAGCACTGGTTTTTGCAGAGAATTCTTCTCCCTAGGTCAGCAATGATGAGTACAAGACCTCTGCAAGCTTAATGTGCAAACCAAGTATTGCCAAGAACTAAATAAATGTGTAATTACCAGTAACAAAAATAGTAGAAAAGGCAAATAAATTTTATTTCTAAATATAAAGCCCATTCAATTTAGCTTATCTGATGAAATGGAACAGATCAGAATTTTGAACAGTAACATGAAAAGATGTTAATCACGTTTTAACATGTTAACATTTGCTAACCAAGTGCTTCACAGAATGAATAATCCTTGATAGAAAATGAATAATCCCTGAGAGGAAATGAAGGCACAGTCAGACACGTGAAGAAAATGTAAATTTGAACAGAGAAAATTGAGGGTTTTGTTTAAGTAACATCAGGAAAGAGGGACAACCCAGAGACTTGAAAAATTCCACAAATACTACCTTGAGCTCCTGAAATGTCCACATGGTTCTTATCCTCCACTTCATTAGCCAAGAGAGGATCCTCCTAGATCAAGGAACAGGTCTGTCACTTGCTGCAGACCCACAGGGAAGAAGGGTTTCTACTCAGATGGTTAAGGACACACTTATTAGATGGATTGGAGGTGGGACAGACTGAAATTGGTGGTTGTGACATGGGATGGGGAGGGGTTCCATCTCTGGGACACATGGCAGTGTCCCCATGGCACAGGCTGTCCCTCTGCTGCTCCCCGTGCACAGGCACTGCTTGAGCAGTGACAGGCTGCAAACTGGAGCAGTGAAATTAAGGAAAAAAAGGGATTGAGGATATATTGTCCTGCTTAACCACGTCTGAAAATACAGGGGATTATGGCTTCCACACAGTGAAACAATAATGGTCTTTTTCTAGATGATACACCACAGGAAAAAAAATAAAATTCAAAAAGCCACACGAAACAAAAGCTGTGCTCTTACATTCACGTCCTGGATGTCTTCTCCTGGATCCTCTCTGCTGACTCCACACACCTGGAGAAGCTCAGCAGTCTCTCCCTGCTTTAGGATGCTCTGAGGGACGTTCTCCATGCGCTGCCTCTCGGTGGTGATTTTCAGTTTCAGCACGTGGAAAGGCGTCGGCACTTCCCCCACGTTCAGGTGCATGGGCTCGTCACTGAAGAGCAGCCCCCCGTCCCTGGCCTCCCTGAACCCCGGGGGCTGGTAATCAGGGGGGGTAACTGCAGGGAAAAGTCATCAAGTGTGTGAGAATGTCCTGCAAAACAAGTCTTTTCTCCTTTAAATACAGAGCTACTGCAAAAAGCTGTGTGTGGGGAAGGGAGTAATCCATATTCAGTCTGGAGTAAATGAAGTTCTCTTTGCACAACAGGCAAAGCCCAGTTAAAGCTTTTTGGAGGGGGCTGTAGATACAGGGAGAGCAAAACAGAAGCTCTGATTTGTCCTTGTAAGGCACTGAAAGCAGAGCCAGGCATTTGGACAGTCAGGAACTAGAACCAGGCTGGGAATTGATGCTACAGCCTAACCTGGGAAAGCCCAAGTGTTTTAAAACACAGCCAAATCCAACGGAGTCAGTGCCAGGATTGTGTTCCTGCAGTGAGCTCACACACCTTCCCCCTGGAGATTCTAAACTGCCACACGTGCAATAACCTCATGTTTAACAAGCCCCAGCACCCACAGAGATTGCACACTGAAATATCTGCATTGCTCTCCCGAGCCTGAACACAGCTCTGAAGCAGGGGGACAGGGGGCAGGGTACCCTCATCGTAGTAGAGCAGTTTCATGGTGAGGCAGACGTCGTTGGGCAGCGGGCTCAGGTTCTGCATCAGGATGTAGATCTTGCGGATGAGCAGGATGCTGGCCCTCTTGGTGTCTGTGCAGGTGATGGTGGAGTCTGACTTCTTGTCCTTGCTAAAAACACACAGGGCACTCAGATGGTTCTGGCACAGCTGCTTCTAAACTGTTTAACAGACTGTGAACATGAGAAGCATCCTGTTGCTTGCCCGAGGTCTGAGCCCACACACACTGCAATTCCTAACCCAGCCTGGGTGCTGCATCCTCTGCAGCCCTTGGGAGATCAAACCCTCAGCCAGGGACCTCAGGAGAATTCAGGGATCAGCACCTGGCACCAGCTGCTCTATCCTACACCACACAGTGCTTAAATCCCCAACCTGAGAGCCTCAGTTCTGTGAAGCCCTCCCTACTTGCCTTCCCTTAAGTAAAGTCACTCTGCTGACATGGACACAAAGGGGTAACAATAATAAACTTGGTGCCCAAGGGGCTCCTGGCATCCAGCTCCAACGTTTGCACTCTCCCATCCCACCAGAATCCCACCCAAATCCCACCTCGATGCTAAAAGCCCTCCCTCTGTTCCCCAGCTGCTCACAGCTGAGGCACCTGAGGACCTGCAGAGCAGGGCAGGCAGCAGGAGCTGTTTCTCTGTCTCCTGCAAGCATTCCCTGAACTGTGATGGATCAAACCTCTCACCCCGCTCCAGCTGGTTACTCCCTGCCATGCTGGGGCCAGAGAAGGAGCTTCACACCTATTTTCAAATTAATCTTGACATGAATTTATGCTGTGCCACTACAGGAGTCACGTCCCAGGGTTTGCTACAAGCCCTTCCACAGGTGAGGAACTAAACTCAGCCCAAGGGTCTGCAGCACTGCAGCCTTTTCTCTTTTAATTTAAGGATCATTTTAAGCAGGAGGGGATCTGGGAGGAGTTTGCCAGGTATGAATTAACTGCATTTCAATTACTTGTTTTAAAAGAAGCCATTTCCCTGTAGCTGTGGCTGAGGGGAAAGGTGGAAGAGGGTCTGGGGGAGATGTGGAGCAGTGCTGTGTCCCCAGAGCCCCAGCAGGAGCACAGGGTGCCACTGCCCACAGCTGCTGCCAGGAGGGACCCGATCTCAGCACAGGGATCAGCTTTGCTAAGTGCTGCTTACATTTTTATTGTGGTTTTGGTGTATTTTCTAGCATTTCTACTAAATGAGGGAGTCCATGTAGCATTCAGTATCCTCAGATAAGCAAATCTGGTGTGAGGATTCACCCCTCACACATGGAGCACCTCAAAGATACTCAGAGAGTACCTGACATTGAGCATCATCTTCTGACTGGATACTAAAGTTACAAACATAATCAGACAAAATGATTAATTGTATTTTAGCAAGTCTAAGCTACCAGTGTGTGTTGATAAACTCAAGTCTCAAGATGCAGAATTTAAAAAGCAAACACCCAACAGGTCAAAGGCAAAGTTCTGACATTCAGGTGTGTCCCAGGGGCTGTACCTGCCAAAATCCAGGAGTGGCCCATTGTGGGTGTACTTGAACTTGAAGTGGTAACACTCTGTGACTGTCTGCAAACAAAGCCAGTAATTATTAAACCAATCCTGAGCACTCCTGCTGCAGCTCTGCTCAGTCATCTATTAACCTTTAAAGAAAATAACCCCAGCCCAACTCCCATCCACTCACACATGCTGAACACAGGTTCCTAATCCTCTAACAATTAACAGCAACAACGCATAAAACTGTCAGCTGATGAAAATGATGATTCTCTTCCAGGAATCACCACAATTAAAATATTTTGAAGCTTTTAGTGCAAAATATTCGCTACAAAAATGTTCCCCACACAGAACAGGCGTGGTGACACCCAGTGGGTTTTGTGCTTTCCACAGAAGTCCCATAAATTTGTTAGGCAGAGCCAGGATGAGGCACCTTGATGGACATCTCACTCTGCAATGACATTTTGGCTCCTTGCACCAGCCTGAGAATAACCTGCCACTGGCTACTGAAATGCAGCTCCACACGTGGCAGTTCCCTCTGACTCATTTTTACACCTGGCATTCCAACTTGTCCTGTTTTTTAGCAATGTGCATGTTAAACATCCCTGCTTGCACACTCCTTTCACTATATCCACATCATCATCCCATGAGATATTCCAGATTTACCTCAGGATCTTCTGGCTGGGTATAGACCTGTGTTTGCAAAGAGAAGAGAGGGATCAGAATGAGAACTGCAGGTCCCTCAAAGGATGTCCCTTAAAAGCATGTCCCTGCCTTTCAGAGATACTCACTGCTAGGACAATCTGCCTCAGCTGTCAGGAGCATAAACAGGGAGGGAAAAAAAAAGAATATTAAATATATTTCATAGCCCATTTCTGCTGGTCAAGCTGCTCTGCCTCTCTAGCTCTGGAATCCACCACAGGCATCTAAGGCCTGCTGGAAGAAAAGCCTCTTCCTTTTCACCCCTCCTCTGCAGAGGACTCAGCTGCAGCAGGGAACACCTACAGCTCCCTGGCTTTCTGTGCTGCTGTTTACAAGAATTCTGTGCAGAAATGCCTGTGCATCCCACACTGCAGCTGACTGAGCTCAGCTACTCCCTGAGCAGTCCTACAATTACACTGGCAGATGATGGACATCAAGAAACATTTCAATACAACTGGAATGAGACTGGAGGACTTACGTATTTCTTCTGCAAGGCATCATAGCATCCTAACATCCTGCAAAAACCAAACAATATTGGCCAGCTACTGCTAACTTTCACTGGTTTCTCACTAAATCAAATAGCACCAAAAATGAAACCCCTGTGTTTACTCTTACTGTATTAGAGCAATAAATCACACTTATTCCATCCTTTTATCTTAGCAGTGATACAAGCAATGACTACCTCTGTAACACCCCAACCTCTTGAAAGAATAATTAAAAATACAATCTGTAGGTAAACCAATTGAAAATACAATCTGTAGGTAAATCACTTAGCAGTAAAGACATATTGCAATCCTTCAAACATCTTCCAACACCACGTATTCATGAATCAGGTGAGCAATCTGGTCTAGCTGCAGGTGTCCCTGTCCCTGGCAGAGGGCTGGAGGAAGGTGAGCTTCAAGGTCCCTTCCAACCCAAACCACTCCATGATTAGCTATAATATTATATCTGCTGTTTATTTCTTATTACATATATTTAGTATTTATTTATTTAGTCACCCTGCAAACAACCAGGAAGGAACCTCTGAGCACTCCCATGCTGAGGCAGTTTTTACCTGTGTGCTGGAACCAACTCACCATTTCACCAGCTGGGTAGAGCCAGGACAGTTTTTGTCTTCCCGCAGAATTTTGACACAGATGTCTCAAATTAAAAAAAAAACAAAAAACCACACATACATTTACTTAGAACAAAATGCTATAAAAAGTCCATTGCCTAAAAGTACATATCAAGAAAAGGCTAAAATTAACATTATTGCCAAGGGTGAGCACGGTTTTGATGCTGAGCTAGCAGCAGCAACAACGAAATTTAATTATTTCATTAGCGAAGTTTCCATAAAATGGCGTCCGTTCATTAAAAACAACTCCGTGCCAACAGCTTTTGGAAATTATCAGGGAAAGAGCCCGTTACCATCCATGTATCTGGTGCCATAGGCACTCTCAGGAAAGATTCCCCTCAGGTAGGTGATGCAGGACACTGCCACTGCCAGCAGCCTCTTCACCAGCATCAGGGATTGCTGCTCCGTGGCGATTTTCTTGGGAAATACAACTGCACTCTGAAAATCACAGCAAGGAACCAATTAAACCTACAGCAACAGACCCATACAGGTGACAGTCCTGTCCAACAGCTTCATTTTAATTGAAAAGTAGGACTTTCGTGATTTATACAGCACATCCCTTACTTGGCGTTACAATATTTGAACGCAGCTGGTTTCTGCCAAGCGAGTGACAACGAAGTTCAGATTATTTTTCTGTTTTCTTTTCTATACATTCTTTATTCATAATTAAAAGACTGAATTAGCCTGCTATTTTCACAGGAAAAAAATATCAGAGAGCACCTGGGTGCACTATTCCAGGCAAAACTCCCCAGTTTTTCCCCAGTACTGTGCTGAAAGACACAAAGGAAACCGTACCACAGAATTCCTTTGCTTCTGAGCAGTTGCCATCCTGCAGGGACTCCCGTGCCTGTCAGTGAAACACCTGCATGAGCACCTGGAGGAGGAGAAGGGCAGCAAGGCCAGCCTGCAGCTCCCCAGCTTCCCCAGGACATCCCCTGGATTTACAAACACCACCTGCACAACGCGCCAGCTCCCACAAACCTGTGATTTTCACCAAACAGTTCCTCTCAACATCCCCAGGATCAGATTCTTGATTTTTCACAGCAGCACAGGCCTCCCCTGAGGCTACAGGATGCAATAATTAGAACATTTGTATCTGTATTTATATGAAATGTGAACCTCCAAAGGCAATTCTCTTCAGTGCTTGCTGGCACCCAACCTACAGGATTTTCAAAGGACTTTGTGAAAAGGCTCCCCACATTTCAAACACCCCCAGACTTCAGTTGTTTACATCTGTAATTTAAATGAGTATGGGAGAAACAGAACCCTCACCACCCTGAGCCTGACCAAACACAAGCCTTCCCCTCAGTTCAGGAATATCAAATGCACCCACGCCTGAGGCCATGGAAAACACCTCTCCCAAGTTATGAGTGAGCTCCGGATCACGAAGGGCACCGAGCTCCCCCTCAGCAATCCTCCATAAATCCCCCCGATCACAGCACGGGCCTGACTTCGGCCCGGCTGTGAGGAAGCAGCCGCTTCGCAGCGGCCTCAGCCCAGAGAACACCACCTGCTTCCTCAAGGGAAACTGAGGCAAGCGGAGGATGAAAGCGCGAAGACAGAATAACTGCAGAGCAGCGCGGGGCGGCGGGCAACAAAACCTCGGCGGCGAGGGCGAGGTGTGGGTGAGTTGAGAGATAATCGAGGAAAAAACTGCAGGAGAATGGGAGTTTAGAGGAAAGGAGAGGAAAGAACCGCCCCCCCTCACGCTGAGGGAGCCTTTTCCCGCCCTCGCCCTCAGCGGACGCTGCCGAGGGGCCGTGCGCAAACTTAGGGGGCGGGGCCTGCCCTCAGCCGGCGCCGCGCGCTGACCGCGCAGGCGCAGCTTCTGCCCCGTCTCTGAGGGGGTGAGGTGGAATATTCTGGAATATTCTGTGAGGGACCCACAAGGATCAGCCATTGCAGCACCTGGCCCTGCACGCACACCCCAATAACCCCAGCCTGGGCATCCCTGGGAGCGGTGTCCAAACACTCCTGGAGCTCTGGCAGCCCTGGAGCTGTGACCGTTCCCTGGGGAGCTTGGGTAGTGCCCAGCACCCTCTGGGGGAAGAACATTTTCCTGATACCCAGCGTAATCTCTCTGACACAGCTGCAGCCACTCCCTCGGGTTCTGTCCCTGTCACAGGGAGCTGCCCTTCATGAGGAAGGTGCAGATCCCTGCGGTCTCAGTCTCCAGCTGGACAGACCAAGCGCCCTCAGCCGCTCCTCATATGACCCCTCCAGACCCTTCACCATCCTCGTGGCCTCCTTTGGATACTCTCTAATGGCTTAATGTCTTCCTTACATTACCAAAACTGCACGCAGGACTCAAAGTGATCCTGCCCCAGCTCAGAATTGACCTTGAAGCTCTTTTCATTCCATCCCCTGCCCTTGGCAGGGACAGCTTCCATGGCCTTGGACACTTCCAGAGATCAGGGGCAGCCACAGCTGCTCTGACCACCCTGTGCCAGGGCCTCCCCACCCTCACGGGGAGGAATTCCTGCCCAATATCAAATCTTAACCTACTCTCTTTCATCTGAACCCATTCTCCCTCGTCCCGTGACTCCAGGCTCTGGCAAATAACCTTGTCCCATCTTTCATTTAAGTTCCCTTCGGGTACTGGAACATCACAATTAGGATCCCTTCTGACCCAAACCATTCTGGGATTCTTTCACAGATATTGGGGGTCGATTTAAGGGCTGTGACATTACCGTTTGAACCGGGTTTTGCGCAAGGTGATTTGTTGTTAACAAGCAGCGGATAAGAACGCCTTTACATTAAGACACTGTAATTTCTGTATCGCCCTGGAATAAAATGGCACAAACTTCAACCGGGCCAAAAGCAACTGACATATTTGGGCTTCATTTTGGGAAAACGGCGCAACACTTGTGACAGCACACAGGGAAACGACAGAGGGCGGCTGCACCGGGTGATCTTTGCGGCCCCTCACTCCCGACCCCGCGGTGCCACGTCCGCCCTCACAGCAGCGGCCGGAAGGGGCGGTGCCGTCCCCATGGCAACGGGCGGAAGCGGCGTGGCGCGGCGGGCGCGGGGCCGGAAGTGACGCCCGGGAGCCGTGGCGGCCATGTCGGCGGGCGGCGGAGCGCAGCGGGACCCGGGGGCCGCGGGCGGGTGAGGCGGCGGGCGCGGCGCCCCGGCTCGGCCCCGGTACCTCGCGGGGCGATGCCTCACGCTCCCTCTGTCTTTTCCAGGCGCCGCAGCAAATGGGACCAGCCCGGCCCGGCCCCCAATTTCCTCCTGCCCGGCACGGCGCCGCTGCCCGGGCGCCCGTTCCCCGGCGGGGGCGGCGATGGCGGCGCCGCCGTGGCCGGGTCCGAGAGCTCCGCGGCGCCCTCGGGAGCGCTGGATGCGGCCGCGGCCGTGGCGGCGAAGATCAACGCTATGCTGATGGCCAAAGGGAAGCTGAAGCCGGCGCCCAGCACGGCGGACAAGGTGGGCGGCGGGCGCGGGGGTGTCGCGGTTGATTTCTGGGGACCCTGGTTTGTCGCCGAGCTGGGAGGCGATGAAATTGGGTGCAATAAAAGCACCCAGTCATTTTTAGAATTATTTTTTTTCAGCGTAACAGAAAGCAGCGGGGTGGCTGTGAGGTCAGACTTTGCCAAAGCCACCTGTAGGGAGGTGAAAAACTTTTTTTTTTTTTTTTCTCAGAAGCACAGAATAGCTTATTCTGTTCCGAGTTCTAAGGGAGCCACGAGGGTCGAGTCCAGCTCTCCCAAGTATTTTTTCTGAAAGTATTTTTTCCCAGATAGCAGAGCTGATGGAAAAATCGCTGTGTTAAACAGCTGCTTCAAAATATGGGACCGAATTATTTAGGTGCCTGAAGAAGTTACCAATAGGAGCTGTGTGTCCAAGTCCTAAACAGCTCCCTCAGCCTTTGCTGAGCCCTGCTCTCAGCCTGCTGGAGCTCAGGCAGTTGGACCTTGTGTGCTCCTCTGAAATAATCCCTGAGTTTTCTATTCCAAAGCAAGTGTAACTTAAATCCCCTTTTCCAGTTCCAGTCACAGCCCTGTCCTGCTCTCCTACGTGCCCTTAGCCCGTGCTGGGCCAAGTTTAGAAGCTGTTTCAAGTTTCATGGGATCCCAGGGTGGTTTGGGTTGGCAGGGACCTCGAATCCCCCCCAGGGACACCTCCCACTGTCCCAGGCTGCTCCAAACCCCACCCAGCCTGGCCTGGGGCACTGCCAGGGCTGCAGGGGCAGCCCCAGCTGCTCTGGGCCCCCTGTGCCAGCCCTGCCCACCCTGCCAGGGAACAATTCCTGCCCAAGCTCCCATCCAGCCCTGCCCCTCTGGCATTTTAAAGCCCTGGCTCTGGTTATTACATGCCCTGCTAAAAAGCCTTTCTCTCTCTTTTTTATCAACCCCCTTTTTAGGCCCTGCCAGGGGCTCTGAGCTCTCCCTGCAGCTCTCCCAGCTCTCCCAGCCTGGCTCCAGCCCTGGCAGCATCTCCATGGCCTCCTCTGCACTCCCTCCCTTCCATTTTTACCCCATTTTCATCCAAACTCGTTGAAATAATTAAAAAAAAATAATGAGAAGAGTGGGGTTTTTATGGAGTTGTATTTCCTTGTTTTCATCCAAACTCGTTGAAATAATAATAATTTAAAAAAAATTAATGAGAAGAGTGGGGTTTTCATGGTGTTGTATTTCCTTTTTTTCATCCAAACTAGTTGACATTTAAAAAATTAACAAGAAGAGTGGGGTTTTTAGGGAGTTGTATTTCCTTTTTTCATCCAAACTCGTTGAAATAATAATAATAATAATAAATTAATGAGAAGAGTGAGGTTTTTATAGTTGTGTTTCCTTTTTTCATCCAAACTAGTTGAAATTAAAAAAAAAATTAACGAGAAGAGTGGGGGTTTTTATGGAGTTGTATTTCCTTTTTCACACTGTGCCAGTCTGGGGTTTGCCCTGTGGGGCTGCACCCAAAGGAGTGCTCCTTTTACCACGGGATTTACTCACAGATTTAAAAAAAGAGTGAGAAATGGTCACAAATTCTCCTTAATTGCTTCCCATTGTCACTCCTGGGGCTGGACCCAGCCCTGCAGCTTTTCCTGTCCCAGGTTTCAGCAGCAGGGGTTCCCTGGAGTCAGGAATCCCTCCTGGAGGTGATGGGCTTGGCTGAACACTCCAGCCAGGGTGGAATTCTCACTTTTGAGGGACCCCTGGCCGGGTTTCAGGAGCCTCCACAGTCCCAGCCCCTGGCAGGAAAATCCATTTGCTGCCTGGCACTCTGGGACATCCAAAAGCTGCTCATTCTCCCAGCTCTGTTTTTATCACAAGCTCCACTCTGGCATCCTGTGACAAACTGTTTTGCTCTGGGAACCATTAACCAAGTAATCAATGTGCATTTGGGGTGCCAGTTTTAATTGCACAGGATTTTTTATTAATTTTTAATGTAGTACCAAGTACATATAACGTGCATGTAGTTCTCCCATTGCACGTGTTGCTTTTGGTAGAGCACGTTCAGTGCTGGCATTGCTGGAGTAATTAACTCTGATGACCTTTCAGGTTGGGAGGGAATGGAAATGAGCTGCAGGTTAATGTAGGTACTTTTTTTTTTTATTGTTTTTTAAATGTGGAAAGAGTGGAGCAGTTTAAAGCCAGAGCAGTGCCCTGTCCTGGAGTTCCTCTGTAGTTGTGGCTCTCCTGCAAGTGCTCCAAGTGATATTTGTGAGGGTGGATAGGTGATCCTGGGAGGTTCTCTTTACTTTTTGTAAAGTCTTGTTTTACCTTTACATCCCCAAAATTAACTTCAGAATATTTAGAAGGCTGTGCTCACTCTGTGCATTGAAAAGGTCTCTGGGGTAACTCCCAGCTCTTCCACTTCTGAATCCGTGTCTGTGGCTTTTTAGTTCTTAGCCTGACACAAAATATTACACCCCTGTCTTAAAAAATCAACAGAAAACTCTAAATTCTGTCTCTGTAGAGGCTGTTGAGAGGAGCAGGAGCTATAAACACAAAGGACACATTTCATTGGCCTCTCAGGTTTCTGTCAGAGCTGCCAATTCCAGTGTGAAAACGCTTTGGTTTTTATTCAGGCAACTCTGCAGCTCAGTTCCACGTCATGCACAGAACAGAACCATTAATTACTCTGTTAATAACGAGCTGGTGATAAAGCTGGTGGGTTTATTTGGGCTCAGGGCTGTGAGGAGGCAGATCAAGCAGCAGACCCAAGGTGCTTCCCACTAATCTCTGTCAAGATTTTGCCTTCAACAACCCAGAGGGGGTGAACCAGAAGGGCTCAGTTGGTTTTTCTTGCCTCACCTCTTTCCCACCCACCCACTGCTCTTTTTGCAACTGCTCTCCTTGAAGCTGCAGGCTCTGGGGAAAGGCCCAGCCACGAATAAAAGCAAAGATGACCTGGTGGTGGCAGAGGTGGAGATCAACGACGTCCCCCTGACGTGCAGGAACCTGCTGACCAGGGGCCAGACCCAGGACGAGGTAGGTCCCGGCTTGGCTGGCCTTGGCAGGGAGCTCTGGCCTTACAGAACAGCAGCTGGGGCCTGCCAGGTGAGCTGAGGAGATCAGGTCAGCCTGAGAGGGCTCTGGGGGCTCTGCTCAGCACTTGTTTCCTTCTGGAAAAGGCACATTCTGGAAAGGTGTTTCCTGAGGGGGTTTGTTCAGTGGATTGCTGAGTTCAGAGCCAGCATCTGTCTCTTGGCACGTTATGAGTGAATGATTTCTGGGGGTTTTTTCTGGGTTTTTTTGACATTGGTGAAGCTCTGGGGTTGTGTGTGTGTGCCCTGTTTGTTTTTGGCAGGTGTGTCACTGGGTTTTGTACATTTTTTTTTGCAGATCAGTCGCCTGAGTGGAGCAGCTGTCTCGACTCGAGGGAGGTTCATGACTGCAGAAGAGAAAGCCAAAGTGGGACCTGGGTTTGTATTTCTTTTTTTTTTTGGAGGTTCTGCTTGTTTTCTCCTGGCAAAGTGCTGGGGTTCCTGTTTGGTTGCTTCTCCACGAGCAGTGTCACCAATAAATTTGCCATTCTGATGGTCCTGGCTGCCTGATGCTGCTGGGCTGAAATAACAACCACACCAACAGATCACACTGTGCTGAAAACTTCTCCCCACAGAACACTGCAACTCCCCAAATACAAATTCCTTGCTGCTTTTAATTAGTGATCCATTTATCTGGGCAAGCTCATTGAAGTTTTCAGTGGTGTAACTTTCATGAGCCATCATTCATTCCTGAATCATATTTTCAGTGCAGAGCTTTTCTTGCCTGAGCGCTGTAATACTCCAGGAATTTGTATTCTGTTATCTGGAGGGCATTTCAGATTTTTATGGAAGACTTCCTGTATGTCCTGACTGTAATATCATTGGACTGGATCCATTATTGTTGTGTTGTCTGTGGGTTTAATTGAATATTTGACTCTTTCTTTCCAGAGATCGCCCCTTGTATCTTCACGTTCAGGGTCAGACACGGGAGCTGGTTGACAGTGAGTACAAAACACTCTGCTTTTTGTCCCCCTTTCTGTGATAAAGTATTAAGTAAATATGTTACTCATTAAATTCCTAATATCTCTTAAAATAAAGTCCTTTCTGTGTTTTTGTTCCCTAAACTTTTTTAAAATTTTAATACCTCTCTAATCCCTAAGTTTATTTTCTTATTCAACAGTAGCTCCAATGTTATCTCTAACACGTAGCTTTTACACTAAAAGTACACAAGTTAAAGTTACTATTGTCCTCAATTTAACAATCATAATTTATAAAAAGCTTATACAAGTACTAAAGTTTGTACCTAGTATGTTTAGTTTATAACTTCTTCGTCCTACCCTACATCCTAGTTCCAGTAACATATTTTAAAAATTTATTAATAATTGCACTCAGTTTGTTAAAAAAAATAAAACTTTTCAGTCAAATAAAAATTCCATAAATAAATCTCCCCCCAACCCACTGCCATAAAAATTCCATTAAAAAAAATTTAAATTAATAATCAATCCAATAACAGCCACTCTGTCTGAGTGGCTGTGTTGGATTTGAGCTGTAACCATCTCGGTGGTGATAACAGACACCAAGATCTCTGCTCAGAAATCCCTGAGGTGCCCTGTCCTGCATCCATCAGGAAACCAAAAGCTTGGATAGGCCCCGAGGAGGGTGGGGGGAGTGGGCAGGGAGCATTCCCTGGGGATCCTGGGCAGTGCCAGCACCCTCTGGGGCCAAAACCTTTTCCTGTGTTCAGCCCAAACCTTTTCCTGTGTTCAGCCCAAACCCCCCTGGCCCAGCTGCACCATTCCCTGGGGATCCTTTGTGATCCCATCCTGCTGCTGACCCTGGGCCCACTGGAAGGGGCAATCCTGTCACAGAATCATGGAAAGTAACCCTGTCACCTTCCAGTTTGAATGAGCAGCTGAATGAGAAGGGATTTGGTGTTCTCTCCCCCAGGAGCTGTGAACAGAATCAAAGAGATCATCACCAACGGAGTGGTGAAAGCAGCCACGGGCTCCAGCCCCACCTTCAACGGGGCCACGGTCACTGTCTATCACCAGCCAGCCCCTATCACTCAGATAACTCCAGCTGTTGGCCAAAAATCTCCTTTCCAGTCAGGGGTGAGTGAGCCGTGGGTGTGGATTTCATTGAATATCACTGCCTACAAGATTTACCTTTTACAAAGCTGACATGTCACGTGCTGTTTATTGAAAACAAAAAAACAAAATAACAAACCCACCGCACAAAAGATGAAAGAAATAACTCCCCACCCCCCCCAAAAAAAAAAGAAATCACTTCTACCTTGTGTTGTGGAATGTGGAGGACCAGCAAGACCGAGTCTGGAGAGTGAGGCTCAGGTGACAGTGACCTCCTAAAAGAAAAGGGATGGAGAGAGCAGCCCTGCTCCCAGAAAAGCTCACACAGGGCTCACTGTGCCATCTGACACTGAGCCCTTCTCTCTGCCACTGCAGTGAGGTGTCTGCCCCCAGTGCTGAACATCCTGTCAGAGTGAAACATTTCAGCTTTTTGTGCTGTTCATTTGCAGATGCATTACGTGCAGGACAAGTTATTTGTTGGGCTGGAGCACGCTGTTCCCACCTTTAACGTGAAGGAGAAGGTGGAAGGGCCTGGCTGCTCCTACTTGCAGCACATCCAGATTGAAACTGGTGCCAAAGTCTTCCTTCGAGGGAAAGGCTCGGGTTGCATCGAGCCAGCATCAGGCAGAGAAGCCTTTGAACCCATGTACATCTACATCAGGTAGGGAGCAGTGCCAAAAAAAACATTAAAAAAAAAAAAATCCCCAGTGGCCGGTCAGGAACGTTGCTTAATGTTTAATCACTCTGGGGAATTCTTCATTTCGACTGATGTGATGCAAATGAAATCAATTTGATTTTAATAGAGGCGTCTCTGAGGTGAGAAGGGTGTAAGCATGTGGTGATAGGGCAAAGATGGAGCTCTCAAATTGGACAGAAAAGTTTGTTCTTATGAGGCTTTTCTTTTTGTGTGTGTGTTTTCAGTCACCCAAAGCCAGAAGGTTTGGCAGCTGCTAAGAAGCTGTGCGAGAACCTGTTGCAAACTGTGAGTAACTCTTACAAACAGGAGATTACAGAGCCTTTTGTACCTTTGGGGTGTGCTTGGTTAAGGAATTCCCAGTAATTAATGCTGGCAGCAAAGCTGTTCATGTGTCTGAGTTGCTCATGGGTTTCTCTTGTACAGGGAATGAACATTTCTCAGGAAGAAGTGAGAGTACTGGAATTTTAGGGGGAAAAAAATATGCAAATGCTTCCTGAGCACAAGGACAAGGGAATGACTGGCTGCAAACATAAAAAAAACCAAAAACCTGCTTTTTGCTTATTGCTCCAGCTTCCCCTGCTTTAGCTTTACGTGATGCCCAGAGCTGCACTGCCTGCTTTAAGAAAGATAAAGTGATTGGTGCAGCAAAAAAAGTTCTGGAAAATCTCTCACATGTACACAAAGCATCTTGAATTTCTCAGCTTTTCTTAAAAAAATAAAAATCCTGGAGAGTCTTTTGGTTAATATAATAATAAGATAATGGAATAAGGGCTACAAAGTGTCTTTTGAAAAATATTTGGCAACTTCTTCATTCTCTGAGGTTCTGTTGTAGTAATTAATTTGCCATTCTCTTTCCAAAGAAAGATTATCCCCTGATTTACACAAATCTGCCACAGTGGGCTCAGGGGGGTGTTTATTGAGGTTTTGGTGGGTGGGTTGTTATGTTTGGGTTATTGCTGTCCTCGTGCCCAGCGTGGTCTGTAACCAGCATTCCCTGATGATGGTCGTGGGGAATCACATCAAGATGAATATTGTAAATACATTTTTATTGGAAATTTATTGGAAATTTTATTGGAAATCCTTTGCAGGTTCACGCCGAGTACTCCCGCTTTGTGAACCAGATCACCACTGCAGTTCCCTTGGCAGGTAAACAGCACCAGCAGCCCCTCAGCCCTGGGAGTCCCAGCTGCTTTTCCATTGGCAATTCAGCTGGAGATTTTCCTGGCTGTGTGTCTGGGGTTGGACAGACAGGTTTCTGCCTGGGGTTCCCCTAGAATGGAGAATGCAAACCCCTCACCCCCTGCCAAATTATAATTTTGCAATCAAGGGCTCTCAGGCAAAGATGTTGGGGATGGGAATCACAGTTCTTTACTGGGAATATGAACAATACAAATGTGATAGGAAACAAAAACCACCCAGCCAAACAAGCAGATAAACAAATAAACAACAATTTTGGAAAGCCCTGACAGAGTCAGAGCCACAACCTGACCCCCTGTGAGTCAGGGGGTTGGGAGCAGCCCCAAAGTGAGTCCTCCTGAGGTGGCAGAGGTGGTTCTGTAGGAGCAGAGATGATCCTGGAGAAAAGGGTCCAGGGGTGGTGAGGAGGGTCTGGTGATGGTGAGGAAGGGTTGGTGATGGTGAGATGGGGTCTGGTGATGGTGAGGAGGGGTTGGTGATGGTGAGATGGGGTCTGGTGATGATGAGGAAGGGTTGGTGATGGTGAGGAGGGGTTGGTGATGGTGAGGAGGGGTTGGTGATGGTGAGATGGGGTCTGGTGATGGTGAGATGGGGTTGGTGATGGTGAGGAAGGGTTGGTGATGATGAGGAAGGGTTGGTGATGGTGAGGAGGGGTCTGGTGATGGTGAGGAAGGGTTGGTGATGATGAGGAAGGGTTGGTGATGGTGAGATGAGGTCTGGTGATGGTGACATGGGATCTGGTGTTGGTGAGACAAACTGCCTGCCCACCACTGCCAGGGGGATGAGATCCATCTCACCATGGGTGATGGAAATGCAGATGGGGTGGGGGAAGGTAATGGCCCATTAGATAAGGGGTTAGGCCTCTCCCCCCTTGAGTGACCAGAGATCAAGAAAAAGCCTCTCCCCAAGTGCTTTAAACCAGCTGAAAATAGAAAATAGATGAATATAGATGAAAACAGCTGACAATAGCAAATAGATGACTATAGATGAAAACAGGTGACAATAGAAAATAGATGACTATAGATGAAAACAGGTGACAATAGAAAATAGATGACTATAGATGAAAACAGGTGACAATAGAAAATAGATGACTATAGATGAAAACAGGTGACAATAGAAAATAGATGACTATAGATGAAAACAGGTGACAATAGAAAATAGATGAATATAGGTGAAAACAGCTGATAATAGAAAATAGATGACTATAGGTGAAAACAGGTGACAATAGAAAATAGATGAATATAGATGATGACAATAGAAAATAGATGACTATAGATGAAAACAGCTGACAATAGAAAATAGATGACTATAGATGAAAACAGGTGACAATAGCAAATAGATGAATACAGATGAAAACAGGTGACAATAGCAAATAGATGACTATAGATGAAAACAGCTGATAATAGAAAATAGATAACTATAGATGAAAACAGCTGACAGTAGAAAATAGATGAAAATAGATGAATATAGATGAAAACAGCTGACAGTAGAAAATAGATGAAAATAGATGAATATAGATGAAAACAACTGACAATAGCAAATAGATGACTATAGATGAAAACAGCTGACAGTAGAACATCCAAGCCCTGGCTGCAGAGCCCAGGACGCCGTGGCAGAGCTGAGACCTCCTCTCTTTCTCCCCCTGCAGGCTTCACGCAGCCGGCCGCGCTCAGCAGCGTCCCCTCCCAGCCCTCCTATTACCCCTCCAACGGCTTCCAGGCCGGGTACCCGGTGGTGCCGCCCCCGCAGCAGCCCGTGCAGCCGCCGTTCGGGGTGCCGGGGATGGTGCCCCCGGCCGTGCCCCTGGCTCCCGGCGTGCTGCCGGCGCTGCCCTCGGCCGTGCCGCCCGTGCCCACGCAGTACCCCATCGCTCAGGTGCAGCCCGCGGCCAGCACCGCACAGGTACTGCCCACCTGGGCTCGTGCCATGCGGGGTGCTTGATCAGCAAGGGAAGGCTTCTGCCAGATGGAGAAGTCTTCTTTAGGGCTTTTCCTTTTATTTTCCTTTATTTTCTTTTTATTTTCCTTTTATTTTCCTTTTATTTTCCTTTTATTTTCCTTTTATTTTCCTTTTATTTTCCTTTTTTTTCCTTTTTTTTCCTTTTTTTTCCTTTTTTTTCCTTTTTTTTCCTTTTTTTTCCTTTTTTTCCTCTTTTTTCCTCTTTTTTCCTCTTTTTTCCTCTTTTTTCCTCTTTTTTCCTTTTTTTCCTTTTTTTCCTTTTTTTCCTTTTTTTCCTTTTTTTCCTTTTTTTCCTTTTTTTCCTTTTTTTCCTTTTTTTCCTTTTTTTCCTTTTTTTCTTTCTCCTTTCTTTCTCCTTTCTTTCTCCTTTCTTTCTCCTTTCTTTCTCCTTTCTTTCTCCTTTCTTTCTCCTTTCTTTCTCCTTTCTTTCTCCTTTCTTTCTCCTTTCTTTCTCCTTTCTTTCTCCTTTCTTTCTCCTTTCTTTCTCCTTTCTTTCTCCTTTCTTTCTCCTTTCTTTCTCCTTTCTTTCTCCTTTCTTTCTCCTTTTCTTTTTTTTGCTTGGTTGGTTTAGTTGGTTTTTGTTTGGGTGGTTTGGTTTTGTTTGTTTGTTTTGTTGTTTTTGGGGTTTCTGTTTGTTTGGTTTTTTTCTGGGGTTTTGCAGTGGGGTGATTGGGGCTTTTTTTATTGTTGAGCTGCTCCTTCCTTCTAAGCAACTAAATTGTCACATGGCAGCTTCCCACTGCATTTTTCATATCCCTCTGAACAGCAAGAGGACATTTTCAGGGGGTGGGGGGCTCATTTCTGAGGAGCAGCATCACACTGTGATGTCCCTATGGAGGTGCACAGGTTCAAGTTACATATGGGGATCAGTTTGGGGTGGGAAACTAATAGTTTCACCTCCTCAACTGTTAATTTTCCTCTGATTTTTTATCACCTAAAGAAGCCATTTGTGTGCTCTGCTCCATTGAATGACCACTTCCCATGCCTCTCACCAAATTCTCTTTGTGTTTTCTCTCCCATTTGTGCCCGGCAGAGTCCCCTGAGCGCTCCTTTCCTCGCTGGTGCCCCAGTCAAAGCCAGCAGCCTGCCAGCTGCCAGCCAGCCCCAGGTGCAGCCCCAGCCCCAGGGCCAAAAGCGACGCTTCACCGAGGAGCTGCCTGACGAGAGGGAGTCAGGACTGCTGGGATACCAGGTGGAATAAAATCTCCAATTTTACTTCCCCCTCACCCAGGCAGAGCGGGGTTGTCTGTGTAGCTGAGGCTGTGCCCTGGGCACAGTGGTTGTTCCAAACAAGCCCAAAAACAGTTTTTGGTCTCTCTGAGTGGATGTGCTGCTCTCCAGCTGTGGCTGAGCTCATTCCAGCTGCTTTCCAACACCCTCAGCCCTTCCCAAAGACCAGGGTGGTGCATCCAGCTCACAGACACAACAGAGTGTGGGACTGCTTGGCTTAAAGGGAGATGATTTGGGGCTTTATTGGGATTTTAGGGCTCTTCAAGTAGGCTTTTTCAGGGAGGGAGATGGAATAACTTCCAGTTTTTCCCCCCTTTACCTTGCAGGTTGCACTTGAGAGGATTTCAAGAAGCCTAGTTTAAAAGCTTAATGTATTTGGTGTTTTTTTTTTTTAGATAGTTAGATGATTTTAAGAACAAAAAACGATCTTGAGTTCTTCCAACTGCTGTGTGGGCAAAAGGGAGTGCCTGTAAATGTTTTCTCTGCTGCTACAGGCAAAACCCTTGATAAAAGCTTTGCCTGGAGGCAATAAGGGTGTCAGAGCTAATATCAGAATCTCCAGCAGATGCCTGTTGGCACGAGGTCTGTTCAGTGGTGAGAATTAGCTGGCTGAGGAGGTAACAGGTGATCCACGAAGGGAGCAGCTCTCTTTATTGATTCTATATTGAGATTATATTATCTCTTTATTGCCCTGAGGTGGTGAGGAGCCTTCCTCAGCTGTGCTCCCCCACCACGCTGCCCTCACTATTTTTTTAGGAAAAGAAAGCATTTTCTGTGGCACTGGGACACAATGAACCAGACACAAACTCGTGATTTCAGAAGGCTGATGCTCCCAAAAGGGGCTGCTTTATTCTCAGAACTTATTTTTATCCTTTTTTACAACGTGCCCACCTATGATCCTTGGGCTCATTGGCCACATCAAGGGTCAACAAGCCAAGTTCTTTTTGAGGAGAGGGAAAAAGTGAAAAACAAGAGAATTTACAGAGAGTGACCTTGTTTACTATTTCAAATCCTTGGGAAAGAATTTAAGAAAAACCCAAACGTAGCAAACAATGACTCCAGCAGTGGCTTTGATTAGAGAGGCTCTTCCTGCTTAGCTGGCCCTAATAATTACTCTTGGAAAAAAAAGGTTGGGTTTTTCCTAAGGAGTATCATTAAGGAGCTGGAGCTGTTGTTGTAGAGGTAGATGTGCTAATGCCGTGTGTTTTTCTGCTCATAGCATGGACCCATTCATATGACTAATTTAGGTACAGGCTTCTCCAGGCCCAGCGAGCCCGAGGGCGCCGCGGCGAAGGCAGCGAGTTCCTCGGGCAAGGAGAGAGAGAGGGACAGGTGAGGGGGGAATCCTGGCCAGGCCCTGCTGCTCCTGCTGGGAGCTGACTGCAGAGAGGGGCTTCCTTCTCTCTGCTGGGATTTGGGGGAGGTGTGCTTGGGGGTGGGTTTTGTGGGGGTTTTTTTGTTTTTTTTTTTTTTTTCTTTTTTTTTTCTTTTTTTTTAAATTATTTTTGGGGGTTTTTGTTTGTTTTGTTGTTTTGGTTTTTGTTTTGTCTGTGTTTTTTGTGGGGTTTTTTGGTTTGGTTTTTTTTTGTTTTGGTTTGGTTTTTGGTTTGGTTTTGGTTTTTTGTTCATTTTTTTGTGGTTTTTTTGGTTTGGTTTTGGTTTTTTGCTGGTTTTTTTTTTTGTTTTGGTTTTTGTTGCTTTTTGTGGGTTTTTTTTGTTTGTTTGGCTTGGTTTTGGTTTTTTGCTGGTTTTTTGTTTTGGTTTTTTTTGGTGGGTTTTTTTGGGGTTTTTTTTGTTTGTTGGTTTGGTTTTGGTTTTTTGCTGGTTTTTTTTTTGTTTTGGTTTTTTTGGGGTTTTTTTGTGGGTTTTTCGGGTTTTTTGTTTGTTTCTTTGGTTTGGTTTTGGTTTTTTGTTGGTTTTTTTTGTTTGGTTTTTTTGTGTTTTTTTTTTTTTTTTGTTTGTTTGATTTGGTTTGGGTTTTTTTGTTGTTGTTTTTGTTTGGGTTTTTTTTGGTTTTTTTGTAGTTTGGGTTGGGTTTTTTTAAGGAGGAGGAGGAGGGATGCAAGGGTGTGACGGTTTTGTTACTTACTGTATTTCATGTGATGGGCAGCATAGAAACATAAAGAATAGAAACATAAAGAATAGAAATATAAAGAGTAAAATATAGAGAGTAAAACAGGCTCCCAACACTCTCAAGGGGTGTGATGATTTTATAAGTTACTATATTTCATGTGATTGGGAGAATATAAATATGAAGAATATAAATATTAGGAGTAAAAATCTAGAGAGTAAAACGGGCTCCCAACCCTCTCAGCTTCTGTAGGCATTAGAAAAAGTCACATTCTGCTTCTCAGTGGCCAAACCACCTGTTGGAAGTTAAAAAGCTGACTCCTCATGGGTCTGTCTTTTCCAACAAACCCCAGACTGTGTTATCCCTACAAAGGGTCACCTTCTGATGCTGCAGAACGAGAGCAGCTTCATTTCCACCCCTCCCTTGGTGGGGCTCTGGAGTTCTGCCCCTGGCCCAGCACAGACCCTCCAGTTCTGGGTTCACTGGGACATTGAGCTGTGTTTGTAACTCCTTGGATGAACAGCCAGTTCCTCACCCACCCATCCATCCAATTCCTGTCCCATTTTGGGAGTCAGAATGTTGGGAGAGGACAGACCTTGCAGAGAGCCCCAGGCAGGAGCCACCAGTCACTGGCTGAGTCAGGGAATTCAGAGTTCAACTCCTCAGGCCAAGGGGCTGAGTCAGGCGTTTGCTTTTCATTACCTTTGACTCTTAGCTTAAAAAAGAAAATAAAATAATAAAATAATAAAAAAAAAAAAATAGATATATAAAAGAAAAAAAACAATAAAATAATAATAAAAATAAATGATTGCTCCCCACAGGCAGTTGATGCCTCCGCCAGCTTTTCCTGTCACTGGGATGAAATCGGAGTCGGAAGAAAGGAAAGGTGCGGGGTCTTTGCCAGGCAACCACGGTGAGTGCCACGCCTCAAACACCCCTGCAAATCCACTTTCCTTCCCCAAACACCCCTGCAAATCCAGTTTCCTTCCCCAAACACCCCTGCAAATCCACTTTCCTTCCCCAAACACCCCTGCAAATCCAGTTTCCTTCCCCAAACACCCTTGCAAATCCGCTTTCCTTCCCTAAACACCCTTGGAAGTCCAGTTTTTTTTAAGGAGGAGGAGGGATGCAAGGGTGTGATGGTTTTCTTACTTACTGTATTTCATGTGATGGGCAGCATATAAATATAAGAAATATAAAGAATAGAAATATAAAGAATAGAAATATAAAGAGTAAGACTTGTAACTCCAGTTTCCTTTCCCAAACACCCCTGCCAATCCACTTTCCTTTCCCAAACGAGCTGGTGCTGGTTTTAACACCTGTCTACCCCGGTGATTTTTTGGGCTGTTCTTTGTTGAAGTGCAAAGCAGCTGACGTTGCACTGCCCCAAGATCACTGATGCTGTGGTTATAGGCACAGGTTGCCTCTCAGAGCTTTAATCTGTGTGAAATGAGAGGGGTTTAATGAAGTGAGGGCCTAAAGAGCAGGGAGTTTGACCCATCAGGCAGCACCGAGTGTGGTTCTGTGGCACAGGTGAGGCTCTGCACTGCCTGCAGCCGCCTCAGAGGCACTGAGCAGTGGGAGGGGAGGGAATTCTGCTCAGCTGGGGCTTTACAGACCTTTCTGGCTGCAGACAGCACGAGGATCTCATCTTCCCTGGGGCCTGAACTCGGTCAGACAGCAGTTGTTTAACCCTGCAGGCAGCTCAGTGCTGCAGCTCTGCAGGGACATCAGCCCAGCCTCTTCCCTGGAGCTCCTCTGCAGCCCTGCTCCAGGCACTGCTCTCCTCTGAGCTTCCTTTTGAGCCAGATTCCTGCTTTCCTTGACCTGTTGATCTCTTGTAAGGGTGCAGCTGCCCCTGGCTGAGAGCCATTTGCTAACTTGACCTTTTCTGTGTGTTTCTTTCTTCTTTCTCTGTTCTCTTACATGGTTCTGATGGATCACATGGCTGTTGGTTGCTGCTGCTGTTTCCTGTGGCCTTCGACCTTGGATGACCATTGTGACCTCAAAATGGTGTCCAACTAACAATTTACAATTAACATCTTTTTTTTTTATTATTATTATTATAATTAACTCGTTTTGGGGCGTTCGATCTCTTTTTCATTTCGTTTTTTATTTATTTTTTTTTCCCTTCTTGGGGGTTGGGGCGGGGTGGGGCTGGTTTTGGGGTTTTTTTTTCCCCCCCTCCTTAGATCATCAAGCCAAGAAGATGAAAACTGCAGAGAAGGGCTTTGGCTTGGTGGCCTATGCTGGAGACTCATCAGATGAAGAGGAGGAGCACGGGGGCCATAAAAACGCAAGTACCTTTTCACAGGGCTGGAGTTTGGGCTACCAGTACCCATCCTCCCAACAGAGAGCTAAACAGCAGATGCCCTTCTGGATGGCACCATGAAAAAACAAAAAAAAAACAAAAAAAACCACCACACACACACACAAAAAAAAAAACTGAGACAAAAAGAATTGTCATTTCATCTGGGTTGGTTTTTTTTTCCCCCCCTCTAGCAATAATGCATGTGTATTCCAGAATGAACTTGGCCAAGAGGGCGTTGTTTTTACATTTGCAGAAGCCAGGTTGCTTCCCCTCGGAAGGGCTCCGTTGTTTTTTAAAAAAAAAAAAAAAAAAAAAAAATCCTCGTTTTTGGCAGCGTGCTTGTCCAGTTTTAAAAAAGGAATATTTCAGAATGGCATCCTGAAGGGGGCTAGGCCCCTGTGCAAGGGAGAAGTGCTGTAAAGAGGAAGCAGGGAAGCCTCCTGGGCCGTGTTTTCCCTTTCTCCCAGATAATTCAAAGGGAAGAGAGTCAGTGACCCTGACCTCATTCTGCATTTGCGTTTTTGGAGCGCTCCTGCTGTCAGCCCCAGTGCCCTACTGCTGGCTCAGCCTCAGCCTTGGACTTGAAGGAACATCCAGGAGTCGTGACAAACTTGAGCATCACATTTGGGAAACTCTTGGTTTTTTTGGTGTTTTTTTTTTTAATTTTATTTTGGACATCTCCTGTGGCTCGGCTTGGTTTTTAGTTTGAATTGTGGTTTTACCAATCCCACCAGTGTGCTGCAGTGGGGGAGGATGCTCAGGTGGGGTTTTTTTTTTGGGGTAGGTTCACTTTGCTCCCAGGTGGACTTGGCACTTGTAGCCCTGGTACTGAATTGTGTCTGCTCAGCCCAGGACCTCGCTCCCACCCAGCAGGAATTCCTTTTTCCAGAGGCTCACCCTTCTCCCTTCCCTCATCCACTGGATTCCAGGAGGTTCCACGGTGGTTTCCCCCAAAGGGCAGCTCCAGCAGCTCCTGCCTGGTGTGCAGAACTGAGAATCAGTTTTTGGACTGCAGTTTTTGGAGATGGACTGCACCGGGGGCTGAGCAGGGCTGGGCTGGTGCAGGCAGAACTCTTGGCACGCAGCAGTGACTCTGGACTGGGCAGCTTTTTGGGACAGCAGCTGTGGCTTTGAGAAGGGGCTGCTGCAAGCCAGGACAGCCAGGCTGGCTCACCTGTACAGAACCTCGGCTTTCCCATCTCTTGTAAATAATTAGAACCATACTTTCATTATAAATAAATGTATAAATATTCTGCTTCCTGCTGCCGCCGCTGCTGCTTGGGGTGAGGTTTGGAGCCGCAGGCAGCGATAGGGGCGGGGATGCGGGGCGGGGGCAGCCCCGGGGCCAGGGAGCCGTGCGGGCTGGTGGAGCCCTCGGGGGTGGCTGGGAGGGGGTCCGGGCAGGGGGGAGACCCCAAGGCTCGGGGGATCCCCGGGGAGCAGGGGGTGCGGGGCTGGGAGCGGGGTCTGCACTTGCGGGGAGTCCGAGCTGACAGAAGCCCCGAGAGATCCGGGAGTCCCGGGGCTGAGGGGGTGCGGGCGCGGGGCTGTCGTGTCCCCGCTATGTGCCCAGTATGTCGCGCCGTGTCCCCGCCATGTCCCGCCGCGTCTCTTTGTGTCCCCGCCGTGTCCTCCCTCTGTCCCCGCCGTGTCCCTGCCATGTCCCCTCGTGTCCCGCCGTGTTCTGTCGCGTTGTGTCCCCTCCGAGCCGCCGTCGGGCCCCGCCCGCCGCGCGCCCAGGCTGGGGCGGGCCCGGGCGGGCGCTGTGGCGGAGGAGCCGCCGCCATTTCGGTGTCGCTGCGAGCGGGGCCGGGGCAGCGGCGATGGATGCCGGAGCCCGCCCGGGCGGCGGCGGCGCCCCGGGGCAGTCCCGCGAGTACAAACTGGTGATGCTGGGCGCGGGCGGCGTCGGCAAGAGCGGTGAGTGACGGGCTGCGGCCGCTCCGGCCCCGGGAGCCGCCGAACGCCGCGGGGGCCGGGCGGTGGCAGCGCGGGGGGCTCGGCCTGAGGGGCTCGGCTCGGCAGCGGCTGAGGGAGAGCCACGTTCCCTGACCAAAGCCCCTTTCTGGGCTCGGTGCCGCCCCTCCCGAGGTGTCCCGACCCTCCGGGGCTGTCCCCACCAGGCTGTCCCGACTCCTCCCGGGATGTCCCGGTCATCGCCTTCCGCCTCCGGCCGCCTCCCTGGAGCTCGTCCCGCCCGGGGACACGGGCGGAGCATCCCTGGGCCCGCTGGAGCCCCCGCGCTCGGTGCAGGCCGTGCCCGGGTTTGGTTTTGTGCCGTGGCCGTGGGTAACGATGTGATCGGGGGAGCTGTGGGCTGAGCTGCTCAGTTGTCCCCTGATTTCTGCTTCCAGCCATGACCATGCAGTTCATCAGCCACCGGTTCCCAGAGGACCACGACCCCACCATTGGTGAGGAAAATCTCTTTTCTGTTCGTTGGCAGGCCAAGCTGTCACAGCCCATTGCTTTCAAGCATTCAGTTCATAGATCATCTGTAAATCTGGCTGTAGATTGATCTTTGGTCGCTCATCAGGCCGAGCATTCCCAGCAGGTCAGGGAGTGATCCTGCCCCCCAGGCACCTCTGCAGTGCCGTGTCCAGCTCTGCCATCCTCAGCACGGCAGGGACAGGAGCTCCCAGAGGGTGACACAGATGCTTGCTTCTCCACCAAGGGGACCAAAATGAATTTCTGGGCTGTGTGGCTCAGCACGTGATTTTTGCACGTGAAATGTTAAATCACGCCAGAACAATTGGAAATTTAACTTAATTTAATGGAAACAAAGGCTCAGGCTGAGGTAGTGCAGTGCTCCTAGCAGGGTGGGTGGTGCTGGTGTAGCATTTTGTGAGCTGATGGCTGATGAGTGTTGTGCTTGTGCCCCAACCTCTCTGATGTCCTGGGAACCCACAGAGGATGCCTACAAAATCCGGATCCGCATCGATGACGAGCCTGCCAACCTGGATATCTTGGACACGGCAGGACAGGTATGTGAGTAATCACAGCTGGATTGGGAGCACGTGGAGCAGCCTGGAACGAGCAGGGGCAGGGACAGAAATCCTGCATGAGGAACGGGCTCTGTTTCATTCCAAAGCCAGGAGGGTTCCAGCTCTGTCACTGCCCGTGAGCATCGTGCTGCTGACCCGAGCTGTGGCACTGGCCAGCCAGCAGCTCCTGTGGGCTGGTGAATCTCATGTCAGTGGGGTTTCTGTGTCAGGGGAGCCTTGGGAACCATCCCAAGCACACCTCCTGCCTTCTGGGGTGGGGACATTGATGCCCAGGTGTTCAGTCTCAGGTGGTAAGAAAACCAGGAGGTCGTTATGTTTGTGGAGCTGTTACAACAAGTTTACAAACGGAGGAGTTGTGGAGTTTTGAGGAGGCTGAAACCTGATCTCCCTCTCCTCGTGTTACCTCCTCCATTGACCCAAACCCTAAGACTGAATACCTGATAAAACTGATAAAACCCACGACCCTGCCCCTGCTCTCACCCTCTTAGTCCTCAGGTGGGGGGTGATGCCTTAGGAAGGCTGACCTGAAACAGAGGCTGGATAGAGCTAGAGAATAAAGTAGGGTTTTATTAAAGTAGAGATTTATTAAAGTAGAGTTTTATTAAAAGGCTTCCAGGACCCACCCTGGGCGTTACAGGAGCCTGACCAAGGCTGCACCCAGGGTGGGTTGGGAATGGCCACACAAAATGTCCCCCCAATCAAGAGATTTTACATTTTTATCAGCTTTGCTCCATTTGCATATTGGGGTTTCATTGTCCCAATGACAGCTCCAGGCTGTGAGGTCCCATCCTTCTGGTTCCTCCCTTCAGCCCACCCTTGGTGGTGTTTTTTGGGGTGAAGGTTGTCCTTGGTCCTCAGCAGGGAAAGGATTTGTTTTGTCTCCTTGTTCTGTGAAGAGAGCTCAGTAGCACTGAATGTGAGGCTCAGAACTGCATCCTTAGGCAGCACAGGATCTGAAGCTGTGAGAGCCAAACTCAAAGGCGTCAGGGGAATAAAAATGGATTCTCCAGCTTGACAAAGAGGCTGCTCCCATCTGCTTTCCCTGAGGCTGTGACCTCCCTGGGCACTGTTTTCTCCACTCTGTTTCTAGGCAGAGTTCACGGCCATGAGGGACCAGTACATGAGGGCGGGCGAGGGCTTCATCATCTGCTACTCCATCACCGACCGGCGCAGCTTCCACGAGGTGCGCGAGTTCAAGCAGCTCATCTACCGCGTGCGCCGCACCGACGACACCCCCGTGGTGCTGGTGGGCAACAAGTCTGACCTCACCCAGCTGCGCCAGGTAAGGCCCACGGGGGCTGCTCCTGCTGGAAAATGCAGAGGAGTGAGAGGGTTTTTTGTTGTTTTTTTTTTTTTTGGTCCCTTTGCTTTGGGTTTTGTCGTTTTTGTCTCTGTGGTGAGAGCGGTGCCGGTTCGGCGCGGAGCGTGGTGGAAAAGGTGTCGCTGTTCCTCCTCGCCTGTAGCAGTCACACAGACAGGGTCTTCCAGTTCAGCTGATCCCGGGCTTTGCTTTGGTTGGAATTCCTGATTTGCTGCTAGATGGGAGGGCTGGATGTGCCCTGGCACCCAGAGCACTCCATGCCCTGAGCTGGGCCCCCGGTGTGGGCAGCAGGAACAGGGGGATTCTGCCCCTCTGCCCCGCTCAGGTGAGACCCCACCTGCAGAGCTGCCTCAGCCCTCAGCACAGGAAGGACCTGGACTGCTGGAGAGAATCCAGAGGAGGCTCCAGGATAATCAGAGGGACGGAGCAGCTCTGCAGAGAGGAAAGGCTGAGGGAGCTGGGAATGTTGAGCCTGGAGAAGGCTTTGGAATGACCTAACTGTGGTCTTCCAGGACCTGAATGAGCTACAAGACAGAATAAGAGAGACATTTTACAAGTGCCTGGAGGGGCAGGACAGGGGGAATGGTTTCCCTCTGCCAGAGGGCAGGGTTAGGTGGGATACTGGGAAGGAATTCCTCTCTGTGAGGGTGGGGAAGCCCTGGCAACAGGTTGCCCATGGAATTTGTATCTGCCCCTTCCCTGAAGTGTTCAAGACCAGCTTGTGTGGGGCTTGGAGCAAGAAAGCTTTAGAAAGGTTTTTCCTGGGTCTGGGACGTAGTTTGACAAACACAACAGCTTTTCACAAGGAGAAGGAAGCTTCCTTAACTCACCAAACTACCAGGGCTGAGGACTGCTTGTGTCAGACAGCTTGCAGGTTTAGGTCAAAACAAGGAAGTTCTTTGCAGTTTGGTTTTTTTTGTGAATGTCCAAAGACACTTTGCACAGCCAGAGAAGTGATGAGTGAAAGGCAGAGCAGGTTTGAAGAGAAACCTTTGGAGCTGGGTGCAGACAGTCACCCTGGGGCAGAGGGACAGCGAGCAACACAGGCAGAGCAGCAGAGTCCTGGGGGGTTTGGCTTCCCTGAGCAGGCTGTGCCCTGGTTTTCCAGGTGTCCAAAGAGGAAGGCTCTGCCTTGGCACGGGAATTCAACTGCCCCTTCTTTGAGACCTCGGCCGCCTTCCGCTACTACATCGACGACGTGTTCCACGCGCTGGTGCGCGAGATCCGCAGGAAGGAGAAGGAGGCCGTGATGGCCATGGAGAAGAAATCCAAGCCCAAAAGCAGCGTCTGGAAAAGACTCAAGTCCCCCTTCCGGAGGAAGAAGGATTCTGTCACTTGAACAGCAAATCCCTCTGCCAAACAGGACAAAAAAAGCTGGGACCTTTTGTGACCGAAGCGGCTCGGTCGGTGACAGCGCTGAGGGGACGTGTGTGACACCTGAGGGGGCTTTGTCAGGGAATGCCTGACCCTGCCAGTTTGTTTCTTTGTTTAGAACCACGTTGCCTTGATTTGAACTTCAGACCCAGTGACAGTTGTGCTTTGTTTGTTGTCATTTTTTTACTGGACCCAGCACGCCAAGGCCGATGGGTCCGTGGCCCTTGCACTTTGGAGGGTTTGTCCTTGGTCACAGCGCCCTGGGAGCTGAACTGTGCAGAGCTTTGGACCCAGCCTCTCTGAATCCACGTTGTTTGCACCAGGAGGATTTTGCTGCTCTCCAGAACAGCAGTGCCCAGGCGTTCACAAAGCCTTGGAGAGCTGGGCTGGGCTTCTTGTCCCCTGGTGGAACAGATTTCTTTCCAGGAACATTGGACGTGGAACTCTTGTGTGCGACTTCATCCGGGTGATCAGATCACCAGCAGTGCTGTAGGTGGGATGTGAACCAGCCAGAATCATTGAAATTGGGAAGAGCTCTGGGATCACCAACCTGTGACCCAGCACCACCCAGAGCAGGGCATTCAGTGCCACCTCCAGTCCTCTAAACACCTCCAGGGACAGCGACTCCTCCCCATCCTGAGCAGCCCCTTCCAAATCCCATCACCCTTCTTGTCATCAAGGCAAACTCTGGTTCCTGTGGCAGCAGTGCAGGAACAACCCGTGGGACTTTGCTGCTGCAAACAGCACTGAGGGGTGTGATGTGCTGGAGAAACCACAGCTTGGAGCCTCCTGGCTGGTTACAAACCCTGCTGGGAAGGAGGGAACTGGCTTGTTCAGTCACTTTGGTGTCATCCTAAAGGAAGCAGTGGCTTGGGGGAGTGCAAGTCTCTTGACAGTCATTCCCAGCTGTTCTGTGGGAGCTGTTTTGCAGAGAAAGTGGCTGATCCTGAGGGTCTGGGCCCAGAACTGACACCCCCTGATCCTGGGGAGGCTCTCCCAGTGCAGGGGAGCACAGGCCCAGCAGCTCCTCCCCTGCCTGACCTCACCTGTGCAGGTGAGCCAGGCAGGGCTGGGGCACTTTCTGATGCTGATAAAGAACGATTTGCTTGGGAGGCAGATCCTCCACACCTGGAGGGACTCTGTGCCCTGGAGCTGAGTGATTTTACAGCAGTTTTGGGATCAGGTGCCTGGTGCTCCTCTGGATTGTTGCTGTTTAACAACAGGACAGATCACAGCTGGGTGACTCAGAGGTGGTTAAAAGCAACTTCTCTGAACCAAGTGCCTGGAATCCTTCAGTGTGAGAGTGAAAGAGCTGATCAAGTGATCTTCCTGATCACCTCTCAGATCTGTGCTGTCAGCCTGTGCCACCCAAACTGAAAACCCAGGTGTGACAGGATTGATAAAGGAAGTGAGGATAAAAAAATTAAATATATATATATATATGTAAAAAACCCTCCTTATGACCTAAGATAGGACTGGAAATCCTGTGCCTGTTGGTTTGAAGAAGATTTTCTTTGTGGAAGATTGAAACAAATGAGAAGTGTGGCGGGGGCTACGTTTTACATTTGCTTTTGTGACAAGCTGAGCATTTAAATTGGTTCCCATTTCTCGTCTCCTCCCAGTGCTACACTGCTCTGGCAGCAACACAGAATCAAAAAAAAAAAAAGAAAATGGCTTGGAAGAGGCTGAGGAGAATTCAGATGATGCAGAATTTCAGACTCCCTCACGTTCCTGTGTGAGCAGCATCCCTTCAGCCTACCCTGGTGTTCTCCTTGTTGCATTAAAAGCTGCCTAAAACTCAGACAAAAACACCCACTGGCCAAAAGAGGAGGAGGAACGAGCTGAGAAGTGGCTCTGAAGCATTTTTTTGGGTCTGTCAGGTGTTTCAGAGCCGGGGCCTGACGGTGATGATGCATTTTCCAGTGCTTTCCCTTAAAATCTCCATCAGCTCTCAGAGCAGAGCTAAAGGAGCCTGGCTGAGGTGCTGAACGCTGTTCAGGACGATTTTTCACCCCTAAATAACTGAATTCTGTGCCTTACCTGAGTCCTGCAGTGCAGTTTAGCTGTTTACTAATGCCTTTGGTTGCTTCTAGAACTCGTAGAGCAGAACAGCAGCCAGCACTTTTTTGGTTTGTATTTTTTTTTCTTTTTTTACACAGTGTTATTCAAAGAGTTTTATTTTTTGTCATGCATAAATTTGTACACAGAATGATCATTTTGTTTGACACTATATATATATATATAATTTTTAATACAAAACCTTTGCATCAGATGTGTCAGTCTGTGGTGGGGTTGTTCAGCCTGAGGGTGCTGAAGGAGGAAAAGTTCACTGTGCTTGGAAATCTGGGATGTGCTTCATCCAGGAGTTGGATTCGTGGCATTTAAGTGGTGCAAAGCCTCAAAATTCTGTGAGTCTGGTGCTGAATTGTTGAAATATGAACATTTTCCAGCTGCCTTGTTTTTCTCTGTGTGGTGATTTCCCAAGGGCCACTTACAAGGAGGAGCTGCCTGAGGTCGTTGTCCAAGGCTTTTGCTGTTGGGTTTGTCCCCAGCCCTGAGCTCTGAGTGCCACCTCCAGGGATGGGCACTCCAAACCTCTCTGGGCAGTTCCAATCCCTGGAATTTCTCCTTTTCCATGGGGAAATTCCTGCTGCTGCCCCCCCTGAGCCTGCCCTGGCCCAGCCTGGGGCTGTTCCCTCTGCTCCTGTCCCTGTGCCCTGGGATAAGATCCCAAATCCCCCCCCGGGCTGTCCCCTCCTGGCAGGAGCTGTGCAGAGCCCAGAATTCCCCCTGAGCCCTCTTTTCTCCAGGCTGAGCCCCTTCCCCAGCTCCCTCACCCCACAGGTGACTCTCTGGGGCTGCACTGCCCTGTCAGGAGGGAAAACCTTTCCCTTCCTCACCAGCCTGCAGGGAATGTCAGCCCTTGGCTCTCTCGCTGTCCTGCTGCAATGTCCATCCACTCCAGCTCCCCAGGGTCCTGCAGCCAAGATTGGTTCAGCCTCACGGGCTCGATCAGATGCCACCAGAGCTGCCAGACCTTCCCCAGATCCCCCCTCCTGTGCAGAGCCACAGGGTCCCCCCCGACCCCCCTTTTTTCCAGGCTCCCCGAGCTGTTCCTCGCTGGAATCCCAGCGCAGCCCCCGCAGGCTCTGGAGGGTCTTTCTCGGCTTTGCTTTTTTTTTTGGGATCCTTTCCAATTCCCGACAACAACGGAGTCTCCGCAGGGGCCCCGAGCTGGAATGGCTCGTTCAGAAGGCAGATCCAGCTGTTGCATCCCAATGAGGGGCAAAGAAGGGGCCGAGGGACCCCCGGGGCAGCGCCAGCCCCGCGGGTTTGGGGCTCGGAAAGGACGCGGAGCTTTCCGTGCCTCCCGCTGGAAGGGAAATGCCCGGCGGAGCCCGAGGAGGCAGCGCTGCCATCGGCAGTGACTCACATCGCCCTGGCAACGCCATCCTGCGGGGAATTAGATAAGGCAGGAGGAGGAGAGACCCGATTGTGCCGAGCGCGGAGCCAAAAAATCCCCGCTGGTTTCAGTGGCAGAGCCGGGGAAGGTGGGAAGAGAGTCGGGGCTGAGCTTCCATGCTCTCCACAAAACCATTTCTCTTTTCATGGGTTGTCGAACCCATTCTGATCGCGCTTTTTTCTTTCTTTTTTTCTCCTTTTTTTTTTCTTTTTATGATGCAAATCCTCTTGTTTCTGTTCGGCTGAATGGGGTAAGAACCTGAAACCCGCCGGTTTTTAAAGCTGTGTAGTGCTGGATGCGGGAGTCAAGCAGAGAAGGATGAAGAGAGATTCCCTTTCACATTTTGCACAATAAGTGGAAGATAATCAGTGACTGTGCACTTGGGCTGAATAGTTCCAGCCATCAGCTCAATAACTCTGGTCATTGCCCTGAAACATCACTGAAAGGGATGGAGCACCCTGATCAGTCATGGTGCAGAGAAGGTGGAAACGAAGGGGAAATACCAGCGTTAAAGAGACCTCTGTGTTTGACTGGGCAGCAAATCTGAATGCCTGCACAAGTCACAGAATCCTGGGATGGTTTGGGTGGGAAGGGGCCTTAAATCACACCCAGTGCCACCCCTGGGACACCTTCCCCTGCCCCAGGCTGCTCCAAACCCTGCCCAACCTGGCCTTGGGCACTTCCAGGGATCCAGGAGCAGCCCCAGCTTCTCTGTGCCAGGGCCTCCCCACCCTCCCAGGGAGGAATTCCTTCCCAAAATCCCATCCAGCCCTCCCCTCTGGCAGTTTGAAGCCGTTCCCCTTTGTCCTGTCACTCCAGGCCTTTGCAAACCATCTCTCTCCATCTTTTTTTTGTGGGCTCCTTCAGTTCCTGGAAGGATTTAGGTCACCCTGATCAGCTCAGCGCTGAGTCCTGAGGGTCACTCATGACCTGCAGGATCCTGCTGCTTTCTGGTGGTTTTGTGTCCTCAGCAGCTCCTCTGGCTGCCACTGGTGAGCAAAACGTTGGAGTGGAATGTCCAGAGCAGAACTCAATAAACTTGTGTGTTCCAGTCCCTCTGTTCTGAGGGACAGCTGAGCCTGGGGATGGCACAGTCCCTGCTGCACCTGGATTGGTTTTTGCTTTTGTCCCAGGTAGAACTGGAGAGAATCAGATTTGGTGTTTTAACTCTGGGCACCAGGGCGTGGGCAGCAAGGGACAGCTGTGACATCCCAGAGCAGCTGGTGCTGCTCCAGCCCCTCCAAGCATCCAGGGCCAGGTTGGATGGGGTTTGGGACAACCTGGGACATTGGGAGATGTCCCTGCCCAGAGCAGGGAGTGGCACTGGGTGATTTTTAAGGTCCCTTCCCAACCCCAAATCCTCGTTCTGTGAGGAGTGCCAGGCAATGCTGTCCTGGTCACCTTCCTTTTTGTAAAGCCTGGGCTGAAACCTCCAGGCTCCTCACAGGTGAGACCTGAAGCTCGTTCTGAGACACCTGAAGCAGCCCTGGAAGTCGGTTTTTCTGCTCTAGGAGAGCAGAGAGCAGCTCAAGGCTGGAATCTGTTGCTGGGGAAACCCAGCCCGGGGCTGTTTGGCCTTTTCTGAAGCCGTGGCTCTGTGCCCAGCAATGTTGTTCTGGGTGGTGTTGATGGGCAGCTGCAGAAAAAAAAAACCCAACAAACCCCAGAAGCCAAATCCCAGCGCTTGAGGGGGGAACTGCTGCATCTTGCACGGGGCAGGATGGGCAGAAACATTCCTGGAGAATCAGCTTTGACCTGGGCTCCAGGAATCCTTCTGAGTTACAGACCCTGGAGTCGAATTGCTTCTCTTTCTGCCCATGTCATGTCCTTTCTTCCCTCTTAGATTCAACTTAATGGTATCTGTCCAGGCCAAATTATACCAATTTTTATCAAATTATACCAAGTTATACCAAATTTTACCAAATTATACCAAGTTATGCCAAGTTATAATGCTCTGTGTGTTACTGAATGTTTTGGGATGGGCTCAGGCTTAAGTGAAAAGTGTTGTCATGGAATCATGGAATGGGTTGGGTTGGAAGGGACATTAAAGGTCACCCAGTGCCACCCCTGCCATGGGCAGGGACACCTCCCACTGTCCCAGGCTGCTCCAAGCCCCGTCCAGCCTGGCCTGGGGCACTGCCAGGGATCCAGGGGCAGCCCCAGCTGCTCTGGGCAGCCTGTGCCCTCCCAGGGAGGGATTTCTTCCCAACATCCAACCTAAATTTCCTCTTTTTCAGTTTGAAGCCGCTCACTCCTCATCCTGTCACTCCAAACTTTTATAATTTGTCTCTCTCCATCTTCCTTGTTGCCTCCTTCAGGTGCTGAGTGGCCACAATTAGGTCACCCTGAATCCTCCTCTCTTCTTTAATTTCATACTTTTAATGTGCCAGGGTTCTGTTGAGTTTCTTTACTCCGCTGAGATTTATTCCGTGTGTGCTTTTCCTGTGCACGCTTTTCAGCAGAAATGCTGAATATTGATAGAAGCAAATCCTTGGGGTGCTCCCTGGTGCTGGCTGTTGCCCACGGTCACACACACGGCACAGGCAGCAGGATTAAAGTGATTTAATTTTTTATTTGCACGCTCAATGTGCGTTAACAAATTCAACATACAAGGTAGCATTACAGAATGTAGGTTAGCTTATAGCATTATGCAGTTTCACACAGGTTGAGTTAGGTTTTTTGCCTTTTTTTTTTCTTTTTTTTTTTCTCTTTTTTTTATTTATTTTTTTTCCACACAAAGTTGTAACTGTCCAAGTTCATTTTACAATAGAAGACACAAGGTAAAGAATAACCACACCTGGGAGATTTTACAGTGAGTCCGCTGTCACTTACTGTCTATTTTATGTTTTAAAAAATATATATCTGCACATTTTCAGTTTCCTATTATTTCCAGAAGAGTGTTGGAGCTACTCCTACCTGCCCGATAGCCTAAGTCTATTTTACCCTGAGCATGTTTTCCTTGACAAGAAATTCATCTTTTTCCTTTGCAACTAAAGGAATCTTAAGATCATCTAGGCTTAGTCATGCTTTTCACACCGAAGGGAGAAGGGGATTTTTGTTGCTGCTGTTAGTCCTGGTCAGATCTTTGGGGTGGTGTTGGAAAAGCATTTTCCGAGGAAAAGTCGTGACAGTTTGCTCGAATTGCAGCAATTAGTGCAAAAAAAATAATAAAAAGAAATAGGATTGAAAGAGATCTACAGCAATTTCCAAGGGGGAACTTCGTTCTCTGGGCTGTGGCTCTGAGCCACAGAAAGCATTTAAGACACTGATAAAATCTACTACAGCCTCAGGCAGAAATCCTGGTCGTGGGGATGGGGAAAAAGGGGAGCAGCAGCTCCGTGTCTGCTGAGAAACGGAGCTGCAGCCTGGGAGGGAGGGCCAGTGAGTGAGAAAACTCAGCTTTCCAAAAATAATGCCTGAGGAGGAGATGCCAAAGTGGTGGCAGCTCACAAGGTGCTGCCTGTTCATGCAGAGCTGCTGCTGCTGCTGCTGCTGCTGCCCTGGTGCCTCCTGGGGAACCCTGAGCCTCGCTCAGTTATTCCCATTTCAGGGGAGAGGAGGTGAAAAGGATCATTTTTTTCCAACAGGGATCTAAAAATTCAGTAGCCAAGTCCTGTAAGTAGGTAAATGATCTTAATTTATTTTTTTTTTTAATGCTAATCTGTTATTTGCATTCCTATTTGCATCCCACAGGGCTCAGAGCAGACTGGCTGCCTGGGAGCAGCAACCAAAGGTTTCCTGAAAAACCTGGGGCTGTCGAGGAGCCTCTTTGCAAACCCAATTCTGCTTCTGCATTTCCACTGGAGAGCCCTGGAACAGTTTTACTTCCAGCTATTTCTGCTCAATTCACCAACACTGGTTACCATGAGTTGTTTGCTGCCAGTTGTCACCCTTAATCTGTGCCAGAATTCCCAATTCTCTGCTTTGCATCCAAAGGCAGCTTCAGGGCTGTGTGAGCACCCCCCAGACCTCAGGCAGCTGCTGCACAACTTTATGAACTTCTGCTCCAAATCCCTGCCTCTGCAGGGTTAAATCAGCCTGAGGTGCTCAACTCAGGGCCATTTTTCCCCTTGCAGGTGGTTCCCAGACTCAAAAGTCACTCAGGAGTTCAGGGTTCTCCCCCCAAGCTGCCTTGAAACTCCAGGCCTGGCACATTTTTAGGGCCAGGCTTTGCCCTGTGTTTCCTGCTCTTTTGGGATTTAGGATCATATCTAATGCAAATTGACTCCAGCATGGATGAGGGGAAGCTTTGTCACCTTTTCATGGACAACCTCTGCCTCCAGGACCTTCCCCTTCAACAGAAATGATCAGCCAGGTAGCATTTGACATTTAATGTTTAATGACACAGCTGTGTTTGGGTTTTCTCGGGCCCTTCATGCACAGACAGGATTGAATAAAATGAAACTGAGCAGGATTTTCCCCAATTCCTGCAGTCTGTGAGATCCTGCCTGTGCGACCCCCACAAAGCAACGGGAGCACTCGGGTGGGGTTTGGATTTCAGAGTCAAATCTTGGGTGTTGTGACCTCACAGCTCCCCTGGTACATCACAACAACGAGGATTTCAGTGCCTGACACGGAACTGTTCCTTCTCTGGAGGCCAAGTGCCATTTTCCCTGTCTTTTCCTTTTGTGCCAGTGCAGAATTCTAACCCAGCTCTACCTGGAAACGCGGGTGGGACTCCCAAAACCAGCACAGAACAGAACTGCAAGAACCAATGGGCAGGCAAAACTAACAAGAAACTAGAAGGTTAAACAGCAGAATTCAGAAACTTTGGGGAGAAGCCTAATGAAAGACAGGCCAATCTTGGTGAATTACCAGCAAAGACAGCTCGGCACAAACACAACTTCCATAGTGACAGATAATTGTATTAAAACCTGCAACTCGATATTGGCAGTTATACTAATTTCAAGTTTGTAGTAGGCATGCAATAGCGTGATTACACTGTTATATATATCCGTGGTACCTCTTTTTTTTTTTTTTAATTATTATTATTATTATTATTTCTTTATTCCCCATCTCTTTCTTTTTTTTTTTTTAAACGCTTTTCAGAATTTTAGTGCCCTGCAAAAAACCCCACGTCGCTAAAGAGAACCCGATCAGCCGCCGCTCGCTTCTCAACGGAAAAAAAAAACCAAAAAACCAAAAAAAACCAAAATGAAACAAAAAATATTTAGTCCTACAAGCTAAAACAAAAAAATCTGTCCTAGGAGAGGGAGAGGGGGAGGAAAAAAAAAAAAGGGTGTTTGAGCTCAGTACTCGCTGAGGCTGTGCCACTTGGCCACGGCTTTGCGGGGGCTGTCGCAGAGCTGGCGCCAGTGCTCGGCGCCGGCGGCGCTGCCGCTGTGCGCGCCCAGGATCAGCCGCCCCACAACCTCGTTCTTGGTGGTGCGGTCGAAGTCGATCACCAGGAACTCGACGCTGACGTCGGGCAGCAGCTCCCCGGGGATGTCGTAGATGAAGGACTCGTTGAAGACGGGGTTCAAAGTGCACTTCTTGACGTGGGTCTTCTTCTTGGCGATGCGCTTGCGCCCGTAGTAGACGTTCACCTTGACGTAGGGGTCTGCTGGGTGAGGGGGGAGAGGGGAGGAACCAATGACACGGCCCAGGAGAGCTCCAGCACGCTGGAGCACGCTGGTTTGGGCTGGGAGGGACTCAAAAATCCCCGTCCACCCCTGCTGTGCGCCCACTTCCCCCCCAGGTGGCTCCAACCTGGCCGTGGACTGTAGCCCTGGTTCATAGCTGTGGTGTTTGGGTTTCTCTGAAACTCTGTTCCCAGAGAGTTTTCTGTCACCAAGAGACACGTTTTCCTGACTGTGACATTTGTTCCCATTCCTTTCCCTAGGAGGGACTTCTTGATGTCCCTCTGACTTGACCAATGTGATTGAAGAAGTTTGTCTTTCTTCCACCCCTTGGGCTGTTCTTTGTAAAACAGCATAAAGGGAAGAAATTCCCGGGTAATAAGGTTTGGAGTCATTGTCAGCCTTCTGAACTCTGAGTCCGTGTCATTGTGATCTTGGACAGAGTCATTGGACACTGCCAGGGATGGGGCAGCCACTCTGGGCACCCCACCCACCTCACAGGGGAGAATTCCTTCCCAATATCCTGCCTGGCCCTGCCCTCTGGGAGATCAGAGCCATTCTCCCTCCTCCAGGCCCTCACGAACAACCCCTCTCTGCCTGTTGGCTCCTTCCAGCACAACCCCGTGGGCTGTGGCCACAATTCCCAAATCCAGTCCCGTGCCAGGACACTCTGCTCTGCATCCAAAGGCAGCTCCAGGGCTGTGTGAGCACCACCCAGACCTCAGGCAGCTGCTGCACAACTTGATGAACTTCTGCTCCAAATCCCTGCCTCTGCAGGGTTAAATCAGCCCCGGCAATGAGGTCACCCCCAAATCCCTCAGAGTGACCACCCCACCCTTGTTCAGGACACCCCAACAAAGGCTCCAGGCAGCTCCAGGGATCTGCAGATGGGAAATGCTGCCAGGAGAAGGTGCTGGGAAAGAATAAAGTTTAAAACAAAGCCTCCCTTTTCCCCCCCAGCCTCCCCCAGCCCTCAGGCAGCTGCTCTTTATGCAGACACTGGTGGAGGATTACAATCAAGATACCAGGCACTGAGGGATTTCTTTTTTTTTCATTCCACACAAGTTTTGAAGCTGGAAGGCCCTGCCACTGCCTCTTTTTCACCTTTTTTTTTTTTTTTTTTTAACCCAGCTGAAATGGGCTTATGCATAATACAAAGATCATATAAATAAACATTGTGAGTCACAAGGTCCTGCAGGTGGAACATCACTGAAAATTTTATCCTGTGCTTGGAGACTACACATGCACAGTTTTGTTTTGTTTTGTTTTTTTCCTTAAAGAATAAAATGTAGGCCCTACAATAATTTAGTCTCAGCTGCATTTGTCTGCGCTCCCTCTGAGGTGCCCAGGAGAAAGCTGCCAAACCAGGACTGCTCTTGCTCTCAGTCAGGCTGCTTGAGACTGAATCTCAAGCTGATTCCAACCATTCCCCCAGAATCCTGAGGGAGACTTTGCTCAGGGGATTCAGGGGTGTGAAAAATCTGTGAAACAGGAAAAGCCAGGACAGCTGCTCTGCTCCTCTCTTCAAACATCACAAGGACAAACACAGCCAACTGAAAACACCCCAAACACCAGGCCAGGATTGTCTCCAGTTCCTCCTGTCCATTCTGAGTCTGTCATTGCTCCTTGTCACGTTTGTCCCCCTCCTTTTCCTGAGGCAGCCACAGCCAGGCAGGGGGACAGGAGCACAGAGCCACGGAATCCGGGAATGATGGGGTTGGAACAGCCCTCCCAGCCCATCCTGTGCCAAATCCCCACCTCTGAGTGCCACCTCCAGGTGTTCCATGGGCACTCCAAACCTCCCTGGGCAGTTCCAATCCCTGGAATTTCTCCCTTTCCATGGGGAATTCCTGCTGCTGCCCCTCCTGAGCCTCCCCTGGCCCAGCCTGGGGCTGTTCCCTGTCCCTGTGCCCTGGGATAAGATCCCAAATCCCCCTGGCTGTCCCCTCCTGGCAGAGCCACAAGGGTCCCCCTGAGCCCCCTTTTCTCCAGGCTGAGCCCCTTCCCCAGCTCCCTCAGGAATTCTCCAGCCCCTTCCCCAGCTTTGGACACACTCCAGCCCCTCAAGGGCTTTCTTGAAATGAGGAGCCTAAAACTGACCCCAGGATTTGAGGCCCCTCAGCAGAGCCAGGGGATGGGCACTGCCCTGCTGCTGTGCCCAGGCTGAGACTGCTCCAGCCTCAGCTGGGCACACCTGGGCACACCTGGGCACACCTGGGCTCACCTGGGCTGGTGTCCAGCCCCTGCCAGCCAGGGCTGTTCCCAATTTTCCCCACACCATTGGCTTTGGCCCATGGATCCCACGGATCCAGCACAAACTCCTGCTGCATAAACCAGCCAGGGCTCCCAGCAGAAAGGATTTGGGCTGCTCTGCACAACCACCTGCAGCTGAGTGATGGAGCAACCCATCACCCTTCAGAGGAATTTGAGGGGAAAAAAAGGTGTAAACAGTGAAAATCATCAGCTGAAACGAGGGGAAAAGCCCTGCAAGTGAACTAAAAGGGGATTTATCTTTTTCCCACACACACTCAGAGCTGGAGAAAATAGCTTCTACCTGAGAGGCCAGTGATGTCCATCTTTGGCAAATGCCTGGCTTTCAGCACCACCACGGTCATCCTCTGTGCCACGGGCTGGTAGGACAGGGACACCTGCAGCTCCCCTCTGCTGATGCACTTCTGGCAGGGTGGAACACACAGAACTGGTTAGCACTGCGTGCTCTTAGACACGGGGGGCAGCTTTCTGGAGGTGCCCAGCATTTCTTTCCCTTTTGCTAAATGCATAAATTAAATTTATGAAATTGAAATTGAGCCACAGGTGCCTCAGCTGCAGGAGGGGAAGCACCCCCTGCTCACCCCCACAGCCTGGAACTCTGCATTTCTAGGAGAGGAAAGGTGGTGAGTGTTGTTTGAGTTTTTGCTGTTCTCCTCTGTCTTTTTAAAAAAAGTTTTTCTAAAGTTCTGTATCAGCCTTTTGTGTTTACTTTTTGCAGTAGAGTCAAACACAATTTTACATAAATGACTTTCTTGTTATTCTGTCTAACCACGTTTACATTCTTCTCATAAAGAAGGAACTGTTGATGGACTGTTGGGTTGCCCAACAGTTGAAGATTTTCTCCCTCCAATCCATGGCCACTGCTGGCATTCTATAAATGTGGAAGTTTGGAAATAAACTGCCTCTTTTCTGCCTTGGACAACTCAACGTGTGGGTGTCATTTCTTTGTGAGACCTTCTGAGAAAGGAGTGGCCAAGGCTGCCTTTGGGGATCTTTTACCAAAAGGCTCTGAGAGGTTTAGGAGCTGAAAATCCACTGATTTTTTTTTGTGGACCTTCAGTAGCTGAGCCCCTCAGGCTCTTCAGGAGTGCCCTGACAGCCTCACCATCAGTTCAGCCTGCAAAGCCACAAAAGATGAAGATGAGAAGGAGATAAAACCAGAGCAGGTTTGATCTCAGATCTCAGTTAAACCTTGCTGTGCATCCTTTCAAAGAGTAACGTTGCATTAACATAACGTTAAGATAATTAGTTTTGTTTTCCAGATGGTGTGTGTTAACTTCCACTGAGCTGGCACTAATTGAGATGGAGTTTATTTGCTGTCAAGGTGAAGAGCACGAGAGGCAGGGCTGGGAGTTTGTGTGGTGTCAGTCACAGAGCTGCTGGAACTTTGGGCTCTCTCCCAAATTCTCCCCAACCTCCCCCTGCCCCATCAGGAGCTGGCAGAGCAAAGGGTCAGGGAGGCTCCAAGGAAGGGATTTTTTTCCTTCCAGGACAGTGAAACACAACAGCAAAAAGCATCACTCCTGCTTGCTAAACCAGGAGCAGGAACAAAAGGTAAACCAGGAGCAGGTAAACCAGGAGCAGGAACAAAAGGTAAACCAGGAGCAGGTAAAGCAGGAGCAGGAGCAAAAGATAAACCAGGAGCAGGTAAAGCAGGAGCAGGTAAACCAGGAGCAGGTAAAGCAGGAGCAGGTAAACCAGGAGCAGGACCAAAGGGTAAACCAGGAGCAGGTAAAGCAGGGGCAGGAACAAAAGGTAAACCAGGAGCAGGTAAACCAGGAGCAGATAAACCAGGAGCAGGTAAAGCAGGGGCAGGACCAAAGGGTAAAGCAGGAGCAGGTAAAGCAGGAGCAGGTAAAGCAGGAGCAAAAGGTAACCAGGAGCAGGTAAAGCAGGAGCAGGACCAAAAAGCTCCAAAGAGCCACCCTCTGCCTGGAAGCCACTTACTTGTATGTTCCTCTTGAGGATCTCCCTGGTCAGCTGGACCTTGCCAGTGCTGGGATCCACCCCTGCCAGGGGCACCATCACCTCCCCGATCACGTCGTCGCGGGAGAAGCGGTCGAAGCTGAGCACCAGGAAGTGCAGCACCAGGTCCTGCAGCTGGCTGTAGGGGATGCCGTAGAAGGTGAAGGTCTCGTCGAAGACGGGCTCCAGGGTCTTGCGGAGCACGCGGGTCTTGACGCGGTGCCTCTTGTCGGGCAGGATGGTCATCTTGATGTAAGGGTCGGAGCTCTGCGTGTGCTCGTCCATCACGGGCAGCCCGTGGGCCTCCTGGATGGTGACCACCAGCGCCTTTTTGGGGAAGTTGTAGTCCACCGAGAAAGTCAGGTCTCCCAGCGCCACGTCCTCGTCGCCCGGCGAGGAGGGGGAGGAGGTTTTGCTCCCTCCCGGGGTGAGGCTTTGATCCGGGCTGAGTTCATCTCCGTAATCCACTTTGATGGGGAGCTGCTCCACGCGGGGGGGTCCCTCGGGGCTCTTTTCGGGGCCCACCAGCCCCGCCTCGGCGGCGTCCAGCAGCAGGTTCCCCCTGGCCGCCCCCTCCTTGGCCGCGCCGCTCTTGTCTCTCCGGATCCGGTTGATCTTCTTCTTGTTGCTCAAGGTCTCCGGGTAGATGCTGATGCCTTTCAGCATGTGGATGAATTTGTACGGGGGGGTTTTGTGCTTCTTTTCCGCCTGCTGGTGACAGCACGTCCACACAAAGACCGTGACCGAGACGGAGACCACCAGGACGGTGGCTCCGATGAGTCCTGCCACCACGGGGGACACATCTGTGGGGGAGACAAGGCGGTGAGGGGCGAGCTGGGGGTCCCAGATCCACACAGATCTGCAGATCTACACCAATCCTGCTGTGCTTTGAACTCTGGGATCTGCCCAGATCTGCAGATCTACACCAATCCTGCTGTGCTTTTAACTCTGGGATCTGCCCAGATCTGCAGATCTACACCAATCCTGCTGTGCTTTTAACTCTGGGATCTGCCCAGATCTACACCAATCCTGCTGTGCTTTTAACTCTGGGATCTGCCCAGATCTGCAGATCTACACCAATCCTGCTGTGCTTTGAACTCTGGGATCTGCCCAGATCTGCAGATCTACACCAATCCTGCTGTGCCCTTAGCTCTGGGATCTGCCCAGATCTGCAGATCTACACCAATCCTGCTGTGCTCTTAGCTCTGGGATCTGCCCAGATCTGCAGATCTACACCAATCCTGCTGTGCTCTTAGCTCTGGGATCTGCCCAGATCTGCAGATCTACACCAATCCTGCTGTGCTCTTAACTCTGGGATCTGCCCAGATCTGCAGATCTACACCAATCCTGCTGTGCTCTTAGCTCTGGGATCTGCCCAGATCTGCAGATCTACACCAATCCTGCTGTGCTTTTAGCTCTGGGATCTGCCCAGATCTGCAGATCTACACAGGTCCTGTGGTGCCCTTAGCTCTGGGATCTGCCCCATCCCAGCTCCCCCAGACACGGCTTCTATTTCTAAATTGAATTTCTCACCCTCCTAAGGCGTGCCTGACCTGTGTTCCACGAGCTGAGGAGCTCAAACTGTTGATTTGCCTTATCTTGCCAAAGCCAGCTCCTGCATCACCAGCATCTCCATAGGAACGCGGGGCTCTCGATGTGCAGGAAGCTTTTTTGCTTTTATTATTATTTTTTTTTAATGCCCCTGTTCAGGAACGTTACACAATTCTATTTTCACAACAGGCAGGGAGTAATAAACGTGGCCACGATGCTGGATCCGAGACATCCTTCGTGAACAATTTTTAAAATATCCCTTTGCCTTGAAATCCCTGAAATTGGGTGGTTTTGCCCTGGCCCTTGTGGCTGAGGCCAAGGGCAAACGTGAAATCTCCCATGGAAATCCAGTGTCCAAACCAACAGACAGAAAATCCTGGCCTTGGATTTAAGGGATTATCTGATATTTTCTAGGTTTTTTATGCCCACTGTGTTAATCAGTAACGGCAAGGCAGAATTAAAAACAACAACAACAACAAAACACCACCAAAAAAACCCCCCAAACAACAAAAACCAAACAAACCCCGAAAACAAATACAAAAAACAACCCCAAACAAAACAAAACAAAACAAAACATGTTCATTTTCATCTGCTTCTTTGCTGCTGGCTGCCTTGGGAGCAGTTTCACCAAGGCACAGAATGAAAGCAGTGGTGCTGAGCTCCCCAGGACACGGCACTGAGCATCCCCCAGCAATTCTGAGAGGACTGAAAGGATGGGCGGGATGGAGAGCACATGGAAGAGAAGGAGATGCAAAAAGAGCTGGGCTTGTTCACTCTTAAAAGGGGAGGAAAAGGAAGGGATTTTTTGCTGTCTTCACTCCCAGGCTCTTCATGTAATTTATTTTTCTTTTCCTGGTTTTAAAGCCATTTTCTTTTATATTTTTGGAAGCCAGCGAACAGACAAACAAACAGCCCTCCAACCCTGTGTCTCTTTCTTTCACAAATTGTACAAACCACTCCTTTACCAAAAGCCCTTGTCACGACAATGGTGGCTGTAAGAGACAGCTGGTTTAAAAAAAAAAAAAGGAAATTTGTCTCATTTTCCTCTTCCTTCTGTGTCACAAACAGAAGGAAATCATCTTCTAATCTCATCCTTGAAGCTACAGAGAGCACCACGAGTTTGGATTTTCTCTGTTCTTCCCATCATTTACTGAAGATTATTTCAGGGAAGGTTATTTTGCCTGGCTCCCAAAACTGGAAAAACCACTTTTAGTGAGACAAAAGCCTTCCTGAGCTGCAGCTGGAATCTTTGGCTCTGCTGACTGACCACACAGAGAAACCTGTCCCAAGTTCTCACTGCAGAGCCCGGGATTGAATCAACTAAAGCAAGAATTATTCAAAATATTGACAAAACCGGGCCAAAAACCCCCAACTTCAGTTGGGTTCTCTCTTTGATATGAGGCAAATGGGTCTTTAGCAGCTCACTTGGAGACAACTCAGCTTAAAAGGCTTTGGTGGACGTGTAAGAAAAATGCTGAAACCCCATTCTTATTCTTATTCTTATTCTTATTCTTATTCTTATTCTTATTCTTATTCTCATTCTCATTCTCATTCTCATTCTCATTCTCGGTGTGTGTTTTGTTTCTACCCTGTCCTCACAGGATCAGCTCTTGGACCTTCATTTCTTGCACCTCTGATGGGACAATTTCAGAAGCAGCAGCCAACAGTGACACCAGAAAGCACCTGATAAACCTTTCCTCTCGCTGAGTTACTGTAACTCTAGAAGTTATTTCAACTCTAAATGTTATTTCAACTCTAAATATTGTCTCAACTCTAAATATTGTTTCAAGCCTTACACTCGGCTCCCATGACGTTCTGTGGCAAAGAGCTCCTCAGCCTCCTGAGGTTTGCTGTGTCCCACCTCACCCAGCGCCTCAGCAGCTCCCAATCCCCCTTGTCCTGACTCCTGTTTGTGGAATCCTTCCATCCATCCCTTAGTCCTGTCTCCACGATTCCCTGCAGCTGAGCACCGCGCCGATCTAAACCCACCCAAACCCAATTTCAGTGAAGGTTTTGCAGCTTTCACTGCGCTCCCCACGCCCAATGTCCCCCTGAAATGGCAGCACGGCCCGACGCCGCCCTCCAACACGGCAGAACTTCGCTTTTTCACCCAAACTTTGCGGGAAAGCCCTTTGTTCCCAGGTGACGCTACCATTTGACCCGAACAAAACCCGAAAAATCACCGAAAAAGCTCCTCTTTAAACCCAGCCTTTGCTAAGGATGCCCCAATGGTGGCCGAGGGCTAAATGGTGACAGCACGTGGCTCGGGGAGCCCAGGGAACGCAAGGTACCAGGGAGGTGGGTCCGTTTGTCCGTCAGCTAAACGGCGCTGGGTGGAGGAATATCCCCGAGCGCTCCGGGATCCAGAGGAAATGCGGTGCCCGGGGGCCGGAGGGTGGCAGGGGAAGCTCAGGACAGGCGGGGGCAGCACTTTGGATGCTCAAAAAAACCATCCCAGACCCGTGGCTGAGCGGGGGTTTGCAGCTTCTCCATCGCCCCCGCGGCGCTCGGCCCGGGCCGGTTCTCCCTCCCCGCCCCGGCCCCGCCGCCCGAGCATCGCCCGGTGCCCCGGGGCAGGCCCCGCCTTGTGGCGCCGGTGCCGGTGCCGCAGCCGCCCCGGGGAGAGCGAACAAAGGCCGGGGCGCGGCGCGGCCCGGCACAGACATCACGTCATCATCGGCCCGGTCTGCACCTGCCACCGGCCCCGCGCTCCGCCACCGAGCGCCGGCACCGCGGCCGAGCGCTGGCACCGCCCCAGCAGCGGGGCGGCTCCGGGGGGAGCAGCATCGCCCGGTCCGGCGGGGGCGGAGAGGCCGCGGGATGCTGAGGGAGCGGGCCCGGGGGGGGTTTGCCGAGGGGCGCTGAGGGAGCGGGGGATGCCGAGGGGGTCGCGGAGGACCGGCGCTGCCGTCCCCGCGCGGCCAGAGCGGGGCCGAAGGCGGCGGCGCGCACGGCCCGGCCCCGGGGGCGCCTCACGGGGCCCCGCCGGGGCGGAACGCGCCGCGGGCCGGCCCCACTCACCGAAGCCGGGGTGGACACTGGTGATCTCGGCCATGGCCCCGCCGAGGCCGGGGCCGCGGGGGTGCGGGGCCCGGTGCGGAGGATGCTCTGGCCGCCGGGATGCAGGAGCTGCCGACTGGTCCCGCTGCGGCGCTCGCCCCGCCCGGCCCCGCCCCGCCCGCCCGCGGCGGCCCCGCCCGGCGGTGACTCGGCAACTGTGTCGGGGGCTCCGGGCACGGAGCCGCGGGGCGTGTGCCCGCTGCGCCTCAGCCCCGCTCCCACCGCCGGGCCACCGCACCGGGGCTGCAACACCGGGGCGGAGCGGCTCTGCCTCACGGGGGGGAGATCACCGACGGCAGAGGCGGGCGGGGGGCTCGCAGCGGGAGCGGCGCTGTCGGTGTGTCTGTCTGTCGGTGTGTGTCTGTCTGTGTGTGTGTGAGGGGCCGGCGGTGCCCAGCGGAAAATGGCGGTGACCGCGCTCGGTGCCCCCCCCGCGGCCCCGCCTCACCGGGGGCCCTCAGGGACCGGCCCCGGTTGCGCATGCGCGGGGCGAGCCCCGGGCGCTTCCGCTTCCTGCGCGGGGCCCGAGCGGGAGCGGGCGGCCCGAGCCGGGCCCGCCGAGCCCCGGAGCGGCCCCGCCGAGCCCCGGAGCGGCCCCGCGGCCGCCATGGCATTGGCGCTGAAGATGCTGCCCTGCAAAAAGCGCAGAGCGGCGACGGCCGGGCCGCCCAGCCCCAGGGAGCGAGGGGAGGACGCGGAGCTGCCCGGAGGCTCCGCCGCTACCGGAGCTGCCGATGGCGGCGGCTCCGCCAGGCCCGCGGGGAAAGGGCCCGGCGAGGCCTCGCCGAAGGGAGGGAGGAAACCTCCCGGGAGACCGGCCCCGGGGTCCGGGCAGGAGCTCCCTGCGGGCCCCGGCAGCCCGGCGGCGGAAGGTACCGGGGTGGGCGGCGGCTTTGGGCCCTGGGATTTTGTGGTGTTTATTTCGTTTTGGATTTTTTTTTTTTTTTTTTACCCCTAGGAAGTGTTGTAGATTAGAATGAAGATGAGGTCTCTCCCGATGATTTTCTCGTCCCTGGCAGTGCCCGAGGCCGGGCTGGAGGGGCTCGGAGCTCCCCGGGGCGGTGGGAGGTGTCCCTGCCCCGGCAGGGCTGGCTCTGGGTGGGCTCTGAGCTCCTTCCCAGCCCAAACCGTTCCGCTTCTCGTGCTGCTGGGATGAGCTCCCTGGTTTGACTGAAAGCTAAGTTTGTGTCAGGGAAGGAGGTGGAATTGGACAGTTCCCAGTTGTTTTCTAGGCTGTGGGCCTGCCCAGAACAGGAGGGGAAGGGTTGGGAGGGTTCATGGGCTGGGAAGATGCGTCCTAAGGGGGCAGCCAGCTGTGCTATTCCAGCTGGGAATAACTGGGAACAACCCCCTGGCTGTGCCTGCCCCTCCTGTGCCACTTCCACTTGTACAACAGGGACTGCAACCACGTTTTGAGCACATCCCCAGGTCCTGGCAGTTGGCTGGTGTGACAGGGGCGGGTTTGAAATCCTGAAATCGCTGGGATCTCTGTGCCTGGGGCTGTTCCCAGCAGGATGGAGCTGTGCAGCTGGGCATCACACCCCAGGGGCACTTGCTTTGACGTGTTTGAGTGGGAAATGCAATGGATGGAAAATTAATTTGTCAGGCTTTGGTGTGTTACCTTTGCTCTGTGTGGCCACAGCTGGGTGTTCTGCTGCTTCCAGGGAAAATCCCAAAGCTGTACATAGAGGTGGAAGTGAGCTCTCAGAGGGATCCAGGTGAAAACCCTGGTGCAGTGCCAGAGTCTCCAGGGAGAAGCTCCCTGCAGGTGGCTGCCAGAAATCCCACCACCATGAAGCCCCCAAAGAGCAGCAGAGCTGGTGAGTGGTCCCAGCAGGAGGGATGAGGAAAATGTGGGTTTGGGGAATGAGGAAAGTTTGGGGTTTGGGGCTGTTTGTTCTTCTGGATAAATGTTGTGACTGGTACAGCAAACTCTGGAGTTGTGAAGGTGTTGGGGGGCTGTGTAGGTGCAGGTTTGTTTTTTTTTTTTAATGTTTTCATCTCGTGCTCCATAATTCAGTGTCTCAGTGAAGTACAGGTGTCCCAATGAAGAATCACTGCTCTGCTTCAGGGAAAATGGTTCTTTTCTTTCTGTGAGTCAGCAAAGCAGGAAAACACTTTTAAAGTCCTGGAAGCTGCAACCTGTTCTTGCTGTGTGGTACCTGGAGTTCTGCAGCGTTGTTAAAGGTGTAAAAATGGTTCTATAAATCCTTCAGGAGGAGGTGGCAGCTGAGTGTCCTTCATGTGCTCCAGTAACTCAGCCAGGTGCTGCAGAGCTTGAGTCCATCATTCAAAAGACTCTTCTGGTTCTCGTGGCTGTTTCTGTCTGGGTGCTCCTGCATCAGCTGGTGGAGGCTTTGCTGGTTCAGTGCTCCAGTAACTCACTCAGGTCTGTGACTCAGAGAAAGAAAAGAATCATTTTCCCTGAAGCAGAGCTGTGATTTTTCAGCAGCGAAAAATTGCAGAGATCAACTCCAGCAAGTCCCAGTGGGACAGCTGTGCTTTACTGAGATGCTGAATTATGGAGCAGGAGATGAAAACTTTAAAAAAAATAAAATAAACCTGCACCTACACAGCCCCCAGAGCTTGAGTCCATCATTCAAAAGACTTTTCTGGTTCTCGTGGCTGTTTCTGTCTGGGTGCTCCTGCAGTTTCAGGGGCTGCAGAATTCTCCTTGGTGTTTTGTTTTCCAGCTCACCCCCTCACAACGTGCTGCCTGCGAGGTTTCAGAGTTCCATTTCTGCTGATTTATTTTTATTTATTTTTTTTTTAGAGGGGCAGGATGGGGAGGACATGGAGAGGAGGAAGAGGAGGAGGAAGGCAACCAAACGGAAAAGAGAAGGGAGGAGCCTGGAAGAGGAGGGCTCCCTGTCCTGTGACATCAAACTGGACGAGTCCCTGGATCGCACGCTGGAGGACGGAGCCAAGCAGCACAACCTGACCGTGGTCAACGTCAGGAACATCCTGCACGTGAGTCTGGGGCCCTGGCCTGCTGGGGGGCTCTGCTTCCCGAGAACGAGGGTGGGTTTGGCCCTTTGTCCTTCAGGAGAGCCCCGAGCCCTTGGCAGAAATGCTGAGGAGTCTTAGATGTTCTTTTTCAAGGTTTCTCTCTTTGTTTATTTTATCTTATCTCTACACTTTTCTCTGAGCTCTGCCAAGGTCTGGACAGCACCTGGGGGCAACAGGTGACAGCTGCCCCCCTGCCCACAGCTCATCATCTTATATCTTGGGGTCTCTGGTGCCCCCGAGAATGAGGGATGGGCACTGCCCCTGGTCCTTTGGAGAGCCCTGAGCCGCCCACAGAAAAGATGAGGAGTCTTCAGATGTTCTTTTTCTGGGTTTTCCTCCTTTATTTTATCTTATCTCTACACTTTCCTCTGAGCTCTGCCAAGGTCTGGACAGCATGGGCAACAGGCGACGACTGCTCCCTGCCCACAGCTCGTTACCTTATATACAGATAATTACTTTATTTACAATTATGAACCAATGCATGCACTTGACACTAAACAGGTGTTTTCTACATTGACCCAATCCCCCTAAATCTACTTCATGTCATCATCACTGGAGACGAAGAAGAAGGAGAAGACCCCAGGGCAGCACCCAGAATCCTCCCTCTTGTCTCTGGTCATCCCTATCCTAAAACCCCAAGTGTACAAATATTATTACTTTCCACTTCCTTTGAGGGTTTGCAATTCCTCCGTAACGTTGGCAGTTTTTCCCATGGACTGGAGTCGAATCCCTTGTCTGTCTGGGGCCCATGCCAGGGTCTGCAACCCCCCTGTGCAGGTTTTAAACCCCCCTGTGCAGGTTTTAAACCCCCCTGTACAGGTTTTTGTTCAGGCTTCTTTTGGCCAGGATGTCCAGAGGGAATACCCTGGACTCCTACACTGACCTGCTTGGCAGGTGCTGCTGCCTCCTGGGCTCCTGATCCCTGCTCAGCACTGCCTTGGTTTGGACACCCTTGGTTTTGTGTGTTTCCTTTAGGAAGTGATCACAAATGAGCACGTGGTGGCCATGATGAAAGCAGCCATCAGTGAGACAGAGGATATTCCTTTGTTTGTAAGTAAAAAAAAAAAGCTTGCTCAGTTGGTTTTATCACTTGTTCCAAAAGCACAAGGCCTTCTCCCTGAGCCATAATAGCATGTGGGGAGAAGAGGTGGGACAAATAAGTAATTTCGCTGTCCTGACAATTAGGTTTCATTGTCAGATTTGCCACCTGGATGAAGTGAGTAGTGTAAATTACGAAACAGGAACTCCTAAAGTTATTTTTGAGGTTCACTGTGGTGATGTCTGAAAGGCAGTTTAAAGGTAGTGAATTTAAAGGTAATGAATTTATTAAAAAAAAAAAAAAAAAAAAGAGAAAATTTCCTAGTAAAGAGTTGCTGGGGAAAAATCTGTCAGGAAGGCAAGGACTGACTTTGTTGCTGCTGTCTTGTTTTCAACTCTCAGGAGCCCAAAATGACTCGTTCCAAACTGAAGGAAGTGGTGGAGAAAGGAGGGGTGAGTAAATCCTCTGCTTTTCCTGTTTCAGCCTCCCCTTGCCCAACTTCTGCTCTTTGTGACAGGGACAGCGCCCAGGGAACAGCTGGAGCTGTGTCAGGGGGGGTTTGGGTTGGATTTTGGGAAAGGTTCTTCCCCCAGAGGGTGCTGGGCACTGCCCAGGCTCCCCAGAGAATGGGCACGGCCCCGAGGCTGCCAGAGCTCCAGGAGAGCTTGGACAACTCTCCCAGCCCAGGCTGGGGCTGTTGGGGGGGTCTGTGCAGGGCCTGGGGTTGGACTCATCATCCTTGTCCCTTCCAACTCAGCCTGTCCTGTTATTCTGGGAGTGGTTTTGGTTGTGTGACCCTCTAAGAAAAGTGCAAATGTGGTTTGAGTCTTGAGATGAGAAAATCAGTTAAGGCTGTGTTTAAAAAGAAGTATTAATTGGGGCTGAGCAGCACAGAGCCAGGTCAGGGTTGGGAAGGGCACAGAATTCCCAGCCTGAAGTCACTTCCTGGAGCTCCCAGGGGAGATTTGAAGGCTTTGTTTGAGCTCTGTTCAAACGCTTGGCCACTGTGGAGATCAAGATCACAAACTCAGGTGCTCCTTAGGTTGACCCTGCCTGTGTGACACAGCCCAAGTGTTTTTGCTGTCCCCAGGTGATTCCAACATGGAATATTTCTCCAATTAAGAAGGCAAACGAGATGAAGGTGAGTGAATTGTTGCTGGGAAAGGGGAGACCTTACTGGAGGCTTCCTGCTGGGGCAGAGATCTTTGGGAGGGCTGGAGCAGACTCCTGTACTAAAAGCATCTCTGAGCTCCTGCAGTTTCCATCAAATAAATACCAAATAACTTATGTTCTTGCACCTTCTCAAACTGCTTGCTTCCCTTTGCCACTCTCTTAGCAATTTATTTCTTTGGTTTCTTCAGGATTTCCTTTCTGAGCTTCAGGGTGTTTCCTCAGTTTGAGATATTTTGCTCTGGCTGTGCAGCTCCTCCTCCTGCCTGCTACCAGTGGTCACCCTCTTTCTCTTGTCTGCAGCCACCTCAGTTTGTGGACATCCCCCTGGAGGAAGATGATTCCTCTGATGAGGAATACCAGCCTGATGATGAAGATGAGGATGAGACTGCAGAGGAGGTAAATGCAATCTGTGTGTGTCCGAGGCAGGAGAACCCTCCTTGCTTTAACACTTGTAAGTCACCCAGGACCTTCCAGTAATCATTCCTCAATGCTCTGCTATTCATTTGGCTGAGAGAGAGAGAGAGAGAGAGTCTTTTGAGGTGTTATTTGGAGCAGTTATTGATTGTGGCACGATGCTTTGAGAGCCTTCTGCATCTCCTGCCCCGCAGAGCTTGCTGGAGAGCGATGTGGAGAGCACGGCTTCCTCTCCCCGTGGAGCCAAGAGGTCCAGGACAAGGCGCTCCTCTGATGAGGAGGGAGGGACACTCTGTGAGGTAAAACAGTTGTTCCTCATTTATTCACCCCAAACTCAAACTAACAGGTTAATTCCTAAAGCTGTGGGGACATTCCAGCTGCTGTCCCACTGCCACCTTTCCTTGCCAGGAGGGGCTGAGTTTAAAATAAAGCTCTGGGAGTGGAAACAGTTGTCAGTTCCTTAGATAATGATGATTATTTTCCTGAGCATTTCTGAGGAGTGCAGGGGAATGGCTTCCTGTGCTTGGCTTAGGAGCAGAAGGTGAGTTTGGTAAAAGCGTGAAGGTGTTTGTGTGACTGCACAGTCAGGCCAAGGATCAGCAAACCAAAAAGAGTCAGAAGGCCCCTGGGAACTGACACTGGGATCAAACCAGCAATATTTTACTGATATTTCACATTCTGCTCACCATGAGTTCTGCCACAGTAACTGGTGTTCAGGTTTATCAGCTCTGGTAATGTTGAGACTGGTACTCAAATCTTCCAAATGTCTCCTTTCCAGAGAAGTCTTGGTATTTCTTTGTACTTTCTGAAAAGCAAAGTGAGTGTAATAGGAAAAAATCCATCTCCTTCCTTCTGTGAAGCATTTCTCCCATTTCTGGTCGAGCAGGAAAAGAGATTTACCCTGTCCTTGGAAATTTTCTGTTCTGAATAAAACCTTTTAACACAGAGGCCTTTTTTAATTAGATGGAGAAGGTCACAGCACCCGTTGTTAGACACATCAGTGCTGAAGTGGTTCCCATGGGACCCCCACCACCTCCCAAACCCAAGCAGAGCAAGGACAGCACCTTCATGGAGAAGCTGCACGCCGTGGATGAGGAGCTGGCCTCCAGCCCTGTCTGCATGGACTCCTACCAGGTACCCTGCTGGGTTTGTGGCTTAAAATTTGTTAGAGGGGAGGGGACTTTCTGGGGCTTTCTGGTGTTCTCTGCTCCTCCTTTTACTGCATTCTGTTCTCCTCCTGTCCCTTGAAATAATCAGTGGAGCTCTGAACAGCCTGAGCTAGTGGAAGGTGTCCCTGTCAGGGACAGGGGGTTGTCACAACATGATCTTTAAGGTCCTTTCCCATCCAAACCATCCCATGGGTCTTTGATTCTGTGAAATTGGATCTCCATAGTGTGCAGGGCATTCAGAGGCAGCTGTTAAAGATATTGCTAAAGTGACACAGACTTGCTTTCCTCCAGTGACACTGTTGATGCTGCTGAGTCTCTCACTGCTGTTGTTTCAGCTGTTAAATGTAACTCTGGAACATTTACATAGCTAATGAGAAGAGTTTTCCTTTTGAAAAATTATCCTGTTGGCTTAGCTGTGTTTTGCAGGCACCGTTTTTACTGTTAACAGCTGAGGAATTTGGTTCTCAGAAGACCCAGTGTCCCATTTTAATGTTGGGAAAAGCTTCAGGGGTTCCTGGGCAAGGCTGAGGTGGAGAGCCACTGTTGGGCTGCTGCTCTAGATGAATGTCAGAGTAAAACTAAGTAAAAGAATCAAATACTGCTAGTGGAAGCTGCTTCCTGGCTGGCAGGTGAGAGCTGGCAAATGAACAATAATACATTTAGATGTGGATTTATTAAGAACAGCAGCTTGACGGGGGGAGAGCAGCAAGAACTCAGCTCAGCGAACGATTCTCCGCGGCAGGAACCCAACGTTTTTAGGGCTGGGCTGGGCTTGTTTTATCACTTGTTCCAAATGCACAAGGCCTTCTCCCTGGGCCGTAATGGGATGTAGAGAGAAGAGCTGAGACAAAGAAATAAATTTAGTTGTCCTGATAAAATTAAGTGTCACTGTCAGATTTGCCGCCCGGATGGAGCGAGCAGCGTAAATTCTGAGCTCTGAGGACTTCTTTCCGAGCTTCACTACCCAAAAGGTGCAGCTTCAAAGGCTGCAGATCCCCAGGCAGGGTCTTTTGTCTCCATCCCTGCAGCCCCTGGAGGACAGCCTGATCGCCTTCAGGACCCGCTCCAAGCGGCCGCTGAAGGACGTGCCCCTGGGGCAGCTGGAGGCCGAGCTGCGCGCGCCCGACATCACCCCCGACATGTACGACCCCAACACGGCCGACGACGAGGAGTGGAAGAGGTGGCTGGGGGGGCTGATGAACGACGACGTGGAGAACGAAGGTGCCTGGCCAGATGGGGAGGTTTGGGAGAAAGGGAAGACAGACACACCTTTGAGTATTTTGTGTCCAGTTCTGGGCCACTCAGTTTAGGGAGGACGTTGAGATGCTTGGGCGTGTCCAGAGGAGCGTCGCACACCACATCAAGAATTCACACACACACATGTTGCAGTGTCCAAGGCAGAAAAGAGGAGGGTTTATTTACAGATTTAACATTTATAGAACTCCAGCAGTGACCATGGATTGGAGGAAGAAAATCTTTTTCTCCAACCACACTGGGCAACTCAACAGTCTCCTCCTTATGAGAAGAATGTTGATGTGGAGAACGAAGGTACCTGGCAGATGAGGAGGTTTGGGAGAAAGGGAAGAAAGACACACCTTGAGTATTTTGTGTCCAGTTCTGGGCCCCTCAGTTTAGGGAGGACGTTGAGATGCTTGGGCAGGTATTGCCTGGGAATTTCTTCCCTTTATGCTGTTTTACAAAGAACCCACCCAAGGGGTGGAAGAAAGACAAACTCCTTTGACCACATTGGTTAAGTCAGAGGGACATCAAGTAAAGATCTCTCCTAGGTAAAGGAGTGCAAAACACAGGATACAATTAAGAGAACGTGTCTGTTGTTGACAGAACAGTGCCTGGGAAAAGTTTCAGAGAAATCAGAACATCACAGCACGAAGCAGGACTGCAGATGTGTCCAGAGGAATGTCGCACACCACATAAAGAATTCACACACACACACACACGTTGCAGTGTCCAAAGCCAGAAAAGAGGAGAGTTTATTTACAGATTTAACATTTATAGAACTCCAGCAGTGACCGTGGATTGGAGGAAGAAAATCTTTTTCTCCAACCACACTGGGCAACCCAACAGTCTCCTCCTTATGAGAAGAATGTAAACGTTGTTGGATTTTACAACAACATAAAGGTTATTTGTATTAAAGTGTACCTGACTGCAAAACACAGAAGGCTAAAAATAAGACTCCAAACCTGCTTCTTTCTAGATGAAGCTGATGATGATGATGACCCTGAGTACAACTTCCTGGAAGATCTGGATGAACCAGACACAGAAGACTTCAGGAATGACCGTGCTGTGAGAATCACCAGTGAGTTCACCCCAGGGATTTCCTTTTCCTTTCTTGCTGGAACTGGGAAAAAGCATTTTGTTGCAAGGGTTTTTGCAATGTAGGATGTTAAATAAAGCTCTGCATGGTGATTGTTTGCTGGTTTGACCAGCTTTTGGCTCTCTGGGAGTACATGGAAGGATGTGAGCAGAGCTGCTGTGCTCAGGTGCAGCACAGCCTGAAGAAAAAATACTGAGGTGACAGTACAACCTGAAATTAGGTGATGATACATCCTGAAAGCTTCAGGCAGTTCAGACTGGAGTGCTTGCCTTGTGATTGAGTTGAATTAAGTTTTGAAGTCTCCTCCCAGCCTTCAGCTTTGTTTTATAAACATATTGCTTTCCATCTTTGCAACAAGCCACGCTTGCTTTAGGTCTTACTGCAGATTACATCACTTTAATCATGAAAATGAGGTTTTATGTGATATTTTAGAATCCAGACAATCTCAGGTCAAGGTGTTTTTTTAAAAAGGAATTATCAGGGGCCTTTCATTTTTGGTCCTCCGTTTGCAAGAAGAGGATTTCCCTTTCTGAGAGAAATTCCTTGATTGAGTTGATATTATGACAGGATTTTCTTAGAAAAGGAATCTTCCTAATTCTTTCTAATTTTGCTTGCAGAAAAGGAAGTGAACGAGCTGATGGAGGAGCTGTTTGAGACAGTAAGTGATGGAGCTGAATGTGGCAGTGAAGAGCAGAGCTGTCAGGTGTGACACGGGATCTGAGGGGGTGGCTCTGGGAACGCTCAGTGCTGGGTGTGTGCCAGGGGCTCTGCCATAAATGGGGCATCTTTAGCCTCAGGGGGGAAGGTCTGCAGGGATTCCCTGGAGGGAAGGTCTGCAGGGATTCCCTGGAGGGAAGGTCTGCAGGGATTTCCTGGAGGGAAGGTCTGCAGGGATTTCCTGGAGGGAAGGTCTGCAGGGATTTCCTGAAGGTCTGCAGGGATTTCCTGGAGGGAAGGTCTGCAGGGATTTCCTGAAGGTCTGCAGGGATTTCCTGGAGGGAAGGTCTGCATGGATTTCCTGAGGTGAAGGTCTGCAGGGATTTCCTGGAGTGAATCTCTGTGGAGATTTCCTGAAGGGAAAATCTGTAGGGTTTCCCTGAAGTGAAGGTCTGCAGGGATTTCCTGGAGTGAATCTCTCTGGTGATTTCCTGAAGTGAAGATCTGTAGGGTTTCCCTGAAGTGAAGGTCTGCAGGGATTTCCTGAGGTGAATCTCTGGGATTTCCTGAGGTGAAGGTCTGCAGGGATTTCCTGGAGTGAATCTCTCTGGAGATTTCCTGAAGTGAAGGTCTGTAGGGTTTCCCTGAAGTGGAGGTGTGTGCTGAGAAGATCATCATGAGCTCAATTTCCCAAAGGTGAATTGATTCCTTGAGCTTTCTCCTCCTGACTTGCTCCATCTCTGCTGCCAGTTCCAGGACGAGATGGGCTTCTCCAACATGGAAGATGAAGGGCCAGAGGATGAAGATGTTGTCACAGAGCCTCGGCCGAATTTTAACACCCCCCAGGCCCTCAGGTAGGAACGTTTGTTTATGGTCCTGATCTCTCCTCAGGAAAAGCCTCTGGTTACCTGTGGCAGCCACCAAAGAGAGAAAGTGATTGTCTTGGCAGCTCAGGCCACTGTTCTGAAAGATCTCTGAGCCATTTTTCTTGATGGGATTGGGCAATTAAATTGATCCTTAAATTAAATTAGAACGAAAAATTTGGCAGAAAGAGCAGGAGAGCCTGCACTGAGCTTGGTGCTGTTCTGTATCTCAGCTGAAAACAGAGAGATGGGAATGTGCCCCAACAGGGCAGGATCTGCAGGGGGGAATTCTCTTCTGCTTCTTCAGCCTCTGTGTTCTGTAGAGAATCATGGAATGGTTTGGGTTGGAAGGGAACTTAGAGCTCATCCCATCCCAGGCAGGGACACCTCCCACCATCCCAGGCTGCTCCAAACCCCATCCAGCCTGGCCTTGGACACTTCCAGGGATCCAGGGGCAGCCACAGCTGCTCTGGGCAGCCAAAGCCTCCCCACCCTGGGGGTCTCCACAGCCAGGCTGGACAGAGCTTGGAGCACCCTGGGAGGGCTGGGATGAGGTGATGTTTAAGGTCTCTCCAGCCCAAAGCATTCCATGGTTCTGTGATTTCTCTCTAGGTGATGATAATAATTCCACTGAGTTTCAGAGAGGAACAGTGGGATGGGTGCTTCTCCTTGTCTGTGGGGCAGAGCAGCTCGAGGTTGAACAGAGCTTGGAGCACCTTGGGAGGGTGGTGATGATTTTAAAGTCCCTCCAGCCCAAAGCATTCCATGGTTCTGTGATGATAACAATCCCCCTGGGTTTCCCAGAGGAGCAGGGGGATGGATGGGGGCTGTCTCCTTGTCTGTGGGGCAGAGCAGCTGGAGGTGCAGCTGTGTCTGTTTGGGAAAGGAGCCACAGTGAAGGCTGGAGTCTCTGGGTGCTCCCTCTGGGCTGAGCAGTGCCACAGGGGAGTGCAGCAGCTCAAAACCCAGCTACAAACTGACACCCAGGCAGCTTGCTGTTCCCTCTTGTTTGCATGCATTTGGCTTTGATAGCTTTTTATTAATTCTTAATAAATAAAAATAATTTTAATAATTCTATTAATATTTATTATTATTTATTATTTATTTTTATTTGCTTAATGGTAATTGATTAACATTTTATTGATTTCTATAAATAAAAATAATTTTAATTTTTTCTTATTTTTATTTATTTATTTATATTTTATTTATTTATTTTTTATTTTGTTTACTTAATGTTAACTAATTAACATTTTATTATTTTTTATAAATAAAAATAATCGTAATAAATTTATTTGTTTATATTTATTTATATTTATTTTTATTTATTTTATTTATTCATTCATTTTAATTTTTTTTATTTTACTTATTTAACGTTAATTAATTAATGCTTTATTAATTTTTTCTTTGGTGGACGCTTCTCCCAGCTGTTTCTTCTTTTATCTGTATACAGGATTCTTAAAGGCAAAAAAAAAAAAAAATCTCTGTTTGCTGGATTGATTTTTGTGTTTTTTTATGGTACCTTGCATTAGGAGCATCATGGAACAATTCTCTAACCCTGTTACAGGAAGGGAAGCTGATCACCAACAGAAATCAGGGGCATTAACTGCTGTAGGTAAAATAAAGAGAATGAAACAATGAATAAAATTGGAAATGTTTTGAAAGGACAGAAAGAGGAAATGTGCATCCTCTTTTCTGCTACAGGAGGAGGGTCTCTGGTAGAGTTCTCAGCATAAGGCTGGGAATAAATAATATTTATTATTAATAAATAATTTTAATAAAGTAGCAGGATTTGAAGCAGTGTGGGGGCTCTTTCTGGAGACCTTCCAGGGCATAAAAATGCCACTGCCACAATACCCTGATGGCAAAAATGAGAGATGAGGTGATGCTGTCTGGGTTGGTTCAGCTCCTGAGTGCCAGGGAGAGCATCTGAGCTCCTGAGTGAGGCACAGACGGTTGGGAAAGGTGGAAAAGGCTTTGGAGTGTCCCTGGAATAAGCAGCTGAAGCGTTGAATCCCAAAACTCCAGCACTAAAAGGCACTAAAAGGCTTTTCTGTGTAAATAACTCAGATTTTTCAAGCTGTTGAGTAGTGCAGGGATAGCCACCCCCGAGCTGTGCAAGCCAGATCCAGAGTGAAATGTTCTAAATAAACAGAAATCATCACTAAATCACACATTTCTGACATTTTGCTCTGCCTGGTTTGCAACAGGTTCGAGGAGCCTCTGGCCAATTTGCTGAACAAGCAGCACAGGACGGTGAAGGAACAACTGGAGCAGCTGAGAATGAGGAAATCCTCCCTCAAAGCATCCCAGGAGAGTGAGAAATCCAAACCCCCCAACGAGAAGCCCCTCCAGAGCCTGGTTCTGGACAGTGCCCAAAGAAAGAGGCTCCAGCAGCAGATGCAGCAGGTATTCAGTGTCAGAGCTGGGGAGGGTTTGCTGTGCACAGCAGGGCTCTGCCTCTCTCACAAAGGCACATTTGGGACTTGGCTTTTGGGCAAATATTGAGATGAATGTTCTACACATAATGTAAGAAAGTTGTGCTGTATTTCCCTTTTATTGGTGGCATTTAAAAATGTGATGAAGGGATATTTTTTAATTGTAGCAGAGTGTAAAAACAAAAGGCTAAGGATTTTTGTTCTTTTGGTTTTTTGGGTTTTTTTGTTTGTTTGTTTGGTTTGGTTTGGTTTGGTTTTGGTTTTTTTTTTTTTGTTGGTTTTTGTTTTGTTTTGTTTTGTTTTGTTTTGTTTTGTTTTGTTTTGTTTTGTTTTTCTAACATCTAAATTGAACCAAGCCAGAATGCAGGGGTGGGGGGAATCATCCTGCATTCCTGTGAGAGAAGATTGCTGCTAAAGGACAATTGAATTTTTTTTATGGCCAAGAAGGATTTAGGACACCTAGCCAGACCAAAAGGAGCCATGCACAGATAAAAAAACTGCAATACTTGGGAAACTCTTGAAACAGATAAAGAAAACAGATGTTTAAATATACATGAGTTTCTTTTAAATGTGTAACACAGGGATCCTTAAATACCAAGGAGCTGAAATGGGCAGCGTGTTGGTTTGCACCCTCAGCTGAGAAGCTTTGTTCTTCTGTCTCCCTAATTGTCTATTTTTATTTGATTTTTATTAAACTTACAAATTTCCATAAAACGTGGTTTTTCACACTTCCCTCAGGGAATTAATTGGAAAAGCTCCCTGGGAACTGGAGCTTTGTTAGGTGACATCCCCATGCCTGGTTTCACATGGAAGGACAGTTGGAACTGAGTGAAGTAAAGCTCATTTCTTGATTTCCTGGCATCTCTTCTCATGTGAGATGGTGCCTTGGCTGCCTGCATTCTGTCAAAACTCTCACCAACTTCTTTACTGCTGTCTAAGAATATTATTCTTGATCTAGTTTGGATTCTTTTTTTTTTTTTTCCCTCCTGCCACCAGACAAAACTGTGTAGAAATTCAGAAGTGGGCAGTTCTGAGAGCTGGAATCATTGTTGCTAAAGCAATAGTTCTGTATTTATATAGGAAAAAAAAACAACAAACCAGTTTCTGGGTTGGTCTTTGGCACAAAAACTGGGAAAGTGCCTGAAGACTTCAACAGAAGATGTGTTCAAAATTTGTGTAATGAACTTTCTGCCAGTGGGTATTGAAGTTTCCCCTCAGTTTTCTGTTGCTCACCAGATTTTTTTGCTCTGCTCAGGAGAGATTTCTTGTGCTTTTGGACTTGTGCTTTCCAGATTTCTTGGGTTTCTGATGAGCTGAAATAAACACTTTGTCTGATTTTCTTCCTCAAGCATGTTCAGCTTCTGACTCAAATCCATCTCCTGGCGAGTTTCAACCCTGATCTAAGTTCAGAAGCCAGCACCACCCAGATGTTTTTGGTAAGGAGTGCATGAAATCACAGATCCATGAATTCACAGGATTGCTGTGGCATACTTAGAGAGATTAATTTATTTAATGGATCCCATTAAACTGAGAACTAAGGCTCTGGAAAGTAAAAGTCTTGGGATGCCAGAATGGTTTGGGTGGGCAGGGACACTTCCACTGGCCCAGGCTTGGAGCAGCCCCACCCTCACAGTAAATCCTCTATCCCTGGGTTTGTAATGCCCCAAATTAAGACTTTTAAGGCAATTTTTTCTTTTTGTTCTCTGCCTTGCTCTCTCTGATGCGTTCCTGTGCCTGGCTCTGCAGAGCGAGCTGGGCAGCTTTGCCCACAGCTCCACCCTGCTCCGGGTGCCCCTCAACCCCAAGTTCCAGACCATGTTCCAGCCCTGCAACTTGCAGGGGGCCCTGCAGCTCATTGAGGACTTCCATGCCCAGGTCCCAGTGGACTGGAGCCCTCGGAAAGCTGTGAAGAAGAACGGTGAGCGAGGGGGAAGCGTTGGCAGGGGGAGTTATTCCGTGGTGTTGAGGGGAAATTCCCAGTTTGACCCTCCTGGAGCAGCTCTGGGGTCCCTCAGGTTGTCACTGCTGGGAGTGAGAGGCCTTCAGTGACCCAGCAGGGCCCTGCTGGACACTCCCAGCTGCTCCCAGTCAGACCAGTTCCCTCCCAGCTCAGCCCCAGGCTTGGTGGTTCTTTCCAGTCCTTGGGTGGTGGAGCAGCCACAGGAGCAGCTGCTGCCCCTGGGGAGGGACCCTGGGCTCCTGTCCCCTCCCTGGGCTCCTGTCCCCCCCTCCCTGGGCTCCTGTCCCCCCCATCCTGGGGCTCCTGTCCCCCCCATCCTGGGGCTCCTGTCCCCCCCTGGGCTGTGCCCAATGCTCTGGGGGTGCTCAGAGTGGCCACTTGGCCTTTGCCTTGCTGCAGAGCAAAAGAAAAGATGGAAGGGGAAAAGAATTTTAACCTTTTGCTGATGTAAACTTAAGCTAGGAAATCTGCAAAATCTGAAAGCAGGAAACAGGTCTTTTTTTTTTTTTTTTTTGCAGTGAAAGGAGGAAAAGGAATAATTGTTTTCAAGAAATGAGTTGTGAAAAACGTTCATCCACACACACAGAACTGTCCTTACCTGTTAATTCTCTTCACAGCAAATGATGTCTCCTGTTTGCCAAAGCAAGTGGCCTGGATTTTGGCAACGAGGAAAGTCTTCATGTACCCAGAGCTGCTGCCAATTTGTTCCTTGAGAGCAAACTCTCACCAGGACAAGATCATCTTCACCAAGGCAGAGGACAAGTAGGGGCCTCAGTTATTGTACAAAACCCGTGGAAGTGGCTTTTGTCTGTTAAAGAGAATTTCTGGGGTGCAGTCCTTGGGGAGAACTCTGCCAAATCCCAGCAGCTCCCTGAGAACTTTCTTCTCTCCTCCCCTCCCTCCCTTCTCTCCCTGTCCAGCTTGTTGGCTTTAGGGCTGAAACATTTTGAAGGGACGGAGTTTCCCAAGCCTTTGATCAGCAAATACCTCCTGCCCACCAAGACTGCCCATCAGCTGACAGTGAGGATCAAGAACCTCAACATGAACCGAGCCCCTGACAACATCATCAGGGTAAGGGGGGCACCTCCTGGGCTTTGTTCCTGCCCTGCCTTCCAAGGGCTTTTTGGGCACTTAAAATAAAATGTCATCTTTTTGTTAGCAGCGAGGATTTATCCTTTTATTTACCTTAGCCCCTGGACTTGGCAAGTGCCTAGGTCAGTGTTTGGATTCTTTAGAGCCCAGGTAGTCCTGGGCTCTAAAGATTTGTCAGTAATCCTGACCAAAACTCATACAAGTGACCTTTTGAATAGCAAAACATCAAGAAAACTGCTGCTGGCAGCCAGCTGGGCAATAATCCTGTCCCATAAGCTGCTGGGAACTGCTGAGAGGAGAGAGTAAGAACCAAAACCCATAAAACACCCCCTGAACCTCTGTGAGAGCAGCCAGGATGGCACTGAGCTCCTGGTCAGCCTTGGCTGTTGATTTTTAACATTTCTGTGGGTGGAACCTTATTTAAAGAATTGCTTTATTGACGTGAGCACTTTGCCAGAGCCCAGAACTCCTTCATCCCAGCAGCACCTTGGGCAGGTGAGCTGAGCACAATCACCTTGCCTGCCTTTATCTCCTGTCCCCCACAGTATTACAAAAAGACCAAGCAGCTGCCCGTGCTGCTGAAGTGCTGTGAGGAGATCCAGCCCCACGAGTGGAAGGCGCCCGTGGAGAGGGAGGAGCATCGCCTGCCCTTCTGGCTGAAGGTATTTCCTGCTGCTCTTCATTCCTCGTGTGGTTTTGTGTGGATTTTCTTTGTGGGCTTTTTCTTGGAGGCACAGAGACCAGGGAGGACTGTGCCCAAGGGAAAAACTGGGCTCAGATGCCATAAAATCCAATCCTCTTCATCACCCTCCTGTTACACAGGGTAGTTTCCTTTCCCAGCAAAACCTTGTTTTTTACTGAAGCAACCTTTATAAATTCAGTTCTGCTTCCCTCAGGATCTCAGGGAGTCTCCTAAAGGCATGAATTTAAAGTACTAATTAGTAATATAACATATTTTAATATATATAATATATAATAAAATAGATACAATATATATTTATATATTATATATATTTTAGTATATACAATATATAATAAAATATATGCAATATACATTTTATATGTATTATATATTATGTATATAATAATATATAATATGCAGGAGTATAAAGGAAATAAAACCCTCTTGTTTGCTGTCTGTTGCCTTCTGTGCTGCTGTGTGAAGGCAGGAATACAGGAACAGCCTGTAAATAATAAATTCCAATGAATTCTTCTTCCCTCCAGGCAAGCTTGCCCTCCATCCAGGAGGCACTGAAGCAGCTGGCAGAAGATGCCAAGGAGGTACCAGCTTCACCTGAAGCAGAATCTGCCCTTTTGGGGACACAGAAGGAAACTGCAGGCAGGGAAGGTGATGACAAATACCCTCTGCTGATGCCCAAGGGGCTGGTGCTGACCCTGAAGCCTTTGGGCAACCGCTTCTCCAGGAGGCCCTGGAGGAGGCAGAAGTCACCAGCTCTGAAGCCCGTCCTGATCCGGCCCAGCCTGTGGCTGCAGCCCAGCTCCAACCCCGTCAGCATCCAGAAAACCGTCAAGCTCTCCCCGTCAGAGGCTCCCCCCAGCAAGGTCCAGGTCCCGTGGCCCATTCAGCCGGCGCCGCAGCCCCTGAGCGTGGTGGGAGGTGGGGATGGCCTGGAGTTCCAGAACGTGCTTCCCAGCGCCCATGCAGACTCCAGGGCAGCTTTCCCAGCTGCTGTCCCACCAGCCCTGGTGCCCTCAGAGCCCGTGGCTTTCCAGCCCAAGCTGATGCTGCCGCCCTTGGCCGGGAGCAAGATGCGCAAAGCTGGCGTGCGGAAGGGCTACCAGAGGAAAAAAGGGACCCGATCGGCCCCGCTGGCCAAACCTCCCCCTCTGATCCAGCCCTCCCCTGTCATCCTGACCGTCCCTGCCACCACGGTGAAGGTGCTGAACATCGGCAGTGGCTGCAACATGATCCAGCCCCTGAGCACGGCGGTGGGCCGAGGCACCCAGGCCATTCCTGTCACAACCCTGCTGGTCAACCCATCCACCTTCCCGTTAAATCAGCCCCTGGTCACCTCCTCCATCCCCTCGCTGATTGTCTCTCCCAGCCCCGTGGGTCTGTCTGCACCTGCTGTGGGTGAAGGGGAGGAGCAGCTGACGCTGGTCCCTGCCCCCGGGGCCTTTCCCGGGGCGGAGGCCAAGGCGGAGCCCCCGGAGCTCTCGGTGCCCCCCGAGGAGGAGCGTGGCACAAACCCTGCCAGCCTGCCCCACCAGGGCACTCAGGACAAGGGCAGCAAGGAGTGCTGCGGCTGGCCAGAGGGAGATGGGAGCCCCACAGAGCCCCTGCCCGTGGAGCTCTTGCCTCACTTGGAGGATGCCGAGGAATCGGTGAAGATCGAGGCCGAAGGCTCGAGCGATGCTCCCCAAGAAGCAAACCTGACCCAGAACGGGGATCTCCTGTGTGCTGAGGGGAAGGAGGAGTTCCTGCTGGGCCTGGGCCAGGAGCTGAACATGGAGGCTGCGTGTTCCTGTGGGGATGAGCCCAAGCAGGAGCACCTTCCCTGCGAGGAGAAGGGAGAGGAGGAGCAGCAAACTCTGGCCTCCCCTCCCCGGGGGGAGCAGCAGGGGGAGGCCGGGGGGGCTGCTGGGCCCCCAGCCAGCAGTGACTCTCCAAAAACCCTCCCTTACCCAGCAGAGGGGGAGGCAGAGTTCAGCAGCCCCCCAGGGAGGCCAGAGGACTCGTCCAGCATTGATGGTCAGTCCGTGGGGACGCCGGCCGGCCCCGAGGCCGCAGGAGAGAGGGAAGGGCCAGAAGAAGAGGAAGAGGATGACTTTGATGATTTTACACAGGATGAGGATGAGGAAATGTCATCAGCCTCAGAGGAGTCTGTTCTGTCAGTGCCAGAACTGCAGGTAAAGGCAAAACTTTAAAACCCTTAAAGGTGACTGTGGGTGGGCTGAAACCCCCAGTGGGGTCAGGGGGAATCCCACTGGGAATCCCACTGGGGATCCCACTGGGAAGGTGGGCTGGTAACTCAGTGACAGCCTGGCATTGTGCTGCCCACAGGGAAATTGTTTTCCTGGGCAGATTTTTAAGGCCAGGCTGAGGGAATATATTGCAAATAATGCAGATTTAAACTCTGCTGAGCTGCAAGGACTTCTCTCTGAGAAGTACTTGAAGTAAAAATTATCTTTCCAGGTCACAATTCCAGCAAGCCTTTAAGAGCTGAGGTGATCATTAAGGAATCATTAAGGAATCCCTTCTAATTTAAGGCTTAATCTGCTGAGTGGGAGATGCTGAAATTTAATTTTGCATGGTACAATTACAGGCAGCTCTGAATTTTGTTCCACAACAGAATCCTTTAGCTGGGCAGGTGCTGATTTGTGAAATTGGCTGTTGGAGTCATGATGCAGTGAGGAAGTTGCTGAAGGATATTAAACCAAGCAATAAAATTATTATTAATTGGTAATAGCAATTAATTTAATTGCTATTAATTAATTTGTTGTTAATTGCTTTCTAAGGAGACAATGGAAAAACTTACTTGGCTTGCAACAGAGAGACGTTTAAGCCAAGAAGGAGATTCAGAAGAAGAGAATTCCCAGGAGGAGAACTCTGAGCCTGAGGAAGAGGAGGAGGAGGAAGGGGAAGGCATAGAGAGTCTGCAGAAAGATGATGAAATATGTGGAGATGCATCAGAGGAGCCTAAATCTGCCTTCACCATGGCCAAGGCAGCTTCCCCACAGGTGGAAGCCCACAGGATGCCAGCAGGTGAGTTCTTTGGGGTTTTTGGAGGCCAGCAGGCGAGTTCTTTGGGGTTTTTTGTTTTTGTTTTTTTTGGAGTGGGGAAGTGGAGCTGCTCTCTGCAGGGACCTCAGCCCATGAGATCAACAGATTCCTAAAGCCACAAAAATCTGGATGTAACCCCTCTTAGTGCCCTGCTTCACTCCCTGTTGGGTGACACCGGGTGTTTATCTGTGATTTTAACTATTATGGAAATCATCAGCTGGAATTTGCAGAGTTAACTGCCAGCTCTGGGGCTCTTGTGTCTCTCTTCCCCTCGTGGTTGTTCTGCCCTGGTGTGCAGGATTTTTTTAGTTCCAAGAAGAGCTGGGATGGAGCCGTGGCTATGGTCACCCAGAGATTTTTATTTTTATTTTCCTGTCAGATGCTGTGAAAACAAAACCAGCAAATTTAGGATTTTGGCCAGCTTGACTCGTAGGAAGTTTATTTCTCCTACACTCCCAAGGGAGCACAGACAAGAACTCCCCCCTGACTCTGACAGCTGCTTTTCTGTTGGAATCTTGCCCTGGGGGTGCCTCTGCCACCAGCTGACCTTGTGCTCCTCCACAGGAGAGAACCTGAAAGCTCCTGGGAAGAGCAGGAGCTCCCACAGGACCAGGAGCAAGCGGGGCCGGGCTCGGGCCAGCAAAGACACCTCCAAGCTGCTGCTGCTGTACGACGAGGACATCCTGGAGAGGGACCCCCTGAGGGAGCAGAAGGACCTGGCCTTTGCCCAGGCCTACCTGACCAGGGTAAGGCAGCCCAGGAGAGCAGGGATGTGCGAGATTTGGGGGTTCTCTGGGGGTTTCTGACTGTGAGTGCTGCTCTGGCTGGGCTGGAGTTGTTTCTTCCTACACCCACAGGTGTGGTGCTTCACTTTTCCCAAACTGTTCTTTTCTTGAGCTGGGAGTTCTCCTGCTTTTTGCTCTTCCTGCTCCCTCCCCTGTCCTCACTGGAAGTGAAGGAGCAGTGCTGACTGCTGCATTCAGAATCCACCCCTGAATTCCTGAACTTCTGTCTGGACTGGGATCCCTTCTCTCCTCAGCAGTTTAGGTTGATCTTTAAGGAGGAGACTTCAGCAAAATTGCAAGCACCGTGTGGATTTGGAGTGGAGGAGATCAAAGATTACTCAGCTAAAAGAATTTAGGGAGAAATCCCTCCCTGTGAGGGTGGGGAGGCCCTGGCACAGGGAAGCTGTGGCTGCCCCTGGATCCCTGGAAGTGGGATATCCCTGGGATATTTTACACAAGGTGGGGATAAGGAAATGTCATCAGCATGAGAGGAATCTATTCTGTCAGTGTCCCCAAGTGTCCTGGATGTCCCCAAGCCCCGTTGTGTGAAAGAAATGACACCCACACGTTGAGTTGTCCAAGGCAGAAAGGAGGCAGTTTATTTCCAAACTTCAACATTTATAGAATTCCAGCAGTGACCATGGATTGGAGGAAGAAAATCTTCAACTGTTGGACAACCCAACAGTCCATCAACAGTTCCTTCTTTATGAGAAGAATGTAAACGTGGTTAAAGAGCTACAATAACAAGAAAGTTGTTGATGTAAAATTGTGTTTGATTCTGTTGCAAAAGCTAAACACAGAAGGCTGAAATAGAACTTTAGAGAAACTTCTCAGAGACAGAGGAGAGCAGCAAAACCCCAGGCAACACTGTCACACACCACACAAAGAAATGACACCCACAGGCTAAGATGTCCAAGGCAGAAAGGAGGCAGTTTATTTAGAAACTTCAACATTTACAGAATTCCAGCAGTGGCCATGGATTGGAGGGAGAAAATCTTCCTCTTCAACCACACTGGGCAACCCAACAGCCCATCAACAGTGTCTTCTTTATGAGAAGGATGTAAAATTGAATATTTATAGAATTCTAGCAGTGGCTGTGGATTGGAGGAGGAAAGTCTTCTTCTTCAGCCACACTGGGCAACCCAACAGCCCACCAACAGTCTCTTCTTCATGAGAAGGACGTAAACGTGGTCAGACAGTTACAATAAGAAAGTCGTTCACGTAAAACCGCGTTTGATTCCATCGCAAAAGCTCAACACCGAAGGCTGAAATAGAACTTGAGAGACACCAGAGGAGAGCAGCAAAAAACCCCAGACAACACTTTTGTTCTCCCCCCACCCCTCCCCAGGTCCGTGAGACCCTGCAGCACGTCCCGGGGAAGTACGAGGACTTCCTGCGCGTCATCTACGAGTTCGAGCTGAGCGCGGACAAGCGGACGGCCGTGGATCTCTACGCCACCCTGCAGAAGCTGCTGCACGACTGGCCACAGCTGCTGACGGATTTTGCTGCCTTCCTTTTGCCAGAGCAGGCTTTGGAGTGTGGGCTGGTAAGGTAGAGTTGGGAGGAGCAGGAGGGCAAGACCTTAAAGCAACGTCAAACCTTGTGCGGGAGTGGAAGGATAAAGAGATTTCTCCTAAGGCAGAGAGCTGGGAAATCACTTGCTTGCTTTGCTGCTTTTATTTGTTAGAATTGGAAAGTTTTTTGGTGTTTTTTTTGTAAATCTCCTGCTCGGCGTGGCTGTGGAGGATCAGCCTTTGCCACTTGCATCCCCTCTGGCTGCAGAGGCAACGTGCAGGCACAGCAAGCAGTGCTTCCCCTGTCTCCGAATCTGCCTGCTTTGTAGGATGGAGGGTTTCACCTGCTCCATTCTTTCTGGGTTTCCCTGTCTTAAATGCAAAGCCAGACTTTATAGCTCATTAAGTATTGATTATACAAAGTGGTGTTTCTCTGCCTCTTCCCAGTTTTGTGAAGGGCATCAACACAATCAAAATACATGGAAACAAAGAGCAGGACAGCAATTTTACAGCTGGTTTAAGTCAGTTTGAGATGCTGGGGAATGTGTGCTTGAGCATGAGGGTGAATTTTTCCATTTTGGCCAGTTTGAGGAGCAGCAAGCCTTCGAGAAGAGCCGGAAGTTCCTCCGGCAGCTGGAGATCTGCTTCGCCGAAAATCCTGCCCACCACCAGAAGATCATCAAAGTCCTGCAGAGCTGTGCAGACTGTCTGCCCCAGGAGATTGCAGAGGTAACCAGGGACCCCTTTTCTCCCAGTCTGGGTGCAGTCAGGCCAGCCTGGTGCCCTCTCCCTGTCCTGGGGGAGCACAGGAGTTGGCCCAGCACATTCTCCCTTTTGAGGGTGCAGCTCAATTTCATGGGGTCACCAAATGGTTTGGGTTGGGAAGGACCTTAAAGCCCATGGACAGGGACACCTCCCAGCAGCCCAGCTCTCTCCAATTTCCATCCACCCTGGCCTTGGATTCAGGGGGAACTGGAGCTGCCTCCCCAGGGGGCTGCCTTGTGTGTTTCCTCACTCCCACCTCGCCTTTATCACCTTGCAGTCGAGGCTCAGTGTAACCCCCAGAGTCTGCCTGGAATTCTGGAGGAATATCTCCAGGCTAATCTGATAGCTGAGCGTGGAAGGATCTCAGAATATCCAGGAAGTTGTTCCTGGGCAAGCAGCAACTTCCACATTGGAGCTGCACCAACCTGTGGTGCTCTGAGAACCCTTCAGAGGACAATGAGATGATGTGGAATGAGACTCAGTTCTCCCTGGATTTTTATCTTCCAGCTGAAGACCCAGATGTGGCAGCTGCTGAAGGGCCATGACCACCTGCAGGACGAGTTCTCTGTTTTCTTTGACCACCTCCGGCCCTCAGCCAGCCGCATGGGGGATTTTGAGGAGATCAACTGGACAGAGGAGAAGGAGTATGAGGTGCAGCAATGCTTTCCCCTCAAACCAGAAAATGATAAAAGCAGAGATTAAAAAATGTGTTTGAGCTGGAAGGGCTCAGTTGGAGGGTGCAGTTCCAGAGGGAGGGAAGCAGTGGGGTGGGAGAGCTGCTGCTGGACCGAAGCAAACCCTTGAAAATCTTTGAACAGGATTTTTTTTGTTTTCTGGGGAGGACAAAACCTGATCCCCTGAGAGCAGCTGGTGTTTGTTTTGCTGTGTAGTTCGATGGGTTTGAGGAGGTGTCTCTGCCAGACGTGGAAGAGGAGGATGAGCCCCCCAAGATCCACGGAGCCACCAGGAACAAGAAGCGGAAGGAGCTTGGAGGCCAACACCAGGACAAGGTGGGTCTGGGGTGTCTCCCTGGGGTTTCTCACTCTGAGCAGGTGCAGGGGGATCAGTGCTCGTGCTGGGGGACGTGGCAGCGACCTCCCGAGGGTGGGAGGAACGGGCTGGGGCCGCTCCTGTCGTGCTTTGCTTGTCCCCGTCACTGCAGTGCTCTGCGGGTGTGCAGCCCCCTCTGGGTGCCCCCTGTCCCCTGCCTGTCTGTCTGTCAGCTGGGGGGCTGTCTGTCTGTCTGTCTGTCTGTCTGTCAGCTGGAGCCTGTCTGTCTGTCTGTCTGTCAGCTGGAGCCTGTCTGTCTGTCAGCTGGGGGGCTGTCTGTCTGTCTGTCTGTCAGCTGGAGCCTGTCTGTCTGTCTGTCTGTCAGCTGGAGCCTGTCTGTCTGTCTGTCTGTCTGTCAGCTGGGGGGCTGTCTGTCTGTCTGTCTGTCAGCTGGAGCCTGTCTGTCTGTCTGTCAGCTGGGGGGCTGTCTGTCTGTCTGTCAGCTGGAGCCTGTCTGTCTGTCTGTCAGCTGCAGTCTGTCTGTCTGTCTGTCTGTCAGCTGGAGCCTGTCTGTCTGTCTGTCAGCTGCAGTCTGTCTGTCTGTCTGTCTGTCAGCTGGAGCCTGTCTGTCTGTCTGTCTGCAGGAGGCCGAGTGGGTGGACGGGATGAAGGAATGCTCCTGCTCCTGCTCCTGCCATGAAGGGAGCGGCGACCTGAAGCTGAAGAAAAGCAAAAGGAGGAGCTGCAGCCACTGTGGCAGCAAGGTCAGTGGGAGAGGGCTGGAGTTCACTCTGCAAATTTCAGTTTATTTACATCAGGGTTAAAATCACTTCCTGGGCAAGTGGAGCCCTGCCCAGGGATCATCCTGGGGCCTGGTGCCTCCCAGGGAATGGGATGAGGAAGGGAATCAATGCAGAGGTGCCCAGAGGTGCCTCCCTGCCTGCAGCACCTGCCTGGCCTCCTCCCCTCTTCTCTCTGCTCCTCACTTCCTGCTGCCCCTCCTTGCTCTGCCAAACGAGGTCATTTTGAATGTTCTCTTTGGGTTAAGAAGAAGTTTTTGGAGTGGAAATTGCTGGTGTGGCCACTATGTGAAAAGACCCATGCCTGTTCATAATGATAATAATGATAATAATGATAATAATGATAATAATGATAATAACAATAATAACAATAATAACAATAATAACAATAATAACAATTTCTTTGAGTGGAAGATGCTGGCCTGGCCACTGTGTAAAAAGATCCATGCTTGTTAATAATAGTAATAATAATAGTAATAATAATAGTAAAAATAGTAGTAATAATAATAGTAATAATAGTAGTAATAATAAAAATTATTATTAATAAAATAATGTTAATAATAATAATAAGTTATTTGAGTGGAAGATGCTGGCGTGGCCACTATGTGAAAAGATCCATGCCTGTTCACAATACTAATACTAATACTAATACTAATATTAATACTAATACTAATATTCAGCTTTCTAAAGCAACCATAATGCCGAAGTGAAGCCTTTGGCAGGGCCAGGAGTACCTGAGAAGCAAAGGCTGAGGTGTGGTTGGGATGGGCAGAGCCACACGTGGTGTGTGATGGTGCCTGTGGGTTGGTTTGCAGGTGTGTGAAAACAAATTTTATAAAAACAAAGATGCCCAAGAGCTGCCTGCCCAGCGAGAGTCAAGTCCCCAGCCAGAAGGGAAGGATCCTGGAATGTCAAAGGAAGCTGGAGAAGAGAGCCTGGAGAGCAGAGATGAGGGAGAGGATGTCCAGGGCAGGACAAAACCTGTCTCTAGGAGAGGGGACTCTCCAGGTGTGTGGAACTTCTGTCTTCCACTGGCAGCTACAGTAGAAGGCTCTGGGGGTTCTTCCTTACAGCTTCTCTGACCTTGTTTGGTTCTCTTCTCTCAGGATCTCACCTGGAAGGAAGGGTGGCCTCCAGCACACCTGGGCCTTGTGACAAACCTGCCCCTGCTGATGCCCAGGTTGCAGAAGGTGCCAGTGCAGGTGTGGATGCTGCCAAGGGCAGGGACTCTGCTGCCAGCGGCCCCAGATGGGCACAGCTACAAAAAGCTGCTCTAAAACTACCTCAAGAAACCAAAGACACTTGCACTGAGGGGCTAAAGCAGCCTGCAGGGAACGCAGAGGCTGCCCTGGGGCTGAGCAGGGACCTGCTGCTCTCTGCTGCAGCAAAAGCGTCCCCGGGACCTCGAGCCTCCTGTGGGCAGAGCCCAGCTCAGACTGAGGGGCTTCATTCTGCTTCAGCAGAGCAGCCCAGGGGCTCTGCTCTGCCTTCAGAAGGAGGTGGCCAAGAGCTGAAGGGACCACCTTTGGCCCTGGAAGGGAGAGGGGAAGCAAAGCCGGGCTGGACGATGACGAGCAGCAAAGCAACCCCGGGTGAGAGCTGCAGCTCGGGGCCCCCAGCTGGCTGTGGTTTGCAGACAGAGGACAGCAGAGGCTGCACTGGAGATGCTCCCGAGGGCAGGAATGCAAAGAGCTGCTTCCAGGGCCCTCAGCATCCTGAGCAGCTGCAGCCCAGGGTGGGCAGAGCCTCCCCGGGGCAGAGGGAGGAGGAGCAGCAGCAGCAGCGAGTGACCGAGGCCACCGTGTGTGCCAAGAACAGCAAAGTCAGCTCCACGGGGGAGAAGGTTGTGCTCTGGACCAGGTAGAGCATCCTGCATCTTTCTGTGCTCACTCTTTGCTTCCAGCTCTTATTGGGTCCTTTTTTTTCGTTTTGTATCCCCATTTTCTGCCCCCTCCCTTTGAACATTCCCAAGTCCATCAGTTTGCTCCTGGCAGGGCTGTTACTGGAGCACTTCAGGCTGGGAAAGAATCTTTTTTTATTTTTTTTTTCTCCTTCAAAAAGCTTAAAACCAGCTTGAAAGGAGCTCTGCTTAGATATGGGTCCTGGGATTGGGGGATAAAGGAAGGAGCTTTGCTCAGGGATTGCTGAACTGGGGGTGCCTGGGGCTGTCCCTGTTTTCAGGCTGCTTCCACAAGGGGTTTGTTTTGCAGGGAGGCTGACAGAGTCATCCTCACCACCTGCCAGGAGAAGGGAGCTCACCTGGACACCTTCCACGCCATCTCCCAGAAACTGGGCAACAAGACAGCGAGTGAGGTGAGGAGGGGTGGTGTGGGAGAGGGGCTGGCAAGGAAGGGAAGCTGGGGGGTGCTGCCTTACCAGTCTCCCAAACTTCAATTTGATGAAAAAGTCACCTCAGTCACCAGTAAAATAAATCAAAACCAAACCAAGCTCTGCTCTGTTCCAGTGGTGCCAAAAATCCCGGGTGCCCTGCATCCTTCTGGCAGGAATCCTTCCATTTCCCATTGGTATTTGAGCTGCACATTTGGTGCTGGGGTTGTTGTAACTCAGGTCTTCCTCAGCCTCCTGCTTCTGTTACAAAGGATGTGCTTTTGTCTCTCAGCCTTCCCAAACTGCCAGATTTGACCTGGAGGACGTAACTGTTCTTCCAGAGAAAAACAACAACCCAGAGCTCTTCCATTTCTCTTCCTTTGTCACTGAACCTTGCATGAAACACCCTTGTGCTGTTGATTTTCCTTTTTGTCACAGAACACCCTGAACTCGGTGATAGGAAATTCCAGTTCCACGACACCTCTTAGGTCACTTTGTCACCCTGGATTTCCCTTTGTTCCCCAGGTGTCCCACAGGTTCAGGGAGCTGATGAGGCTGTTCCACACCTCCTGTGATGGCAGCTCTGAGGATGAGGAGGATGCCACCAGCACCAGCAACACAGACCAGCTGTCAGACAAAGATCTCCTGCTTTCTGAGGAGGAACCTGATGACTGAGGTGATCAACTACTGACTGCACCAGAAGAGGGCTTTTTCTGTGCCAGTTTGCTGCTAGACAGGTGCTGTGGAAAAATGTTTGCACAGGTACTTGAGACAGCACCTTTTTTTATTTTGTATTTTGGTTTTGTTGTTTTTTTTTTTGTGTTCAATTTCCTGCTGCACTTCCAGCCTGTACCAAAGCAAAGGCAGGAAGATGAGAACATTCTCTAAAACCTCCCTGGGGAGCTTCAGCAGTGAAATATAAAGAAGTTGTGGACACTGACCTGGCCCCGGGGTGGAGGTTGGGCCCAGCAGCCTCTGAGCAGAACCTGTAAATATTGTACTCTAAAAATGTCAAGTTTTCACGTGGAACAAACTGTTGCCTTTTTTTTTTTTTTTTCCCCAACCTGGAAATGAAACTCGAGGTCAATTTTAGGAAGAAGGTAAATATAAAAGGGGATCTTTATTTGGAGCACTTATGGAAAGATGTCCACAAAAGCCCACCCCAGGGGTGAGAACATTCTGTGGGGTTTAGGAAATGAGCATAATTGATAAAAAGCACCAATCAGGAGGACAAGTGGTGATGTAATTCCTCCCCAGGTCTCCAGCTTCTCTGGAGCCTGTGAGATAGTTCCAGGCTGGATTCTTTATTTATTGTGTGGGTTTATTTGAACGGGCAGAGCAAAAATCCACTTTGCACAGCCAAAAAAACCCCAACCAAAATATATAAAATCAGCCCCCCCAAAAAAGCAGCTTTGCCACACAGCTGTGAGCAGCTGGAGAACTTTAGGCCAGAAGTGAGAAGATTTTTGGTGAAATGGCAGGAAAGCAGCAGCTGGGCTGTCTCCAAAACCATTCCCTTGATTTTGGGAGCCACCTTAAAGCCACTCTCACTTCCCCTGGTAACAAAGGTGAGTTAGTCCGAATCTGCTTCATCCTCAGATGCTCCAAAGCCTGTCTGATAGCACTGGGCCAGAGTCTGCAGCTCCTCCAGGGCCTCCTGGAAGTCGTCCTGCTCCAGCCCAGCCGTGGGGAAGCTGCAGCAGCGCCGCAGGTTGGGCGCGCGCAGCTCCCGGCACAGCCCCGAGAGCAGGCAGTGCAGCCCCGGGGAGCTCTGCAGGGCTGCCAGCACGGGCATGCTCTCAACACCTGCGGGGTCAGAGAGCACAGGAAATAAAAAATAAAATATCTCAGAAATCTCCAAAAAAAAAAAAAAATCTCCAGCCACAGCGAGATCTCAGTGCCACCAAGCCGTGCTGCTTTTCTCTTGCTTGAACTCAGCTGCTCCACGCTCCCAACTGCTGCCCTCCCAACAACTCCACACACTGGGCCGGTTTGTTGTTAATGATTTGTTGTTGTTAATTTGTGGTTGTTAGTTTTTAGGCCCTGATCTCTCTGTGGCAGGGTTTGAGGGGCGTTTGTTACCTCCTGAGGAGGAAGAGCCCTGAGCTTTGTCCAGGAGGAAACCTCGTCTGGTCAGGAGAGGAGAGAAGAACTGGGGGAAGGGAGGCCGGGTGCCACAGGGCTGCTGGAGCAGGTGAGATGTGCTGTCAGGAGATGAATAAAAGTGACCCCAGAGCTGTTCCCTCTTCTCAAGCAGCACCCCCTGCCCTGTACCCACCTGAAGGCTCCTGGGAATTGGGTGTGGAGGAACTGCTGGAGCACCTGCTCGGGGCTCTCACAGCTGTGCAGGCCTGGGCAGCTGCTGCAAAGGAAATTCAGGGTTTTCCAGCCTGAAACCAGCTGCTTTTTGAGCTTGGTTCTAAAATCAGTAGCACTGAATCACTAGGCTGCTCCTCCCTTCAGCTGGGCTCAGCGTGGATGCCCCCAGGGAGGAATCCCTGCAGTTCAGACCCTGATTTACCTGGTGGGTTTCTCTTGGCCAATTCCTCGGAGCACAACAGACTGAGCAAAACAGCAGCTGACCTTTTGCTCCTTCCACGAGGACAGAAGCTTCCAGGGCAAGTCCTGGTGCTGGTGGGCACTGAAGATCTCAAGGAGTGAGGAACCAGATAAGGCAGGGAAGGGCAGAGCTGCCCACGCAGCCACGACCTGGAGTTGGGGACAGAGCAGAGGCTGGGACAGGCTCTGGGCAGTGAGGGGATGTGCAGAACAGCTGCAGCACAGCTGGAAAGTGCCCCTCACCTTCCTCCCAGAGAAGGTGAGGGAGTCAGCAAAGTGCAGCATGGAGCCCTGGCAGGAGCTGAGGCGGTAGGGAGCCGTGAGGGTGTCGAGTGCTGCTGCCAGGAGGGCGCTGCTGTGGTAGTTCAGGGATGCCTGGGGAGGAGACAAATGCAGCAATTTACAGGACAGGTCACAGTTTTGTGTATTGAACTCAACCACACTGAATTGTGCTTTTGGAAGAGGTGTTTAACAGTTCTGGCAGGGTTGGGATACACACTGGCTGCTTAACAGTAGTTGCAGCCCAGCTGTTTGCTAACAGATGCTTTGGTGCCAGTTTCCTTATCTTTCTTTGGCCTCCAGCAAGGCTGGAGTTGCTCTGAGCATGGAGAAAAAAAAAACGTAGTCAAGCCTTTTCTTCAGTTCCAGCACTGCAGGCAGCACCCCACCAGAAAGCACAGCGGCCAGGGAAATGTGTTAATGTTTTCAAAAGTAGGAAGAAAAGGGCAGGAATTTCAAAAGTTGGCAGCTGAGTCCCAGTGAAAAAGCAGGAAAAGATCTCTGCTGAGCAGAGCAGCACCATGAAAAACCACCCAACCACTGCAGCAAACACTCTGAGAGGGGTAAAGCTGCACCAGCTCCAGGACTTGCCTCGTATTTTATGTATGGAAATGTCACAGGAGGTTCTGGCTTGATTCCCAAGCTCCCACTGAGTGACAGGGGGCAGAAGAGAGAGCTGTGACGAGAGAGGTGGGCAATGCCCAGGGCCGTGTTCATCAGCCTGTAAAAACTCTTCTGAGGGTCCTGGGGGGGAAAACATGGGACAATTGGAACCTGAAGAACCTGTCAGAGCCAGGCTGGGCACCTGCTCCTGGTTCTCCCCATGGTTTACTCACTCCCACAGTGCTCAGGGCTGGAGTCAGGCCCCAGGTCAGGATCCCTTTCTGGGAATATTCGTCCTGCAGCAGCTCTGTCACCTTGGCACCAACTCCAGAGAACCCATTGTGAAGGTCACAGAGGACCTGAAACCCCTGAGGGAAACAAGGGCAGCATCTCAGCTTCTGCTTCACCTTGGGCAGAAAAGTTCCTGGGAAGCAGAGGGAGCTTGGCTAAGGTGTGAACCTGGAGATAATCACACTCCTCAACAAAGAAGTGCAGCCGATCTTCCAGCTCCTCAAGGCAGGCAGGGTCCTGCAGGAGGCTTTCACCTTGCCCAAAGGCTTCCAGACTACCACAATCCCTGAGGGGAAAAAGGGGTAAAGAGAGGGTTATTTCATCCCTTTTCTTCATCCTCGAAGGCAAAACTCAGCTCCTGGTTTGGGTTGTGGCCCGAAGCCTGACCGTACCCATCGTGCAGGTACTGCCGGATCACGTAGACGCTCCTGGGGTGCAGGTGCACGCTGAGGTAATCGGACCAGAGCCGCACCGAGGGAGCCTCCTGGGGCACTGCAGGGGGACAGAGGGGAGAGCAAAGGTCCTGTCAGCTCTGAGCACCCCTGGGAACGCAGAAATCGGGTTGGTAACTTGTTCGGTTTTTTCCATCTGCTGCTCTGACCCAGCTCTCTCTAAGCCGAGCAGTTTTAGCCCAGAGTTTCCTTCTCCTTGTCCCGCAGCAGGGGCCAGGGAATTCTGCCTTTCTGGGAACGAACCGACCCCGCGCACAAACCTGGCCTGGCAGCGCCGGGATTCCCCTTCCCGTCCCCGGCAGCGTCTCCCTACGGGAACAATCCCGGTTACGGGGCGCTTCGCCTCGTTCCCCCGCTCGCCTTCCGGGCCGGGAGCGGTGCGGGCCCCGCGGCCGCGCTCACCCTGCGGCTCCCGGTGTCCCGCGGCGCGCAGCCCCCGGCGGGAGCGCGGTCCCGGTAATCGGCCACGGCCCCGTCCCTGCGACACAAAGCGGCGGCAGCTGCGGCGGCCCCGTCCCGTCCCGTCCCGTCCCTCCCCGTCCAGCCCCGCACTCACCAGGTCACCGGCGGCTCCGCGCCCGCCCCGTCCGCTGTCAGCGAACCCACCCCGCCTGCAAAGACAGCGCCGGTCACGGCGGGGCCGCCCGGTGGCGGCGGGGCCCCCTCCCCGAGCCCCCCTCGGTACCTTTCAGCTCCAGAGCCACCAGACGCGGCGCGGGGGTCTCGGGGCCGCCCGGGCCCCGCCCGAAGCGGAGCAGCGCGGCCGCGCGGAGCTCGGCGGGCTCGGCGGCGGCCTGCGGGGAACGGCGGCGGGGGGAACGGGAGGGATCAGAGCAAAGCCCGGGCCCGGCTCCGCGCCCCTCCCGCCCCGCAGCTCCCCCCCCAACCCTTCCCGCACCTGCAGCCCCCACCAGTGCGCGCCCACGCAGCCCGAGTAGTGCCCGAGCTGCAGCGTGACCGCCTCCCCCGGCATCGCCGCCGCAGGAACCGGGAGCGCGTCACGACCGGACCCGCCCCGGACGGGCGGGGACGCGAGCGGGGCCGGGCACGCGCACCGGGCACGGACACCGGACACGGGACACGGACACCGGGGGAACCACGGAGCCTTTATTGCGCTATAGGGGCCCCGCCAGCCGGTCCAGCTGCCGCGGGTTGGAGCCGCTCAGGAACCGCAGCTCCGCTTTCCCGTCCTCCGTGTGCGCTGCGAGGGGGAGAGAGAGAAAAACAGAGCTGGAGGGGTTGAGGCAGAGCTGGAGGGGTTGAGGGAGAGCTGGAGGGGTTGAGGCAGAGCTGCAGGGGTTGAGGCAGAGCTGGAGGGGTTGAGGCAGAGCTGCAGGGGTTGAGGCAGAGCTGGAGGGGTTGAGGGACAGCTGGAGGGGTTGAGGCAGAGCTGGAGGGGTTGAGGCAGAGCTGCAGGGAGCGGGCTCGGGCACGGCCCCGGGTTTGCCCCCTCCCCGAGCGCTGACCTTTCTCGTGCTGCAGCCACTTGCGCTCCAGGTAGTAGCCGTAGCAGCTCTCGAACTCGCTGGGGCTGTAGTTGGGGACCGGGATGGGCACGAAGGGGTCCAAGGCGTCGAAGCCCTCCTGGGAAGGGAGGTCACTCGGGGTCAGTGGCAGGGACACTCTGGCCTCAACCAGAGCTCAGCCGTGGACTATCCAGAGTTGGAAGGGACCCACGAGGATCATCCAGTCCCAACTCCTGGCCCTGGAGATGCCCCAACAACCCCCCCCCGAGCCTGGGAGCGCTGTCCAAATGTTCCTCGAGCTGTGACCATTCCCAGTTCAGTGCCCAGCACCCTCTGGAAGAGCCTTTTCCTGCCCCCCAGCCCAACCCTCCCCTGACACAGCTCCAGGAACTCCCTCGGGTCCTGTCCTGGTCACAAGAAGTCAGAGCTGCCCCTCCTGAGGAGCTGCAGATCCCTCAGGTCTCCTTTCAGTCTCCTCTTTTCCATCTGGACAGACCAAACCCCCTCAGATGCTCCTCATCCTCCAGAGCCTTCACCATCCTCGTGTCCCTCCAGCAGCTGCAGACCTTTCACAGGCTGTGATCACAGATCATCACAGACTTTGTGATGCCCAAAGTGCTCTCAGGACTCGAGGGGAGCCCAGAGCAGGGACAATCCCCTGCCTTGCCCACCCCAGAGACCCTGAACAGTGTCCCCAGGTCACCAACCAAGATTTTTGTTTCCAAATGTGAAGAGGGGAAAAAAACCCCTCACCCCAAAGAGGCCCTGACTCACCTTTCCCAGCAGCTCCTGGGGAGTGTAGGCTGAGCTGGGTTTGAAGAGCGAGCCAGTCTGGCTGAGGGTGGTCACAATGGCACCTCCACTCTGGAAAGGCAGATCAGAAATCAAAATCCTGGTTAGCTGCAAAGCCAGTGCTGGTTTAGGATCAACCCCTGAGGATGGAGCTGCTGGAGAGAGCCCAGAGGAGGCCACGAAGGTTCCATGATGGAGCCAGGCTGGCAGAGCTGGGGGTGTCCCCTGGAGAGGAGAAGCTCCAGGGAGAGCTCAGAGCCCCTGGCAGGGCCTGAAGGGGCTCCAGGAGAGCTGCAGAGGGATTGGGGACAAGGAATGGAGGACAAGGGGGGATGGTTCCACAGTAACAGGGCAGGGAGAGATGGGATTTTGGGAAGGAATTCCTGGCTGTGAGGATGGGCAGGGCTGGCACAGGGTGCCCAGAGCAGCTGTGGCTGCCCCTGGATCCCTGGCAGTGCCCCAGGCCAGGCTGGATGGGGCTGGGAGCAGCCTGGGATGGTGGGAGGTGTCCCTGCCATGATGGGGTAGGACTGAGTGGGCTTTAAGATCCTGTTCTGGGATCTGAATTCTTCAACAATTCTCCAAGATTAACTTTTCATCCTGCTCCTGACCACACTAATCCTGCCTGCTCCAAGTCCATGTGAGCACAGGGGAAACACAACAGCTCATCTTCCCAGAGCTGGCATTAAAACTTTTCTTACCTATAACTGGTTTTCTATGCAAAAAAAAAAAAACCAAAAAAAAAAGTGAAATACTCTAAAAAGGAATTTCCTATATACCTTTAAATCTGAAACCTACTCCTTCTAGCTCTGAGCACCCAGGGGCTTGAAAAAGCAGCAGGAGGAGCTGACCTCCTACAGCAAAATGTTAAAAAAAAAATCATAACCCAAACTATCCAACCCCTCCAGCTCAGGCTCCTGCACTGGCAGGGGGATCAGGAAATGCAGATTTGATCTGTTCTCCTCCTCCTCAGGTGCTGTCACAAATGCTGTGCTGGGCTCACAGCTTTGGGCTGGTGGCAGCTTTCATTTGCTTTAATTTGCTTTCATTTGCTTTCCTTTGCTGGCAGTGCCAGAGGCCAAGGCAGAGCCTGGAACTCACCCAGTCGTTCCTCAGCATCTTGCGCAGGTTGTGCACCAGCGTCAGCTCCTCTGGAGAAACCTGGGGGGCAGAGATTGCCTGCATCACTTCTTTTATTGCCTGAGACACCAGCTCCCCTCCCCTCCTTCCAATGAGGCTGGCAGGATCATTTGTATCCTTCAGGCACGTTTTTTGTTGGTTTTTTTTTTTCCTCTTTGCTTTCCCTCAGCCCTGCAGCATGGAGCCTGAGTCATGCTGCACCGAGCAACACCCAGGCCCTGCCTCCCCAGCAACGCCCACCTGCACTTCTGTCTCAGGAAAAATCCACTCAAAATTCTCTGAAGCACAATGTGAACCTTTCCAGGGCCCCCCCAGCCAAAGCCAAATGAACGTTTTCAGGGATTGCCACAGAACTAAAATGGAACCAAACATCCTCCCTGTTCCCCTCCTGCAGCAGGAATCAGGGCAGAGCTCTGGGGTCTGGGTGATGAGAGGGGGGAAACGATGCCTTGGGATTTTAGCTTTTGTGTTTCTCATGTATTTGTCATCCTGCAGGTCTTTGGTGTGCAGCTCTGAGCTCCACACACAGGCTGAGCTGCTGCTTCCCCGTTTTGGTCAGAAACAGCAACTCCTCTCCAGGCCTGGGGGTCACAGACACCTCACAGAATAATTTCTGTGGTTGGAAGAGACCTCCAAGATCATCCAGTCCAACCCAGCTCTGACACCTCAGCTGGACCACAGCCCCCAGTGCCACCTCCAGGCTGTTGTTAAACACACCCAGGGATGGTGACTCCACCACCGCCCCGGGCAGGCCATTCCAATCCTTTATCAACTCTTGCTGTGAAAAACTTCTCCCTGATACCCAACCTCAGGCCCTGAGAGATGCAAACAAAATTGAGCTGGAGGGGGAGCAAATTTGGGGTAAATTGCCTCATTACCTGAAGCTGTAATTGGAAGATGAACCCCCAATCTGCAAATGGACCAAATTGATGGCAGTGTAAAAAACCCCATGACCCATTGTCCATTTTGGGTTTGTCTGCCCTGAATGTACCCAAAAGGCCCTTCAATGAACAGAACTGCTTTTTAGCCCTTTTAATTCCCTCTGGCCTGTTTCTAGGCAGCCCCTCACCCATCCTCACCGGGCTCTTGTCCTCCTTGCTCAGCGTGGTCCTCCCCCAGAGCGCGTTGACGCCGTCCACGGCCACCAGGAGCCGGCAGGAGCCGCGCTGGCTCTGCAGCCTCAGCTCCCTCAGCACGGCCCCCACGGCGTCGCTGGCGCTCCTGACCCGAGCCAGGCCCTGCAGGGAAGCACAAGGCAGCGCCTCAGCCCCTCACTTCTGCCTCAGGGCTGGTGCTGGGGACTTTTGGGCCGCCCTTTCCTTCCAAAGAAGCTCTTTGGTCCCGTCCCGGGAGCATCCAAACGTGAGAATTTCAGATTCTGGCTTTTGTCTTCTGTCCAAATTCTCTTGGCGGATCAGCCACAGCCCCCACAAGGGCACACAGACCCCAAACAATCCCCTGGAGGGCACACAGACCCCAAACAATCCCCTGGAGGGCACACAGACCCCAAACAATCCCTGGAGGGCACACAGACCCCAAACAAACAATCCCCTGGGAGCAGAGGAGGGCACACAGACCCCAAACAATCCCCAAAGGGCACACAGACCCCAAACAATCCCCTGGGAGCAGAGGAGGGCACACAGACCCCAAACAATCCCCAGAGGGCACACAGACCCCAAACAATCCCCTGGAGGGCACACAGACCCCAAACAATCCCCTGGGAGCAGAGGAGGGCACACAGACCCCAAACAATTTTGTTGACACCTCCCAGTTCCCAGGACTCACACCTCTGAGCTCTTTAGCAGCAATCTGCCCCACAAGCACACAGTGATGGGATGGATCCTCTGTGACACCCCACCAAGCAGCAGTGCTTGCTCCTTACCTGCTCCACCACTTCCCCCAGAGGCCTGCCCTCCTCTGTGCTCTCCTGTTTGCCCCACAGGTATTTTTTTTGGGTTTTTATCTGTGGGCAGAGAACTGTGATTAGATTGGGGGTGAAAGGAGGCAAAGCAAGGCTGGATGGCACAATCTGGGTCCCTCACAAAGGGGAGAGCCTGAAGTGCTTTTCCTGCAGCACCTGAGGGCCAGCACAGGGCAGTGGGTGGGGTTTGCAGCCACAAACCTCCTGCAGGAAACGTTCATTGGAGCTTTTGAAGTTCTTGAGCCAGACAGAGGCCTGCAGAGGCTGATCCAGCCGCCCCTGCTTGTAGGAGGACTGCAGAAGCTCCTTGCAGTTCTTCACCCAGAGGTGAGCTGTGAGCAAAACAAAACAGCTGGTTTGAATTTTATTTAGTGGTGTTTTTGGGTTTGGTTTTTTTTTTTTTTAGGATGCAGCTCCATCCTTACTGGAGAACCTTCCCCTGGACCCCAAACAATCCCCTGGGAGCAGAGGAGGGCACACAGACCCCAAACAATCTCTTCCCATGCTCCTTAACAGCAGAGAAGACCAGACTGACCCAAAGCACAGGTGAGCAGGTGAAAACAACTGACCATGCTCTGCTTTATTTGGGTTTTTTTTTTTGTTATGTGAGCCTCCTGCACTACAGAAAAACAAGGAGAGATTGTGGTGAGCTACCCTACAGCTCCTAAAGCAGCTCCTTTTGGTGTTTGGCGTGGTAGCAGAGTTTTCTCACCATCTGGGATGTGCAGCACCAGCCAGCCCTGCCTCCAGCAGTAGTGAACCACGTGGCACAGGGTCATGGTCTTCCCTGTTCCTCTCTCACCATCTCCAACAGGGACTGTCAAGGAAAAGTCTCTGAAAATACCACCTCAGGTTGTACTTGACTGTACAGAATCCCTTCAGAATTCCTTCAGATTCCTTCAGAAAGGGCGTAAAGGGAGTTCAGAGCTCATCAAAGCAAGGATGGCACTTCATCCAGCAAACCCAGAGAGTTCCTTCTCCCTGTCCCCCACCCCACTGAGCAGAGCTGAGGGGCCCCAAGCCCTGTGTGCTGACCCTGTTTGCAGGTCTGTGCCACCAGTCAGACCAAAGGGATCCAAAAATATCCAAAAAGTGCCCGGAGTCCCTGCACTGACCACACCCCGCGTGGCACAACCATCTTCTGGAGCTCAGGCTCACAAGAACCCTCTCAGCTGCCCACAAATTGCTCCTCCTCGTTCTCCCCTGAGGTGAAAGGATACAGATCAGGTATCTGACAGCAGGGTGGGCCAGGTTGGAGCCCTTCAGGTAAGCCAGGAGCTCCAGCGCCGGCCTCCGCACCATCACCCGCGCCTCGTTGAAGGTCCGGATCTGAGGAAGGAGCAGATGTCACCAAACTGTCACCAAACTGCCACCAACAACCCCCAGCCCAGCTCCATCCCTGCCTGGAGGCTCCCAGCACCCCCAGCTCTGCCCTCTCTGCCCAGCAGCACCCACAGGGTTGGCCAAGTGCTGCTTGCCCTCGGTGAAGGCACCTCCTTGTCCTTCCTGTGCCTGGATTTTCTGGATCAGCAGCAGGAACAGAGCTGTCCTGTATTCCACAGACTCAGCAAGAGGACAACCCCCCCAGCTCACGTGGCACGGGCACTTTCTGCTCTGGGGTTTTTGGGGAACTCACTTCAAGTTCCACCTTTGCCCAAAATGCCACTTCCTGGGAATCCTTTGCTTCTTCTCATGTGGAGAGCGGCCCTGCCCATGCAGGGGGGGCTTGGAACCAGGTCCCTTCCAACCCAAACTATTCCAGCTGCTCCACCTGGATATGCACAGGTAAGGAACCTGCTCCTGACCCACAGAGACAAGGTTGGTTTGTTGCAGATGGAAACTTATTTCTGTTCCACACACAGAAATGCAGCCACGGAAAATATTTCTGTAAATTCATCTTCTGTGCCTGGATGTTAAGAGATGAAAAACGCTGCGGTGAAGGATGCCTGAGGTGGAACCCTCAGACTCTGCTGGGTGGTTGACTCATCTCTTTCAGATGTTGGAAACAACAGTAAGGGCCAGGAATAACTGCACTGCTGCTCTCTCATCCCAACAGGAAAACATCTCAGTCACCAGAGGATCTGCTTCCTCCCACACCGAGCTTTGGGTTGGGGGAGACTTTAAAGCCCATCCCACCCCACGCCCTTCCACTGCCCCAGGTTGTTCCTAAACCCCATCCAGCCTGGCCTTGGACACCTGCAGGGGTGCAGGGGCAGGCCCAGCTGGGATACCTGCTGCTGGAAGCGATGGGGCAGCCCGTGGGGGAACACAGCCTTCACCTCCTCCAGGGGGATGTTGTACAGGCGGCCCTCGTGCTGCTCCGTGTGCTTGGCCTGCGAGGGGAAAAGGGGAATTGGCACGCTGGGGATGCCTCCTCCCTGGACACAGGTGGCCTGGGAGGGTGGGACAGGCAGGCAGAGCAGGGGAAAGCAGGAGCTGTGGGCTCAGGACACTGCTGGCAGGAGCTTTGGAGGGGGAAGGAGATCCCACCTGGCATTGAACAGCTCCCTGAGCTGGTGTGGAACTGTGGTGTTTGGGGGGCACCAGGGCTCTGTGAATTTACCTCACCTTTCACCACTCCCCCCAAACCTTCACAGAGGGGTGACACCCCTCTGAGTTACCTGCTGCTGTCACACTGGCTTCCTTTTGTGACAAAATGATGTTTTCTGCCTCCCAGGGGCAATTCCCATGGTGCCACTTGGGTCACTGGGTTTGGAGGCTTAAAAAAAACTCACCACCTCTTTTTCTGGGGCAAGAATTTCCAGTTCCCTCGTGGTGACCTCAGTGATCAGGGCTGTTCCTCCACTGGACCTGAATCCTGCTGCATTTATTTCTGGTGTTTACCTGCAGCTCTCACCACAATGACAGCAAGAAGCTGTTGTCACTGGGATCTGAGGATTTAATGCCTGCTTTTCCCTTTCATTATTCTCTTTTTCCTGCCATGCAAGACCTGCAAAGCACTTACTTATTTCCTCTTCCTCATCCATTTTTATGTCTTGTCTAATTAGGGCAGTAAATAGAGACTACTCTGCAGCCCTTCCTGTGTGACTTTTAGCAGTTTGGTGTTAAATCTTTGAAGCTTAGATCCTGTCCTGCTCTGCTTTCTGCATTTTTTTTTCCATGGATCTGAAGTAAAAACATCCTCCTCTTTATTCTTGTTATATATAAAAACTGGCATACACAACAATAAATATAAATCATTTCCTTGTTTTCCTTATTTTATGTGAGAGCATATGTGCAGGTGTGACTTCTGCCTATTTGGCCAGGAATATTTGGCTTTTCCCAGCTCTTGATGGAGCCTTCAGGGACCACTGCTGGTAGCTCTGTTGCATACCCAGGAATTTTCTGGCCCCCCAGGATTCTTGTGAAGTCTCCTTTCCCTTCTTCAGGGCAGATTTGCAGCCTTTCAAGCATAAAATGCACCTCTGCTCTCACCTTCTGCCCCTTCCACTCAGCAACCACCCCCAGTTCCTAGGAAAGGCTCTCCCAGGGTGTCCTGGACTCTGTGCTTTGCCTTGGCACAGCTGCACCATCTGAGCAACTCCTGGTTTGAGGAACTCAAGGGATGAATTCTAGGAAGAAACAAGTTTGGTAACTTCAGCAAAGGGCTGAGCTGCTGGAGCTGCCAAACTGGGGGTTCACTGCTCAGGAAATCTTGGAAGCAGGGGGGGGAAAATGTTAAACCCTGGTTGTTCAAGAGGTGCCCTGCTGAAAGGAGGAGAACTGTGAAGTGACTTCAGGCTTTGCCCAACCTTTATTTCAAACTGTGGATCCCCTGGAGTTCTCCTGCACGTGGAGAACAGCAGCACCTGTGGTTTTCCATGACTCAAACAGAAGGGGAGGACTCCAGAGCCCATTTTCATTCTCAGCTTCACCCCTGACTTTGGGCAAATTCCTTCACTCTCCCACGTAACGTGGGGGCCAGTGCCTTTGCCCTCACATTGGGGGCTTTGCTAATGGAAGGGCACACAAACTCTGATGGAAAAATCTGGTGTTCAGTGGCTTTTTTTTTAGCCCCATTTCAAGGGGATTGTCTGGTGCAGGAGCTGGGGAGCACCAGGGTTTGCTGCTGGAGCCCTGGGGAGGGGCTGAGCCAGCCAAAAGCCGTGCCCAAAAAGCTCAGGCACAAGTCAGAATGCCAGAGCCAGTTGCCTGGCAACGAAAAAAAAAAGGCAGGCACAGGACAGTGGGGACAATGGTGGCCATCTGGCCTGGGCTGTGCAATCCGTGGAGACACCGGGTCACGTGCAGCAGATCATCTCCCACTGCTGTTTCCATAGAGACCCCGGAGGAATCGGGCACCCAGGGGCTCCAATGACACAGGCAGCAGCAAAAAGCACCTCAAAGGCTCATTGCATTCATCTGCTCTCCCCTTCATTTTGTGCTCCAGAGACAGGCAGGAGCAGTGAGGCTGGAATTGCGATGCTGCAGGGGCTGCGCTGAGGTCAGCTCTGGGGTGTGGTTTTTATCTCCCTCACAGCCAGCTCAGGGAGGCTTTTCCAGGGAAGAATAACCCTGGAGTTGAAATTAATGACAAGCTAAGCCACCTCCCAGCTTCTGCAACACCCTCTCATCTGTGCAGCTCCGGGGAAGGGATCAATCCTTGTCCCCAGCAGCTCTCAGGCAGAGCAGCCCCATCCTGAGCAGGTGCCCTGTACAGCCGTGGCCCATTTTGGGGCTGCATCCCTGGTTTAGGTTTGTGTACCCCCTCCCCTGGAAGAGCACAGTCCCAGGCAGCACTGCTGGCTGCTGGTGGCACCCAGGACAGCCCTCCCTGCACAGGGACAGTGGTGGCAGCCACTCTCACTCACCGGGTCGCTCTCGCTGGTGTGGAAAACTGCTCGGGGCCTCTGTGCCGGGACATCCTGGCTGGACACGGAGCTCAGGCCAGCCCTGGCTGCCCTGGGGAGGCCACAGCCACGCTCCAGCTGAGGGGAGAACAAGGCAAAGAGACAACAAAGCTCTCAGCAGCCAAGGATTGCTGGGGGAAAACAACCCAGGGAGTCTGTTCTGAGCGCCCGTGGCTCCCGCTCCGCGAGCAACCCGGAGCTGAACCCTGATTGCAATTAGAATGAAAGCTCAGTCATTAGCACGGCAAACCCACGTGCTGCAGAACCAGATTTCACATTTAGATACCTTGCACTGAAACCCTTCCCACCCTGAGCCAGCTCCACCTGAGTGAGCCAAGCCCTGCACTTGATTTTTTCACCCCAAAAAATCCTTTGAAGATCCCACACCCAGCCACTGAGGCCTCGCTGCTGGGAAGTGCCCACCATGCCTACACTGAGGAGTGGCAGCACCCTGAAAATTCAGCCTGTCTAGCAAGCCATAATCACCTCAATTACCGAGGGATTAGTGCAGCTCTGCCCACTATTTGATATTTATAATCACACTCCCTGCACTGATTTCCCTGACTGTGTCCCTGCATCCAGACTCTGGCATTAGGATACAGACGTGGCTGAGAAACCAAAACAGCCAGCTAAGCTGATTAATTCATTTTTTTTTTTTTCCCCAGACAGACTGCTGAAGCCTGCCTGCAAAGCCCAGCCAAAACAGGCAAGGAAAGTGAGCAGCGGCAGGACAAGCATTTTATTATGTTGTGGTGAAAAGAAAGCTGCAAACATTTGTCAACGATTTAGGAAGTGCATCCTCCCAGACAGGCTCTGGGAGAAGCTGAGAGCCCCTCGCAGCACTGGCAGGGCCAGTTGCAGCTGAACAGAGGCAGCAGTTTCCTATTTTGTCTGTCTCTGGCTGAGAGCAGCAGAATGCAGAGCTCAGAGGCAGGGACAGCTGCCCCAGCCCTGCTGCCACCCCAGTGCTCCTCAGGGGCTCCAGTGGAAGGGGGATCACCCACATTCCAGGGGACTGAATCAGCATTTGGGCACTTGCCTGTGGGGAGACACAAGGAGATGCTGCTGGGGGCAGTCTCCCCTCTGAGATCTTACAGCTCTGTTAATTATCCTGGAGTGGGAACAGCCTTGCCCTCAGAGCCATGGGTGTGACAGAGAGTGAGTGAGCTGGGAAGGGTCAGATGGAGTTTGTTGTGAAGACCTAGGGACAGGAGGTGGTGTGAGGGACAGAAAAGGTGAGCTGTCTGTGGGACAGACAGGGTTAGGTGGCCCTACCAGGGACAGGAAGGGCTGAGCCAGAACTGAAGGAGAGCCAGAGCCAGAGCTGTGTGGAGCTGCTCTTAGAGGATACAGAGGAAAGGTGTGGGAGACTTTTTGAATAACAAGATGGTGATGCTTGAAGCCTTCTGATGATTCTAATGAAGCACCTCGAGTTTACACCCTGAGCTTAGGGCAGCAAGGTGCCCCTCGGTGCCTCCTCCTGAACAAAAGCCCAGCATCGATCGATCCCTGGGCTTTGGAATGCCAGAAACATCCCGGGAGAGCCACCCCCAGCACACCCCCCGGGCTCTCCCATCCTCACAGCCGCTCCCAACGCCGCTTTCCCAGCCCGGCGGGGGCGGGGGGTGGATCTGGTGGATTTGGGGAGAAGTTTCCATCTGCCAAAGGGCAGGAGTGGCCTCCCCGGGATCCCTGAAATGGCAGCGAATCATCACGTGGTGCCGGAGATGAATCGGGACTCCTGAGCCATGAGGTGGAGCTGTTCCCGCATCTTCCAGAGATCCCGGGAATGCCGGGCTGTTCCTGTGTGTTCCATGGATCCCGGGAATGCCGGGCTGCTCCTGTGTGTTCCATGGATCCCGGGAATGCCGGGCTGCTCCTGTGTGTTCCATGGATCCCGGGAATGCCGGGCTGTTCCTGTGTGTTCCATGGATCCCGGGAATGCCGGGCTGTTCCTGTGTGTTCCATGGATCCCGGGAATGCCGGGCTGTTCCTGCATATTCCAGAGATCCCGGGAATGCCGGGCTGTTCCTGCATATTCCAGAGATCCCGGGAATGCCGGGCTGTTCCTGCATATTCCAGAGATCCCGGGAATGCCGGGCTGTTCCTGTGTGTTCCATGGATCCCGGGAATGCCGGGCTGTTCCTGTGTGTTCCATGGATCCCGGGAATGCCGGGCTGTTCCTGTGTGTTCCATGGATCCCGGGAATGCCGGGCTGTTCCTGCATATTCCAGAGATCCCGGGAATGCCGGGCTGTTCCTGTGTGTTCCATGGACCCCGGGAATGCTGGGCTGCTCCTGCATCTTCCAGAGATCCCAGGCTGTTCCATGGATCCCAGGCTGTTCCTGTGTGTTCCATGGATCCCGTGGGAGCTCTTTCCCATCAGGAAGCCATTCCAGACCTGCTCCACGCGCTGCTGCTGCTGGTCAGGGCTCAAGAAGCCTCTCTGGATAGCACAGGGCTGCTGTCACTGCACCCAGCCCAAGCACTGAGCCACTTTTTGGCTCAGAAAACGAGAAAATGGAAAAGGTTCTTGCCCCCAGAGGGTGCCCAGGCAACGGGCACAGCCCCGAGGCTGCCAGAGCTCCAGGAGCCTTTGGAGCTCCCAGCACAGGCTGGGATTGTTGGGGTGTCTGGGCAGGGCCAGGAGTTGGACCCCAGGATCCTTGTGGGTCCCTTCCAGCCTGGGATATTCCACGATTCCTGGTGAAACTCTTCCCACCACCAGCAGCAGCCCAGGCTTTGTGCAAGGCTGGTGGCTTCTCTCTCTGGATCTCCCAGCCCTGCAGAGCAGGTGGAATGATCCCTGCTCCCTGAGAAACGGGAATGGAAAGGGCAGGGTCCCAGGCTCCCTCTCCCCAGACTCCTCAGGGAGATGTGGAAATGCTGGCCCAGCTCTTTCCTCAGCCCACAGTGGCAGTTCACACCCCCAGCCTGGAGGGTTGGAAAGGTTTCAGCTGACAAACATAAGAAGAACCTCACTTTTTACTCTAAGTTGTAACTGTACTGTAAATTTGGCTGTAAATTGTCATCCCAGGCCAGGGGAAAGGTGGAATATTGGAAACAGCAGCAGGCTCTCACAGGACTCACCTTCAGAGAACGGCAGAGGAGTCCTTGCAGACCTCTCAGCATCTTCCTGCAGGAACAGAAGTGGATATTTCACTTGGGTTTGTTCTGCTTGATTATCTCATGGCACACAAATAACTCAGACTGAGTCTCAGGTGCTCTGCAGTAACACAGACTGGTGACCAGCACTCCTTGCCTGAGAAAAACTATTTTTAAAACCAATAAAATAAAAAAAAAAACCATGCCGCTAAAACATAAAAATTATCAAGAGTTTTAAATAAAAAAACATTCCATTAAAATTAAAAAAAATCCTAATAAAGGATAAATTAAAGTAATAAAAACTGTTCCTTTAATAGTGTGGCATTTTTTTTTCAGAGACATGAACAGGGAAAAAAAACAACAAAAACACCTCACTTTGTAAACGAAGGAATTTCATTAATAAATTTAAATAAATTTCATTCTCCCAGTGAGGAGAAGAGTCTTTTGTTGGGATTGACTGGGAAAGGCACTTTGGCTGCAGCAGTTAAAGAGATGTCAAGGGCTGCAGCAGTGACTCCTGTGAGGGAACTGGAATAAAGCAGAGACTGAAGGTGCTCCTGTGCCTCCAGAAGATGTTTTACCAGCACCCCCTGCTCACAGCGGGGGGAAAAACCCAAAACAAAACAACTTGAGCAGTGGTGATGCAGAAATAAAGGCAAGGAGGGAAATAAAGAGTTCACATCTGGATCTCTGCTGGCATCCAAAGCCCTTTTCCCAGAACCTCCCGGGGAGAAAAAGCTGCCAGCGCCTCACCAGGACGCTCTGAGAGTTCCTGGGTGCAATCAGGAGGGAGCATTAATTACCTTAATTCCTCAGGAGGGGCTGCTGCCTCGCTGGAATTGGTGGCTGCCTGCAGCTGAGCAAGGCCAAGCTGGTTCACCTGCACAGAACAGCATTTCCACCCGTTACTGCAGGGAGGGGGGGAAAACAACCCCACGGGGGAGGGTGGGCACGCTGTGAAGTCGAGTTTTTTTTCATTCCTTCAAGCAAAATATAAACACGGGGGAAAAAAAACCAAACAAAACAACAAAAAACAACCCCCAACTCTGGCTGTTTCAGGGATGAGTGAAGATCTCACGCTGCAGAGGAATTTTTTGGCCGTTTTACCTGCTCCACGTGGGAACGGATCCCACCGGTTTCACCTCAGTTTTAGCTGCAAAGGAAGCAGGGAGGGGAAAGCTGCTTTCTCAGACACAACCAAAATGGTGAAAAATTAATAAGTCACAAAGACTGAATTCTGGTAATACTTTTAAGCTTCCTGTTATTTTCTTAAAAAAAAAAAAAAAATCCCTGCTGATTTTTTAAAATCCCTGCTGATTTTTTTAAAATCCCTGCTGATTTTTTTTTTTTTTAATCCCTCTTGATTTTTTTTTTCTTTTAACTTGCTGTTACTTCTTTTAAAACCTGCCCTGAACTTCGGGCACCCCGAGCATTCTGACAGAATTCCCTGCATGCCCAAGGCAGCTGTGGGGGGCTGCTGTGGGGCTCTGCCGGGTTCAGAACAGCCCCGGAGCACCGGGAGCGCTACGGGAGCGACCCGCGTGGATTTCTGTGGTTTTACCACCAAAAAAAAAAAAAAAACCAAAAAAACCACGCAGATTTGCACCCCAAAGGTGCATTTACAGCCATCCACCAGCGACCAGAACCGCCCCGTCTCTCCAGATTAAATAAAAACAAACCCCGGCCGCACCGGACCGAGAGCGGCCCGGCCCGCCCGGTGCCTCCCACGTGCTGTCCGCGGGCTCCGTTCCCCGTTCCCGGTCACACACGAGCTCGGAGCAGAGCGGCCGCTTGAGGCGCGACTCTGCGGAAAGCGGGAGGGCGCGGCCGTGGCCCTGAGGGAGCCGCGGTGTGACCGAGGGGCCCGCGGTGCCCCCGCACTCACCGGGCCCGCCGGGGCCGCTCCCGCCCCGCCGCCGGCGCCGCCGCAGCCCCGCGATGACGCGGCCGCTACGGGAGGCGCAGAGGGACACGGGGGGCGGGCGTGCCCAATGAGGGCGTGATCGCGTGGGCGTGGCCAGAGGGTGGGCGTGGCCTCCCGTGGCGGCGTTCCTCTACGAGCGGCGTTAATTTGTTAATTAATTCGTTTAATTGATTTCATCCCGGCCGGCCCGCGGGATGCGGTTTGTCGCCAGGTTTTTCAGAAATGTAATTGAGATTGGATCGGAATGGCGGGCTGGGTCAGGTTGGGAGGGAGCGCTGTGGGTGTCACCTGCTCAGGCAGGGCCACCCCAGAGCTCAGCACTGTGGCCAGGTGGGTCTGGGATCTCCAGGCAGGGAGGCTCCAGAGCCTCTCTGGGCTCTGCTCAGGGCTGGGCACTGCCCAGGGCAGAAGTTCTGCCTCCTGTGCTGGGGCAGCTCCTGGGCTCAGGCCCTGCCTGGGCTCTGGGGCCGCTGCTGGGCCTGGAGCAGAGCCTGGGGCTGCTCTGCCCTGCCTGGGACAGGCAGGGACAGCCAGGGACACACAGGGACAGCCAGGGACAGCCTGGGACAGACAGGGACACCCAGAGACAGCCTGGGACAGACAGGGACCCTGGGACAGCCTGGGACACCCAGGGACACCCAGGGACACTCAGGGACAGCCTGGGACACACAGGGACCCTGGGACACACAGGGACCCTGGGACATCCAGGGACAGCCTGGGACACCCAGGGACACCCAGGGGCTGCGGGCCCCTCTCAGCTGGGGCTCCTCTCCAGGCTGAGCAGCCCCAGCTCCCTCAGCCTTTCCTGGACAGGGATCTCTCCAGGCCCTTCAGCATCTGTGTCACCCTCTGGGAGCTCCTGTCCCTGCCGTGCTGAGGATGGCAGAGCTGGACACGGCGCTGCAGAGGTGCCCGGGGGGCAGGATCACTCCCTGACCTGCTGGGAATGCTCGGCCTGATGCCTCCAGTATTTTGTTGGCCTTCTTGGCCTCCAGGTCACAGTGCTGGCTCAGGGGCAGCCTGTTCTTCATTTCTGAGGAGTCATCTGGATCCTCAGTATTGAATTTTGCATGCGTAGTGCAAAAGCAATTTGCTGTCCATGGTTTCATTGCCAGATTTTCAGATATTGACAATTTAAATCACTACTTCTAAAAAAACTTCACGTTTCTTTTTGCTATGGGTGTTGTAGTCCCAGGGATTTTTGTTCATTTGGGTTTTATATATACATATTGCTGTATTATAAGTTTTTAATTAATTTCTCCGCTTTCTTGCAGACAGTGTTTTAAAACGCTATTTAACAGCAATTCCCAATGGCTGTAGCAGTTCCCAATGATGATTGTGAGCGTCATTCCATCATTCCCAAAATACAAAGGATATGGAGCTGTTGGAAGAAGCCTAGTGGGGACAACAAAGTAGCGACAGGGGTTGGGAGGGTTGGGAATATTCAGCCAGGAGAAGAGCAGGATTTGGGGAGAGCTCAGAGCACCTTCCAGGATCAACAGGGAGATGGAGAGGGACTCTTCTTCAGGAACTATAGTGATAGAACAAGGACTAATGGGCAGAGGGAAAAGTTAGGTCACCTATTAGGAGGAAATTCTTCCTATTAGGGTGAGGGTGGCGAGGCCCTGGCACAGGGTGCCCAGAGAAGCTGTGGCTGCCCCTGGATCCCTGGAAGTGTCCAAAGCCGGGCTGGACAAGGCCTTGCGTGATCTGGCCTAGTGGAAGATGTCTCTGCCCACGGCAGGAGGGTTGAGACTAAATGACCTCTAAGGTCCGTTCCAACTCCTAACATCCCATGAGTCCAGAAAAGACTTTAATGACCCTGAACTGGCAAGTGCGTGGATGTGGCATTCAAGGAAAGCTGGCTTTGTGGATGAAAAAGCCACCTGCATCATTTTGGGGCAAAAAATCGCCTTTTCCTTTCCCTTCTTTTCCCTTTTCCTGGGCACTTTTCCCGGCGGGCGTGGCCTGGATCGAGAGGGGGCGGTGCCTAATTGGGCGTGTCCAACCATTTCGGGGCGTGGTCAATCAGGGGGCGTGGCCAGGCGTGACTGCCGCGCCCTCTGCCCGCGGGGGTGTTGCCGCGCTGTGGGCGTGGCCGGGCGCGGAGTGGGCGTGGCCGGCGGCGGGGGCGTGCCCGTGCGCTCGCTCGCGGCGGAGCAGGAGCCGCCGCCATTTTGGTTCCGCCGCCTCGCTCGGCTCAGGCCCCGCCGCGGCGGCCGCTCGGTCCCGGTCCCGCCCCGGCCCCGTCCGCGCCCGGGCGGCCGCGGGGATGCGGCGCGGAGCAGCCCGTGCTCGGCCCCGGCCGCACTGCCGCTGACACGGTGAGGAGCGGGCGGGCGGGCGGGCGGGGACTGGGACCGCCTCAGGCCCGCGGCCCGGGGGGAGGGGAGGCGCGCCGGGATCCGCCGCGGGGCCGCCCCGCACCCCGCCCGCATCTCCCCCGTGTGCCCCCCCGCACTTCCCCCGCACCCCCACACCGCATCCCCGCTCCCCGCCCGGTGGCGGGCGCTGGGTATCCCCGGCGACGGCGGGGGATCCCCGGGGGCGGCGCGGGGTGGGGGGGATCCCCAGCAGGGCCCGGAGCGCAGCGTGGACGCGGACGGGGAGCGGGGCGGGGGGTCCCTGACAGCCGGGGATGAGGCGGGGGGTCCCTGACAGCACCGGGAGGCACCGGGGGATCCCTGACAGGGACCGCGGCGAGGGGCGGGGGATCCCCGCTGGCGGCGGGGCCCGGTGACAGGAGCGGCGGCGGCGGGGCCCGGGGCCGGGGCAGCTCCCCGGGGCTGCGGGAGCCTGACAGCCGCGCTCGGATGCGTGTCGGGGGCCGGGGTGTCACCTGCCAGCGGCCCCGGGAGCCCCTCCTGGCCCCCGTTTGGCTGCGGAGCGGGGCTGTGCCCGGGGCTGCGCATCCCCGAAGTTCGGTGTTTCCCCGGGCACGGCGCGGTCCTGCCCCGTGTCACGGCCGGGGGATGCGGGGGACGGAGCCGGGGGTCTCCCTGACAAATATTTATCTGGGTTTTTTTGGGGGGGGGGTTTTGGGATGCTGGCTGGTTTACTGGGTCAGTGTCTTGTAGACTTTGTCATCCCCCTTCTCCGAGATCATACTTGTGAAATTTTACCTCCACTGCGTTTTTAATCTTATTTTAGCTTTATTGGCCATGGATTTGGGTTTAGGTGGTTGAGCCTCATCTTGGCCTTACCAAAAATGTGTCCCCATCCCTGTCTCTCTCTTCTGTGCTCTCTTGACTTTCTAACTCCTGGCTTTGGCCCTTGGTTTGTGGTTCTTCACCCTGTTAATTATGGAGCAGGGAACTGGAAGCTGCTTGGAATGTGGGTTTCCATCCCATGGCCTCAGGACACGCATTCGCTCTCCTGCTGCCTCCGTGTTGTCAGGAGCCAGTCAGGGAAGCTGGAGGTGGTGGGAGCTCTGGGAGCAGGGCACAGAACCTGTGGCTTTATCCTCACCCATTGAAATCTCAGTTTTGATTTTCAGGAGCAGTTGCACCTTCTTTCCTGGTTGGATTTGGCTCTCCTCCTTGCAGTAATTGAGAGTGCACCTGCGCTCGTTTTTTCCAGGGCTGTGGGGTTTTGGGGTGAATTCCTTGAGACTCGTGTTTCCTGTGGTCAGCCTTGAGGACCTTGGGATCATCCCTGGTGCCTCTGTGGGAAACGGGGAAGTTCTGGCAGCTGCTTGAACATATGGGGAGAGATGGGCTCTAAAATCATCATCTGTCTGCCTGCTCGAGTTCTTAAGAAGTGTTCTTACTCAAAGCTTTTCTCAACTGTCTGAGAGTATAAAAGAGAGGCTTTTTCTTTTTCTTTTTTTTTTCATTTTGAAGAGTTCTAAGTCTGAAACATCTTGGTTTAAAAGACAAAATTACCACAACTTCTTTTTGGACTTGAATCCATTGCTACAGGCAGTCGGCAGTTGCCTAGAAAGGTTTGAGTGATAATAACCAGTGACAAAATTTGAGTTACAGTTTCCAGAAGAAGCTATTTTTTTATCCCAGTTGTTTTCAAAAGTTTAAACTGTCATGGAGGGTATAAAAAGCAGTTTTTTTCCTTGGTGGAAGAGACAGACATATTGGTAAAAATGGCAGTGCTGTTGTCACAAGAGGAAAGTGGCAGTAGCACATGGAGCTACTGAGTTAAAGGTATTTTTAAATAGATGTTGTTGCCTATGGGATTGTTGGCTGTTTTAAAATTAATTTCTGCTGCTATTGGAAGGGCTGGTGCTGCTGTGGACACATTCTCCCACTCGAGTGAGGTCATGTGTCCCATCTCCAGCTTGCAAAGGGGAAAAAAAAAATCTGTCATGAGACCTATTGTGATTGTTCTGTGAAAGCAAAATCCGTGTTTGTCCCTGGTTTTCTGTCCCTTACCTGTGGCACAGGTGTGGCCATTCTGACACTGAGGTGCATTGGGAATAACCAAAGGCATCTCTCTGGAGTTCCAGGGGAAGTGCTGGGTTGCTGTGACCCTTATCTTCTGCTGGATGGATAGAAATCAATGGGTTCTGTCCAGAAAAATCCCCTGGAAGGCACTGGATGTAGAGACCTCTCAGAGGGAGCTCCTGACTCACACTTGGAGCAGGTGGGATAATATTTTAGGAGAATTCCCAAACTGCTTTTCCCTCGGCAGGCAGCGTTGGCTGATGTTGGCACTCGCAGCCTAAGGGTGGAGGAACCTTTGCTGCCATCAAACACGGGGTTGGTTATGCAGATTTTAGCAATTTTGCCTTCATTTGCATATGAATGGGGAACCGACAGAATTACCCTGCGCCTCCAAGTGCAGCCCTGTGATTCCAGACCTGCTGTCAGGTAGGGTGTCAGCTGGGGCCAGGTTAAAAAAAACAGGAGAAACTCTCTGCTTCCCAATTTTCCTCCCACTGGAGCACACTTGGAGGGTGTTATCCTGTCTGTCCTCTGCCTTTCTTCCCACAAAACCCGTGTCCTGCTCCATGTGCTTTCCCTGAGCAAGGCCTCTGCTCCCAGCACTTCTTCCTGGCAAGACAGATCCCCCGGGATTTCTGTCTGTCAGAAACACATCCAGCAGATTCCAGTTGGAAAGTGTTTTATTTATTACCTCCTGGAAGGCAAACAGAAACTTTATTCCTGATAAATGTCTCCATCTCTGAACATTTTAAGGATGGTTGTGCAGGTGATCCAGGGGACTTGAGCTCCTGTTTCCCCCCTGTTCAGGGATTGTGTAAGGCTTTATCCCACGTTTTATTTCCCTTTTCTGAGTGTGCTAGCTGTCTTCCTGAGCAAAGAAAAGAAGACAAGGAATTTGAGAGGGAACTGTGGGAGGCCACAGAGTTTCTAGTAATATTCTGGGATTTCTAACAGTCAGCTGAATTGGTTTTAATGTCCCTTGGAGCTGAAGCAATGAAAAGAACCAAAAGAAAAATATTCACCTTCCAAGTATGACATGACAGTGTATTTTCATCGACAAAAGCAGCAGCAGGAGTGAACACAACATCCTGAATTGAACAGAGAGGGAAATCTCAGCTGAGGGGGTGTGGGGAAACATATCTGGGATCTGGCAGTAGAACCAACCCTTGGCATTTTCTTTCTGGGAAAGCAGAGGAGCAGAAATCTTAGCAGCTGATGGGCAGAAAGGGCTTGGGATGTGACACTAGAGGAGTAAGGGTGAATGCCAGGTATTAAAACTGTGGATGGCATTAGAGACAGCATTAATGAACACCACGTAGTTCCAGGTGGCACGTGTCAAAATGGATGTTAAAATGCTCCACAGTTAATTTTTTGCAGAAGAACAATTTCAGGAGGGATTTGAGATCTAGGCAGCTGCTGGCTGAGGGGCTGGGAGCCTGGTGTGATTTGCTTTGTGGGGAGGTGCTGAGGACATGTCTTGCTCACCACTTGAGAGGCCACCCAGGGATTTGGTACTGGATGGTTTTCAATCCAGCAGAAGTTTTGTTAAGATCCCCATGGATGTGAGATGATTCAGAACCAGACTTGGAACTTTGTGCAACAAACACAGAAAGCAGAGACACGGAGAAGTGCCTTATCTCACATGGTTAAATATGATCATTTTAGGTCTTTAAAGCCCCAAAGCATCAGAGTTTTCAGGGTAAATTGGTGTGAGTTTTTATAGCTGCCTCTGAACCGTGGCTGTCACCAGTTGGCTGCTGATTTGCTTTGACATCCACGAGGTTTTGAGGCACAAACCTGCACGAGGAGTGGAACAGACCCTGCAGCGAGCGAGGCACGCGGGGTGTGAGGAGTAGCACAGAGAAAGTAAAGTGAGAAAAGAAAACGTGGTGGCATCACTGGGGAAACAGCTCCGAGGAACAGGAGCAGGGGAAGAGCCAAGGTACACTTGAGAACACCTTGGAGACAGCGACAGGAAGCTTGAACTTGATAAGGCAGGGAGGAAGCAGCACTTGAGGGATTCAGGGAGATGAGATCCGAGTGACAGACACGTACCCTGTGAATTAGTGGGGTAACCAGGGAGTTGGGAGAAGATTACAGTGATCATTAGGGCCAGGATTAGCAGTTTTGTTGTCTGTGTTGAGAGCAATTAATGGATAAATAAATGACCTGCTCTGTGTTTGTGGGAGCCATCAATTTAGTGACTTTATTTCTGGATAGTTACTGATCCTCTTAGCACAGAGTAGGATGTGAACACCATTCCTTTGCTCTGATTCCCACCACTGCACTTTGGGTCTTGCAGTTTCGAAGGTCAGTGTGTGAGTCTTGCTGTTGGTTTCTTATTTGAAGCTGATTAATTAATTTTGTTTGCAAGAAAATGTCTGAAGCGTTGTCACTGCTCTGCACCCCCCTCACTAGAGAAGGAAAGAGTTGTGTGAGCACAGATTTGAGAGTTGCATGATGGCATGTGGGATTTTCTTTTTTCTTGGACTTGAATAAGACAAATTCAGGCTTTAGCTCACAATTTTTTACCTGCTGGACAGATTTCCTTGCACATTGATGGATATGAAAAAGCCCATTTTTGGTGACATGGTGAAACCCATTGGATTAACATTGGGCCTTGAACCGGGCAATGCCACTGACTCACTTTCTGTGTCCATGTCACACTGCTCTACCCTTTTTTTTTCTCCTTGTAAAATGGAGATTTTATCTAATTACCTCTGGCCTTATGAGTAATAAGAGCAGGTTTGATTCCTGAGGATATGCATAGCTGGAAAGCCAGAGCTGCAGATAGAAACCCCGTGAATAACGTGCACAGAACACATGGAAATAAGTTTGTTCTCTCTGAGGACATAGCCAGGGAAGCCACGGGTTGCATCTGGTGTTCCCAGCAGCATTTCTTCTGCCCCCACTAATCCTGGCATCTGTCCTCCAACCTGTGTCCACCGCAGTTGCCTTGGTGCTCTCCGGTGTCGCCTTTCACATTCCTGATCCTTTCCTTTGCTCCGGAGCCACCCCCAAAACAGCTCCTTGCTGTTTCTTCCCCAGTTCTTGTCTGGCCAGGGGGGCTGTGGGACCTGCCCCATACTCCAGTGGGCTCCTGCTGACCTGCCAGGGGGCCAAACATCACAGGAAAATGCTGGGCTCCTTGAGAACTTTTATTTGAAACTCATTTTGAGTTCGTGGCACCTTTCCATGGCCGTTCCTCACAATTCAGAGAAGACAGGGACAGAGGATTCAGGCTGGTTTGGTGCCTGTGATGCACTTTTCAGCAAATCAGTGGTTTTTTTCAGACCTGCTTCTGAACCATTTCTTTTCAAAAATGATAAAGGTATTTAAGCATTGAAGAAATTTAATCATTTACTCTGTAGAATGCCTCCAGAACAAATATATTTTTCAGTACCTCAAGGGAGCCTGCAAGAAAGATGGAGGGAGAATTTTACAAGGCTTGGGAGACAGGACAGGGGGGAATGGCTTCATGGTGAGAGCCTGGCACAGAGAAGCTGTGGCTGCCCCATCCATGGAAGGGTTCCAGGCCAGGTTGGACAGGGCTTGGAACAATCTGGGATAGTGGAAGGGATCCCTGCCCATGCCAGGGGTGGGATGAGATGATCTTCAAGGTCCCTCCCAGCCCAAACAGTTCTGGGATTTTGGGGATTTTTGTCTGCATGATGAAACTACAATGAGCAGAGGTTTGGTTTGTTCTCTGGCAGGGAGGGAAGCTCAGGGCTTGGGGTCTGTGTGTGAGCAGGGGGTCAGTGCTGCATGAGGGTCTGAGGACCCTCACAAACTCAGAGCTCGACTCTAATCTAGCTTTGCTGTAGTTAAGATGAAAAGGTTCCCTCTATTATTTTATGCTAAATAGGTCAATTCTATATATCTAACAGTGTCTGTGCTGGTGGAAGTGTGGACTTCCCTCTTCCTGTGCTTCAGGAAGCACAAAGCAGTGAGTGAATGTTTGGTGGGGTTGGTTGGCTTCTGTTCTCCCGTCCTTCTTCCTGAATTGTGGAAAGTCCTGAACTAACGAGCGGATTCTGTGGCGTGTTTGTAAACTGATGCACACGTGGCTTAGGCTCAACTTTCCTGGTGGCTCAGATAATTAAAACCAGACTCTTTCTGAGGTTTGGATGCTTTCTCATGGGTTTCATTTGCCCGTTCCTTCCTTAGATGCAGCTCTTCCAGTGGATCCAGAAGCAGCAAGACTGGGACTAACTGGGCTCTGGTTATAAATAAAAAAAATTACTTAGATAATCAATACTAAAATCTGTAACCACAATTTGAAGTGTCCTGTGGATACTTTAAAAATTATGATAGTCACATACTTTTTATTTTTCACCTACCATTTAAAGGTGTTTTACAGATAAATTGTGGGTTTGAAGGAGGTGACTGGAAGTCTTGGAACATCAGCTGCCGTGCCTGTCTGAAATACAATTGTTAGCTTTTTAATTGGTTTTCATATTAATTCCTCCTAGAAAATCCGAGCTCATTCTGTCTGTCTCTTCCTCCCACAGAGTGAAAGATGTTGACTGCCCATAGTGGAACAGCTCTCCTGAGGAACACACCTCTGTAAACCTTCCCTAAAAATCACCCGAAGGCAAATCTTCCGCCTGTGATGGACCCTCGGAATACTGCTATGTTAGGCTTGGGTTCTGATTCTGAAGGGTTTTCTGGGAAAAGCCCCTCTGTGGTAAACATTGGCACGTTGGTGGGCAAAGGGGAAGCAGAGCTCGAAGGCTGCACCAAGGACGAGGAGGACGGGAAGAAGAAGGGCCGGGAGGGGAGCGCGGAGAGCGGCAAGAGCGAGGCTCTGGGCGATGCGCAGCAGCAGTTCTCCGTGAAGGAGACCAACTTCTCCGAGGGCAACCTGAAGCTGAAGATTGGCCTTCAAGCAAAGAGGACGAAGAAGCCTCCCAAGAACCTGGAGAATTATGTCTGCCGGCCTGCCATAAAAACCAGCATCAAGCAGCCAAGAAGGGCTCCCAAGAGTGGGAAGATGACAGAGGAGAAGAGCGAGCACTGTCCTTCGAAGCAAGTGAGTGATGGGGCTGTGGGGTGATTTGCAAGTCACGGTACATTTAAGCTGTGCTTAAAAGCTTCGTCGTCTCTGCACCACCGTGTTCTGCTGTTTTCTCCCTGTAACCTCTGATACTGAAGTGGCTGGAGTTAGAAATGGTTTTATTTTGTGGCCATTAGCAGGAAAAAGTGCTCTTTCACAGTTTGCCAATTTGTCGTTTCAATAGCAGTGAAAGATAATTCCCATGTTCGCTTCAAGTGGGTTCGTTTCTGAAAAGCAATGGAGAGATTTTTAGTCTCTTTCCTGTAAAAAAGTGGAGTGGTTTGGGTGTCTTGTCTCTCTTGAGCTGGAGCTCTGGATGTCCTGTGCCTGTCTCTGGGGGTTGGATTTATATTTTTGCCTACCTGTTAGAGCCAGTGCTTTGCTGTGTCTCACCTGTCACTGCCATGAACAGCTCAAGACAGGGTCTGGAAACTAAAATGGACTTTTCCAAATGAGTTAGAAACCAACCTGGTGATAACCTGCATGGCTGGAGAGATGTTTCCAGACACCAGGAAGTAGCCCTGCCTCGAGGATTTGTTTTTATGATCTCCGTGATGTAATCAGTAAAAGCAGCAGTAGCAGGTAGAGGAAATAGGATAAATGGCAAGGATTACAGATAGAGTTGCAGAGATGCTAAATTTTTGAAGGGTTTGGTTACAGCCTGCTATTTTTTTCCAGTAAACATAGAAGTTTTGTTAATCAAGGGTTAGAATTTACCCTTATGTAGAACTGATTCAGCTGGGGAATCCAGGGAATCCCTGGAAGTTGCAGGGGTTTGTCAGTTCAGGGGGCTCCTGCTCCAGAGGTTCCCCAAGGGCTGAAGCATTTCCATTTCTCCAGCCTGTATCCTGTTCTCAAGGCTTCCTGCACAAATCTGTCCTGGCAGATCTCCTAAGGCAGAGCCTACCCAGGGGGAAGGAAAATTCCTCATTTTGTGCTGAGGTGATGTCTGTCTGACATCCCCAGGCCTTTTCCTTTCCCCTGGCACACCCTGACTGGAACTGGCCTTGAGGAAGAGTCACCTTAAAGAGAAGTGAAATTTGGGGATGACCTGAGGGGAGCCTGGCAGAGAGATTCTCTTCACAAGATCCTGGAGGGGCAGGATGGGGGAATGGCTTCCTGCTGCCAGGGGGCAGGGTTAGATGGGATATTGGGAAGGAATTCTTCCCTGTGAGGGTGGGGAAGCCCTGGCACAGGGTGCCCAGAGAAGCTGTGGCTGTCCCTGCATCCCTGGAAGTTTCCAGGGCCAGGCTGGACAGAGCTTGGAGCAGGCTGGGATAGTGGAAGGTGTCTCTGCCCGTGGCAGGGGGTGGAACGAAATCTTTAAAATCCCTTTTAGCCCAAACCAGTGTGGGATTGTGAGTAATAAATTATGTGCTGACAAAACAAGTGTGCTGGATGTTACGTGTAAGGACTCAAATTGCCTTTTCCAGACTCTACAATGCACTGACATTGGGGTTTTCCTCCACTAAAAACAGAGATGTTTTTAGTCAGCCTATTGAACAAGAAATCCTCAAGTGTACGTTGCGTAACTTAAAATTTTGGCAATGGTCTTTATTTTACATTCTTCCATTTCAGAACAAGCTTATTATTTCTAATGATGTTTTTAACTTTGGCTTGAAAAACATTGGAAGAGTCGATCACAGTTTGTTATTACACTGACTTATTTTAATTTTTTTTTTGACAAGACTCTGTTGCACTGAGTTGAGTATTGGGCCAGTCTGGAGTATCCCACCAGTGATTTCTCTTGATGTCTGAGCTGAGGCGGCCCCTGCAGCTGAAAATCTCTCATTCAGGGGAGGTTGAATGTTAAGTTAATCAAGGGAGGTTTAGGCTGGGTGTCAGGAAAAGGTTTGTCCCCCAGAGGGTGCTGGGCACTGCCCAGGCTCCTCAGGGAATGGGCACAGCCCCGAGGCTGCCAGAGCTCCAGGAGCCTTTGGATAACCTGGGGATGCCCAGGGTGGGGTTGTTTGGGTGTCTGTGCAGGGCCAGGGGTTGGCCTGGGTGATCCCTGTGGGTCCCTTCCAGCTCAGGACATGCCATCATTCCCTGATTCTCCACTCAAAAGGCACCACTCAGTCTGGGGCCTTTCCCTTTTGCATCAAGAGATCGTGCCCTGGGAGTTTTTACCAGAGAAAATAATCAATATTTGAATTTGCATGGTGACAGCAGGGATTCTTCATCCTTGACATCTTTGTTTATACACTGGGATTTTTTTTTTGCAGAGATCCATCCCATTTCAGATGGAAAGCAGAAAGGGAGGCAGATATTAGTGATGTTGTAGGATATTATTGATGTGGTGCATGACACCCTGGATACCACGTCAGTTTTAGATTGCAGCTCCTCTCAGTGCACTCCCTGCTCTCCTGCCTGGCAGGCAGCCCTGCTGTGTGATGCAGAGGATGCAGATCTGTTGCATTAAATTTGCATTATTTACAAGAGTTTCAAATCCCTGACTCATGATAACTCACTTTAGATCCTCTGCTCTCTGCCTTGTTGTTCTGAGATGGTGTTTAAGTCTGTCTGTTCCCCGCTGCCATTTTGCACTTTGGATTGTTAGAAATGACACTGAACAACATCCTGCTGATTCCTGAAGTGGGATTAGAAGTGTCTGTGTGGAAATAAATGGGAATGATGGCTTAAAACCACCACATGTTTTGAATATAATACCCAAGGGTTGTTTTTTTTGTCTTACTGCCATGTAATAAAGCGAGTTTTAGCACTGCAAATTACACTTCAGCAAAGGAAAGCTATCCATGATTTTTTGCTGTGGATGCAGAGGAGGGGAAAGCAAACATGTGACCCATCCAAAGCCAGGTGTGGCTTTACTTGGAGCTCTGAGAAGGAACTTTCTGTTCTTTGAAAGGAGCAATAAAGAATTAGAATGAATATTTAGCGCTTGCAGTGTGCACAGTTAACCACCGAGAGACAAAGAGGAGGAGTGGAATTCTTCTCCTGGGAATACCAGAGTTAAACTGAAAATAGTAGGAAAATCCTTTGCACTGCCATCTCTGACAGGTTTTTTTCCCTCAAGTTTAGTGTTGACAGGACTCATAAAACCTGGGGAGTGTCTTCAGGTGTATGAAGAGAGAGTTTATCTCCAGCCCGAAAGGGGAATTTGGAATCACAGAATTGGGAAAAGCCCTCCCAGCTCATGGAATCCAGCACTGACCCCTTTCCCCAGGTGCCACATCCCCACGACTGTGAGCACTTCCAGGGATGGTGATTCCACCACTTCCCTGGGCAACCCCTTCTAATGCCTGGCAGCCCTTTGAGTAGAGAAATTTTTCCTCGTGCATTTACAACTTGTCCTCCAGAAGCATGTAGGCATAAAAGTTAATATTTTTTTTTTTTTCTGAGGAGAAAATCATAGAGTTGTAAAGGGAAACCCAGAAATGACTGAGATTCCCAGGTGTTACAAAGAAACAAAACTAGCAGGTACTGCAATATCCAGGCAGTGCTCAGTTTGGTTTTTGACACCAAGTATGGATTTCATTCTTTCAGAAAGCATCCTGGGCCTTAGCCATTGCTGGGCTAAGCCCAAAAACCTGAGCCTAGAACAAAAATAGGCATTTTGCCCCTGTTAGTTTGTAGGATGGTGGGTAGGAATGGTTTAGCTGGGCTGACAAAGGTGCAGCAGTGAGGGTTTAGCACATGAAAGGCAAGAAGTGACAGTAGCAGCCTGTGTGTAACTCTCACTCAGTAACACAGGGCAGCAGGTTGGGACTCGCCCTCCTGCTCCATCTCCTTGTTCCTGTGTAAAACTGCTGAGTGCAGGGTTCTGGAGCTCTTTCTCTTGCCTTTGGTCATTCAGGGGAGCTCTACAGGGAGGTTTGCTGATGAAATCACAGCCACCAACTGAAAAAATTTCAAGCAAAAAAAGTTAAAAAGCTGAAGAATGGATTTATTTTGATTTTTGGATTGAATATTTCCTGCACGATCTGGGACATAGGTGTTTGTCTTAGACTAATTCCACAGAACCATTGTTTTCCTGGTAGGTCAAACTCGCTTTTAGAAAAGACTACAAAGTCTTGGAGGTGAAAAATGAACAGCATTTTTATCTGGGGAATTGCACAAAATGTGTTGATGCCACAACTCCAAAACAGTTCCTGTGATTCCTCAGAATGCTCGTTAGGATTTGTAGTCTGAGCATTGGCCTGAAGTACAGGAGCCAAAACAATAATGGCTAAATCTGTGTATGTGCATAAAAAATCCTTATTGCTTGCCAGTGGCTCTCAGGAGAAACACCAAACAACATTTTCCTTAACAAGGCTGCTTCCTTCTGACTGCTTCAGGTGTTGGAAGCTGAGACTATCTTGTGTTTTGTAACTTGGGTTTGAGTTGAGAAGTGTGACACCAGACTTGATAGATGTCCCTGTTCACAGGAAAGATCAGGTACCCTGGAGCTTTTTGCAAGTAAATACCAATGATAATGACAGTAAATAATGATCTAGTAGTAATAAACCCCGAGATTGTGCTGTAGTGTAACAACAGATGCCCTTTTGAGAGTAAAGTTTTTTTTTCCTGTTGGTGCCTGTGATGATTCTGGAATCAGAATTTTTCAGGTTGAAAAGGACCTTTAAGATCACAGGGTTCAGTGCCAAGGCCACCACTCACCCATGTCCCCAGTGATGGATTTTAACCAGGGAATAAAAAGGACATTTTCCTTTATATGTTAATAGTTTATATCAAAATAACCTGGAGTTATTATTCCTCAGATGAATGGTGCAAGTCGAGAAACTTTATGTTCACATAGGAGATACAGAATTTTCAGTTCAGCTCAGTGTCAAACTAAGAATAATACCAATTTTATGGAAATGTAACATGCTTTATGCAATTGCTTTGGGCAACACTTTTATTGGATGGATTCTTAAACCAGACAGTTGAACTAAAGATTGCACAGGAACAAATGTTTCAGTTTTTAAAGCACAAAATGCTTTTTGATGCGACGTAATCTCATCCTTTTGAACAGCTTTGTGCCCAGATGGGCCATTTCATTCCATCTGACACCACAGGAACGTGGAGCAGGGCTGGAAATTTGGGCTGAAAAGGCACGGAATTCCAGGAAAACTGCTTTAGTCTATTTTTTTCTGACATTGTCCATTTGATTGCAACATTGAGGCAGCAGCGAGGAGGCTTGAGGCAGGTGCTGCAGAGACAGGAGGTGAGACCGGGTGAAACACTCAGGAAATGATGTTGTTTCCTTTTTTTCCACAATCCTCACAAATCAGTCTGATTAAAACCTGACTTTGTGCTTCTCTGGTACAAAAGTGTGCATTTGTTTGAGTCAGAGGAGCAGGGCTCAGGAGGGAGTGAAGTGCTGAGTGCTGCCCGGTGAGCCCAGCTTGCAGCACCTGGAGCTGATGGAGGCAGGGACACGTTTGGGGCTCCAGGGGAGCAGCCACTGAAGCCCCGAGGACATTCTGTCACTTCATGTCTCTGCTTCCCATCACAGAACACTGGTGTGGGCACAGAGGGAAGCTGGGCACCTTTCCTGTCCCCTCTGCAGGTGGCAGTCCTGGCTGCTCCCCACGTCCCACCTGTGGATTTGGAGGTTTCTGGGGGGAAGTTGCTGAGCGTGTCCATGAGATTGCAGCTGCCCCAGGAGAGCGGGGCTGAGGGTCAGCCTGACCCCGTGGCTGGAGCACTGCAGGGGTGTGTCCTGTACAGCCTGTCCTGGGGTGTGTCCCCAGGTGTGTCCAGGATGGGTGTCCTGGGGGGCTCAGGGGGTGTATCTGTGTCCCAGGGGGGTGTCCTGGGGGGCTCAGGGGGTTTATCCAAGGCTGTGTCCTGGTGGAACCTGGCCTGGAGGGTGTGTCCAGGGTATGACTGTGTGTCCTGGGGTCTGGGAGGTGTGTCCCAGGGGAAATGTCCCCTGTTGGGTCCTGAGTTTGTGTTCTGGGGGAACTCAGGGATGTGTCCTGTGGAGGGTGTTTGGGGGTCCCTGGGCCATGTCCTGTGGGTGTTCTGGGATTTATCCCAGTGAGTGCCCTGGCGGTGTTTCCCAGGGGGTGTCCAGGGTGGGCTGTGTGTGCTGGGAGAGTTGGGCTGATGTGGCTAAAGTTGATTTACCTGATTCCCTGACTATATGAGCAGTGGAGTCCAGTTCTTCCAGAAAATGTCCTTTTTATTCCCAAAGTCTGAGGCTGTGCATGACTGCAGCTTGATTTTGGTGTCTGTCTGCAATACCCTTACTCTTCCAGTGGGATCCTCCTTAGTGGCAGCAATACCTGCTGTTCAACCCAAAATCTGGTATTTTTAATGATACAGAATTGCAAGTCGAAGCTTTGACTCTGTGGCTGATGTTGGGAGTTTTTTAATGTTTCTGCAGCCCCTGCAATCTTCTCCAAAGGAAACATCTCAAGATGTTTCTATTAGAAGTTACCGGATGAAATTTTGTCCTTAAAAATTTCCCTCCAGAACGTTTCTGTTAATCATGCTGATTATTAAGTAGATCTACAGGGGAAAAAAAACCAAATCCCATGTAAGAATTTTGGGTTTAAAAATGCTGAAAAAAATTACGGACTTTTTTTGACATCTAGCTGCTTCCTGTTTTGCTCTTCATGTTCTTTGAAATAATTTTCAGCGTGCTTGGAAAACTCCCTCACCCTTCGATGAGAAAGAAGCTTTCCAGGGCACACGCCTTCAGCTTTCAAAGGATCTGTGTTTGATGCTAAAGTCTTGTTTTCAGAATCCTGGCATCTTGCTCAGATCAAAGCTGGTGTTTGGAAGGGTTTTGTTAGTTATGTATTTATTATTTAAGTGTCTGCTCGAACTTCCCAGCTCTTTGTTTGGAAATGGAGGTGAGCAGGGAAAAGCAGAGCCTGCCAAGAGGCGTTGGGTACCCGGCAGTGTCACTGTGAGAGCACCACAGAACCTGGCAGAGCACCCAGGAGGAACAGAAGAGAAGAAAGAGAGAAGAGTGTGGATAACACTGATGGCTGAGCAAATACAGGGATGAGGAGCTGAATTCCCAAGTCAATATTTAGGTGGATTTTTGAAGTCTGCTGAACAAAAGAAGAGTTTTTTTTCCCGAGTTCTTGTCGGAATTTCAGGCCACAGCAAGGAGGATGCAGCTCTTTGAAGGCTGTAGTTAGGGACTCTCTGGCACTCAGAGTCTGCCCCAGGGAGTTCCAGGAGCATTGCATTGCAGGCTGGGGGTGGTGCCATGCTGACTCAGGAGTTTCCATGTGAGTGCCAGGCCTCACAGGGGCAGGAAGGATCCCTCCCTGCAGGAAGGAGCAGCCCTGCCTTTGGGGTGCCTTGGGGTCACTGCAGAGGCTCCCACGTTACCCACACAACTGCTTCTCATCTCACCAGCTGGATCCAGGCTGCAGCCTCCTGGTTAAGTCCTGCTGGTGCAGCTGACTGAACAAATCCTTGCTTCATGATCAGCACCAAAGCTGGCTGTTCCAGAGGAATGCAGGCTGTCCCTTCAGCATCCGTAGGTGTTTGCCACAGGTACAGCTCTGGGATCAGGGTAGTGCTGGCTGTGTTCAAGTGCAGGGAGTGCCAGGCCATTGCCACATCAGTTTTTAGTGCAGAGGGATGAACAGCTGTGGCACTTGATGTCTTTCACTCCGTGTTTGGTGTTTGTTCTGCTAGGTGCCCTGAAGGTTTTCAAGTTGGGAATGAAATCACAGAATCACAGTGACGTTGGGCTGAGAGGGACCTTAAAGCCCAGCTTATTCCACACCCCGTGCCATGGGCTGGGACACCTTCCACTGTCCCAGGGTGCTCCAAGCCCCATCCAGCCTGGCCTTGGAAACTTCCAGGGATCCAGGGGCAGCCACAGCTCCTCTGGGCACCCTGTGCCAGGGCCTGCCCACCCTCACAGGGAAGAATTTCTCCCATATATCCAACCTAAATTTTCTCTCTGTCAGTTTGAAGCCATCCCACCTTGTCCTGCCACTGCAGTTTGTGATGGGCAGTCCCTCTCCAGCTTCCCTGGAGCCCCTTCAGATCCTGCAAGGGCCTCTGAGGTCTCCACACAACCTTCTCTTCTCCAGGCTGAACATTCCCAACTCCCCCAGGCTGGCTCCATAGGGAAGGTGCTCCTTCATCAATTCCATTACTTCCTCTGGGCTTGCTCCAACAGTTCCATGTCCTTTTTATGCTGGGGACATCAGAACCATGGGCAGAATTATCTCATCAGGGGTCAGGGCCTTCTATTCCCAGCCCCTGCACTGCAGAGTTGTGTTGGGCACTGTATGTAAAGAATGTCCTTCCAGAATAAAAGATGAATTTATTGAGATGCTCCCAGTAGGATTTATGAAGGTAATAGGTATTGCAGTTTTGATTTTAACCTTTACAGAATAAATTTCAAGTTTGGTGGGGTCTGAACTGGAAATCAGTGTGAGTTTCAGTTATTCCATGTGTAAGCATTATCACATACTCCCTCCCTCCTGCAAACAGAATAATTTGACTCATTTTATTTTGCTTATTCCCCTGACTGTCAGTGTTCTGCTGGGAGGAGAAGCTGTTGGTGCAGGGGCTGTGGGGACACGACAGAGCTGCCAGCAGGGCCGTGCAGGGACAGGGTGACAGTGCCAGCCCTTGCAGGGCACTGCTCAGCTGCTGCTCAGCACCATGTGAGCCCTTCCAGTTCTCTCACACTATAAATAGCCCAGCACTTAGTGGGTTTTTATTAATAAACATCAACAGTATTTTTGGAGAGTATTTATAATAATTGGGGGACAGATTAAATGGTTTATATTTCCGGACTGGGAGGGAGTTTGGGTTTCATTAACATCAGGAGCACCTCAGCATGTCCACCGTGTTAAAATTTTGCTTTAAATACGAATGTCACTTTTATTTGCTGAATGTGTTTATTTTATGATGACATTTTATTCTTTAAATTATTGATATTGCTATTGTTTGGTTTAAAATTAATAGGATCATGAAGGCTCTGTTTATACAGTAACCCTGTTACCAGAGCAAGTGTTAATCACCCAAACATAGAAAGATACTGTGTTACTAAAAGTGATACTTTGAACTCTGTTCCTAAAGACTTTTTTTTTTGTTTGTTTATTAACTCTTAGGACCCTTCAAAGTCTTACAAGAAAGCTGGAGAAGTTGCATCAGTTGAGTTACACGTGGAAGAAGGTATCCAAGTAGAAACACCCCCTCTATCTAAGAAAGTTTCCCCATTGCATTCTGAAATGACAGATTACATAAAGTCATCTCCTCCGACTCTTATCAGTAGCCATAATTCTGACTTAAAGGATAGAACAGAAATTAATGGAGCAACGACTGTCACAGAAAAGTTGGCTCAACTCATTGCAACTTGTCCTCCTTCCAAGTCTTCCAAAACAAAGCAGAAGAAGCCTGGAAGTGGAAGCGGAGCCACGTCTGGTTTGGTGAAAGACTCCGGGAAGAAGCTGCCGGGAGCCATAGCTGCCAGCGGGTTGGTCAACAAAGATCTGGTGAAGAAAGTGCCAGGCTCTGGGATTGCTGTTGGCTTGGTGAACAAGGACTCAGGGAAGAAGCCATTAGGGATTGGCAGCGCAGCCATATTGGTTAACAAAGACTCTGGGAAGAAGCCCCAAGCGATCAGCCCCTTAATTGGATTGGTTAGCAAGGACTCTGGGAAGAGGCCTCCAGGGATCAGCACTCCAGCAGGGTTAGTCCACAAGGATTCGGGGAAGAAGCAGCCAGTGGCCAGCTCTGCAGTTGGATTGATCAGCAAAGATGTGGGGAGGAAACTTCCAGGGATGAGCGCTCCGACTGCACTGACTACCAAGGAGCCTCCCAAGAAGCCGGTAGGGATCAGCACTCCAGCAGGATTGGTTAACAAGGATGCTGGGAAGAAGATGTTGGGAATAAATAGTCCTACAGGTCTGCTTAACAAGGATTCTGGGAGGAAGATGCCAGGGACTGGGAACAGCACAGTTCTGGTTAACAAAGACTCTGGAAGGAAGACCCCAGGGATTGGCAGCCCGATGGGACCGGTTAGCAAGGAGCCTGGGAGGAAGATGCCAGGAATTAGCAGTCCTGTGGGCTTGGTGAGCAAGGACTGTGGGAAGAAGCCAGCAGGGATTGGCGCTCCGGCTGGTTTGGCTAACAAGGACTCTGGAGCTCTGAAAGCAGACTCCCTTGTGCCCTCCTCAGAGCCCTTTAAGCTTCCTTGCAATTCAAACCTCAGTAGCCTTGAAAGCCATGAGCCTGCGGATTTGCTGAAGGAAAACGCTACCAGCAAAACCTTTGAGAAGCACATGATGAGGCAGAGCAAAGAAAGCATCTTGGACAAGTTTTCAATTCGGAAAGAAATCGCTGACGTAGGCAAAGAGATGTTCAATGAAGGAATGTGTGTTCCACAGGATGCCTACTCATCCAGTGAGAAAGGGATTTATGAAACGTCGAAGCACGAGAAGCAGCCTCCCGTTTATTGCACTTCACCAGACTTCAGGACAGGAGGTGCCTCGGAGGTGTCGACAGCCAAGTCCCCATTCAGTGCAGTGGGAGAAGGGAATCTCCCATCTCCTTCCCCCACGGTGTCTGTCCCCACCCTGAACAGGAGCCTCTCCACAGCCTCCTCCCAGCTGGCGTCCAACTCATTGCACTTAAGTTCCACGGCAGAGCTCTTGGAAGGCATCTCAGATCCCATGGGCAAGGCGCCCTTCTCCTCGGACAGCACCCTCCTGAATTTGAACAGGACATTGAACCACAGCCTGGGCACCGATTTTAAAGGTGCCGAGAAAGACTTGAGTGACTCAAAAGCATCTTACGTGGAAACTTCAAGAACAAGTCCTCCCACAGGGAAAAAGCCCATTTTGGCAGCTGAGACGAGCATCCACGCTACCGTCACCCCTTCAGTCGTTAGTTTCACCAGCTTGTTTGGTAGCAAGCAGTTCCTCAAGATCGGTGCAATAGCTGCATCCGAGAAATCCTGCCAAGGAGCAAAAAACCTGAGCAGCACTCAGCAATCAAAACCTTTAAAGAAGAGAAAAGGAAGGAAGCCACGGTGGACTAAAGTGGTGTCAAGAAGCGCATGCCGACCTCCGAAGGGTCTGGAACTAGAAAGGTCAGAGCTTTTTAAAAACATTTCGTACGGTGCACTATCAAGCAGTAATTTGGAGCAGGCCAAATTCCTGAAAAACATCGGATCCTCCTCGTTTGTGGAGCACGAGTTTGTCAAACATCAGTTGCCAAAGCTGAATGAAGCTAATGGGCAGTCTCTGGCGCTGCTGGCTGAGACTGACAAACAAACTCAGAAGTTCTACAGCGCTCACAAACAACCCTCTAGCTTGTGTATGTCGGATGATTTCTTACCTGACATTTACAAACCCAAGAGAGGAAGACCTAAAGCCAAGGAAATGCCAGAACTCGAAGGTCCCCCCAAAAGAACTCTAAAGATCCCAGCATCGAAAGTCTTCTCAGTGCAGTCAAAAGAAGAGCAAGAGCCTCCAATTCTGCAGCCCGAAGTCGAAATTCCCTCCCTAAAACAAAGCTTATCAGGACAAGCTTTTCCTAAAAAGAGAGGGAGACCTAAAAGGCAGATCCGGTCATCGATTAAAATGAAACCACCTATTCTGTCTGTGGCACCTTTTGTTGGAACAGAGAACTCAAGCAAGATGGGGCCGGAAAGTGAACAGCATCGACCCGGGGAGTTCTTTGAGAGGAAGGACCAGCTCCGAGGGCCAGAAGAAGTCCAAAGCCCCAGTATTTGTAGCATGAGTGATTTGGAAGTAGACTCAGACAGAAAAGTTGCCAAGAGAAATAACGGACAGTTAATGAAAACAATTATTCGAAAAATAAATAAAATGAAAACTCTGAAGCGAAAGAAACTTCTGAATCAGATTCTCTCCAGTACAGTGGAACCAAATACCAAAGGGAAGATGCAATCCAAGCTCCACAACACCGTGTCAACTCTTGCTGCCACATTTGGTTCAAAGCTAGGCCAGCAAATCAACGTCAGCAAGAAAGGAACGATTTACATAGGAAAACGGAGAGGGAGGAAACCTAAAGCTGTCCTGAACGGCCTTTTAGCCAGCAGCGCTGCCGGTCTGACAGTTCTGGAGAAGTCTGCCCAGCAAGCTCCCGGTACGTCCCTAGGACAAGTCCTTCCCCACTTGCTGCCCTCGGCAGCCAACCCCTCAGAGATCCTCCCGTCCCCGGTTTGCTCGCAGTCCTCGGCGGTGAGCGGGGGCCAGAGCCCCGTCAGCAGCGACGCGGGGTTCATCGAGCCCAGCTCGGTGCCCTACCTGCACCTCCACTCCAGGCAGGGCAGCGTCGTGCAGACGCTGGCCATGAAGAAAGCGGCCAAGGGCAGGAGGAGGTTGTCCCCGCCGACGCTGCTGCCCAACTCCCCGTCCCACCTGAGCGAGCTGACCTCGCTCAAGGAGGCCACCCCTTCCCCCGTCAGCGAGTCCCACAGCGACGAGACCATCCCCAGCGACAGCGGCATCGGCACGGACAACAACAGCACCTCGGACCGAGCGGAGAAGTTCTGCGGGCAGAAGAAGAAGAGGCACTCCTTCGACCACGTGTCCCTCATCCCGCCCGAGACTTCCACCGTGCTGAGCAACCTGAAGGAGAAGCACAAGCACAAGTGCAAGCGCCGCAGCCACGATTACCTCAGCTACGACAAGATGAAGAGGCAGAAGCGAAAAAGGAAAAAGAAGTACCCTCAGCTCCGAGGGAGGCAGGACCCCGACTTCCTCGCTGAGTTGGAGGAGTTAATAAGCCGATTAAGTGAAATTAGGATAACCCACAGGAGTCACCATTTTATACCCCGAGATTTGCTGCCGACCATTTTTAGGATAAACTTCAATAGTTTCTACACCCACCCTACTTTTCCTTTAGATCCTTTGCACTACATTAGGAAACCTGATTTAAAGAAAAAGAGAGGCAGGCCTCCAAAAATGCGGGAAGCTATGGCAGAAATGCCCTTCATGCATAGCCTCAGCTTCCCCCTGTCCAGCACCGGGTTCTACCCCTCCTATGGCATGCCTTACTCCCCTTCTCCCCTGGCAGCTGCTCCCATAGGATTAGGTTATTATGGAAGGTACCCTCCAACTCTTTACCCTCCTCCACCCTCTCCCTCTTTCACCACCCCCCTGCCCCCACCTTCCTACATGCATACAGGCCACCTGCTTCTCAACCCCACCAAATACCACAAGAAGAAACATAAACTCTTGCGCCAGGAAGCTTTCCTCACCACCAGCAGGACTCCTCTGCTGTCCATGAGCACGTACCCCAGCGTCCCGCCCGAGATGGCCTACGGCTGGATGCTGGAACACAAGCACAGGCACCGCCACAAGCACCGGGAGCACCGCTCCTCCGAGCAGCCGCAGGTTTCCATGGACACCATCGCGGCCAACAGCTCCTCCAGAACCGTCCTGGAGTCCTTGAAGCGCTACAGGTTTGGGAAGGAGGCTGTTGGCGAGAGGTACAAGCATAAAGAGAAACACAGATGCCACATGTCTTGTCCTCACCTTTCACCTTCCAAGGGTTTGCTGAGCAGAGACGAGCAGTGGGTCAGGAGGGAGCCTTCGGAGTCTAATTCCTTGGCGCTGGGGTTGCAGACGCCTCTGCAGATAGACTGCTCGGAAAATTCCCCAGCTCTGTCCCTGGGGGGCTTCACTCCCGGCTCGGAGCCAGCCAGCAGCGATGAACACACAAACCTTTTCACAAGTGCAATAGGCAGCTGCAGAGTCACCAGCTCTGGCAGCAGCAACGGACGTAAAAAGTTACCCGAGAGCCCAGGACTGTTCAGCGGGCAGGACGCGGCGCTCGGCCGGCCCCTGCGGAAGGAGCCCGTGCCTTCCCTGGAGAAGGCCCTGCAGCCCCTGTCAGGTAAGGGAGCTCAGGCTGGGCCTGCTTTTCCACGAGTCTGGCTGGGTTCTGTCGTACCAAACACGGCTGGGGCAGGGGGCAGGTGAGGCTTTGGCTCTGCTGGGATCCAGCCCTGCCCCTGCCCTCACCGAGGGCTCTGTTCCTGCAGTGTCAGCACAGACTGACAGCATCACTGCACAGCATTTTGAACATGAACCTGGTCTAGCTGGATGAACAGATTCTTTTACTGATACTGGCCGATGCCAGATGTTTTCAGAGGTTTGCCCACGTCTGAGCTGTGTTAGGAGAGAGTTGTGTTGGTTGTTTGTGCAAACAGGGCTGCCAGGGAGGTGGGAGTTTCCCGGGAGGTGAAGCACAGGTGGAAGTTCCCTCTCTGAGGCTGTTGTGTGACCTTGGCACAGCCACAGCAGTGCAGGTCACGAGGCTCTGGTGCTTTGTCCGGGGCAGTTTTTGTAGGACACTGCTGCTGCCTGTTCACCCCAAGTTCCCAGGCGCCGTTCCTGAACTTCTGCAGCTTCACATCAGCAGTTATTTTGGACAGCTGATGCCGTGTCATAGCCCAGCCTTGCTGTGCCTTGATGTGCTGCTTACGATTCCTGTGGCCTCGGTGTGTTCCACTTACAGTCCTGGCAGGAAGCCGGGAGGAAAAACGGGATCAGCCTTGTGCAGCTGAACAGTCTGTACCGCTGCCATTCCCTCTGCCTGCACAGGTCAGGTGTGGGGCTGCTCCTGGGCTGAGTCAGGTGCAGGTGCCCTTCCATCCCTTCCCCTGGGACAGCCGGTGTTACCGGGCACGGCCGTGTGCGCTCCGGGGGTAACCCGGGCAGTCCCAGGCCGTATGCCTGTCCCTGTCCCGAGGAGTCCCTGTGCCAGTCCCTATCCTGAGGGGTCCCTGTCCTTATGCCAGGCCCTGTCTATCCTGAGGGGTCCCTGGTCCCGAGGGTTCCCGGTCCCTGTGCCAATCCCTATCCCAAGGAGTCCCTGTCCTTGTGCCGGTCCCTATCCCGGGGGGCTCTGATCCCTGTGCCAGTCCCTATCCCGAGGGGTCCCTGGTCCCGAAGATTCCCGGTCCCTGTGCCCGTCCCAGTATCGAGGGCTCCCTGTCCCTGTGCCGGTCCCTATCCCGGAGGGCTCTGATCCCTGTGCCGGTCCCTGTCCCTGTACCGAGCGGTCCCTGTCCCTGTGCCGGTCCCTGACCCGAGGGGTCCCTGTCCCTGTGCCGGTCCCTATCCCGGAGGGCTCTGATCCCTGTGCCGGTCCCTGACCCGAGGGGTCCCTCCCGTTCCCGTTCCCGTTCCCGTTCCCGCCCCGGGGCCGCGGGACCGGCGGGCAGCAGCGCCCCCTGGCGGCCCCGCCGCTGCGCTGCCGCGTCCCGCCGAGCCCGGTGGGGCGGGGGGCCCTGAGCGTGTCCCGGGCTGCTGAGCAGGGTCGGGGCTGTCACACAGGGCCCCCCCGGGCGGTCCCGGAGGCCCGAGCACCGGCGGGGACAGCCCCCGGGATGTGCCACCCATGAGGAAAAAAAAAATTCCAAACTTAGAGGCAAGGACGGACCCAAAAGGAGATTTTCCCAGAGATTCTGGTGAGTCAGTTTGGTGCTTTCAAGGATTCTCCCATCGTCACACACCTTGGGGTTTCCCTTGAGGTATTGAAGCCCCAGGCCATGGGCAGGAGGGGAATTTTGGGCAGAACCTCAGGGTCCTGCTGTTAGCTTTTGGAGGATTCTTTGAGGAAGGGAGGGAAGAGCTCAGAACCAAAGACCTCATTCATTATGAACCATATTTTGAAGGGAAACTGCAAAAATCTGGTTTTTTGCATCCTAGATTTTTGTCTTCTAGATATTTTCAGGGTATGCACATTCTCCTTTTGCACTGCCATGTGCATTTTTGCTTCTCTGGGCTTTTCTACTGATCTGAGTTTTTAATATCTCAGCATTTTCATAACTGCAATACCAGGTTTTTCTGTGACATTTTCATGACTCCCACAGCCTTTGCTTTCAAGAGTAATTCTCTGTAAGTTGAAGTTTCAGGAAAATAAAGCAGTTTACTGTAAGGAAATATTTATGTGTAAAAAGGGAAGCAGAAATAAGGCTTTGCTTGGTGTTCTCAGCAGAGCTGCCATTCCCAGCCCTGTCCCTTCACCCTGCAGCAATCGTGGGATTCCTGTATCTTTCTAAAATTGGTTTTAACCAGGGAATGGTAATTGTGCTTCCTGCTGCCTGGTGACATCATCCAAGGGTTGAGCAAGTACCAGCAAGCCCTGTGTGCTCAGAACACAGAGTGAAGCAGGTTTTTTGCAGGTGCCTAAAATCCAGTGCTGCTCTGTGTGTAGATAATCATCATCCCCACTTGTTTAGCCCCCAGGGCTTGCTGTGATGGACTTGGAGCAGAAATATTTGTGGCTTTTATTGTGACAGGATCTTGGAAAAGCAGCGCAGCAAGGGACAAATCTAAAGAGTTTTAAAATCTTGTGAATTTTGGGTTTTAGCTTTTCACCTTTCTGCAGTTCTTGGTGAGCAGTTCTGCCACCAGGAGAAGGAGGGGAAGGGAAGGCTTTTCCAGAATGAGGTGACCTTCCAGCACAGAGGGATGGGATCAGCAGCAGGAATACACTCAGTGTTCCCCAGGGATCAGTCTGGGTTCCAGATATATAAATAATAACCAACTAAATAAATAAATAAAACCATTAATGTTTTAATAACTTTGGCTTTATCCATGGCTGAAGTGAGTATCAGAATCCCTGCTTGGTGTTTCCTTTCCATCCTTCCCGTGCTCCTGGGAGCACACAGGTGTTCCTGAAGCCACACCAGAGGAAGCTCAGTTTGAGCCTTTTAGTGTTCAGTGGCACAGCCAGACTGAAATGATGTTTTCTGTGCCTTTCCCTGATCTGCCTTGCAGGCACTTTGCCAAGCCAGGACAAGCCCTCACAGAGGCAGTTGGAGAGCACAAGCTGCAGCCCTTCCAGGAAGAGATCCACATCGGAGAGCACTTCTTCTCCAGGCAAGTCCTGCTCAGGGGCCGAGGTTTTGGGGATCCCTGTGTGCTCAGACCTGTGCTGAGATACAGCTGGGGCAGCATGGCTGGGAGAACTTCATGGAGACATTCTTAGACACCCAAATTGACTGCAAATCTGTAGTAAATCCCTAGGATTGGTACTTAGAACTAGCTATGATTTCCATATAGGAAGGATGTGCCAAAAGTGCCGTTTCCTCCCTGCTTTAAACAGATGTTTGCAACAGATGCTCCATTCAGCCTGTGCTGCAGAAAGTCCTTTGTGGTGGGAGAGGGATCTTCCTTTTTCCTCTGTCTCATCCACTTTCTTGCCCTCCCTCACTTGAGAGGGGCAGCTGCAGTTGTTGTAACTGGGCATAGGAAGTGTTAAAAGTTGAGGAGTGTTCTGTGCAGGAGCATTGGAATGACATGAATCACAAGTTGATGGGCTTCAAAGTCACCCAAGTGATGATGCAGCTGAGAGGATCAGTCATTGTTGTATTATCCAGTGGATCTGGAATGCATGTGGCTTTCAGTGTGTTTGTCAGAGAGGAGCTGCAGCTGTCCAGGATCAGAGCCTGCAGTGTCCCAGCCCTTGGGTTCAGTTTCCAAGCAGCAGCAGCAGCAGTTCCAGGGCACCCATGGGCTGCTTGAGGGTCACTGAGCCAGGTGGGTTCTCTGAGGAGCCCCAGCTCCATTCCCACCTGCCTCTAAAGGCCAGAAGAAAGCAAAGGGTCATTTATCTTTATTGTTTTATCTGAAATGCAGAGCTGAAAGTGTAAATCCTTCCAGTTGTCTCAGAGTTGTTGCAGTGTCCGTGTCAGTTCACAGCAGAAGGTTTCTCTTGTCTTTTGTCACCAGGAATAGCATTGTCCAGAGGATTTTTAAATTATCTTTTGCTGACTCTTTCTCCTCCAAATTGTGTACTCTCTGAAGCACTTTTTCATTTGCACTTAGAAACCCCTGACTTTGGAATCTTAGTGAGGAATGCCTTCTCCAGAGTAACGCAACTGGAGCGCTGGAAAAAGATTAGAAAATATTTAAACTAGAAAATACTTCAAGAATAGCTAGAAGGCTAGAAAATATTTAAACTGGTCGTGCTTTATCTCTGTCATCTAACAAACAATCTCCCTCCTGTCAAGTGCTGGAGCCCTTTTTATAAACACATTTTGTTGCCTTCCTTTACCAGTTCCCCTGACAGCAGGACGTGCTGCTCAGGCTGCAGCCTGGGCCCCGCTGGGTTAAGCAGATCTGATCGAAGTAATTGGCCACAATTACAGCAACGTTTTGTCCATGCTAATGTGCAGTTGTGGTGTATTTATGAGAAGGCAGCATCCATTTCATTCCAGAAAGAGCAGAATTTCTTCTGATGGAGTGTTATCACTAAGGAGCAGCAGGGCAGCTTTGGGGAAGCTCTTAGTTTGGAACAAATCCCTTTTTAATGCAGCATAATCTACATGGTTGACCTGGAAACTTTCTTTTTCAGACACCAGTCTTCAGCTCTAAAGCATGTAACAGTTTTAAAAGGCAGATCTAAATTTACTTCCTGTGTAAATTAGCCTTTCTCTTTTGTCCAGATGCTTTGATTTACCTTTATCCAGTCAGTTCTGTCATCATCAGCCTTGTCTATTTGACAAAAAAAACTTGCAAGAGCAATGAAAACAGTTGTTTCAGTATTTCCAAACTATAAAAAAAAAAGAAAAATGACCTTAAAAATATTTCAAATGTTGCTCCGTTTTTTATCAGGATTGAGTCTCTATGTGCACAGAGGGTTTTATATTTTTATTGTTGAATAGAAAGAAACTTGAGGACCGTGTGAGCCCTCATTGCTTTTTGCTGTTAGAAATGGGGAATTATGTGGGAATAAAGAGAAAATAATTGTCTGTTAAAAGTGATGATATGACACACTAAAGAATTGCTTACAAATATATGAAAAAAAAAAACCAACCAAAAAAAAAAACCCCACAAAAGCTAAAACCCTAAGGCATCAACTCCAGCCATGTCTGTGTGAAAAACGATGTTTCACGTTTTTATATTAATTGATAAGTTTAATAAAAAGAAAATAAAACAGAATAAAAATAGACAATAAGGAGACAAAAGAAGATAGCTTCTCAGCTGAGGGTGCAAAGCAACACACAGCCCATTCTAAATTCTTTGGTATTTAAAAGCCTTGGTGTTACATATTTAAATAAGCTGATGCATGATTCAAATATTCATTTTGGTTTCAAGACCCCCCTAAGCACACAGTTTATCTGTGGGACTCCACACAGTCTAGAAGTTTGTTGTAAATCTGTCTTCCAAAGATTCAAAACTCTCAAAGGCTTAACTGTTCCTTATCAGAAATCTTCAGTCCAGGAATTCCAGACGTCCCTTCTGTCTTCTATCTAGTTGAAGAGTTAAAAAAAAACAACCCCCATCTCTACCTTGTTACAATCTGAAAACATACCTCCGTTACATTTTTAAATTCCACAAATAAAAGCAAATACAATACTTCTTACACTATATATATAACATTCATTTCATTCATTGAGCTGTTAGAGCACGGGTTGGACTTGATGATCTCAAAGGTCTCTTCCAACCTAGAAATTCAATATTTGCCAAAAGCCAGCTCTAAAATAATTGATGTATAACCTGTGTGTCTCAGGGGCGGCGGGGCCGGGCCGGGCCGCTCGCCTGGCGCCGGCGGCCGAGGACTCCGTGGACTCGCTGCTGCAGCGCATGGCCCAGCAGGACGGGCCGCCCGCGCTCGACAAGACCCTGGAGGCCGTCATGGCCAACGTGTCTGCCCCTCCATCGGCCAGCCCAGCCCGCAACCACTCCAGGGAGAGAGCCCTGGGCAAGCAGGACGGCCTGGGGGCTACGGCCATCCCCGGTGGCACCAGCGGCTCGGACGGCATCTCCCTGCTGCCCGGCAGTTACTCCCCTCGGCACCTCAAGAGGAGCGTGGTGGAGGCCATGCAGCGCCAAGCGAGGAAAATGTGCAATTACAACAAGATCCTGGCGACCAAAAAAAATCTGGACCACGTCAACAAGATCCTGAAAGCCAAAAAGCTGCAGAGGCAGTCGAGGACGGGGAACAACTTCGTGAAGCGGCGGCCGGGGCGGCCGCGCAAGTACCCGCTGCAGGCCGTGGTGTCCATGCAGGCTTTCCAGGCGGCCAGGCTGGTCAGCCAGGAGCTGGAGGACAGGGAGGAGAGCAGCAGCCCCTTGCACCTGGGGCCAGACACCATCACGGACGTCATCGAAGCCGTGGTGCAGAGCGTGAACCTGAACCCCGAGCACCGCAAGGGTTGGAAGAGGAAGAGGTGGCTGCCGGAGGAGCAGGCCAGGAAGAGGCACAAGTCTTTGCCTGAGGATGAGCAGGAGAGCAATAAGAGGTGATTGGCCTTGGGGGTTTTGGTGGCTCGGTTGGTTTTAGGATGTTTCAGTCATTGAGGGAATCTTCTGCTTGTTTATTGAGGGGTTCAGTGTCGAGGGAGCCAATGTGTCAGCCTGAAGTGTGTTCAGGGCCTTCCTCAGGTGCTGAACACAGAAATGGGAATTTCAGGTGATCTCAGACTGTTGGTTCTCTACTTGTGTTGGTGAAGGATACATTTGAAGAGTTGGTAACGGGGTTACTGATGAGGTGGCAGAGATTGTGCCTTCATCCTGTGTGGGATAAGGAGCCCTGAAGAGTTGAGTGTGCCCTACTCATGTAGATCACAAACAAATACTTCCAGGATGCAAAATGAGGTCAGGTGATGTACAGCAGATAAAGAGTAAAGCTGAAGCAGCAAGGAGGAGTTAAGGGCTGCACCTGTGCAGTTGCTGGTGAAGGCACACACCAAAAATCTCTCTCATCTTCTCACACTTGTCCCCAGAGTCATCAGTAACCAGATCAAACTGTGTCAGGAGTGCTCCTTTCCAGAAATGGGTGCTGTGAGGGTGTTGCTGGCACCACACGTTCAGGGGCTGCTCTGTGGCAATCCTGAAGGCTGAGGAAAGGGTTACCACGTGCTGGCTTCATAGTGCAAAAGCAGAGAGCAAGAGCTGCCTTCTGAATTACTCAGTTGAGGCTCCAAGGGATAAACATTAGCAGTACAAACAACATTCTTTTTGTAATAATAATATCACAAAAAAAACCACCCAACTTTTCTTATGATTGTGCTTAACCCCCACTTGATCATGATCGTTGAGTTGCATTTTTTTAAGTGGTTGAGACACCCAGAAATTCAGAAACATGGACTTTTTCTGCTGACCAGATTCAGGAGAGGAATAATGAAATACTATGAGATGATCTTAATGAGAAGGGGATTTTTTTAATCTCTACTTTTTCTTCCAGTTTCTCTGAGACAGTAGCTGACCCTCCCAGTCCACACGAGGCCCTTGGGAAACCACCTGAATCTGAAACCCCTGAGCAGCCTTTGCCTCCTCTAACCCAGCGGGAGAAGAAAGCCCCTCGACCCCCAAAGAAGAAGTACCAGAAGGCTGGGCTCTACTCTGATGTGTACAAAACAACAGAGTAAGTAAAACAGGGCAAAACTGCTCTCTGGTAGTCCAGGGGAAACTCTCCTTTCACCTAGAACCAGGAAGGGCTGCCTGGTTTCCTATTTCCTGCCTATTTCACCTCATGAGCAGGTGAAATAAAACCATCGACTTAATTGAAGGCTGTGGAAGATCACATGAATGATAATTGTCAGAACCTGACCCAGTGAGGATGTAAAGTGTAACCCCAGTCAGAAAGCAGCCTGGAGCAGTCTGAAAGGAGGGAGGGAAGAGATTTATTCGAGAGTCTTAATGTTCCTGGCAATCCAGGTGCTGGGAGAGCTGGATGTGTGCAGGTTCTGAGCAGGAGCTGAGCACAGTGCCTGCAGAGAAGGGGTCATTAGGTTCCTGTTTTCATTGGCTGAGCAGTGACAACTGGTCATCTTCTGTGTGAAGGAATTTCAGATATGCACCCACTTCATTTCTCAGCTCAGTGAAGTTAAAGAAAAGTTCATCTCTTATTTTCTCCAAGAACCATTCTGATTCCATGCTCCAATTTTTCTTTCTGCAAAGAGTTTTAAAACTCTGATTTCTGTTCTTTCTCTGCCTTTCCTGATGATCAACCTTCTAAAGGGCAGCACATGAATATTTGCTCTTGGGGAAGTGGGAGAGCAGGGTCTCACGTGTCCAATTCCTCAGCAAAAGCACCAGATAGGATCTGCCAGTGGTCTTTTATTTATGTAGGTTCAGTTATTACTTTTAGATCACTGTTTAAAGTCAGTGGTCTTCCATTGACACCATCATGGAGAAGAAGAGCAGCAGCATTTTCCTTAACAGCATTTATGGAAAAAAAAAATAATCCATGGTGGGAGGGCTGGGATCAGTGAGTGTGTTGGGCAGGCAACCTGGAAAGTTCTTTGGCCATTTCTGTTCTTACTCTCTTGCCTGATGCTCCAGGCATTTGTGCCTTCACTAAAACAGGAAATGCATTTCTTGCAAGTGCAGGATGTTCCCCTTTGTGATGTTCTGGTTCTGTCCCTGCCCTCCACAGCCCCAAGAGCCGCCTGATCCAGCTGAAGAAGGAGAAGCTGGAATACACCCCAGGGGAGCACGAGCACGGCCTCTTCCCAGCCCCTATCCACGTTGGTGGGTACCTCACCTGTGTTTTCATTGTTGGGAAACAAATGTGGCACTGGGGGGGACCTGCACAGCTTCTGCCTTTCTCTGGTTTTTACCCTCTGCCAGGTCACTCGTGGCTTTTGGCAACTTTGAACTTTGCCAGCTTGTCCCTCTGTGTTCCCTTTTTAGCTTAAAACATTGTTCTTGATTTTTTTTGTGTGTGTGTGTGTGTGTCAGAAAATACCATTCTAGTTGAAAACCTGTGCTAGTCCTGGGATGAAATGCAGGGCAATAGTCTCCACCTCAAAAGTAAAATTACAGCAGAATAGCCACAGGCAATTAGGACCATTTGTTAGATCCCAAAAGCTGAGCATGGAATTATAAATTCCCCTATGTCCCCATGCACTTTACACAGGGATAAAAGAGTGGAAGAATTAAAAGCTTTCCTGTTATCTTTGTTTTTAATTTATCCCCATTTTTAGGTCTCGGGTAGGAAAAAAATGGGATTTAGGATTTCACAGAATGACAGAATCATGGAATGGTTTGGGTGGGAAAGGGCATCTTACCTGGGCGTGTTCCATAGCCCAGATTGCTCCAAAGCCCATTCCTGGCCTTGAACACTTCCAGGGAAATGCCTGTGGAGAGAAACCATAACCCACGTCTGTCCCAGGCTGGAGGGATGGTCCAGAGCTCCCCCTGTTTGCAGCTCACACCATTTCCCAGCTTAAACCAAGGCTGAGTAATTCCCTGATTCTCAGCTAATCGTTTCAGCTTTTGAAGGGCTGTGATTCCTTGCTGCAAGTCCTGTCACGCCCTTGTTCAGCAGGAATCTCTGTCCCATCCAACACCAGTGCTGTCACTGGTTTGTCTCCTGTGGCTGAACTGTTGGGCTCCCTGCACAGTTGGACAGATCTGTGTGAGTCAGGAGCCACAAGACGGGTTTCAGAGCTGAAAATTAAAATTCTTCAAAATCCTGCCCTCGCTCAGCTCCTTTTTTGAACGGGGTCATAAAACCAGGTTCCCCCAGGTTCCCAACCCACGCTGTTGGTGCTGCCCTGCAGCTGCTCTCGTGGCTCCAGGGGTGCCTGGGGATGGTTTAACCCCGGAGCAGTGGCCAGGACTGGGGTTTTCTGCCAGGGGACTGCACTGGTGCCCACTCCAGGAGGGCTGGAGGGACCTTCCCTGTGCTTTGGGCCCGGTGCCAGGGCACCTGAAAGAGCCTTTTGTTTGGCCTGCTGAGGTCATAGAAGTGAAAGCAAATTCCTGGCAGATTTAGCTCTTTCCTGGAACCTGCTAGGGGTGAATAAGGCATTGAAAATGGAAAGTAATTTAGGGGTAAATTGTAAGGAAAACATTAGCATTTTTATTTTCCAGCGGTGAGGGTATGCGTGTGAATTTACATGAGCCCACAGAGCATTGCTGGAGGAATATAAAGGCATTTGTTAACAGTTAGAAAAGCTGGGGGGGAAAAAAATCAGGCCTGGGCTTGACACCTCATCCTAGGCACTCTGCTCCCTGCAGTTTTGTGACACAGGATTCCAGCAAAATGGTCAGAGAATGTTGAATCTTGGCTGGAACTAACCAGTGTCAGCCCTCGGGTCTGGTGTGGATGATGTAATGGGTCTGTGTCCTTTCGGGGTGACAGGGAGCCATAGAATTGAGCCAAAATCTGCAGTGAAAGCAGGAACTCCTGTCTAAAACGAGTTCCAGTTATTGCTGAAAATACAGATCCCCTTGAAGCCTTTCCAAAAAATCTAGGAAACGTGTTTGCCAAGTCTGAATTCATTCTTAAATCTCTTCTGGTAAAGGTCACGGGAACAGGCTGGGAGACTATTTTCAAAGCTGATTTGATTTCTTTGAGTACAATATTGTGATTGACCAGCCTGCATGGGCGGTGCAGGGCTTGTCCTGGGTGTTCAAGTGTTGGATTGTGCACAGGAGCACTCAGGAGAGTGTGTCAGCTTCAGGGCTGTGGTCAGTTCTGTCAGGTGCTGTGGTCAGTGCTGTCAGGTGTTATGGTCAGTCCTGATAAGTGTTGTGGTCAGTTCTGTCAGGTGCTGTGGTCAGTTCTTTCAGGGGTTGGGGTCAGTTCTGTCAGGGGTTGGGGTCAGTGCTGTCAGGGGTTGGGGTCAGTTCTGTCAGGTGTTGGGGTCAGTTCTTTCAGGGATTGGGGTCAGTGCTGTCAGGGGTTGGGGTCAGTTCTTTCAGGTGTTATGGTCAGTTCTGTCAGGTGCTGTGGTCAGTGCTGTCAGGTGCTGTGGTCACTCCTGTCCAGGGCTGGCTGTGGTGGGGTCTGACCCAGCTCCTTCCCATCCCTCTCTGTCCATGCAGGGATGGAGCCAGGAGAGCAGCACCCGGGGCTGTGTCCTGGGGGCTCCTCCCTGGCTCTGCCCTGGCATCCAGAACATTCTCAGAGGGTTCTGCCCCTCTCCTTTCTGCTCTCCAGCCCTGTCAGAGCCTGGCCAGGTGCCTGGGAGCAGCTCCCATTCCCTCAGGACTGTGAGTGTATGCCACTTACAAACCTTTTTGTTTCAGGGAAGTACCTCAGACAAAAGAGAATCGACTTCCAGCTGCCTTACGACATCCTCTGGCAGTGGAAACACAACCAGGTAGGAGATAAGAAGATTGGGATCAGAAGGGAAGCAGCAGCACTCAGAGATGTGTTCACACATCCCGGGCTGGGGGGGGGGCATTTCTTGTGAGGGGAAAAGGGATTTGCATACGTATTTAATGTTGAAAATTCCCATTATTCCATCTCCTGCAAAATAACAACCCCGGGAGTTTCTGCTCAGACGAAAGTGATTCGTTTGGCTGCAGACTTTTATTTTGGCAGTGCTGCTGTGTGCGGGGAGCTGGTTGCAGACACGCCTCGGGAGAATTCGGATGTACTGCCAGCAGCACTGAGAAATTTCAGGCCTTATTTTTCTTGGCTCAATCCCAGCAGAGTGGAATTTATTTTTCACTTGCAAGCTGAAAAAAAAATTTCGTACCGAGGAAAGAAGAGAAACTGTTTAACAGTCTCGTTCTTTTTGAAGAGCTTTAAATATCTGCAAGCTTAAAAATAGGATTTTTTTTTTTTATTTTTCCCCCCCCTGCCCCGAGATGTTTCCACCAAGTGATTTACCACAGGATTTAAGGCTGGTGGGAGAATCTGCCCTCAGCTGTGTGGTGAGAAAGTGTAACTTGAGCACGTAAATGAGCAGGACACATTCCCAGGTGCTGTGGCTCCAACACCCCTGGAATCTGATCCTCAAGTCAGGAGCACCGGGGACATTTCAGCCGAGGGCACTTGGTGTGCTGAGATGAGAGATGGCCTCTCTCATCTGCTCAGTGTTTTATAAGTCATAAACACATGGAATCTCTTCCCTTGACGTTTTTTCCAGCTCTCCCTGGAATATTGGAGGCCCTTGCAGAGGAGTTTCTCTGCACAGGGGTGTGGAGGTGTCTGGGCTGTCACTGTGGGAAGGCTCTTGGTGCAGGGAGTGTGTGTGCAATAGTGAATAATGGGGAATTATTGCTTGAGGCTTGTTTGAAAGGCTGGGATGTATATGAAATTGTGAATTGGGATGTAAGCTCCCCTTTCCCTTCCCATCATCTCCATCTGCAGGGGAAGCTCCTCTGCAGAGAAGATGAATCTGCATTTCTCGTGGCTCCCACCTGTACTCACAGTTCTTATAGAATCCCAGAACCCTTTAGATTGGGAAAAACAAAACAAAACCCTTAAGATCGTGGAGTTCCTCTGATAAATCAGCACCTTGATTTTTTTGTTTTCACTTTTTTAAGCATTGGCACATGGTGATTCCACCAAAGATGGTTTCTCCAAAGTAGGTATAAATAATTCCTCTTCTTCTAAGCCCTGTTCAGAGGAGCCTGTCCTCAGCTGTTTCCCACATTGCTCTGGGCAGACAGAATAAATAATGTGGTGAACAAACTACTCCACTGTCTCACCAAGCCCAAATTCTACTTATTCAGGTTCTTTTTGTGACCTGTTTGTTAATGCAGTCTGAGCCTAGAGAAGAGAACACAGATTTCTAGTAATGATTACAGAACAGTTCCCTACGTACAGAACATCATTTCCCTCATCCTTTTGAGTAACAGATGCACTTATGCAATGTATTAAAATTTTCTTTCTCTTCCTTTTAGTTGTATAAAAAGCCAGATGTCCCACTTTATAAAAAAATCCGTTCAAGTAAGTAAAATCTCATTGCTAAACTGTGCTAACTGTGGAATTTTCATGTGACACCCTCCTTTCTGTCCTGCTCTTTGTCCTACCAAAGACACTTCCACCTGCTTTTTTTACTTCACTGATTGAAATGAAAATGAAATGAAAATAAACAGTTCTGGTTTTTCACCTGAAAAGAATTCTTCTCCCTATTTGGGTTTGGTTTATTTTGGCTTTTTTTTTTTCCTCCAGATGTCTATGTGGATGTCAAACCTCTCTCTGGCTACGAGGCCACCACCTGCAATTGTAAGAAACCAGAGGATGACAGTGGGAAGGGCTGTGTGGAGGATTGTCTGAACAGGTTAGCAATGGATAATTCCTCATCAGCTCATCATCTCCTAGGAAAAGAGTTGTGCTGGATGCAGCCCAGCAACAAAGGCATCATCACAGGGAGGGACATTCCCAACCTGACCCTCTGACAATACAATGTGATGATTTATATATTTATATCCAGATTTCATACACTGATTTATGCTTGATTTTCCTTGCATGACAGATCCCAGAGGACACTCTTCCCCTCCCCTTTACCTTCTCTGTTGCCTCTTTCAGGATGATCTTTGCAGAGTGTTCCCCCAACACCTGTCCCTGTGGGGAGCAGTGCTGCAACCAGCGCATCCAGAGGCACGAGTGGGTGCAGTGCCTGGAGAGGTTCCGGGCCGAGGAGAAAGGCTGGGGTATCCGTACCAAAGAGCCCCTGAAAGCAGGACAGTTCATCATCGAATATCTGGGAGAAGTTGTTAGTGAGCAAGAGTTCAGGTAGAAATATTTATTTCGCTGCTTTAGCAAATGGAAGGGTCGTAAAATGAGTTTTGCCGTCGGTGGTGGTGGTGGTGGTTGGGATATCCTCCAAGGATATCCCAAAGGAACAAAGGGGAGGATGAGGGGGGAAAGGAAGGCTTAGAATTCTGGGGTCTTTGATTAACCAGGTTTTTCTCAGTCCAGTAGTGAGGGGTGATTAATGTTTGGAGTGTATCATCTGCCTCCTCTGCCCTGTAAATGCAAAAATGCCACAAGCGGCTGAATCTGAAATGAGAACTCTGCAGGATTTGGGGCTGCACCAGGTAGAACTGAGGGGCAGAGTGGGGCTGGAAGGGGCTGCAGAAAGGTGTGAAGGAAAAAGAACACGTGGAAGCGTTGATAACCATTGAAAGAAAGAAATTATCTTGTTAATTAATAACTCCGTGGCATCATGGGATCTTTGAGGTTGGAGGGACTTGCTGTTCTCAGAGCTCCACCAGAAGGCAGCTGCATTCTCCTCATACAGAGACAAGCACTAACACTGACTCCTGTCCTGAGCTCTTGAGATCCATGGATGTGATTCCAGAACTTGCCCACTCCCCAGGAGGGAGCTGGTTGTTGTACACGTTCCATGCACAGCCACCCCAAGGGATGTGTACTTGCATGTTCTCCTCCATACCCAAGTTACCAACATGAAATGTGCACAAAACAATCTGCAGAACCCAAAAGGGAGCGTTCCAGAAGAGCAAATTTCTAAATTCTAACCCAAGCTCTGTCAGTGGCCTTGACTTCTAAAAAAATAGATACAATAATGGTTTTCCTCCATCTCCAGGTGTACGGTTCTATAAAATATAAAAGATTATCGTGGCTTTTCCTTCAAAAACCCTCTGAGATGTGCTCTTAGTGTGTCACTCCCTGCATGGGGCAAGCAGATTCACAAGGCTGTGCCTGTGTTACTCCACAGGAACAGGATGATTGAGCAGTACCACAACCACAGTGACCATTACTGCCTGAACCTGGACAGCGGCATGGTCATCGACAGCTACCGCATGGGCAACGAGGCTCGCTTCATCAACCACAGCTGCAACCCCAACTGTGAGATGCAGAAATGGTGAGCAAGGGGATTCTGCTCCCCTGGAAGACTGCTGTACCCAGAGAGAGAGAGAGAAGCACTTCATCTGAGGGAGTCAGATCTAAAAGCAGGGAGGGGAATCGAGCTGTACATAATCCTTACACAGTGCTCATATTGCTCAGGAGAGGTTGTGTAGTCTTGGTGAGTGCTGGATGCTTTGGAGACAAGGATCCAAGTTTGCTGGCAGATCCAGGACTGCTGCTTGTCACACTGGGACGTTTCCCTCCCAGCATTACTGGTTACACTGGGCTGTTTCTCCTCCCAGCAGAATTGGTTTTCACACTCTTAAACTGCTACAGAGGTTGAAGCCTGGGTAATGCTAAAATCATCTCTCTGTATGTATACCCTTTCTTTTTGACAGTTCAAATATTTATTTTAAAGCAGGGAAAGAGGGAAATAGTCAGATTCCAGCACCCCACAGGTGTCATACCAGCACTTTGTGAGAGCCAAACCAGAAGGAAGTAGTGCAGAGGGATTTGTAGTGAGTGGATTTGCAGATGGTGGACCAGGAGTCACTGTGGGGACACTACATCAGAGTTAGCTGGTGGTTCTCTGATAATTCTAGATTTAGGCAGTAGTAAAGTTTTAAATTTGAAAATCCAACACAAAATAGAAGAGTTGAAGAGACAGAGGGAGAGGATTCTGCCCCTCTGCCCTGCTCAGGTGAGACCCCTCCTGCAGAGCTGCCTCCAGTCTGGGGTCCCAGCACAGGAAGGACCTGGAGCTGTTGGAGTGGGTCTGGAGGAGGCACCAAATAATTGGAGAGAAGGAGCAGCTCTGCTGTGAGGAAAGGCTGAGAGGACTGGGATTGTTCAGCCTGGAATAGAAGAGCTCCAAGTGACCTAATTGTGTCTTTCTAGTACCTGAAGGAACTGCAGGAGAGATGGAGAGAGACTATTTATTCCAAGGAGTGACAGGACAAGGGGCAATGTCTTCCCACTGCCAGAGGGCAGAGATATCTGAGATATTGGGAGGGAATTCTTCCCTGTGAGGATGAGGAGGCCCTGGCACATCCTACTCTTTGTAACTTTTTAGCCTTCCAAGTTGATTGTAAGAGATAAATAAAAGATCTGCACAACCCAGGGGCACAGCAGAGGTGTTGCTGCCTGTGTCTAACGCTGCCACTCTGTGCACAGAGATGATTTGATATTTAATTTTGGGGGTGTTTGATTGGCTTTTCCCCGCAGGTCTGTGAACGGTGTGTATCGGATCGGGCTGTACGCGCTCAAGGACATGCCTGCTGGGACTGAGCTCACCTATGACTACAACTTCCACTCCTTTAATGTTGAAAAACAGGTAAAAACCCCACTGTGAGGCCTTGAAAAAATCTCACTAAGGCCTAACAGTTCTGTGAAGTGTAAAAAATTAACAAAACCTGTCATGCTGTATGAGGCAGAAAACATTCGTTTTAATATTGAGAGATAATCTAAACATTTGAAGTTTATTGGATTTGTTTTGGTTTTTTTCTCTCAAAGCAACTCTGCAAATGTGGCTTTGACAAATGCAGAGGAATCATTGGGGGTAAAAGCCAACGCATGAATGGACTCTCCAGCAAAAGCAACCAGCCTGTGAGCACCCACAGAAGACCTGGGCGGTCGAAAGAGAAGAGGAAGTCAAAGCACAAACTGAAGAAGAGAGTAAGTGAGAAAGACAGGGTTTGGGTGGGTGAGGTTGATGGGAAATCACTCTGTGCCATCAGATTAAAAAACTGGTGTTGCTGAAAATTTTAAACGTGAAATTCAAGCCTGAAACAGAAATCCAGCAGAGTAATGCTGCAGGTTCTGTCTCAGGGACTGCTTTGGCTGCTTTGCTGAGTTCTTGGCACAGTTTCCCCTGTCTATCAGAACAATCTGTTTTCCAGAGGGGCCACATCCCTGAGGAACCCAGTGAAAGTGTGAACGCCCCGACCAGGCTGACGCCTCAGCTGCAGATGAAGCCCATGTCTAACAGGGAAAGGTAAGGGTTGATTTCTGGGGGGTTTGCCTCAGAGGTGGAGTGCTGTGCAAATATTGTGTAAGTTGGGGCATCCTGAAATTTCTGAGGATGCAGCTTTTAGTTCTCAATCCCTCTCCACCTCTGAATATCGGAGCATTGTCCCCACCTTAAAGAATTGAATTCTCCAGTGCAAAGAGCTTCTTGAACAGCTTCCTAATTCCTGCAGGAACTTTGTGCTCAAACACCACGTGTTCCTGGTGCGGAACTGGGAGAAGATCCGGCAGAAGCAGGAGGAGGTGAAGCACGTCAGTGACAGCATGCACAGCTCGTCGCTCTACACCCGCTGGAACGGGATCTGCCGCGATGACGGCAACATCAAATCAGGTGAGGCCACCCAGCCTCCCCAGCCTGCTGGGCAGGGTTAAACCCTCTGTAAACCCAGTGGAGAGTTCCTTTTGGAAGGGCTGCTGCACAGGTAAAAGGTCACTGGAGTCCTGGGAGAAGTTGTCACATGTGTGGTTTCAACAAGAGCGGTTTGGCAGAGGAGGAGGAGGAGGATGGCATTTGTTTATCGTCGTGGCACTGGTCTGGTTTGCAAGGTGGTGATCAGTCACAGATTGGACTCTGTGGTCTTGGAGGGAATTTTCCAACCCCCGTGATTCCAGGATATTATTCTATATTGGGAAGAAATTTGTCCCTGTGAGGGTGGGGAGGCCCTGGCACAGGGTGCTGAGAGAAGCTGTGGCTGCCCCTGGATCCCTGGAAGTGTCCAAGGACAGGCTGGACAGAGCTTGGAGCAGCCTGGGACAGGGGAAGGTGTCCCTGCCCAGGGCAAGGGGTAGAACTGGATGAGCTTTAACGTCCCTTCCAACCAAAACCAGTCTGTAATTCCATGAATTTCCATGGTTGGACCCCAATGGAGAAGGGCTGTTTCCTGCTGTCTGTATCCCTAAACCCTAAACCTGTACAGGGGGGTTGGAAACCTGTACAGGAGGCTCTGGGATCTGTACAGGAGGCTCTGGGATCTGTACAGGGGGGTCTGGGATCTGTACAGGGGGGTTGGAGACCCTGGCACAGAGCCCAGGAAGACACTGGCTTTGACTTTAGCCCATGGGAAAAGCTTCCAACACTGAGAGAGGAATCACAAGTCACAAAAGTGTGATAAAGAATGGTGTAGTTTGTCACATTTGGGTTTTTAGACTAGGGGTGAATGGGGACAAGATGGAGGATTCTGGGCCGTGCCCTGGGGTCTTCTTTTTCTTCTTTGTCTCCATCTTCTGCTGTGATGGTGGCACAAAGTAGTTCAAGGAGATTGGGTCAGAGTAGAAATGACCTGTTTAGTATAGGATGTAGATATTGGAGTGTAATTGTAAATAATTGATATGTAATAATTGATAAAAGAGATGATGAGCCTCCATCAGAGGAGGAGTTTTCATCTGATGCCCAAGTTGGACAGACCTTGGCCAGGCACAGAGCGAAAGAAAAGCTAAGAAATAATAAACAACACAAACAACCTTGAAAACTGAACATCTGAGGACTCCATCCTGTTCCTGCATCTGGCTGAGGGGCTTTTCAGAGGGCAGAGGACTCTGAACCACCCAAATCTGGGGAAACCAGCCAACCCCGAGAGCTGCACCAGAGGAGATGCTGTGATTTGATCTCTTGTTGAGGAAGGAATTTCCTGCCTGGGGGTGACCCCCTCTCTCTCTCTCTCTCTTGCCCTGTCTCAGATGTGTTCATGACCCAGTTCTCGGCGCTGCAGACGGCGCGCTCGGTGCGGACGCGGCGCTTGGCCGCGGCCGAGGAGAACCTGGAGGTGGCTCGTGCCGCCCGCCTGGCTCAGATCTTCAAGGAGATATGTGACAGCATCATATCCTACAAAGGTGAAGGTGATTGCTCTTTTAAAAAAAAGAATCTCCGTGGGTGTGTTTGCGACCTCTGGAAGTGGGCTCTCGGAATAGGAAATGCCAAAAAAACCTGTGGGATGTTAAGTAACTCCTCTTTTTTTTAATTTCTCCCCTTACCAATAATCACTTTGCTTTAGCCAGAATCTGCAGATGTTGCTCTCCTTTGAAACTGATTTCTCAGAATTCCAGAAAATATCAGAAACTGTCCCGTGTGTTACCCATACTCCAATTACCAACATCTAAAAATGCAGAAGCATTTCAATTCTCCGTGGCACAGATAACAGAAAAGCCTTGTTTTAACCCAGATTGAGTGTTGTTAGTTCCTTTTCTTTGGAGGTTTCACTCCAGTGATGTCACTGAGCTCTGTTCCTGTTGCAGACTCCTCCAGGCAGGCACTCGCAGCTCCTCTCCTGAACCTGCCCCCAAAGAAAAAGTAAGTGCTGCCTTCCCAGAGCTGCTTTCTCTGGTGGATTTGCACAGTGGGGATTGCTGGTGATCCTGACGTTGTGCCAACGTTCCTGTTGCAGAAATGCAGACTATTATGAGAAGATCTCTGACCCCTTGGACCTTGCCACGATTGAGAAGCAGATCCTGACTGGCTACTACAAAACTGTGGAAGCTTTTGATGGGGACATGCTGAAGGTCTTCAGGAACGCAGAGGTGAGGCTCTCACTGAACTGAAAGCCAGGGGATGTGCCCTCCTTTAATGCTCTTGCAGGAATAAAAGGAGAAATTGATTCTGGAGGAAGAGAACTTGTGCTGTCAGCTTCTCTGACACCAGTGCCAGGGCCTGCCCACCCTCACAGGGAACAATTTCTCCCATATGGCCAACCTCTGGCCGGAGTCAGGAGGGAGATGGAGAGCTGCACCCTGGGTTTGGGGCTGCAGACCTCCAGACGTGCACAGACAGGAGCTAAATGGGCTGGGACTCAGAAATAAAATGCTTTTTGGGCTGGTTTTTATTTTGATTTTTGCAGAAATACTACGGCAGGAAGGCCCCGACGGGGTGGGACGTGTGTCCCCTGCGCAAGGCCTACAACACCTGGCACGAGGCCTCAGCCCAACTCCTGCACAGACAGGAGCTAAAAGGGCCAGTACTCAGAAATAAAGTGCTTTTTGTGGGGTTTTCTTTCGATTTTTGCAGAAATATGGCAGGAAGTCCCTGATGGGGCGGGACGTGTGCCGGCTGCGCAAGGCCTACTACAACACCCGGCACGAGGCCTCAGCCCTGCTCCTGCACAGACAGGAGCTGAACAGGCCAGGACTCAGAAATAAAACACTTTTTGGGGTGGTTTTCTGTTGATTTTTGCAGAAATATTACGGCAGGAAGTCCCCGACGGGGCGGGACGTGTGCCGGCTGCGCAAGGCCTACTACAACGCCCGGCACGAGGCCTCGGCCCAGATCGACGAGATCGTGGGGGAGACGGCCAGCGAGGCCGACAGCAGCGAGACCTCGGTGTGCGACAAGGACAACGGGCACGAGAAGGACGAGGACGTCATCCGCTGCATCTGCGGCCTCTACAAGGACGAGGGGCTGATGATCCAGTGTGAGAAGTGCATGGTGAGGAGCCCCAAAGGGAGCCTGAGCTCTCCTCCACAGCAAGTGGAGCTTCTCGCCGGCGGTTCCTGGGGCAAACGACACAAAGAAATGAGGCTCACACACTTGAGATGTCTAAGGCAGAGAAAAGGGCAGTTTGTTTGTTTGCCACAGCCACAATAGAGCTCACTGATCATTATTTTTTTTTAATTTCGTCTTACAGCTTCACAGAAGGATAGGAAGAACCCTTTATCGTTGCTCTTGGATGAGTGAAACCAGTTGATAAGTTTGCTAGAGGGGGAGTAGGAGAGCCTTCAGGGAAATGGGGAATTAAAATGGTCAAAGAACAGCATATTCTTTATCCCATCTGCAAGACTTTGGAATTTGCATGCAGACTTTAACATTTATAGAATTCTAGCAGTGACAATGGATGGGAAGAAAAAAATCTTCCTCTTCAACTACACTGGGCAACCCACCAGTCCATCAACAGTTTCTTCTTTATGAGAGGAATGTAAACATGGTTCAACAGTTACAGTAACAAGAAAGTTGTTTATGTAAAATCGTATTTGACTTCATTATGAAGAGTAAACACAAAAAGCTGAAATAGAACTTTAAAAAAACTTCTTAAAGAGACAGAGGAGAACAGCAAAAATCCAGACCACGGTTCTCGTTTGCTTGGTAGCATTAATTAACCCTTCAGGCCTTTTACTTCCTCTCCACAAGAGGAGAGGTTCTCTTCTCACAGAGAAAATGCAACTTGCATTGAGCAGAGGAGCTGAAACTGCCCCAGCTCCTGCCCTCAGGAGAGAGAAATTAATTTAAAAATTTGGGGCTTTTACACTTACTGTTGCATGGAGATCTAGTCTTGTCTGCTGATGTGGTTCATAGGAAATCTTGAACTTCCCGTGTGAAGCTTATTTTCTTGCTTCCCTTAATATTTATTGAGAAAATGCAGTTTGCAGCTCTAAAGTGTGCCAGGGCCTCCTGACTGGGCTGTCCCTGTTTCCCCAGGTCTGGCAGCACTGTGACTGCATGGGGGTGAATTCGGACGTTGAGCATTACCTGTGTGAGCAGTGTGAACCTCGAGCTGTGAACAGGGTAAATCAACACTCTCCTTCCTATTTACTCTTATAAACTACTGCAGCTCTTTAGGGTTTGGGGTTTTTTTTTTGTTTGTTTTGTTTTGTTTGTTTTTGTTTGTTTGGGTTTTTTGGTTTGGTTTGGTTTTGGGTTTTTTGTTTGTTTTTTTGGGGAGTTTTGTGGGGGTGTTGTTTGTTTTTTGGTGGGTTTTTTGGTTTTTTGGGGGGATTTGTTTCAGGGTTTTTTTTGTATTGGGTTTTTTTTTTGGGGGGGTAGTGTTTTGGGTTTTTTTGTTTTGGGGTTTTTGTTTTGTTTTTTGGGTTGTTTCTTTTATTGTGTTTGTTTTTTGGGGTTTTTTTTTGTTGTGGTTTTTTTTTGTTTGTTTGGGTTTTTTGGTTTTTTTTGTTTTGGTTGGTTTTTTTTTTTGTATTTGTATTTAGAATTTCTATCTTTAGGGATTGGTGAAGCTTCCTTGATTCAGGTTCAGCTCCACCAGAGGTCGATTTTTCTCTGTGTATTTCCAAAAGGATGTGACAGCCCAATTTTGGACTGCTGATGGTGAGCAGCTCAGGATTCCCTTCCTTTTTTCCCTGCAGGAGGTCCCCATGATCCCACGGCCCCACTATGCCCAGCCTGGCTGTGTTTATTACATCTGCCTGCTGAGGGATGACCTGCTGCTCCGCCAAGGTACGTGCTGGCTCTGGGGGCCAGCAGCGTGCAGGGATCTCTGGCATCCCCCTGTCAAAAATACTTTTCATTTTTCACAAGTGGAAATAACTCTCCCCGTGATGCTGGGAGCGATACACAGTCAGAGTTCTCACAGGCTGTTGATGAGGAAATGTTAATTAGCACAGCCAGGGCTCTCCTGGCCAGGGGAGAATGATGCTGAGCCAACTGCTGGTGGTTAACATTTAGAAGTAAAGGCCAAAAAGGCTGTTGGACCTCCAGTATTTCAGTGCAGAATGGTCATTAAAACATCCAGCTCATTGCTTATGTGTTCCCTGTAGCTTATCTCTTCTGCCCTGGGCTCTCAATTCCTGAATCTCTCCAAGGCAGCTGCCACAGCCACAATTCAGCTCTCTGATTATTATTTTTTTTTATTTCATCCTACAGAAACACAGAAGGTTAGAAAGAACCCTTTATCATTACTAGAAAACTGCTCTTGAATGAGTAAAACCAGTTGATAAATTTGCTAGAGGGGAGTAGGAGAGCCTTCAGGGAAATGGGGAATTAAAGAAAGGTCAAAGAACAGCATATTCTTTATCCCATCTCCACATTGGTCTGGTGGAGGATATCCCTGCCCATGGCAGGATGTGGGTCTGGATGGTCCTTAAGATCCTTCCCAACCCAGCTCATTCTGGGATTTCACAGGTCAGAGCAGAGAAATTAAGGGGTAAATTCACTTATGGGGCAAAATTAATAAATTTAATTTATTAAATTTATTTATAAAGTTTAGGGGTTGCCCTTGGGAAGTACTTTTTGATTGCTAGCAGTGCCAGTTTGTTCAGTCCTTTTTGCATTCTCTTTACCTTTCCTGAGCTCTACATCTCATTGGAATTCTGCTGGAACAACCAAAGCCTTGGGGCTTCTCAGGACAGGATTTATTTTCTAAATAGTCATCTTCTCTCTAAGTGTCTTCTCTCTCAAAGTTTTATTCTTTACACATTGCAGCCATCACTAATTCCTACACCTTTTCCTAATCATGACTGGCATGTTTACATATCCTGTGGTCTGTCAGGGTGTTGATTCCTTACAGGTTGATGTTTTCAGTCTGGGCATGGAAAGTTATGGGAAGCTGACCCTGTTAAAGATCACAACAACACAGACTCTGACTCAGAAAGCTGACAATGATTCCATTTATTTTTGGTTATTTCTTCCCTTTTATGCTGTTCTACAGAGAACAACCCAAGGGGTGGAAGAAAGACAAAACTTCTTCAATCACATTGGTCAAGCCAGAGGGACAGCAAGGAGAAGCCCCTCCTGGGGAAAGGGATGTAAGCAAAGGTCACAGTCAGGAAAACGTGTCTCTTGGTGACAGAAAACTCTCTGGGAACAGAGTTCCAGAGAAACCCAAACACCACAGGCACCACCCAAAGCTACAGGCAGCTTTTCTGTAAAGCTGCTGTGAAAAACACCTGGATGTTCCTGGCAGCTTCTGCAGTGGGTTCATTCCTTCCAATCCTCCATTCAGCACCTCTGTTGTGTTTGTTTTCATGACAATTCCCTCTGGTTCTGCCATGCTGGGCTCAGGCTCTTGACAGGCGTGTTCCTTTGTGCCCCTGGGCCAGGTGACTGCGTGTACCTGATGCGAGACAGCCGCAGGACGCCCGACGGGCACCCGGTGCGGCAGTCCTACCGCCTGCTGTCCCACATCAACCGCGACAAGCTCGACATCTTCCGCATCGAGAAGCTCTGGAAGAACGACAAGTACGTGCAGGACACCCCACTGGGGCTGCCTGTCAGAGCACAGGGACTTTTGTGGAAATCTCACCTTAAGAATGTAGGGATGAGCAGGGTCTCGGTATAGAGGGTGGGGAATTCTCAACTGGAGCTTCACAGTGGAAATAACGTGAGGTTGTTGGTTTAAGCGAAGGGTCAGAGGTGGAAATGGATGGATCTCCTCAGTGTTGGGGCAGGCTGTGGGTGCAGTGACAGCTGTGGGGCCGTTCAGTGCTGTGCCCTGCCCAGGCAGAGTCAGCTGTGCCCACACAAACCACGCTGGGAGTGTTTGCCCTGGCTGCAGGAGGGAGGTGGAACATGGAACACTGGTGTGGCTGCTCTTCATCACAGCCAAGTGCAGGAGAGGGAACTGTGCTGGTTTGACAGCAAAACCAGTGAGACTCCCAGTCAGAAATACAATTTAATAGGAGAAGAAAGAAAAAAAAAGGTAAAACAAAATAAATGGAATAATACAACCTAACACCCTGTGGGTTAAGGTGATGGTAGCAGTCCAAAAGTAAGTTCTCCTGGAGTGGCAGATGTGGTTCTGTTGGAGCAGAGATGATCCTGAGAGAAAAGGGTCCAGGGATGGTGAGAAGGGTCCAGGGATGGTGAGAAGGGTCCAGTCTCCCTCTGGGAATCCAGTGGAACCAGGTCCCTGGTGTTCTTGTGTCTCAGTGTTTATCCAGGCAGGAATGGTTGGCTCCTCCTCGCTGGGTGGAGCATCTGACAATGGGATGATGGAATGTGTCCTGTCCTTGGTGAGCCTCCATGGCCCATTAGCAGAGAATGTCCCCCTGGAGGGAGGACAGGTGGTGACAGAGATAACAAACCCTGCCCCACCTGGTTTAACACCTGGCCCATGATCAGAAGGCACCTGCCCCCCTCCCCCCAGAGTTACAGGAGATAAAGAAAAACATCTCCCCAACTGCTTTCGACAGATGAAAATAGAATACACATTTTTGGTTCCATAACCCAGGACAGGAACTCAGAACAAAGCAGGAGGGGCATGGAGTGGGTTGTGCCATGGGCTGATGGGTGTTTCTGTCCCCTCTGCACCCTCAGAGAGGAGCGCTTCGCCTTTGGCCACCACTACTTCCGTCCACACGAAACGCATCATTCCCCATCTCGGAAGTTCTACCACAACGAGCTCTTCCGGGTGCCCTTGTACGAAATCATCCCCTTGGAGGCCGTGGTGGGCACCTGCTGTGTGCTGGACCTCTACACCTACTGCAAAGGTGAGAATTAAACACCTTCCTGAGCGTTTGGGCAGTGGGCTCTGGTGGTTTAACCACCCCCCCGCTGAAAGCTCAGCATGACCCAGCTGCTCCCTCTCCCCCTGGGATGGGCAGGGAACTGGAAAAAGTTAAAACTCAAGGGTTGGGATAAAAAGAGTTTGGTGGTTGAAATAAATTAAAGTATTGTAATAATAACGGTAGCAGTAGTAGTAATGGGAAGGGAGGGAGAGGTGTCCAGTGTCTGAAGGGGCTGGAAGGAAGGTGGAGAGGGGCTCTTAATCATGAACTGGAGTGACGGGACAAGGGTGAGCAGCTTCAACCTGAAAAAGAGGAAATTTAGGTTGGATGCACAGAGGAAATTGTTCCCTGTGAGGGTGGGCAGGCCCTGGCACAGGGTGCCCAGAGCAGCTGTGGCTGCCCCTGGCTCCCTGGAAGTGTCCAAGGCCAGGCTGGACAGAGCTTGGAGCAGCCTGGGACAGCAGAAGATGTCCCTGTCCATGGCAGGGGTGGCACTGGGTGAGGTCCCTTCCAGCCCAAAGCACTCTGTGATTCTGTGAATAAGCCCCAGGAAGCACAAGTGATGCCCAGTGCAGTCACTCCCCAGCCAGTGCCCAGCCCGTCCCCAGCACCCCTCAGGGGGTCCCAGTCACCCCCACTGGGCTGGACACTGCTGTGGAATATCCTGGGGTCAGCTGGGGTCAGCTGTGCTGGCAGAGCAGGGCACCCTGGAGAGTTCTGGGCTGAGGGTGAGCACTGCTGGGCACCAACCAAACCCTGGGGTGTGACCAGCAACATCCTCACCCTGAGCCAGGCACAGGGATAAATCCTCTCAGTTCTGGAAGCAGGGACGTGCACTGGAGTTGTTCCTGCTGTCCAAAGGCCGTGGAGGATGTTTGTGTTTCAGAGCTGAGGACACGCAGGGATTCCAGTTTGAAGAGGGACAGCAGTGGGCAGGGAAGAGAAGATGGTGTCAGTTGATGCTAATTGTGTCTGTGAAAGTTTGGGAAGTGCTTGATTAGAGTGTGCAGGTTCTGTCTCAGGGTGTCCTGCTGTGGTTCTGAATGAGAGACCAAACAGGGACACTGTGCCAGCCCCTGTGACAAAGCACCTGTTCCCCCTCAATCCATGACTGTTTTTTTTCCCTTGTTTTGATGCCAGGGAGGCCAAAGGGCGTGAAGGAGCAGGACGTTTACATCTGTGATTACCGCCTGGATAAATCAGCTCACCTCTTCTACAAGATCCACCGCAACCGCTACCCCGTCTGCACCAAGCCCTACGCCTTCGACCACTTCCCCAAGAAGCTCACACCCAAGAGGGATTTCTCAGTGAGTGCCTTTGCTCTCAGCTTCCTTACCTGTTTTTAGGAGACTGGCTGGAGTTCTGGAAAGCCCCTGCTTGTGGATAAATGAAGTTTGGTGGAGCTGAGGTGGGGGTCAGGCTCTGCTGCCAAGGAACAGAAGAGGAAAACGGCCTCAAGCTGTGCCAGGGTGGACATCAGCAGGAGTTTCCTCATGGAAAGGGCTGCCAGGGGCTGCCCAGGGAGGTTTGGAATCCCCATCCCTGGAGGTGTTTGAGGAAGGGCTGGAGGTGGCACTCAGAGCTCTGGGCTGGGGACAAGGTGGGGATGGGGCACAGCTGGGACTGGCTGGGCTGGGAGGGCTGTTCCAAGCTCAGCCATTCCATGATTCTGTGAATGCACAGCCTGGGGGAAAAGCTCTCTGGAAAGCAAGCTTGGAAAGGAAACTGGGTGTAATTCAGTTTGGGTCTGAATTGGTATGAGGATACTAGTAAGTACAGATCATTAAATTTCAAATCTGTATTTTTACTCTATGCATAGATACTTTTAATTTTTCAGAGGTAAAAAAGGTTTTGTGAAATATTAATTACCAGCTTTCTTTATGAATATTTGAATGTATGATTTTCTTTATGTATATGGGTATAGAGACAACATCTTAGTGCATCTCAACCATAAAAATATTGATGGATTTTGAAAAGGAAAATTCTGGGGGTTTAGACAGAGTGAGTGATTGCCATTTTGTTACTGTATTTACCATCTGGTTTACTAATTTCAACACAATGGCAATTGAGAGGCAAAGAGGTGCTCAAGAGATGGTGATGGTGAGCTCAGAGAAGGTCTCAGAGCAGCAGAAGTGGCAGATCTGCAAACCCTCTGCACGTGAGCTCTGTCCTTCCTGGAGCAGAGGTTTTTGTAGTGGCTTTGGAGAGGGTTCCAGACTCGTGCTGTGCAGAAAGCAAAGATGATTTTTATCGTGATGGTCTGTGGCTTGAAATTTATTTAGATGTGAAGAATCAGACAAACCTGGCTCTAATTTATCTCCTTACATGATTGTGCCTCCTCCTGTGGAGTCTCTTTGAGGTACACCAGCCTTTCCAGAGTGTCCTGCACTGGCATTTCAGAGTATTTGCTAGACCAGCACTTCCTCCCAATGACAGTTTGGGTTTGGTATTGATCATAATCTTTATTGTCATTGCAGCCTCATTATGTGCCAGACAACTACAAGAGAAACGGAGGCAGGTGAGTCTCCCCTCCCAGATTGTTGTGAGGAGATGAAATCATTCTGTTTGTTTGTTGTGCCCACTCCTCCTCCTTCCCCTTCCCCCTGGGTGCTGTGGAAATAAGTTTTAAATTATTTAAAGCTCTCTGAACTTTCAGAGAGATAAAAGGGAGCAAGTGAGGAGGGATAGGCAGCCTTAGTAATGTACATCAGGAAAAGAAAGGAGCCATTTGAAAGTCAGAAAAAAAGCAGCTGAGCGAGGAGATGCCCAAAACAGGAGGCTGCAGCCTTCCCAGATGGAGGAACCCAAGTCCTGGACCTGCTGCCCGTGTCTGTGGGGCAGTCAGAGCCCAGATCTGGTAGAGACTGCAGGAACATCCCACTAAGGGCTGGGCCAAACCCCTTTGGAGGTAAAACCTTCAGCAACTGGAAAAAAAAAAAAAAAAAAAAAAGCCATTTGTTTTTCAAGGCTGCATTTGATGTGGTGCAGATAAAGTTGTGAGTGCAGGGATGGAGGGAAGAAATTGAGCTCCAGAGATGCCCACAGATGAGCCCTGGCCTCGCTGGGAATTGTCCTTTGTGTTGAGTGTCTGAGAAGCTGCTCTTTAAACCCCTCTCCTCCCACAAGGTCATCCTGGAAATCCGATCGCTCCAAACCGCAGATCAAAGACTTAAACCAAGAGGAAGACGCCCTGCCCCTGATGGAGGAGGTGCTGGGGGCCCCTGAGCAGGCTCCAGGGGAGCTGCCCAGCCCCGAGGAGCCCGACAAGGAGCCCCTGGCCAGCGAGAGCTGCGAGGCCGAGAAGAAAGGGGAGGAGAGCCCCTCGGACACGCGGCCGCTCTGCAGCCCCGAGGAGCGGCGGCACCTCCAGAGGGAGAGGCTGAACCAGATCCTGCTCAACCTCCTCGAGAAAATCCCAGGGAAAAACGGTGAGAGTTCAGGCTCTGCTGGCACAGCCCCGCCTCTCCTGCCGGCTCTGGGGTGCCTTTGCTGAGCTGTGCTGATGAAATGAATGTTTTTGTCTGAATTTCTTGCCTAGTGGGCATTAGGAAAGACAGTTTTCTTTGCAGCCACGTTTTCCTTTGCAACAGAAATCCACTAAATCCAAGTGAAATTTCTTACAAAGCTGTAAGACAAAAATATTACACGAAAACAACTTTTGTTTTTGTGTAGTATTTTTAATAACCACAAAAACTTTCCATAAACTGATTTTCTGGAGGATTTTGGATTTTCATCCTTGAAAGAACCAGGAATAAGGAGACAGGAATTTTGTGTTCCAAGGTGGCACTCAGTGCTCTGCTCTGGGTGACAAGGTGGGGATCAGTCACAGGTTGGACTCAGTGATCCTGGAGATCTGATCCTGTTAAAGATCACAATGACACAGACACAGAAGGCTGACAGTGATTCCCTTTATTTTTGGTTATTTCTTCCCTTTTATGCTGTTCTACAAAGAACAACCCAATGGGTGGAAGAAAGACAAAACTTCTTCCATCACATTGGTCAGAGCAGAGGGACAGCAAGGAGAAGCCCCTCCTGGGGAAAGGGATGCAAACAAAGGTCACAGTCAGGAAAACGTGTCTCTTGGTGACAGAAAAGTCTCTGGGAACAGAGTTTCAGAGAAACCCAAACACCACAGGCACCTGTTGCTGTGGGACACACAGGAACGAGGCAGGGAGTGCATTTAGAAGAGGCTGCGTGATCTCTTTAAGCAAGAGAGACTCCGGGTTATTTTTCTGATTCCTATTATACTTTTCCAGATGTGCCCACCTCTTAGGTGGGACCTTTGGGAACCATTGGTCAGACCCAGAGACCATCACAAAAGTTCCTCCTCTGGGAACAGATGTGGAAAACACACAATAGTTTACATTGCATGTCCTTGTGTACGAAAACCGTGCCTGGGAATGGAATTTCCCAAAACCAAAACAGGCAGGCACGAGCATGGCAACAGGCACCAACCAGGGCTACAGAGATCTTTTCCAACCCCACAGCTTCTGTGATGACTGAAATCCCCTTTTTTTTTCCCCCCTTCCCTGTGCTCTGTTGCAGCCATCGACGTCACCTACCTGCTGGAGGAGGGCTCGGGCCGCAAGCTGCGGCGCCGCACCCTGACCATCCCCGAGAGCACCTTCAGGAAGTGACCCAGGAGGGGCAGCCGAGCTCTGGGGGTCTGTCACTGGGGCTGGGGGAGCCCAAAACCCCAGCCCAGGAACAAGGAGGGGGCAGCAAGCAAACTGACAAAACTACAAACAGTAGCACCTGGGGGGGCCGGGCCGGCTCCTGCAGTGCTCTTGGTGTGTGTGTTGGTGGGCGTGCCTTGTATTGATGTTAGGTACTGAGGAAACCTCGTGGTTATTTTGTCCAGGATGGTCAAATTTAATTTATTTTTTGCTTGATATTCCCACTCAGAGGAAAAAAAAAAAAAAAGAAAAAAAAAATGAAAAAAAAAAAATAATGAGGAGGGCAGAGGAAAAGAAGGACTGAGTTACTCTGAGGAGGATGTTCCCCACGGCCACTGCTAAGCTGGGATTGTACCAGCCGCCCTCAGCGCCAGCAGGGAAGGGAATCCAGGAATCCAGAGGGGAGAGGAAAGGCCCAGTGGCTTCAAAAAGGAAAAGCTGCCCTAAAGCTGTGGCCTCTGATTTGCACAAGTTCCAGGAAGAGAGAGGAAACGTCCCCAGACGAGCGCCAGGTTCGCCGCGGGACCACCCAAGCACGTGTCCCTGTGGTCTGTGCCAAGGAGAAGCTTCCAGAGGCCCTTGGAGAGGGGCAGGAGCGCTGGGATGAGGCACTTGCTGTGCCAGGGGGAGGAGGTGGGCAGGGTGTGAGGTGGTTTTTTGTTTTTTTTCCCACTTTTTTTCTGCAGAGAAATTTTCTAAGAAGCGAAAAGTCAGCTCCTGACGCCACCATCGCTGTTGGTTTTTTTGATAAAGCTGTGGTTTCTCGTGTGTCTCGTGTGTTGTGCAAATAAAAAAAAAAAAATCTGTTAAAAGCAAAAAAAAAAAAAAAAAAGGAAAAAAAAACAACAAACAACACAAGAAAAAACAAAACAAAAAAATAAAACCCCAAGGACCCCTTTCACTCCGTGCCCGTCAGGCAGTATCCGAGCGAGTGTTTGTCGTGAGCTGTAGAGTTCTGATCAACTGCTAACACTTCCCCTCGTGTGCTGGTGGCCAGCTGAACCTCCGGGCCCCTATCGCGATAGTCCCGACAGCCGCCGGGACGGGCCCGGGCCCCGCTGCCCCCAGGACCACCGGTGGCTTTGCTTTCCTGTCTCAGACGTACACAATGCATATCCAGTCCTGTTTTAGGTGTTCTCTTATAAGGAAAAAAAAAAGAAAAAAAAAAAAAATCTCCGAGTTTTTAAATGTGCCAAGTTGTATATATATTATCTGCTGCGTGGATGTAAAGCAATACCGTAGTTACATGTTCCTTTTTATGGACCAAGCTCGTCCTGATGTACATTCTTGTTATTATTATTATTATTATTATAATTATTTTACTCTTTAGTGGAACATGACTCATTCCATTAACTTTTATGTGTTGATTTGAAAAGAGAAAAAAAAAAAAAACAAAAAAACTGGGGGGAGAAAGAAAAAAAAAAAAACGCAAAAAAAAAAAAAAGAAAGGAAAAAAAACCCTTTGAGAAAAAAAAATATTTTATTAAAAAAAAAAAAAAAAGAAATAAGAAAATAGTTTGGAATATTTTCTTACTGTAGAGAAGCACTGTACAGTACCAGGAACCCTGAGTATAAAATACTCGTGCGTGTAGTAGGAATATCGCATGTCCAAACCCTCGAGTTGTCTCATTTAGTTTCAAACAGAAATCATTGTCTCAAATGGTGTTAAACACTAAAAAGTTTTTAAAAAAAAAAATAAAAAAAAAATAAAGTGCGTACAGAAGCGAGACACTAGCTCTGTCATTTTATCTTTCTTTTGTTGAAAGACTAAAACAAAATGTTTTTTAGACAATCAAAATGTTAGGTAAGTGCAAAAGAATTGTTTTTTCTTACTGGTGTAGAAATTAATGACTTTTTTTATTTTTTTGGGTTATTTTATAATACTGAGCAGACCCGTGTGTCCCCAGGATCGCCGCCGGAGCCAGGAAGCACTACGTTACTGCAAAAATAGAGCTGAACCTTAGTCTGCATGGGTGTAGGCTGTGTGATTGCTGAAAATAAATGCTGCTAATATATTTCCTTTTTACAAAGCATATCTAAATAGATCATTGTTTTGATGTTAATCTTTGTAAATTATGTATTACCAATTTTAACATTGGATGTAATTGCATAAAAAAAAAGAAAAAAAAAAAAGCCTGCATCTCAATCCTGAGAGTCTAGTATTAAATGGAAAAATCTTTTCCTACTGGCTGGCTCGGGGGGTTTTCTTTGCTGAGCTGGGTGGGAGATGTGCCAGAGGGGGCAGGAAAAGAGGGATCTGGGCAGGCTGGATCCACGGGAGCCACGGGATCCACGGGCCAAAGCCAACAGGGTGAGGGGCAGCAGGTGCTGGGTGCTGCCCTGGGCTCACAGCAACCCCACGGAACCTTCCAGGCTCAGGGAACAGCAGCAGGAAAACTGGAAAGGTCCTGGGGGGGCTTGGGGCAGCAGCTGGACACGAGCCCAGGTGTGCCCAGGTGGGCAGGAGGCCAATGGCACCTGCACCAGCCCCAGTGGGCAGGTTGGACCTGGGCCTGGACCTGGACCTGGACCTGGGCACTGACCCTGCTCCCCTTTGCTGCCTCTGCTGAGGGACCTCGAACCCTGGGGTCAGTTCTGGGCCCTTTGTGACAAGAGATTGAGGGGCTGGAGCGTGTCCAGAGAAGGGAACGGAGCTGGGGAAGGGGCTGGAGCCCCAGGAGGGGCTGAGGGAGCTGGGGAAGGGGCTGAGCCTGGAGAAAAGGGGGCTCAGGGGGGCCCTGGTGGCTCTGCACAGCTCCTGCCAGGAGGGGACAGCCAGGGGGAGGATTTGGGATCTTATCCCAAGGGAACAGGAACAGGAGGAGAAGGGCATGGCTGCAGGCTGGGCCAGAGGAGGCTCAGGGTGGGCAGCAGCAGGAATTTCCCCATGGAAAGGGAGAAATTCCAGGGATTGGAACTGCCCAGGGAGGTTTGGAGTGCCCATCCCTGGAGGTGGCACTCAGAGCTCTGGGCTGGGGCATCTGGCACAGGCTGTGCTCCCGAGGGGCTGTCCCGGCTCCCGAACTCACCCACCCGGGATGGGAACCCGGCACACCCATCCAGGATGTCACCCTGGTGTCACCCCCAGGGCTCTGCCGTGGCAGCACGGTCACCACGAGGGGTCAGAGGGGCTGCAAACTGGGCCAGGAGCCATTAAATCCAGAGATTTGGTGCCAGTTCCCCGGGTACAAACCCCAGTGCCCGGAGCCCTCCTGTCCTGCCTGGAGGGCAGGCTGGGGACAGTCACCCCCGGGGCCTCACCAGGGTCCCTCAGGAATGGAAAAGCTTCTCCTCAACACCCCTTCTGTTGAACCTGATTTTTCATTTTCTCTTTCTCAGTTTGACTCTCATGAAAACGCCAGGCTTGACCTCTACGCTCCTTTTAAACCCAAGGCCTCAGGCCAAGGCTTGGAGGGCTGTTTAAATAAAATAAAATAAAATAAAATAAAATAAAATAAAATAAAATAAAATAAAATAAAATAAAATAAAATAAAATAAAATAATAAAATATGGAAGCACCACCTGGCTTTCTCCCCTCCTGGCATGACCCCGTTTCAAAAGTCCAGAAGCAGCTGCAGAATTCAATCAGACCTCCTTAAGGCGAGCCAAGGAACATTCCAATTAGGATATAACGTCACTGGGCTGAGAATAAAAAATTCCAGGGAGAGAAGTGAAAACGAGAGCAGCGTGAAAGGAGAACAGCAGAGCCCGGCCCGGGGGCTGCCACAGCGGCTTTTTGCCACCGAAAGGGGAAAATCCTTGGCCTTGGGAGGGAGCAGAGGCCCAAAGCTGCCTCTGGGGACAGCTGTGGCCTCTGCTGCTGCCACTCCCCAGCACGGCCACACCTTTCTTTCACCAGCGTGAAATGGAAATTCCGGGGTGAAACCACAGGCAACGACAAAAACATGAAAAACCTGGAGCTGCCCAGCCCCTTCTGCCGTCCTCTGGGCCGTGAAAAGATGAGTTGAAGTCACACAAACAGTAACTTCACCTGTGACCTGCGCTGTTCCCAGCGCTGGTGCAGCTCCCACGCTTTGGAGCTGGGTCCCCAAGCAGCTTCTCCAGGGATTAGTCCCGGCTTTTTGGGAGGCTGCAGCCGCCTCTCCCAGGCTGTGGAGGAGCCTGGGCACCTTCTCCTGGGGCGTGAGGCCTCCGTGCTGTCCCTGGGGATGCTGAGAGCCAGCCCAGCCCCCGCCCGAGCGATTCCTCCTCCCAGCCCGGGCCACCCACCTCGGCCACGCGGCCACTGCCAGGCCTGACGTGAGTCACAACCTTTTATTTCCAGCCTTTTCCCCGCGTGGAACAAAGCTCATTCCCGTGGTGACGACTATTTACAGAGCGCGCTGGTGGCCCCGGGGGCGGAGCGGGGCAGGCGGAGGTGGCAGCGGTGGCAGGACACGACGGCACGGAGGCGACACGGGGCGGTGTGAGGGGCTGGGCAGGGGTGGGCACAGCCCCGTCCCTGCCCTGGCACGGGGGTGGGCAGCAGCCGAGGAACCGCCAGCCGGAGCAGCCCCTCCGAGGAGGAGGAGGAGGAGGAGGAGGAGGAGGAGGAGGAGGAGGAGGAGGAGGAGCCCGGCTCAGCGCCGGCGGGTCCGGGGACACGGTGGCAGACGGTGACGCCATGCAGCGGTGACAGACACAGGGCAGGGTCCCCTGGGAGCTGCCAGCCCCGGAGGTGGCGAAGCCGTGGCAGGAGGCATCCCCTCCCCGGAGCTGGCACCCAGCTCCGGCAAAGCTCAGCTGCTTCCTCAGGTCCCTTTCCGCCTCCTCCTCCTCCTCACAAAATCAGGGACGTGTAACCAACGGGAACGAGGCCGGTGCTGTTTCCATGGCAGCAGCGGATCCAGTCTTCATCCACCGTGGAGAGAAGCTCCAGGATGTCCCCTTTTTGGAAGCTCAGGTGCCCGTCGGCCGTGCCCGTGTGGTCACACAGCGCCCGAACCGCCCTGCACCGCACAAATGTCACGGCAGAGTCGCCTTTTTGGGGACCCCGAGGACCCTCAGAGGCTCCCACAGCACTCGGGGGGGGGGGGGCAGGGAGTTGGGCACAAGCAGGGACGGAGGTGCCCCCCGAGGAGGGATCTGCACAGGGACAGAGCTGCCAGGCGGCCCCGGGGAGTGGGAGCAGAGCAGGGGGGGTGGGGACATCACAGGGGGTCTGGGGACATCGGGGTCAGGGCCAGCGAGGCTGGGGAAGAGGGGAGCAGCCAAACACCGTTTGGGATGGCCAGGAGCTTGCACAGAGCTGTTCCGGCCACAGCCCGGTCACAGCTGCCACGTGCCTGCCCCAAAGGAGCTGCCCTGAGTCCAGAAAGCACACGAGGAAATGCTAAAAATTGTCCCCGAAACAAAAAAAAAAAAGGCACCCCAGCTGATGCCAGGTGGGCACAGAGGCTCAGCTCCCCCCAAAGCCCAGCAGAGGAAGGGGATCCCCAGGGACGCAGTTATGGCTCAAGTGGGCAGCGCTGCCTTTCCCTCGAGAGACCCCCAGGCTGTGTGTGAGAGCAGCCCCGGCTTTCCCCGCGTCCCAGCCCTGCCCCACTGCCCTGCCCGGCCTCACCTGCGGGGCTGGGGCGGGGCCGGCTCCCTGTCCGGGTCCCTGTCCGGGTCCCTGTCCGGGTCCCTGTCCGGCTGCTCCGGAGCGCGGCTCCTGTCGGACGCCAGACCCTTCACCACCCCGGCCAGGACGCTCGGGCTGGGGGACAGCCAGCGGGACGGTCTCCTGCCACAGAGCAAAAGGAGCCACAAGCTCGCCTGGGAGCTCTTCCCGCTGTTCCTCTCAGGCTGTGCTGGCGATCTGGGAGCTGACAAGGAGCCGTCAAGCACCGCCGAGCCTCCCCCCTGAGCTCCCGCTGCTCCACGGGGCTGAACAAGGCGGCGGCAGCAGCACTTGGGACATGCACTCACCCCAGGGGCACCCACCCTGGACAAGGGGCAGCACAAGATCCCCACGAGGCGAGCCAGGCACGGAAACCCTTCCTCAGCCCCCAGAACCAGCCTCTTCCCCCCCTCTGCCTGCCCAAGGTCTTACCTGGACCTGGCCAAGACGGCGTCAGGGCTGGGGGGGAAGCTCCTGGACGAGGGGTTGGTGGCTCCAAAGAGCCGGCCCAGCCAGCTGCCCTTGTCAGGAGCAGGAGGATTACCCAGCTCTCGGCCAGAAGGTGCTGCCTGGTTCCTGTCGGCAGGAGGCTCCGGGGAAGCAGCCAGGAGATTCTTTCCAGCAGTGGGATGGTCGGGCTTGGTGAGGGCTCCAGTTGCAGTGGGCAAGAAGAGGTCTTCAGGGGAAGAGGTCCCTGAGGTGTCAGTGCTGCTGCTGCTGCTGAGCTTTGGGCCGGAGCATTCAGGGACAGCTTTGGTCTGAAGGAGCTGCAGCTCTGTGCCTCTGGGCTCGCTCAGGGAGGTTTGGGATTGAGCAGCCTGGCCCGGGCTGGGATCCCCCGCAGCCGCCCGCAGCTTTGTCCACCAGACCAAGGGAAACTTCTCCTTGCTGGGAGCAGTGTAAATCCTGGAGCTCTGGCTCAGCTGGCCCCACCAGCCACTGAGGCCAGCCCCAGCAGTGCCCCCAGTGCCCTGCTCAGGCCCCTGGCTCTCCGGGGGGGTGTCAGAGCCCAGCAGGGTGCGGCTGAGCTGGTCGCCCCAGCGCAGCACCTGCTGCCAGGTTTGGTGCAGGGCAGCCCCCACCGGGGGGGTGGGCACCAGCCCACCCATGGCTGCTTGGGGCCGGCCCCTTGTGCTGCCCCCCACCCTGCCCAGAGCATCGGGGGGGCTCTGATCCTCCGGGCTGTCCCCAGCAGCACCGCGCTGCCCCTGCAGAGATGCAGCCCCCCGTGGGGGGGACAGCGGGGACGCCAGGCGCCGGGACAGGGGCCGGACGTCCACGGAGAGGTGGTGGTGTTCAAAGAGCAAGTCCAGGTGGAAGGTCAGCACCGAGAGGGGCTGGATGAGCAGCAGCAGTTCGTCAGCGAGGTGGGGAAGAGGGCCTTGGCTCAGGGCAAAGAAGGCCGTGGGTGAGTAAAGCACAGAGATCACACCTGGGGGGACGGGGACAGGTGAGGCAGGGGGAGGATGCCCTGTCCCTGCCACCCTAACCCTAACCCCTGACCCACCAGGGAAATTCCAGCCAAGCACAGATGTATCCCAGCCCCAGGGTGAGATGATCAGCCTCGCAGGGATGAGGGGGCTTAGGGAGGGCACTATGTCCTTACCTGGGCTCTTCTGCAGGTGAGATATCCACAACTCCAGCTGTTTAATGCTAAAATCAGACAAAGGGAACCCAAATTAGAGCCCCTGGGAGCGGTTCCAACCTGCCACCGGCAGAGGGGCCGGCAGGGCCAATACTCACTTCAAAAGGCCGAGGATAAAGGCGTGGAACTTCTGCCTGGTGCTGCTGAGGGGGGCCAGCCCGGCCACGTGCCAGCACAGGGAGTGCAGGGAGCGGGTGTTGGGGCCTGTGGGGTGCAGAGCACGGTCACAGGGCACACACCCCCCAGCCCAGGAGCTCCAGGGGATGGCTGCCTCACCCTCAGCCTCCCCACCTGTCTTCACGGAGGCTTCCACCACGCTCCAGGGGGAATTTTTCCGCTGGCCTGTGATGACATCCTTCTGGAAGGGCTTCAGCCCGTCCTCCACCAAGGCGTAGAGCGCGGGGCAGAGGGTGTGGAGCAGCAGGTAGCCCACGTCGGGGTTGAGCCGGCTGTCCCCCAGCTGGGCCTGGGGGAGGCACGAGGAGAGGGCAGGGAGGGGAAGGGCAGCACCTGCCCCTGATCCTGCTGGCAGGGATGGACGGGGGAATCCCACCCCTGGGGACTCCCAAACCCCCTCCTGCCCAGCCCAGCCCGGCCCGGCCCAGCCCGGCTCTCACCTTCTGCACCAGGTTCCGTGCGGTGCTGAAGTGGGCGATCACCTTGTCTACGGCGGAGCTGATGGCGACCAGCAGCGCTGGGGAGGAGGGAAGAGGAGGGAAGGGTCAGCACGGAGGGAGGGACCCAGCCCCGGTCCCCACCCCCGGCCCCTGCGGCGCCCACGGTGACCGAGCCGGGTGGGAGCAGCAGGCGGGAGACCCTCGGGGGCGGCTGCAGCCGCATTCTCCGGCTGGACAGGACGCCCTGCCGGGGCCAGGCCCGCTGCCTGTCCCTGCCTTCACTGTCCCTCCGTGTCCTTCCCCTGCCCGCCGCTGTCCCTGCCCAGGACACCCACCCGCCCCAGGACGAGCCCCTCGCACCCTCCCGACCCTGCGGGTCCCGTTTCCCCCTCCTCCCTTCCGCCCCCTTCTGCCCCCCTTCCTCGCCCCCCGCCCCGCGGAGGCTCCGGGGAGGAGCCGCCCCAACCTTTCGTTTGTTCTCCATGGGCTCCCTCCGCTCTCCCCCCGCCGGGCCGGGCGGCTCCAGCGGCGGCTCCAGCGGCGGCTCCAGGGACGAGCGGCTCGGGCCTGGCTGGAGAGAGCGGGGCAGCGGGGTCAGGCGGGGCGGCGGCTGGAGCGCTGCCCGGGGCCGGGGAAGGAGCGGGGCCGGCGGCGGGGACCGGCTCGCTCCGCCTCATGGAGCCGGGGCCAGCGGCGGGGCGAAGGGCGGCGGGGCCGGGCCGGGCCGGGCCGGGCGGCGGGGCCGGGCCCGCGGCGGAGGAAGCGCGCTGGGAGCCGCGGGGCGGAGCGGGACAGCCCCGGCAGCTTCCGAGCCTTGCGCCCCGGGATCGCTCTCACCGCCCGGGGAAACGCAGCCCCCCCCAGGCAGAACCCTCCCGGCGCACCCCGGAGGGACCCAGACTCACCCCCCGTGCGGGTCTCTCCTCCTCTCTGGGCCGCCCGTGGCACCGCGGGGTCTCCGCCGGGACCCCCGAGCCTCCGAAGCGGGGCAGCGCTCAGCCCCTTCTCCCCTGGGGGCAGCCCCCCCTTCTCCACATCCCTCGGCTGCCCCTCCGCGATGGGCTGCAGGCTGGGCCGGGGTCTCCTTCTCAGCTGGTGGCCGTCGCTGGGTGCCAGCACCTGGCCCCCGAGGGGCGCGGGGGGCCCCCAGCCCGGGCCCGTCCCCGGGGGCACAGGGGGGTGCTGGGCCGGCTCTGCCCGCTGCCCCTTGGGCTGCCTGGCGGCGCTGCGGGACCGCAGCTCCTTGAACGTCGTCACCTCTCTCTGCCTGGGGCCGGGAGGCCTGGCTGGCCCGTCCTGCTGGGGCTGCGGCTGGGGCCGGGCTGGCTCCTGGCCCGCGGTGCCCGAGAGGAGCTCGCTGGTGGGGGGCAGCTCCGTGTCAGGCGAGAAGACGATCAGCCAGTCGCTGCGGTCAACCCTGGCCTGGGCGAGCGTGGGCCCAGCCGCGTTCCTCTTCCTCCTCTGCGCCAGCTCGTGGAAGGAGGTGATGGTCTTGGTGCCCGTGTCCCTGCCGAGCTCACCTGGGCCGGCCTTGGGCTCTGCCGGCCGCACCGGCCCGAGCGGCTGCTCCGCCCTGTGCGCGTTCAGGATCTGCAGCCGCCGCCGGGGCCGAGGGGGCACGGGTGGGGGGAGGCCGCCGGGCCGGGGCCGCGGCTCCGGAGCGCTGCCCTGGCTCCGGGCATCTCGCCGTTCCGGCACAGGCGGCGGCGCTGGAGGCGCAGCCCTGGGCTCGGGGAGGGGGTTGCAGTTGGGGTCGAGGTCAGCGAGGCTGCCGGGGCTCTGCGGTGCCGCTGTGCCGGGAGAGAGCTCATCGCAGTGGGAGTCGGGCGAGTTGTTGTTGCTGCAGAGGCTGTCCGGGCTCTTGCTGGCCACGGGCGAGTTGTGGTTGGCATCTCTGCCGTGGCACGTCCTGTCCTGGTCGGGCAGGGATTCTCCATCCCGGGCGTTCTCTGTGGGAATGACGTTCAGCTGCTGCTCAGGGGGCTGGGACTCCTCCCTGGCGAACCCCTTGCAGTACACCGAGACCGGGGAGTCATCCAAGCTGAAATCCGAGCAGCTACTGACAGAGGAGGAGGAGGAGGAGGAGGAGGAAGAATCCAGATCACAAGGGGGATCACAAGGGGAAGCCGCCTCCTCCTCGTCTCCGCTGTGCAGGCAGGGGAAATCCTCCTGGTTCTGGAGCCCCAGCGTCTCCGGCTCCGGGGCGTGGGACTGGCAGCACTGGCATTTCACCGAGGGGCTGTTGGAATTGGCATCCACGGGCTCGCGGTTCTCCGGGCAGTGCGTGCAGCCCGTCTGCTCGCCCCCGCCGCTGGAAGCATCCGTGTCCTGGAGCTCGGGGTGCCGGGAGAGGTGCAGCCCCAGGGAGATGTGCTGCAGGTGGATGTGGTTCAGGTTGCACAGGAGGCCTTTCTTTGGAGCCAGCATGGTGCTGGAAGGGCCGGCGCTCCCAGGAAAGGGCAGCAGCTCCTCGCTTCAGACCATCCAGCTCCCTGTAAGCACCGAACACCCTCCTGGTCAGGGAAGAACACAGCAGGACACACCCGGGGAGAGGGACAGCCAGGGGAGGAGTGACCTTGCAGCAGGGCCCGGCACAAGGGTCTGGGGGTCGGGGATGTGCTCTGAGAGAGGGGCTGCCCGAGACAGGGGCTGCCCCACAGCTTCCTGCCGGACCTGCGGCTCTGTGGCCGGGCAGGGACTGCAGCCAGCCGCTGCTCCCTGGAGCCTGGCCTGGCAATGATCGCAGGAAGCCCGGCTGCTCCGGGGCTGGGCTCTCTCCGGAGGGTCGGGAGCATCTCGGGGATGCCGTCAAGGAGAAAACGCCCTTGGAGCCTGGCCGAGGAGGCTGGGGGGGAGGGCGGGGGTGCTGTCCTGGCTGGGGGCGGTGGCACCGCGGGTGCTCAGGGACCGGCGCTTGGCCGTAAGCCCCCGGCCCTGGGAACCGCTGCAGAACCGCCAGCGCACCCCCGGGCCCGGCCTTACCGGGGGGGGAGCTCCGGCCCCAGGCACCTGCTGGAGGCTCCGGGGGGGGAACGGGCAGCGGAGACGGCGGGAGGGCGGCTCCGAGCATCGGGCGGCTCCGAGCATCGGGCGGCTCCGAGCATCCCCCGGCCCCCAAGCATCCCCCGGCCCCCAAGCATCCCCCGGGCCCAGGGCGAGCACCGGCGGCCAGGCAGCCGAAGCGGCCCTCCTGGGCGCGGCCCTCCCCATCCCCCTGCAGCCCCCGCCCGGCTCCATCCCCTTCCCCGTCCCCCGCTCACCTCGGCGCTGCGGCGGCGAATGCGGCTGCGGGAGGGAGGGAGGAGCCGCGGCCCCGCCACCGCCCTCCGGGAGCCGCCCGGTCCCGCCCCGCCGGCGGGGGCGGTGCTCCGGGCATCCCCCCCTCCCCAACCCCGGAAAGCACCGGGGGTGGTGCCGGCATCCCCCTCCCCGCCCTCCAGCCCTGTCCCCAGACAACACCGGGCTCCCCAATACCTACAATAATTTATGTTTATTGACACACGGCCCGGGGGGAGATGGCTGAACCCCCCCCCCGGCCATCCCACCGCACCTTCCCGGCCCCTCCCAGGGCAGGGAGCGGCTCCGGCCAGGGAGTGACCGAGCCCAGCCCCCTGCCAGGCCCCTCCATCACTTCTGCCGCTTGTAGATCTTCTGCGCCAGGTCCAGGAAGATCTCCCGGGGCAGGCGCTGGGCGTGCTTCCCGATCAGCTCCTGCAGCCGCCGGTAGCTGCTCTCCTCGTACTCGCGGAACGCGGCCTGCATGCCCAGGGCGTTATAGAGCTCCTTGACCTTCGCCACCTTCTCGGGCTCCTTACAGCCGTAGTTCTCCTGAGGAAAGCCTGCAGTCAGCCAGGGCCCGGCCCAGCTCACAGCGCTGCTGCTGCTGCCGGCAGGAAGGGGCAGGAGCTTTGTTCGGGGAGCTTTGTTCTCTGTGCCCACCCCCCTGCTCCCAGCCAGGTGAGAGCCCTGCACCTGGCACTGCAGGTGCACAGTCTGGCACCCCAGGTGAATATCCTGGCATTCCAGGTGGACATCCTGGCCCTTCAGGGGCACTCCAGGTGCACAGTCTGGCACTGCAGGTGCACATCCTGGCACCCCAGGTGAACATCCTGGCATTCCAGGTGAATATTCTGGCACTCCAGATGCACTCCAGGTGGACATCCTGGCACAGCCGGTGCACATCCTGGCATTCCAGGTGCATTCCAGGTCACATCCTGGCCCTCCAGGTGCACTCCCTGGCACTGCAGGTGCACTCCAGGTGCAGATCCTGGCCCTCCACCCCCTCTCCCAGGCCCATGACCCCTGGCTTTACCTCCAGGACCCTCCTCTGCTCCGGTGTCACCCGGCGCAGACCCTCCACCACCAGCCAGCTGCACTTGTTGTCCTGGATGTCGGTGCCCACCTTCCCCGTCAGCTCGGGGTCGCCGTAGCAGTCCAGGTAATCATCCTGTGGGACAGGTGGCAACACCTGAGCACCACAACCAGCACACCTGGCAACACCTGAGCACCACAGCCAGCACACCTGGTAACACCTGAGCACCACAGCCAGCACACCTGGTAACACCTGAGCACCACAGCCAGCACACCTGGCAATGCCTGAGTGCCACAACCAGCACACCTGAGCAGCACCCAGGGGCGCAGAGCCGCCCCCTTTACCTGGATCTGGAAGAACTCTCCCATCTCCAGCAGGATGGCCTTGGCGTTCTCGTGCTCCTCCTTGCCATCGACACCTGCCTGAGGGGAGGGAGGGGATGGCAGGGGTGAAACCTTCCCAGCTGGATAAATCATGGAATCACCAACTGCTTTGGGTCAGAAGGGATCATCTCGTTTCACCCCCCACCCCAGCCATGGGCAGGGACACCTCCCACTGTCCCAGGGTGCTCCAAGCCCTGTCCAACCTGGCCTTGGGTGCTTCCAGGCATCCAGGGGCAGCTCCAGCTGCTCTGGGCACCCTGTGCCAGGGCCTCCCCACCCTCCCAGGGAACAATTTCCTTCTCATATCCCATCTAAACCTCTCCTCTTCCAAGTGTAAAACCACCACCCTCTGTCTCGTTACTTCTGCCCACGCAAAACATCCTCCAGGGGAGAAAGCCCTGCAGGCCCTGCCCTCCTGGGCAGCCTGGCACCAGGGCTGAGGGCTCACCATGTACATGGCAGCGGCCACGGGCAGGTAGAAGGAGTAGAACGCCGTCTTGTACTTGACAATCGCCTTGTACCTGCGCCAGAGGGAGCAGGCTCAGCCCCCCAGGCCCGCCTCTGCAGGTCAGGGGCTGAAGGGAGCAGCAGCAGCTGCCCAGGGAGCAGCCCCAGGCCGGGCTCTGGGTGCTCCCCTGCCTACCGCTGCTCGCTGAAGCGGCTCAGATCCACCTGGGAGACAGGAGCGGTGATGAGGTCCAGAGTCTGCCCCAGCTCGGTCCGGTAGCCGGTCTGCAGAGGGGAAAAAAAAAAAAAGGATTTGTGGCCTCACTCTGGCCTTCTGGCACTTCAGGGGTTGATAAAAAAAGAGGGAGGAGGATGTTTTGCGTGGGCAGAAGTAACGAGACAGAGGGTGGTGGTTTTACACTTGGAAGAGGAGAGGTTTAGATGGGATATGAGAAGGAAATTGTTCCCTGGGAGGGTGGGCAGGCCCTGGCACGGGGTGCCCAGAGCAGCTGGGGCTGCTCCTGGATCCCTGGAAGTGTCCAAGGCCAGGCTGGATGGGGCTTGGAGCAGCCTGGGACAGTGGGAGGTGTCCCTGCCAGGGCAGGGGTGGGGGGTGAAACGAGACAATCTCTTCTGACCCAAAGCAGTTGGTGATTCCATGATTTATCCACACAGCCCTCCAGGAAAGTCCCAACACCACAGCACAGACCCCAAGCCCTGTTTCAACTCCTCCTTGTGCCCAAAGGGAAGGGTCCAGCAGGATGCCCAGGAACTTGAGGAACACTCTGAGATCCACAAAGAAGGAAAAGAGCCCAGACCTCAGGAAAACTGGGAAGGGGCTGAGGAGCTGGGCTCACCTGCAGGAAGAGCTCCAGCAGGTGCAGGTAGTAGGGCTGCTGCCCACAGTATCTCCTCAGCAGCCGGTACACCGAGGACTCCAGGAGAAAAGCATCATTGATGGCATCCAGCCCGATCCCCTCCTGCAGCAGGAAGGCAGCCAGGTGTCACAAAGCCCCCTGACTCCCAGGGGACACCCCCCCGGTGAGCAGGGGGGGATCTCCTGAAGGCCTCTCTCACCTTCTTGTACCAGCAGAGCTGCCCGCGGCGGGTCAGGGACGCGTCCATGATGTCGTCGGCCACCAGGAAAAAGGCTTGGAACTGCCAGAGGCTGGATTAGGGGACGGGGCGACCCCCGGGGGGGGGGTCCCCATCCTCACATCCCCAGGCTCCCGTCTCTCACCAGCTCGATGCACCAGCCCACGGCCAGGGCGCAGCGGAGGCTCTCCGGGTCCTGCTGCGCGGGGCCCGCCAGCCGCCGGAACGCGGCCACCACCGTCAGCCCCCGGTTGCACTTCCCGCCCGGTGCATTGTACTCCAGCACCTGCGGGAGCGCAGCGACGTCAGCCCCGCACCTTCCCTTCCCTTCCCTTCCCTTCCCTTCCCTTCCCTTCCCCTCCCTCCCCTTCCCTTCCCCTCACAGCCCCTCGCCCGCCCCCCGCCCCCTTCCCGTACTCACCTGCTTCAGCCGCGCCACGGCGTCTCCCACCTCCGGGTGCCCCAGCCCGTCCTCCGTCAGGTCGCGGACGATCTGCGGGAAGAAGGCGGCGAACTCCTCGCGCTCGGCCGCTGCCCGCGCCCCGGGCTCGCCGCCGCCGCCGCTCATGGTGCCGGTTCGCGATCCCGCCGCTGCTGCCGCCCGCGGCCCTCACGGCACCGGCGACTCCGCCCCCGTCCCGTCCCCTGCGCGGGGCACACCGGGACACGCAGTCCCGAGGCACAGGAGCGGGCCCTGCCAGCACCGCCGCTGGACTACGACTCCCAATGTGCCCCGCGCCCGGGAAGAGGCCGGCGGGGACGCGGCTGGGGCAGTGCCCATTGGTCTGCTTCATCGTGCGAGGATGAGCCCAAGGCGGTTCAGCCATTAAAAACGCTGTAGGGGCGGGACCAAGACAGGTGATTGGTGGAGAGGGAGAATGGAGCGAGCGCCCGGCCTGGCGTGGGGGCGTGGCCGGTTCGAGGGGCGGGGCTTGGGGCGGGGCGTGCTCAGGGGGCGTGTCCGGTGCCCGGGGGGGCGATGGGGGGCGCTGGAACTGGGGGGGAAATGGGGTGTGGGGTGCAGGTGAGGGGGGTGCCGTGTGCTCCGTGGGGTTGTAGGGCGGGTTTGGGGCGCTGTGCAGGTGTGGGTCTCCATGCAGGTGTGGAATACTATGCAGCGCAGGTGTGGGGTGCAGCGCAGGTGTGGGGTGCAGCGCAGGTGTGGGGGGGTGCAGCGCAGGTGGGGGGTACCGTGCGGCTGGGAGGGTGCAGTGCAGGTGTGCAGCGCCATGCAGCTGACATGCTGCACAGGTGTGGGTGCAGCGCAGCTGTGGGCGCAGAGCAGTTTTGGGGTACGGAGCAGTTTTGGGGTACGGAGCAGTTCTGGGGTACAGAGCAGTTCTGGGGTACGGAGCAGTTTTTGGGGTACAGAGCAGTTCTGGGGTACGGAGCAGTTTTGGGGTGGGGTGCAGACGTGGGTCGCTGGGTGGGTGCTGTGCAGGTAGAGGGTGCAGGACAGGTGTGAGGTGCCGTGAGGATGGGCTACACCCCACACCTGTGTGCGCAGGCGAGACCCCGGCCGCCGGAGGGGTCCAGCTGCCCCTCGACCCTCGAGGGGACGCGGCGGGGGTGACCTTGCCGAGGACGCGCTGGGTGGGTGGGCACAGGCGGTGACAACTTCCCGCTGTTGCCCGCAGCTCCTGCCTGGGCGCCCCGCCCGCCCCGAATCCCCTAATCCCGGCTCACCCGCGTTAATTAATCTCTCTGTGGTGCCCTGTAATCCCCCTCCCACCGCCCCCGGGGACGCGGGGGCTCGGGGCAGAGCCTCCGGCTCCAGGACGGGTGTCCTTGGGGAGCGGGAACCGGGGGCGGACGGGGGAGCTCTGCCGGTACCTCCGGGGCTCTGCGGGGCTCTCGTATCCCGGGGCTATGCTCTCAGCCCCGGGACGCGGTTCCGTGTCCCGGTTCCGCTGCTTCGGCCGCCCGAGCCGCCAGCCCTGCCGATGGACACAAACTGAATGGAAGAACATTGGACTAGAAATAGGACATATGCTGGAATTCATTCCCCCCCACCAAAAAAAAAAAAAAAAAAAGCTCTTTTTACTCCCGGGCGCCCCGCGCCCCCTTAATCAGGCTGGCTGGCTGCAGTGTAATCTGAAATAATCAAATTAGAGAGAAACCGCTAATCAGCACTGAGCTCTTGGTGTGTCACCGAGCCTAATTCCTGCGGGGGGGGGGCAGGGGGGGCTGCCAGCAGCGTCCTGCGGGCTGGGGCTGCCGCGGTGAGGCCGGGCTGCGGTGGGGAGAGCCGGCGGGGCACAGCGGGGTGGCCGCCAGCACCTTCGTCCTGCCTGTCACCTTGTCCCCTGTGAGCCCTGCCCCGTGTCCTGCCTGTCACCGTGTCCCCTGTGAGCCCTGCCCGTGTCCTGCCTGTCACCGTGTCCCCTCTGAGCCCTGCCCGTGTCCCCTCTGAGCCCTGCCCGTGTCCTGCCTGTCACCGTATCCAGTTTGAGCCCTGCCCGTGTCCCCTCTGAGCCCTGCCCGTGTCCTGCCTGTCACCGTGTCCCCTGTGAGCCCTGCCCGTGTCCCCTCTGAGCCCTGCCCCTGTCCTGCCTGTCACCGTGTCCCGTTTGAGCCCTGCCCGTGTCCCCTCTGAGCCCTGCCCGTGTCCTGCCCAAGCCCTTCCCGCGCCCTCCTCCTGCCCGTGCCCGCTGCCCGCGTGTCCCGTGTCCAGCCCGTGGCCGTGTCCGGCCGGTGCCGGTGCCGGTGCCCCGCGCGGGGCTGGGGGGGCCGTGGCAGGTGAGGAGGGTGCGGCCCCCGAGACCCGCGCCAGGTGCCGCAAACGCCGCAGCGGCCGCGGCTCGGGTGCCCCGGCCCACCTTGCGCTCTGTGACCTTCATTTAAATCGCGTTAATGCCTCGGGTTCTGCTCTGCAATCAGGCGGGATCAAACCCGCCCCTCCCCCCTCCCCGGCAATAAAGGGAAGGGAGATGGAAGGGGAAAAGAAGCAAAGATTAAACATTAATCTCTGCCCGGCGCCGAAAGGGACTGGGGTGGGTGGGAGGGGACCTGGTTGCCTTGGGGCTCCTGCTGCGGCACCCAGGTCTGTGGGGCCTGGGAGTGACCCCTCGATGGCTCCCGAGGGTATCCTGGCTGCTCCCGGCTCTGCAGAGGGTCAGGGTTGGAGCCGGGGTGCTGCAGCATTCCCCTGTGCTGTCCCATCCCATCCCCGTGCAGGGTGCTGTGGGGGTGGCAGGAGGTGCAGAAGGAGTCTCCCCTAGACCATCTCGGAATCTCTCTTTATTATTTAAATCCCTTATGTACAACGACCAAAAAAAATAAATTAAAAAAAAAAAAAATCAAACCAAACCGCTCTTAAATTCTCTGCCATATGAAAAACTACAAGCTCTGTACATCGACTGCCGTGAGTGCAAGAAGTGGAGGAGGGATCATGGTCTTTGGTGGCTAAACTCGCACCCGCGCACGGCCGGCACATCCCCCGGCCTCTCCAGCCTCCCCCGGGGCGAGCACCGGGGCCGCGGAGGTGCCGCGGAGCAGGGCAGGGAGCGCAGGGTGGCTCCGGCTCCCGACACCGTGGGGGCTGTGGCGTGGGGAGGGTGCGGCCAGCGGGGAGCTGGGTGCTGTCCGAGCCGGGCCGCGGGGATGACCGCTAAGACATCTACATCACGCAGTGTGAAAACACACAACCCCGGGGGGATCGCTGGGACACGCGGCTCCGCTGCAGATCCCCCGGGCCGAGCGGCCGCGGGGATGGAGCGGGGCAGGGGAAAGAAGGGCGGTTTGAAACCCGTGGGGTTGGCAGTGCAGGACATCCCCTCCGGCAGGCACCGCCGGGATTCCTGCTGGGCTGCTGCGCCCCGCAGGCTGCGCTCCCGGAGCGGCCGCGCTCCGGAGCTGCTCCCTTCGCCCCGAAACACAAGGGTGGAGAACTGAACGCCTCACTTCGATCAGTGCCGCGGGGACAGAAGACCTCGCCCTGCGCCGAGGCTCCGGCGGGTCCCGCTCAGCGGTCGCCGAGCCCCGGAGCACGAGGGCGAGCCACGGTTCCTGACTCCGGGAGCGGGAAGCAGCGCGGCGGGGTCGGAGGGGACACTACTCTAACCAGGACTGAACACGGTTGGCCCAAAGCGACACTGGAAGCAGAGCTCGGCTGCTCGGCAGAGCCACGATTCGCACACACATTGCACACTACTGTCTCGGGGGGGGTGGGGAGGGGAGGGGGCGTTGGGAATCTGCGGGGACCCCGGGCCCCACAGTCCCACACATCACCCAGGCGCTGCCCGGGATTGGCATCTCTTTGTGGACAGCCTTTTGCTCCCGTGGCACTGGTGACTGGCATCTCCAGGCAACCTGGAAACGGGACTGCAGGGCAGGGGAGCAGAGCCCGGGCTGAGCATCCTCCTGGAGCCACAGAGGGGTCCTCCCAGATGACCTTCTGGACATCATTGTGAAGCCACAGAGGGCTCCTCTTGGACTGACCCTCTTGGCATCCTCCTGGAGCTGCAGGCAGCAGAATCCCCCCCACCCAGGCTGCCCCCATGGTGGGGCAGAGACCTGCCCAGCAGCACATCCCAACCTCACTGGGACTCAGCACCTCTGAGGCAAAACGGTCCCACAAGCTGGGGAGAGGGACTGGGGGGGCTGCTCGGTGGAGAGCCCTCTGCCCCCTTGGCACTGCTGGCACCAGGAGAGCCCTGCCCGGGACCCCCAGGTGCTGGCACTCTGGGAAGGGGGAGTGCTGACCCTGGATCTCCCCCCACCCATGCTCTGCCTGCTCGGGGAGCCCCTGCCGTGGGCTCCAGCCTCCTCCCTCCACCCGGACACTGCACCCAGGGGGCTCCTTCTCCCTCCTCACCCTGAAGGCAAAGGTGCTGGGCAGAGCACCCCGGGGATCGAGGTGGGTGTGGGGCAGCCCCTGCTGTGACAGAGGATAAGCTGGAGGAGCTGCCAGCGCCAGCCTGGCCCCGGGGGCAGGCTGTAGGACACGCGGCACAGAGCGTGGGGGGCCCGGCCCCCGAGGGGCAGGTACGGGGAGCTGAGCTCCCCAGAGTTCGGGCAAGGGCTCTGACCTGTCCCGTGTCTCCGGGAGGAGGGCAGAACTCACAGATGGCGATGAGCAAGGAGGGGAGAGCCCGGGCGGGGTGACCCCCTTGGGGCAGAGCCCCCTCCTCATCCAGCTGGGCCAGCTCTGGGGCTGGCCCCAGGCTCATCCCTGCCGTGCCCCCGTGCCTGGAACAGCCCCTCCACGGCCCCGGGTGCTGCCTCTCACCTCATTTTCCCTCCGGTACGGCGGGGCTGGTGCTCTGCTTCTCCTGCCTCCTGTGCCGCCGGGGGTACCCGGGGCCCTCCCGCCTGCGTGGGTGCCGCCAGGACTCACATGTTGGATGGGAGTTTGGGCTTCGCCGTTTCCACCTCGGGGCTGAAGGCCACGGAGCCCTTGCGGGAGGGCCCGGCTGCCTGCCTGGACGCGGAGCCCGGGGACTGCGGGGCGGAGGCTCCCGCCGCCGCCGTGGAGCGGCCGGGCTGAGCCAGCGATCCTGAAGGCATCTGCTGCGGGTGTGAGGGCTGGCCTGGGACCCCCGCGGGCGGCTTGGCGAGGAGTCCGGCTACCGAGGGCGAGGACCTGCGGGCCAGGTTCCCCGCGGATTTCCTGCCCTGCTTCAAGGAGCTGCCGTCGGCTTGCTGGGCCACTTTATTGGGAAGGGAGGGCTGGGAGGCCGAGAGGAGCCGGACATCCTGGGTGAGCCGCCCCACCGGCAAGCCCTGGATGCTCCTGTGCTTCACCAGCTGCTGGGGCTGCATCAGCAGGGAGATGTGGGAGCCGGTGGCTCGGGACAGGCTGTAGTGGAGCGTTCTTCCCGGCGGCAGCGCCTGCTCGGAGCTGGGGGAGGCAGCGCCCGCCGCTTGCTGCAGCAGCGAGGTGGAGACCGAGGCGCCGCGGGACCGGGAGAGCTGGGGCTGGGGGCCGGCCGGGGGCTGCTTGGCCCCCGCTGGCATCTCCCCCCTCTGCGCCCCGCGGGGCAGGGGCTGCGCCCCGGGGCTGGGTCTCTGGCCCCCGCTCTCCAGCGGCGCCTGGGACTGGACCATGGGGGAGGAAGGCGAACCGGCAGCCGGCGTCTGCAGGTGGGACTGCACCCCGGAGGGGGAGCTCACGGAGGAGGGCCGGGAGCCCCCCAGGCTGGGCTGGGAGCGGCGCACGGGCTTGGTGAGCAGCGTGGCCTCGGGCGAGAGCGGGCTGGAGATGGAGGAGGGCGGCAGGAAGATGTGAGCCTGCAGGCTGTGCTGGTGGGTCAGCGCGATGGCCACGTTGGTGGTGGCGGCGGCCGTCTGCAGGGGAGCGTGGACCAGCGGCTCCCAGATCACCGGCTTCCCGCTCAGCTCCCGGCCCATGGCCATCTGCTGCAGGTCCTGGATGTTGTGGGCCACGTCCTGGTCGTGCTTCACGATCTGCTGGATCATCTCGGTGTTCAGGGGCCCCGAGCTGTGCTCGGCTCGCTTGCGGAGCAGGATGGAGTTCTTCTTCCCTGCAGGGGAGGCAGCAGTGTCACCGACCCTGGGAGTGGGGGCTCTTGGGGACAGTGTGGAGGGCAGGGTGGCAGCGGGGAAAGGACAATAAAACCTCACCAGCGTTCCAGGGGAAGCAATACTCTGGGAAAAGTCCAGTAGTGGAAGCAGCAGGGACAAAACAGGAGGGGATCCTGATCCAAAGGGACTGGGGGCTGGGGTCCTGCTTGTCCTCCAGAGGCAAGGAAGGGTGAGGACAAGCAGCTGGTCCCTGCCAGTGCAGTGCAGTGACATTTTCCCAGGGCAGCCTGTCCTACGGCCCTGCCTGCATCTTGCTGGGAGGGAGAGAGAGGGCAGCCTCCTTCCCCATGCACCCCATCACCCTCATCGCTGGGCACCCATGGGGTTGGGGTGCCCTGATCACCTCACCCCAGCTCTGTGACTCCATCACCCGTGGGTCTGGGGGCCCTGTGGGCGCTGGGAGTGGCTGCAGAGCCCAGCAGGAGCGCTGAGCCCAGGAGGTCACCCCTCACCTATGCGGTCCAGGCGGTCCATGGCCACGGTCTCGAAGGCTCTCCTCATCATGGGGTACTCCTCCAGCACCTCGTTGAAGTTGTCCACGGACAGCGAGTAGAGGCGGCAGTAGGTGTCGGCCCTGACGCTGGCCGTGCGCCTGCCCCGCGTCAGCAGGCAGATCTCTGCAGGGACACAGGGCTCAGGGGGACACAGCCACCCACACCCCCTCCCAGCCTGTCAGAGCACCCCAACACCCTGCAGAGCATGGCTCAGAGGCAGGGACAGACCCCAGAGCCTGCACAGCCACTGGGCTGTCTCCTTGGCCAGGCACAGCGTTCTCCTCCCTCTGCAGGCCGTGGAGACACCCCCAGGTGTGGCTGCTGTGATGGGCTCCCCTCCCAGAGCTCTGCCTGTACCCTATAAACTGGCTCAGATACTCTGCTCTAAGCTCCTCTCCTCCCTGGCCAGCAGTGGGTGCTCCCCCTGCCCCAGCCAGACAGAACCAGGGTGAGGTGGATGCCAAGATTTCAGCACCGGGCAAAAAGAGACAGATTTTGGCACTGGGCAGGCAGAAACATCAGGGATGGCCCCACCTTCTGCTCCTTTTGGCCCCTACTTTGTCCACCAGCTCCCCCAGCCCAGCCTCACCCCCGAAGTAGGAGCCATCAGACAGCTTGGTCTCCTTGTTGCCCTTGGTGAGGATGCTGACCACCCCGTGCTGGATGAAGTACATCTTTTTGCCCACGGTGCCCTCCCGGATGATGAAGTCTCCGGGCTGGAAGACCTCGAAGCGCAGCTTGGTCAGCATGGCCGTGACGAAGTTGGGGTCGGCGTTGGCGAACAGGGGCATGTTGGCCACCAGGTTGCGGCAGTTGAAGTTGATGATTTCCTGTGGGGGTGGAGGAGCAGGTCACTGAGCCTGGCTCCTGGGAGCACCAGCCTGTTGTATTCCTCTGGGGAATGGTTTTTTTCCCCCAAAACCCCCTGTGACCATGTAGTTTGACCCTTCCTTCCTATCTTGACCCTACTGGCTGAGGTCCAGCTCTCTCTCCTGAGGAGAGACCAGATAAAGTCCTGTTTCTTCCTTGTTCTCTCTCTCTTGGAACCTTTCAAGAATAAAGCCTTGGGCTGATCCTAGGGAGCGAGAGCCTCTTTTGGAACCTTTTACCCTTTCCCCTGAGATGTTCCTCCAATGCCCCTCAAGGAAACTGAGCTTCAGGAGCCCAGGAGAGTGGGCAGGGGGAGTATTTCAGCAGCCTCTCTATCCCCCAGGTCACAGCACCTCTTTGAGCGGCTCGCTGAGCTCCCCCAGGATGTTCTCCTCGTCGAACATCTTGCCCTGGTAGCGGTGCTCGTAGTACTCGTGGATCCGCTGGCGCGTGTCCCCAGGCAGCTTGTGGAATGACATGTACTGCTCCACTTGCTTGTACTGTAGGGACAAGGGGGGGTCACAGAGCTGGGACCACCTGCATGGCTGGACAACGCATCCCTTCTCCTCAGTGATGCAGACACAGGCATCCCTGCCACCTCTGGGGCAAAGGACAGGACCCCTGTGTGGATGCAGGTGGGTCTGGGGCAGAGGGCAGGATGGGGCCCCACTGTGCACGAGTGACCCCCAGTATGGACACCAGCATGGTCTCTCTCTCTCAGTGGGCAGCCTGAGCTCCACCTGCAACAACCCGAGGGAGAGCGGCAAGGACAACGACCCCAACCTCTGGAACCAGCAGGGGCACCGCAGCTGAGCTGGTTCTGGAGCTGGACCTGCTGCTGCCAGGACTCTTCCCCAAGCAGCCAGGCCCTCCCTCCCGCCACCCCCGCTGACCTTCTCCTGGTACTGGCGCCGGGACGAGTCCAGGGACTGGATGAGGGCGGTGGCGTGGCCGATGAACATGGCGTAGCAGGTGGCCCCCACGATCATGCTGAGCATGGTCAGCCAGACGTCGGTCATGCCCTCGGGCGCCTGCTGCCCGTAGCCGATGCAGAGCATGTGGCTCATGGCCTTGAAGAGGGCGTGCGAGTACTGCTTCCCCCAGGAGTCGTTCTGCAGACCAGGGACAGCGGCACTGGGGGAGGGGTTTGTTGGAAGGTGCTGCGGGGGCTGAACCCCCCCAGCCCCACCTCCCGAAGCTGGGCAGGCCAGAGACCCAGCGAGAAGGTTCCTCCAAGGCCAAAGGGATGAGTTCTGCTCCAGGAAGAGGCAACTGGGACTATGTGAAGCTCCGAGCAGGCACCAGCCCCTGCTCTGGGCAGGAGGCAGGAGCCCCAGTGTCCCCCAAGGGATTCCCTGACTGCAGCGAGGTGGGAAAGTGATGCAGAGATTCCCTCTGCCCTATATCTCACTGCTGTGACCACAGAGACACTGCTCACCAGCCTCGGGGTAGGAGACAGGGAACCAAATCCTCTCCCCACCACGGCAGATCCCAGCTGGAATCACCCCTGCCTGGGCACTCACCACCATGCGGTTCTTGGAGACCCAGCAGTCCTCAGGGAAGTCCTGCAGCATGGGCACCAGGAACTGCAGGCAGCCGTCCCAGTGGCAGAGCAGCAGCATCATCCCGATGAGGTTGAAGATCCTCACCACGGCGCTGGCCAGGTCGTACGTCATGTGGAAGATCTGGGGGACAGGCAGGAGCGGAGCTGCAGGGAAACTCTTCCAGAACAAGCCTTGGAGAACCCTCTGCCCTCCAGCCAGCTGCTGCAGGGGGCCTGGGAGCCTGAGCAGGAGATCCCCGAGGGGGTTCTCACCTCCTCCCACTGGTGGATGTAGCGGATGAGGCGCGAGAGGCGCAGCAGGCGCAGCAGGCTGAGGATCTTGGTGAAGCGCACGATGCGCAGCGCCCGGGCCGTCTTGTAGACGTCAGAATCCACCTGGGTCTCCAGGTCAACAATGAGGAAAATGTAATCGACAGGGATGGAGGAGATGAAGTCGACCAGGAACCAGCTCTTCAGGTACTTCATTTTGATGGTGTGGGGGTCGAGGATGATCTCCGTGTTGTCCTCCACCACGATGCCTGTCCGGAAGTTCAGCACCAGGTCAGCCAAGAAGAAAGTGTCTGAAAGCACGTTGAAAACGATCCAGGGAGGGGTGTTCTCGTCCTTGAAGAAGGTGATGCCCACGGGCAGGATGATCAGGTTCCCCACCATCAGGAGCAGCATGATGAGGTCCCAGTAGAACCTGCAGGGCGGGAATGCAGGGGACAGAGTGGGACAGGGAGGAGTGGGGAGAGGCGGGGCACAGGCAATTAGACAGCAAACCCAGGGTCAAAGTTAGGGTCTGACAGAGTGCAGAGGGGCAGGTGCTGAGGAGACACACACACCTGCCTGCCCACACACATGGCTAACACCCTGCTGCTGGGCTGGGACAGATGTGAGCAGATGTGCGTGGGGAGGAGCGATCCAGCACCGGGCCAGGGGCTCGGGGGTGCAAAAGTCACCCTGTGTGGGAATGGGGAGGGGGCTGTAGGAGCTGGTAGGTTGCTTCTCTTCCTTCTGCAGGGCAGTGCCTGCACACCTGTGCCACCACCCCAAAGCTGGCACGTGCCCCGTGGAGGACTCAGAGAGGATGTGGGCTCTGCTCCCTTGAGGCTCGCTGTCATCCGCTGTCTCCCCGCCACCAGGCGAGTTGGCTTAGCAGGATTTGGGATAAGCTTTGCTGGTTATGCAAACCCAGTGCCGAGCTCCTGGGGCGGCCGAGGAGGAGCGGGGAGGCTGCTGTGGTGAGCCAGGCAGCAGCCAAGCAAGGACAGACAATGCCGGGCCCGGGGGGAAGGTGGGGACAAATGTCCAGCCTTAAAGGAGCTGCACAGGGCCAGGAGCTGCACGGCCCTGGGCCTGCAGCACTGCTCGTCCACCTCCTTTTGCTGAGAGTGGACAAGCTTTGGAGGCTTTGGAAGGGAAGCCAAGGGAGCAGCTGGTTGTGTCAGGACACCCAGCAGCCCTGTTCACATGCAAATGATGTTTTCGTTCTTCAGGCAGGCACATCGCGCCTTTCTCCACCAGGCTTGTGACTCCTGGGATCCCCCATCGGAGCCTTCACGGGCCCTCAGGAAAAGCAAGTCCAGCTCCCACCTTCAGGTGTCCCCAGGCATCCCCTGTACCTCCCATCCCCGGTCGTGGGTGTAGACTCAGATCTCCAAAGGGGATTTCAGGGCAGCTCTCAGCGCCCAGTGGGACCAAACCAGCTTTTACAGGTGACAGAATCCTCTGGGGATTCCCCACCCCACGCCTGTGGTGGGACATGGGCACTGGGCTCTCTGCAGCTGAGGGAAGGGGAAGGGGAAGGGGAAGGGGAAGGGGAAGGGGAAGGGGAAGGGGAAAGGAAGTCGTGGTGCCATGAGAGGCTTCTTCAGAGAGAGAGCACCAGAGTCTGAGGGGGGGTAGGGGGAGGCACCCTCTCCTCAAGGAGCCACCCCAAGGACAGGAGTGACCCCATAATCAGGAGCCCACCCCACGGTCAGGAGCCTCTCCCAAAGCAACACCTTCCTGCCAGTGGCCTGGATTTGCTGGGCCAGGCAAGGAAATGCAGCTGAAGCAGAAAGGCCCTGACCTGGCTGAGGAATTGCCTCCTGCACCTCCATCCTGCGCCCTGAGAAACCCAGCAGGGAAGCTGCCTGTCCCTCTAGCTGCCCAAGCCTGTCCAGAGCTCTCACTTCAGATTTAAGCTTAAGCTCTTTAGGACAGGCCTTGTCCTTCACTACGTGCCAGGCTGAACACTCATAGCCCTGATCTCTGTGGCCTTTATGTATCTCCCTAATGTGATAAACACCGGAGTAAATCCCCCTGTCTGTCTACCTGCCAGCTCCCTCCACGGCTCTGGCTGCCCCAGCTGCTCCTGCCAAGCTCGAGGCTCACAAACTTTGGGATGGTTTCCCTGGGAAAAGGGCTCACGGGGCTGGCAGCCCTGGGTGTTGTGGCACCGAGTGAGTGGCTGGGGCCCGGTGTTGAGGGGAGATGGCCACAGGTGCAGGGGACCCACCGGTTGCTGGCCCCATTCCGGGGTGCTTCCCAGGCTGGGGACATCATCCATGTCACAGCTTGCTGCGGGAGATGCCTGCCTGGCAGCTCCGTTCCCCGCGGAGAAAGCCCACCCTATATGACTCAACATCCCCGTGACACCCAGTTCCTCCCACATCATCCATCCCCGAGCTCCCACTGTGATCCCGGTGACACCGAGAGCCAGGCCCGGCTCCTCGCTGGGCGACCGGCCCCGCTCCAGCCGCGGGGAGCGGCGTCCCAGGGGGAATGAAGGCTCCTTATCAAATTAAAAACAGCATCGGGGAAAGGCGGAGGGAGCTGTAAGGGCAGGCAAAGCCCAGCAACCCCTGCCTCCGCCTCCGCACGCCCGGGGCCGGCTCGGCGGAGCTCCACGGCTCGGCGGAGCCGGGCTGCCCGCGGGCACCGGGAGCCCCGAGAGCCCGGGGGTGCTTGGGCAGGACGGAGCTGTCCGTGCGGGCGGGATAATCCCCGACGGGAAGGGGCTGGGGCAGCGCGGCCGCGGGCTCCGGCGGTCGGCAGCTGCCTCCCCCGGCCGGTGAGGAGCCCCGGTCTACCGGCACTTGTTGCCCCTACGGGGCCGCGCTCAGCACCACGGACAGCGCCGGCGGGCACCGGGCCGGGCGGCGGAGCCGGAGCCGGGATGGGGCTCGGTGCCGCTGCCGGGGCGGGGGTCGCGGGGCCCCGGTCCCACCTGAAGTCGCTGTAGGGATGGATAATCCAGGCGCCCGCCGACTTCACCCGTTGCCGCTCGATCTCCACGGCCCGGTGGCTGCCGAACATGCGCAGCGAGAACTTGTTCACGGCGGGCTGCAGCATCGCCCCGAGCTGCCGCTGCACGAACGTGCCCGCCGCCGCCGCCGCCGCCTCGCCCTCCGCCACGATCTGCTCCGCCGCCGCCGGCGAGGCCGGGGCCGCGCCCGACGCCCCCGCGGGCGCCCCCGCTGCCTCCCCGTCCAGCACCGGCGGCTTCTCCCGCGGCTCGGGGCTTCGCCGCGGCGCCGCCTCCATCCCGCCGCCGCCGCCTCGCTTCACGTTTCCTTCAAACGCCCTTGCCCGGGCGCCCTGCCCGTCGCCCCGCCGCACATGCCCGGCCCCGGGCGGGCGGGCGCTCGCTCGCCGCCCGCGGCCACTCGCTCAGCGAGCGCTCACCGAGCTCCGCCGGCGCCCGCCTGTTGCGCACGCTCCGGCGCGGGCGCGGCGGCCGCCGGCGGCCGGGAAGCGCCGGCGGCACCGGAGCGGCGGCGCGGGCAGCGGCGAGGCCCGGGCGGCACCGGAGCGGCGGTGGCGGCGGGACCCTGCGGCGGGCGGGGCGGGCGGGCGGGGTCTCGGGAAGGAGAACGCGCCTCCCGGTCCGGCCGCGCCCCCCGGTCCGGCCCCGCCACCGCCAGAGAAACCGGGGAGGGGAGGGGCTTGAAGGAGAGGGGGGCGGGACTACCCGATCGGGACCACGCCCACTCATGGTTAGCCCCGCCCCACCACCGGCAGAAGGGCGAGGAAGGGCGGGGCTTGGGGAGGCAGTGGGTGGGGCTACAGCCCGTAGTTCCCGCCCCTCCGGTGTAACCCCGCCGAAGGGCGGGCACGGGGCCGGGATTCCGGAGGCGATGGGCGGGGATATCAGCATAGGCCCCGCCCGTGAGTCGACCCCGCCCCTCGGCACTGTCCCGAAGCCGTCAGGAGGGTGGGGTGCGGCTTCGGGGATGAGGTGGGCGGGGCGATCTACCCAAGTCCCGCCCCTCGGATCTCGCCCCGCCCCTCGGCCTCGCCCAGCCCGCGCCGCTAGGGCCAGGAAAGGGGCGTGGCCTAAGGAGGGAGCTGGGCGGGACGAACCGCTCTCGGTCACGCCCATCCCGGGTCTGACCCCGCCCATTGGCCTCACCCTGTGTGACGCAGCTCCGCGCGCCTACGTGCGTGCGTGCGTACGTGCGCGCGTACGTGCGTGCGCGGCCCCGCGGGCTGGCAGGACCCGGATCGGCGGCGGCGGCGGCGGGAGCTGGAGCGGGGCCCGGGGGCCCACGGCCGCCATCACGGATTTCCTGTGGGACAAGCGCACCGGGCTGGCTGCGAGGACGGTGCGGCGCGGGGCGGCGCGGCGCGGGGCAGGGTGGGGCGGGGTGGGTAGGCCGCGGCCGGTGAGGGCGGCCCGGCCTGTGGGTCCCGGCGCGGCCGCGGTGGAAAGCGACGGCCAGGGTGTTCCCGCGGGTCCGGATGGCCCGCGGGGACCGTGTCTAGGCCTCCCCGCCGAGGCTGCCCCGCCCTCGGCCCATCTCTCCCGGTGTCCCGGTGCTTCCGGCCCTGCACGGCGGAGGCCCCGCCCGCCGCGGCCGCCATCACCGTCCCCCAAACCGGTCCCAGCCCCGCTGCGGAACGCTCCGGTGCTCGTTCCGCGGAGACCGGGCTTGGCGGGCCGCCAGCGCCGCCTTCACGCTCCCTTCGATCAGCGAAGCTCGGGGGGAACCCAGGGCAAAGCCCCCCCCGTGCAGGGGGCACTGAGCCCGTGCCCCCGGATCACCCCACGGCCGGGGCCGGTTCGGCCTGTCCGAGCCCTGCCGGTGATGTCAGCGCGGGGCGGGGACGGGGACTCAGCCGGGGGGCATTTTGGATGGGGGAAATTGCCGCGGGAGCTCTTTGGGAAAAGGGAGCTTCGGCTTCTGTTGCGGCCCTGGCACAAACTGCCCAGAGAAGCTGCGGCTGCCCCGTCCCTGGGGTGTTTAAAGCCGGGCTGGACGGGCCTTGGAGCAGCCCGGGCTCCTGGAAGGTGGCTCTGCACATGGCAGGGGGTGGAACTGCTGTGAGCTTTAAGGTCCCTGCCAGCCGTTAGCGTTCCGTGAGTCTCTGGTTTGTGCTTGGAACCAAAACCCGTGTGGGGAATGTTTGAGAGCTGTGGAGCACGGCCTGTCAGGGTTTGAGGGGCTCATCCCCCCTTGGGATCTCCTTGGCTCCAGCCTCTCGTGTTCCCCCAGAGGGGCAGAGCTGAGGGTCTGCAGGGCCCTGCATTGGGAATTTCCATTGAGAAGGGAAGGTTCCATTGCTGCTGGGTGGTTCCCCATGGGCAGAGGGACGTGTGTCACCAATCTCCTGAGCTGGAAGGGATCCATAGGCATCAGCAAGTCCTGCCCAGGACACCCCAACAGCCCCAGCCTGGGCATCCCTGGGATCATTGTCCAAAGGCTCCTGGAGCTCTGGCAGCCTCGGGGCTGTGCCCATTCTCTGGGGAGCCTGGGCAGTGCCCAGCACCCTCTGGGGGAAGAATCTTTCCCTGATATCCAACCCAAACCCCCCCTGACACAGCTCCAGCTGTTCCCTGGGGTGCTGTCACTGGTCACACAGAGCAGAGGTCAGAGCTGCCTCTCCTGAGGAAGCTGCAGCCCCCTGAGATCTCCTCTCAGTCCCAGCTAAACCGACCAAATGCCCCCAGCTGCTCCTTGTGTGGCTCCCCCAGACCCTTCCCCACCCTTGTGTCCAGATGTAAATGTCACTTGGCAGCAAACCTAAAGCATCTCTTGAGGAGCTGCTCTCTGGCCATCAGTTACTGGTGCACAGGGAGGGACTCTGGTGATACCCAGGGCTTCATTTCGCCTTCTCTCCTTTCTCCTTGCTGCTGCTTCCCTCCTTCTTGGGCAGCTTAAAGAGAGAAGGTGCAAAAGCTGTTCCTGGAGCTGTGGGCAGTAGAGATGGGTGTGAAGAAGAGATATGAACCTGGGAAAGAGAACCACGGGGCCAGTGGGTGGTCTCATCCTGTCCTGTGGGGCTCTGGCACCTCTCAGAGGTTCCTCCCCTCTCTCTCAGATTCCCCAGCACACTCACACCACAGTGCTGCTGGTGGCCTCCGTGCTCTACGCTGGTTCTTGTCCCATGCAGCCGTTAATGCAGTCCCCACAGGGACCACAGGCTCACAGGGTCCCTGTTGTCCCTGGGGTGGCTCACAGGTCCCTGTTGTCCCCATGGTGACTCACAGGGTCCCCACAGGTGGCTCAGAGGGTCCCCACAGGTGACTCACAGGGTCCCCACGAGTGACTCACAGGGTCCCTGCTGTCCCCACGGGTGGCTGACAC